>CAWUFW010002554.1:1200000-1800000 GCA_963921515.1 Calotriton arnoldi | reverse complement strand
TATCCAGGAGCAAGATCTTTAATAGGCTAAAGTCATTTCTTGATAGCACTTGCAAGGCTGTGAAGGTAAGCTCGGCTGCCCTTACTCGACACTTAGGAAGGGCGGTATGGGGGCACCTGCCATTACCTTATACTGTTTGGCATGTTTCTTTTTAAGTAAGCGTGTAATACTTGGGCTAACGAAAACTGTGCATGGTTTATTTTATGTTATGTAATGTGTTCAACTTGAAAAGGCGAAGAAGTAACTGTAAATACAGTATTTTACTGTTTTGGTGGGAACAAATAAAAACTTTAACAAAATGTGTAGACCATGAGACTTCAGGTTAACAGAGCCAGTGGGCATACATTGTTTCTTGGGCCACTGTAGCATACAAGGCGTTGACACAACCTCATTTTAAACTCAAAGGAATTGCTGCTGTTGACCCTGTAGTGAATGAATGTGCCACTGCCACTGAGAACAGTCATTCCATCTGGTGAATTTTAGAGAATGACTTAGCTATGGGATTCAACATTGTCGCATAATGAATAGTCCATACCATTTCGTAACTCTATTCTCGGAGGGTGCATTCTCCATGAAGTACATAAAAAGAGGGAGTGAATTCTCACCACAGTATATTTATTTTATAAGGGGAACTTTCAAGCCAGCACGGTTATCTTAAAGGTGAATCCTCCATCGAGTATCGTAAACCCAAGGTAAATTCTCAATAGAGTGCAGTAATTTTGGAAGACGCATTCTATAGTTGAATCAGAATACAGTAGATCATTTAAATAATTTTTCCAAAAATGAAAATGTCATGCAGTTTGTACTACAGACAGGACTATAACTGACAATAACGCAGATTAATCCCACATAATGCATTTCATACAGTGTCCAGTAAATTCACAAAGGGAATTCTTTACAAAGTTCAGCAATGCATTTTGGTAAAAGTTGTACAGAGGGATGAATTCGAAGAGGTGAAATTTCCGTGGAGTGTAGTCATTGCAAGAAAGAATTCTCTATGATGGACGTTAATGTCAGAGGGTGAACTATACACATAATGAGAATTCTACACGGAGTGCAACAATTACATAAGGATACTTTTAATTACAGTTCAGTAACTTCAGACAATACATTTTGCACAATATCCTATATCGAACTTCCCAGAAAGCAGAGTAATTCATCAGCACAACCATTGAGGCCTCCCGCAAGCCCATCCTTCTGCTGAAGGTGAGGCTTGCATGTGTTAGACTGTACCAGGACATGGTACCACCAGACACTCAGTGTGAGTCAGGGAGCAGTCCCAGTTGACTAAAGGGAAGATGTATCCCGACCCCGAGGCAATATTCACCCTTGAGGGACTGATGAAGCTAAGAAGCCAGACAGTGTGGGACAAACAAGGTAATGTGGCAAGCCTTCTATGGTATCAACTTCTGTTGTGACAACTGCACTGCCTGCGGATGCCACGTGGAAAGCATCAAAAATGGTGGCTCTTGGTAAATGTTCCTTTTCGTATAGCTTTTAATAACAGAGCCAGCCTCTTTCTAATCACTCTCTGATTGTAGCAGGCTAATGAACTGAGGTACAAGAATATATAGGCATTTGCTCAGATCACAAATGAACTACCCTTCAAAATCTTGGGGCTTTTAAACATTCCCATGTGTGAGTACTAACACCAGTGATATTGAGACCTTTGGAGGCCCAATCAGCAAGCAGTGCAGGTAACTACCAACATCTCAAACCAACATCAACAAACGTATTTAAGTATCTTCCATGTATGGAAATATATTCATAAATGTAAAATCATGCAAATGGAGCTTTACTATGTATGTAAATGTACTACAAACAAGTCGTCTGCGTCGCTTAAAAATCGAAAAATATGCCGTGTTTTGGGTTGCAGAATAGACACAAAGTGGGATATTTTATATTGCAAAAGAAAACCTTTACATAGTTTGGGTCAGCGAGACAGCAAAAGGCAGGTGGGAGGAGAGGGGATTCAGATGCAATGCTTTTTAGTGGGTGAAAGAAGTTGTTGGAGGAAAGGTGATGGGTGAGTCCACTGAAATCAATCCTCATGGGTTTTGTCAAAGAAGAGGAGAAGGGAGGCAAAGAGGAAGGTGGGGGGGCTGAGAGATGGTGATGGTTCGAGGGGGAGGAAGACAGGGAGGAGACAAAATGACAGACGGACCGGAGATAAGGGGGGAAACAAAATGATTGCTGGAGGGGAAGCGGGAGATAAAGAGATAGTTGGAGGGAGGCAGTTCAGATGTATAGAAGAAGGGGGAATGAATGATATGTAGAGGGAAGGAGGAGTCCAAGTACTCTTTGGAGAGGAGGAGGAAGACTAAGCGATAGCTGGAGGGAAATAGTCTAGGGAGATGGGTTATAGTTGGCAGGGGAGCGAGACAGAAACAGGGCATGAAGAGAACAGGCTGATAGCTGGAGGAGAAGAGGGTGGGAGGCTGATAGGGTTGGAGGTTGAGAGACAGGTTGATAGAGGGACATTTAGGCACACACTGATAAAGTGGAAAAGCAAAGTCCCATAATGCAAATTCTTGTTGGCTGAAGAGCCAGGACTGGCAATTACAGATTACATCAGGACACTTGACAGCACCGCCCCTTCTCTGCAGTTAAATGCCACTGTACAACCTTTAGTCTGTCACATGTGTATTTTAAAGTTACTTACATTAACTGAGCTACAGAATATTATTTGAAAATAAGCATTGGCAAATCCAATAGGTAATGGAGGAAGAGCTGGTGGAGGCTACACAACAGGCAGCGAATGGGCGGTGGCTGGTAAGAACATGGAGGGGGAGAAGTATACTAGGGAAACAGCTGAAAAAAACACACTGTAGTAGAGTGCTCAAACACAAAGAAAAAAGTAGCGCCTAAAAAATGACAGCACTCTTGCAATGGAAGAAGGAGTTCAATGACCCCCCTCAAGTCCTCTCGTATCCCAACGGAACCCTCTGAGCCGAGGGATCTGGTAGAAGATGTGCCGGACATCGTGGTCCCTTTGATGCCAGAACCACACGAGGAAGAACAGGAGGACATCTTTGATTATGGGGAGGAAGAGGCAAGCGGGGGAGAGAGAGACTGAGCCGGTTCGATGCCGAGTGGCAGGATCTTGACGCCGAATCACCCAAGGAAGGAATCAACAGGTACCCTTCCTGGACTTCGCCCCCGGATGACATGTCCATGTACAATGGACTGATAAAGTGGGCAGCAGACACATATGGGGTCCAGCTGGAGGAGGAGAGAGAGGAATCTTGCTTCCTCCTCAAAACCCTAATGTCATCCCCATAGGCGAACCTATACCTGCGCATGCTCCTCAGCATTATAGATTACGGCAAAGAAGCCTTTAAGAAACCTGCTTCTGCTACGGCGATTACTTCTCGAGTGGGAGGCAGCAGTGAATGGAGAATTGCAAACGCCAACGCTCTCCTTAACAGTAATGGCTACTAGTAATGGGAGGAAATGGAAGGACTGATGCAACATGTCCCAGAGGAGTTCCAGAAAAGAGCAAAAGCAGTCATCCAGGAGGGCAAGAACATCACCAACGCCTACCTCAAATCTGCACTGTATGCAGCGGATACTACAAGCAGACAGCTGTGCATGGGCACCACATTGAGGAGGCACGCATGGCTCAGGATTTTCCCGGACTCAAGGCCGTGGTACAATCCTCGGTGATAAACATGCTGTTTACAGGGGAGGTTCTATTCGGGATCGCCGTGGATGAGGCACTCCAACAAATCAAGACAGACAACGAAACGGCTAAGGCCATGGGGGCCTTACAGTTCAGAGGGTGCTTCAGGAGGGGAGTTGCACCCAAGTGAAGACCAGCAGAAAGAGCGGGTTTCTCAACAACCCAGCAGCAACACCAACAACAGGTTTTTAACCAGCAGGCCACACAGCAACCTACCCAACAGCAGTAGCAACATAGGGCCAGAATGCTCTTTTGCGGAAAGCCCAGAGGTAGGGGACAACCCGCGAAGGGAGGAACTACCAAGTGACTCAGTCGAACAACAACCCCACCACACAACACCATTGAGGGGAAGAATAGGAGGATTCCTCCAGGAATGGAGTTCAATAGCCTCAGACAATTGGATCTTAGACATCATAAAGCACGGCTACTGCATAGAAATGACAAAGCCACCGCCTCATGTTGCCCCAAAGACAAAAAGATTAAGGGAACAAGAAGTCACACAGTTGCGAGAAGAGGTCAAC
Source organism: Calotriton arnoldi (assembly GCA_963921515.1). Lineage (NCBI taxonomy): Eukaryota > Metazoa > Chordata > Amphibia > Caudata > Salamandridae > Calotriton > Calotriton arnoldi. The sequence goes on along the minus strand of CAWUFW010002554.1, from coordinate 1,795,797 downwards.
GAACTCATCAAAAAGCAAGCCATAAAAAAAGTCTCACAAAGGGAATCAGGCAGTGGTATCTACTCAGCATACTTCCTAATACCAAAACAAGACTTAACGCTGAGACGAATCCAAGACCTCGGGTACCTAAACAAGTTCATACGTATGCAATATTTCAAAATGACAACATTACAAGAAGTGATTCCGCTACTAAGAGGAGACTATATGGCCACAGATCTAAAAGACGCATACCTTAACATACCAATTAACCACAGGCACCAGAAATACCTCAGATTTCTTGTGGACTGCAGTGTCGCAACATTAGCCCCTGCAGCCCCCAAGCTCCAGAGGGTCTCCTCTGGCAATGTGCAGGCCTCTGTCCTGCACACTCCAGACTGAGTCATGAGCGGGAGGGGGCCCTCCATGTACTTTGCAGGGGGTCCCCCCTCAAGTTTTGTTTTGCTACTGGTGGACGGAGTACACTACCAATTGTGAGTTCTATCCTTCGGGATAAAATCTGCACCAAGGGTGTTCACAAAATGCCTATCGGCAGGTGCTGCACACCTGAGGAGAAAGGGTATACATGTCTACCCATACCTGGACAACTGGCGGGAAAGGCAAACTCAAAACAAAAAAGCCACAGGGACATGCAAACAGTCATCAGAACGCTCCAGAAACTAGGGTTTACTATAAACCACGAAAAGTTGTCACCACTACCAGAGAGAGTGAAGGTATTCCTGGGGGCAACATTTGACTCAAGGACAGTGTGAGCATACCAAGTCCCCAAGACAGCATCAGCAATAGCGGAGCAAACTCTCCTCTACTAGAAGGGTCAGTCTCTGACAATGAGGACTGCCATGAAACTGATGGGCATGACGGATTCATGCATCCCCCTCATACCACATGCAAGACTAAACATGCGACCCATACAGGAATGGATCTGCAACGGATGGTCACAAGCCACTTGGAGGATCTAGTGGTTGTCACATCAAGAATTCAGAAGGAGATTGAATGGTGGAACCCATCAAACATGAATATAGGGAGACCTTTCAAGCTACCAACTCCAACGGTGACTATGACAATAGATGTGTCCCACAAGGGCTGGGGAGTGCACATGGGGGATTTTGAAGATCAGAGGTCTCTGGAGCCCAGTGGAAGCTATGAAACACAAACTACATGGAACTAAAGAGGGTCTTCCTAGCTCTGAAGGCGTTTCAGGTGCATGTACGGGGGCAGGCAGGCTCATCCAGACAGCCAATACAATGACTATGTTTTACCTCAACAAGAAGGGAGAAACAAAGTCATTCCCACTGTCAAAACTAGCGCAGGAAATATAGAGGCGGGCTATTCAAAAGGACAAGACCCTGGTAACAATACACCTTCCTGGGAAGCAGAACACTGTAGTTTGAGCAGGCAAGAGAACACCTCCCATAAATGGGAGATGAAGCAGGAAGTGCTAGACGTAGTGTTCAAGCAGTGGAGAACACCAATCAAAGACCTGTTTGCAACACCGAAAAACGCAAAGTGCCTAAACTTCGTGTCCAGGTTTCTGCACCACCAGTCTGAGGGGGATGCTCTGTCGATAAACTGTTCAGGGAGATTTGCCTATGCCTTTCCACCGATTCCCCTTTTCTGAACAGTTCTGGACAAGGCCAGACAACCAGGAATGTCACTCATACTAATTGCCCCACAATGGGCCAGATAAACAGGGTACTTGGATCTATTAGAGATGTCCAATGGACAAGTCATATCAATCAAGGCAACTCAGAACCTGGTAACCATGCAGAACGGAAAAGTGTGTCATCCGGAGCTAGCCACACTCAACTTAGCGGCGTGGCTCCTGAATACCTGGAGTTCAGATACCTTCAACTGCCCCCCAGAACAATGGAAATTCTGAGGGAGGCAAGCAAACAAAGCACCAGAAAGTGCAACACAGCCAAGTGAACCAGATACATGCACTGGTGCGGAGACCAAGGAAGAGTAGAAAAAAGTACTGAACATGAAATGTGCTAACATACCTTATCTACCTACTAGACTGCGGCCTAACCTACACTTCATAAAGGTACACCTGGCCACCATAGTTGCTCATACCAGGGGAACTACAGGGAACAGCCTTTTCACACTACCAGAAATGAAAAGAGTGGCACCACCAAGAACAGCACCAGCACCATTGTGGAACCTGAATACAGTGCTCACGGAGCTCATGGCAGAACCATGTGAACCAATGTACAAGCCGCAATTGAAGTACCTAACCTTAAAAACAGCACCTGTACGAAGAGCACCTACAAGAGACGAAAACAATCCGGAAGGGGAACCAGCTCTTTCCTTCGCTAGGGCTAGCAGTGGTACACCAGCAACCAAAGGGACAACTGTGCTATGGATAGTGGAATCTTTCAAAATAAGCCATGCAAGGGCATGGAAGACCTTGCCCATGTATCCAATGGCGCACTCAACCAGGAAGAAAGTCGCAACCCTAGCATTCCTGGCAAACGTACCGCTGGTCGACAGCTGCACGGCTGCAACCTGAGCTTCTCCACACACTTTCATGAAACACTACTGGGTGGACATACATCTGAACAAGGAAGCACAGGAGGGACAGAGAGTACTACGAATCCTGTTTGCCAATTTACCCTCATTGCATCCCATCCTTCCCAGAAAACTAAACACTGCTACGTAATCAGATGCACAGCATGTGAATCCAGAAAAGGATTCATGCTGCAAAGCGAAATGGTTACTTACCAGTAGGAGTAGTTATGCAGTGTGAAGAGTTTTCTGGATTTACATGTGACCCTCCTGCTTCCCTAGAGGGGAAAGCAAACAGGCAAGAAGAATCAGCGATTCGAGACAAGAGGAAGTTTGAAGGAAAAAAAAGAAGAAGGAGAAAGAGAGAGAAAAAAGAATCTGAAAATTGTGGCGATGTACAGGAACTTACGGGACGCCATCTGACATCACACAAGGGATGAACTTACCACCAAATGGTGGTCAACAACGCCCACACACAAAGGAAAAAAAACAGGAGGACAAAACACGATTCCGGACCCAACCACTAGATTGCGGCATAGATGCACAGCATGTGAATGCAGAAAACTCCTCAGGCTGAAAAACGACTCCTGTAGTTTTGGTTATCAGTACCAAAAAGACTGGTACTGGTGACCATTTTGTTTTTAAACGTGTTAGGTTCTGTGTGACCCTGGTAGGAAGGAGCCTCTGTCCCAACCATAAAGACAAGACAGTGGGCCCGATTCACAGACTACTTAAGGTCAACTTGGCTTGATTTGGGAGTACAAGGTATTCATAGAAGCTAAACTTGCATTTATGTATCCATTTACTCATACACAATATTGTCTTGTGACGGTGTAACACTGCATATGAGCAAATTCTACTCTGGTAACAGGAAGAGGACATTGCAGGGGGGGTATGCCTAGGAAAGTTTGTGAACAACGACAAAATTGATAGCTTGTAAGCATTTTTTGCAGAATGTCCTGTCAAAGCAGAAGTAAATCCCTTTCCAGGTTGGATGAAAAATGAACAGCCCTAAATTGATATGGGTGTAGGGGGAATGTTTCTTGAAGGGGAAACATATGTTCTGGGTGCAGAATAAAAATAGAAAAAAGTAGTACAACACACATCGAAAGGCATCTCCAGATGCATAGTTGTACACTATCTACAATTTTGATTTCAGAAATACATCCACATCACCATAATTCAGTATTCTCGAAGAATTCCTGGAGTATTCGAGAAGACCTACAAGTTTTAGCAAGTTCACTGTAGTTGTCTTGGAAACACTTGTCATTTCCAACAATCTGCAAATCTGCACCTATCCGAAGTAGTAAAACTGCTAGTGGAGACCACAATGTTTTGTGAGATCGGCCATTTGGTTTTAAATTGTTGAGTTGAAGTGTACAGCAGTTTCCCCCGGGGGTTACTGCCTCGTTTCATGTCGTCAGGGCGCCATCTGTTCAGCCTTAAGGTTTCCCTTTACAGATCTATGCCAAAAAGTGCGTTATTCCAATTGGTTCAATGGCATCCAACTAAGACGACAACTCCCAGGATACATTAGGCTGTCAAATGAGCACCTGGGACTGATAAAGTACCGCCCCGTCACCTGCTTTGAATGATCTTGGACAATGCTTAGAAGCAAACTGTACGCGGACAGTTACTGGAAAAATCATGGAGACCATTTTTGATGCTGTTGCTATGCCAAATTGGGCCAGCACACAAATGTTTTAAAAAATGACGGCTGTGGAGTACTGTGCAGCAGGTTCACTTATGCCATGACAAGGAGAGAAAGAGAGGCGAGTCAGTATGCTAATGTGAAGCTTGTTTTCAGTGTCACAGGGCACTTTGGAAAAGTGGAATTCAGTTGACAACGCGCAAATATGACAACTAGTCCACGCCATGTGTGACACTTTCAGCCAGGCCTGACTTTTTTGCCAACAGTCGGTTGCTTCTTTTGTTTTAACACTGTTCAAGATGGTTTAAAAATCCCAGCATGTAAAGGAGGGTTGATTAAAGCCCTGAACCGGCCAATGGTGCCAGACATGACATGGTGCACCTTTACGCGTTCCTGGCTTTCTAGCCAACATCACTTGGCATAATATGGCTCCTGTCATCCTTGCTGCATTCTAACTCTAGGCTTACGAGTCTCAACACAGGAGCTGGTGTTAGCTAAAAAAAAGCCAGGGTTTGATGCAGGGATGACGTATCGCACCGACTGGGTGACAAATGTGCAAATTAGTGGTTTGTTTCACGTGGACTCAACCTGCTTCTGTCACTACATCTCTCTCCCGTGCCACGGCCACGCGCCCTCGAAGTCGAGTGCTTCAAATCCTATGAAACGTAGAGATGTATTTACAGAAAAATAGAGCCAGTGGAACTGCAGAGGGGCGTGGGAGGGCCTTAATCTATTTTAAATAATCGGGACTCTGGGAGAAGGCTCCTCCTCCGTTCCCACGGCCCCCCTCCCTGATCCTCACTGCTTCCTCAGGCCCAAGGGCAATTTAGCTGGGGCGAAACAGGCGTTTAAGTGTTATTTATTCAGGAGCACATCTGTGTTTCTCCTGGTCCCTTCCTTGGGTCCTCTCAGGCGGGATCTGCCTCCACGGCTGACAGGTGAGCTCTCTAATTGCAGGTGAGAGCTTACACTGTCACTCCCGGGAGCGCTTTAATGAAAACAAGCCCCTTCCGCAGGTGTGGTTAATAGAGAGGCGGGGCCGGACTCGGCCACGCCAAAGGTATGGCGGTCAAGCCGGCCCCGATGCTGCCCGCACTGGGGGGCGGGCCCATCGCGCCATGAGAGCGCGGTGGGCCCGCCTCACAGAATGATTGGCGGAGGGAGCGTGCCCCGGAAGCGAAACGCGCTTCCGGGGCGCGCGCTTGGTGACGTCATCAGGAGACCCCTGATAAGGCTCGGGAGCGGCGAGCTGGATCTCTTTTCGCCGCTTCCCAGCCGGACTACGCACCAGCCTCGCTAGGAGGCTGCCCTTAATTTGTTGTGGTATTTTCTTTGTTTCCAGGTGCACGTCGTCGGACCAAGACTGCGGGGAACAGGACGGCGGCGCCACGTCGAGGTTACTGGAACAGGAGGACAGCGCAGCGTCGAGATCGAGGGTGGGTGCAGGAAGTCGGCGCCGGGTCGCATCGGACCGTCGCGCTTGGCCTGAAAGTACGGTAACGGGTAGTGAGGGCCCCGCGAGTCTGCAAGAAAGGCAGATCGCTTCACGGAGCAGATCGGGGGCTACTGTCTACGGTGCTTAAGTTTGAATCTCGGCTTCCCCACTGGATGGAAGTTGTGTGCTCCTGAGCGGCTTACGTTGTCTCCCTGTCCTTTCCTGCAGTCCTTTCAAGGCTCGGTGCTGCACGCACTTGGTGGGTAATCGAGCCTTTAAAAATAAGGAAAGGGGGCGGGAAGGGGAGCGGATAGCGTCTCGCTTGGGTGGGCAGTGATTCGGGACTGCGGTCCGCCGCTTTTTTCTCCGTCTACTGGGAAGTTTAAGCGCAATCTCGTGCTCGGAAGGTGCCGAGTTTTAACCTATATGGTTGTGGGTGATTTCCAGCACGGGGCTGCAGGGGCAAGAGAAAAGTGCTGGCAAACGGGTTAGGCTAGCCTTGCAGGGTTCTGTTTTCCACTCACGCCCCGGCAATATTAAAACCTTAAGCTGGTCTGGACAGCTTAGGGGTGGGGGATTCTGTCTTAATTGAGGGTGAATGTGAATACTGCTAATAAAAGCGGTTGTTTGGCATTATGTGATCTGTTCTTTGTGTCCAAGCAGTGGGCTGATTCACGACGGTGGACAGCGGGCAAGCGGACATATGCGGAGGACAACAGCAGCAGGATCAAGGAAGAGGGCACGGACAGGCCTGCATTTTCAGAGCTTCTGGGAGCCACGCGGGTTTGAGTCAACTCACCTGACCCACTAGAATAGCTGGTGTGGAGTGGCTCTGGTTGCCTGGGTGCTTACGGCCGGTCGTGTACCTCCAACGCTATCAGGTAAGGGCTCGGGACACGTCCCAGCCCAGTCTGTGTGGGGGAGTGCGCCAGGATTTGACTCACTCGGGGTGCACATTGGTAACAGGCGTATTGTGATCGGGGGAGATCTAAGATGGCAAATAAATCTAAGCGGGGGGACACACAGTCACGTATGGAAGGCCTTTTGCAAGGCATGATGGAAAAAATGGTGGCAATGGAGAATAGGATGAAGCAGATGGATGAGATGGGGCAGGCCTTAGCTGAATTAAAGGAGAGGGTAGATGGGGAGGAGGCGCCAGGGGAGAGACCTAGACGCAAGAATGTGGCACCTAGGGAGGCTTTTCCACCCCTCCCAAAGAGAAATAGAGCCAAGAAGGGCGGGGAGGGGGTGCACGAGAGACCAGGACAACGCCCGATCCCCTCTCCTATGCCTGTGCCGTCGCTCATCCCTCCCGTACCGGACGCCATACCACCTGTGCCTGCGCCAGCCCTGCCGGTGCCCGCTCTCATTCCACCACTGCCAATTAATGCCCCAGCACCACAGCCAGCATTGGTCCCAGTAGACCCGCTAGGGGGGGTGCCCGGGGCCCCGGTTACCCCCCCGGGGGGCAGTTCGGTACCACAGGACTTAATTTCCAATCTAGCAGCTCTGCTCCCTTGGTTGGGGAAGGTGGCTAACTGGTCACCGGCAGCGGGAGCCACGGTAGAAGGGGAAGATTTAATGGAAAAGGCGAGGCAAATCATGTCCCAGTTTAATGGTACGCCGGGGGATGCCCCGGGTAAGGGGCAGGTGTTACCAGTCCCCCCGCTCCAAAGGGCAACTCAACCCCAAGCGAGGGCAACAAGGACCTACCGGGGCCCTGCCCGGTGGGCGATACATCTAAGGAGAAGGTCCAGGAGCCGGCGGGGTGCAAGACACCAGGTAAGCAAGTGACTCTGCCGTTGTTGGGGGTGGGTGAGGCCCGCACTGCCAGGGAGAACTTGGCCAGACATGTGACAACAGAAACAAAAGAAAAAATATGGAAAGGGAGTTATGTGAACATGTTTTCTTTGTTACTTGATGAAGCTGAGCGGGAAGAAGCTAAGAAAAATAAGGAGTGGATGCTTCCTCGGGAATGGGCTAACGAACTGCAGAAATATAGGTTGGAAGAGTCCCTCATTAATTGGATTAGGGGTTTTTCCGTGTATATGGCCGTGATGGCGGAGCAATCTCCCAATATGCAGGCAGCGATGGCATGTTATCAGAATAGGATCACTATGGCGCACGATAAATACGGGGGTAATGGATGGAAGGATTATGATAAAAGTTTCAGGAGAGCAAGAGCTTCTGATCCTGCACTGGCCTGGGATCAAGTGGACTTGATATCTTGGATTGACCATGTTGGCGGGGTAGGGCAGGAGGGAGTAAGAAGTCAGCCTGCTCAGCCCTTTCGGCAGAATTCCCCTCCACTTACAGGAGTGGCGGGGGGAGCGGGAAGAAGGGAGCGTGCTGGGATTTCAATAGGCGGACATGTAACAGGCCCCTGGAACGTGTAAATTCAGGCACGCGTGTTCCTTCTGCGCCAACACATCACACCCTGAGTCCAGATGTTCCAAGAAAGGAAAAGAGGCAGGGAGAAAGAAACAGGACTGAGGGTGCGCCAGCTATCCAGTCACGTTCCCCTGTTAAGATATCGGTTTTGACCCCCTGGCTGAATAAGTACCCATGTCCCTCATCTGCCCAGATGCTGTTGGAAGGCTTTACCTGTGGCTTTAGGATACCCGCCCCAGATTATGTTGGTAAGTCGGTCTGTAAGAATCAGGTTTCAGTACGAGCTAACCCACGGGTGGCAGCCAATAAGATTGACAAGGAGCTACGGCTGGGTAGAATAGCAGGCCCATATGACACCATCCCGGTAAAGAATTTTGTTTGCTCTCCGCTAGGGGTGGTGCCAAAGAAAGAAGCGGGAGAGTTCAGGCTGATTCACAATTTATCGGCACCTAAGGGGTTGTCAGTGAATGACGCTATTAGTGAAGAGTTGTGCAGGGTAAAATATGCATCTTTTGACCAAGCGGTGGAAATGCTCCGGGTCCTGGGCCCTGGTGCGCTGATGGCTAAAACAGATATTGAGTCTGCATTTCGCTTATTGCCAGTCCATCCGGCGGATTTTCATTTGTTGGGTTTCCAGTTTCAAGAAAAGTATTACATGGATATGTGTATGCCCATGGGTTGCTCTGTCTCATGTTCTTATTTTGAGAAATTCAGCTCTTTTCTGGAATGGGTTTTTGGGCAGGTTACTGGGCACACGCATGTCCTACATTACCTTGATGATTTCTTGGTTCTGGGCTCCCCTGGTTCCCCGGAGTGTGGATGGGCGCTGCGTGAATTTTGCACGCTCATGCAGACTTTTGGGGTACCATTAGCACCAGGGAAGACAGTAGGGCCATCCACTAGCATTGAATTCCTGGGGATAGAATTGGACTCCATACAGGGATGTTTCAGGTTACCCAAAGAAAAAATTAGAAAGTTTGAGTTAGGCCTGCAACAATGCTTGGAGAAGGAAAAGGTCACATTACATCAGTTGCAGCAGACAGTGGGGCAGTTGAATTTTGCTTTGCGCGTAATGCCCATGGCGCGACCATTCTCACGCTCTATTGCGCAGGCTATGTCCGGACTTCAGGAACAACGCCATCACACCAGGCTATCTGCTGAGGTACGTCAGGACATGCGCATTTGGTTGGCATTTCTGAGGGACTTCAATGGCAGGTTGGTGTGGCCCGGTCCACTCATTGCCTCCCCAGAGTTGGGACTAATGACGGACTCTGCTGGCAGTGAGGGATTTGGCGCCATACTGGGCACTGAGTGGGTGGCTCAACGGTGGCCGACATGGTGGAGGCTAAGTGGCCTCACAAAAAATATTGGTTTCCTGGAATTATTCCCCATTTGGGTGGCTTTGACTGTTTGGCCGGGCAACTACGCGACCGCTCGGTCATTTTCTGGTCTGACAATATGTCTGTGGTCGAATGCATTAATCAGCAAACTGCACATTGCAAATGGATATTGCGCCTAGTGAAAGAGATTGTACTGTTATGCATGCGATTGAATTTGCAATTTAGGGCTAAGCATGTGCCCGGAATATTGAATCATGCTGCTGACGCCCTCTCTCGCTTCAAGATGCAGGTGTTCAGGACACATCTCCCAGAGGCGGCAGTGCGCCCGACGGTCTTCCCAGAATCTCTTTGGCAGATTGGTGCCCCCAATTACCGGACCTCGTGACAGCTAGTCTAGCTCCAAGGACTAGAAAGGCATACGAAGGGGCGTTTTGGGCTTACTGTACCTTTTTGGGAAGGGAGTGGGAGGAACATTGGCATGATGCGGGGAGGATCCTGACCTACCTAGCCTTTTTGCAGAGGGAGGGGCGTTCAGTGGCGGCTGCCAGGCGACATATGGCAGCAATTTCCTTTTTTGCGCAAGCGAGAGGGTTAAGGGATCCTGCAAACAATTTCACAGTCAGGAAGGCTTTGAAGGGGTGGCAGCGCATACAGGGATCAGTGCCGGACACTAGGCGGCCTATAGGGATGGAGTTGTTAACAGCTTTGCTTGGGTCTCTCGGCTTAGTTTGCAGCTCCACGGCTGAAGTGTTGTTATTCCATGCGGCATTTTCGTTGGCATTTTATGGGGCATTTAGGATCAGTGAACTGGTGTCCAGCAACAAGCGGGACGTGCAGGGTGGCCTACAATTTGATCGGGTTAAAGTACAAGGGGATTCTGTGCTGATATCTATCAAGAAGTCAAAGACGGACCAGTTTTCCCGGGGAGAAGGAGTTGTACTACACCGTGCACCCTCAAATCCTTGTTGCCCTATTGCTAACTTGGAGGAATTTTTGGGCAGTAGGGCCAATGGGGCAGGTGGCCCTTTATTGATGCATGCAGATGGCACCCCGCTCACAAAATTCCAATTCAAAAGAGTCTTGGACATGGCGGTGTCGAAAGCAGGTTTGGAACCAAGGAGCTTTGGAACGCATTCATTCAGAATAGGAGCTGCAACTGAGGCGACGGCTAGGGGTCTGCCAGGGGGGGAGGTCCAGAGGATTGGTAGATGGTCATCCAATTGTTACAAGCGCTATGTGCGTATGCATTTGTTATGAGTGCGGGAGCTTGGGTTCTGATGTCTTTCTCCTTTTGGTTGATTTGCAGTTTCTCGGACCTGTCACGCAGGAGGGAAACAGATGGCGACACAGCGGCAACAGCAGTCGGCGCTGGGACAGGGTCACGCCCGCCAGCGAAGACAGCAAGTGGTGTGGATCATCGGCCATTCTTACGTAAAACGGTTGCATGCCTTTTTTCTTGCAGAAAAATGTGAGTCAAAAACTGAACTGGCAGGCCTTACTGTGTCTTTTCATGGGAGAGGGGGTCTCCTCCTCACACAACTCAGGGACCTGGTGTCAGATTTATTAAAAAACAAGGGGGTTCTACCCAGCGCCATTATCCTACACATGGGTGGGAATGATTTGGTGCACTTGGGCAGGAGGGGTTTAGTGGAGACTGTACTGACGGAAGTGGGATGGTTGGCTCGGACTTGCCCAGGGTGCACCATAGTTTGGTCACACATGGTCCCAAGGATGCAATGGCGGGGGGCAAATCAGTGAAGGCATTAAATAACTCAGTTCGGAGGATCAACACTAAATTGGAGAGATTATTCAGGTCACCACATTTACAGACGATTTCCCATGGGTGCATACGAGGGGAGTCGTGCTTCCTACAAGACGGCGTCCATTTATCTCAATTGGGTAATAGGATTTTCATGGTGAGCTTGTTGGCTTGGATGGAGGGGTTTAGAGCTAGGCTTTGACCTTTTCTGAGAGCGATTGGGGGGGGGCCAGACAGTCGGTCAACCATCTGGCCTGTGGCGGTAAGGTCATGATTGGGGAGCAGTAACTTAAGGTCCTTAGGGGGCGGCGCCATTCTGGAATGGGGTCGCCCAATGGGAGGGACAAGTGGTCTCTCATGGTACTCCAGGGCGGTTACAGCCGGTAGGCTGGAGGGGTGCGGGGGATGGGGAGTGACGCTTTCCAGTAGGCTGGTTGGCCACCCCGCACGGGCACACGGGTGCAATGGGCCCCTTGGAGATAATATACAGGGCGTATGGGGGTGACCGGGAGGGGTAAGTACCCTCACGGTGACTGGGCCCCCGCGCATGCGCACTCCGGTACGAGGGCGTGGGGCTTAATTGGGGGAGGATCTGAACCCAGACGTGACCTTGCCGTGGGCTCAAAGGGGAATGCGCAGAAGTAATTGCTGTGGTATGCTAGATTAAGATAGGAATACCTTTGTATTAGATTTATGTTAAGGTTAGCCATCTGACATCTGTACATATCATTGTAACAATGGAATGCAATTTTATTCTGCGTATTTTGTGTATAAAATGTTGATAAAATGTTTTATTAAAATTGTTTAATAAATACGGCCGGGGTTTACGACCCCTACTCCAAAAACTTCTATTGGTAGTCCATGTGGTTATCTGGGTATCATTAGAGGAGGAGCGAGGGGTATAGGCTGTACCTGGCCATATAGAGAGGCGGGGCCGGACTCGGCCACGCCAAAGGTATGGCGGTCAAGCCGGCCCCGATGCTGCCCGCACTGGGGGCGGGCCCATCGCGCCATGAGAGCGCGGTGGGCCCGCCTCACAGAATGATTGGCGGAGGGAGCGTGCCCCGGAAGCGAAACGCGCTTCCGGGGCGCGCGCTGGTGACGTCATCAGGAGACCCCTGATAAGGCTCGGGAGCGGCGAGCTGGATCTCTTTTCGCCGCTTCCCAGCCGGACTACGCACCAGCCTCGCTAGGAGGCTGCCCTTAATTTGCCCACCCACCATCCCCTAAAGCAAATTGTTCTGGCATCGTAGGGGTAATTGGTTAAAATAGAGATGTTTTAGTAAAATTGTGTGGTAATTTGCTTATTTATTGTACCGTTTTCTTTGACAGCTTTATGATTTTCTTGATAAGGATATAATTGTCGTATTTGGCGTTTCCTTGGTCGGCGGTAAGGTCATGATTGGGGAGCAGTAACTTAAGGTCCTTAGGGGCGGCGCCATTCTGGAATGGGGTCGCCCAATGGGAGGGACAAGTGGTCTCTCATGGTACTCCAGGGGCGGTTACAGCCGGTAGGCTGGAGGGGTGCGGGGATGGGGAGTGACGCTTTCCAGTAGGCTGGTTGGCCACCCCGCACGGGCACACGGGTGCAATGGGCCCCTTGGAGATAATATACAGGGCGTATGGGGGTGACCGGGAGGGGTAAGTACCCTCACGGTGACTGGGCCCCCGCGCATGCGCACTCCGGTACGAGGGCGTGGGGCTTAATTGGGGAGGATCTGAACCCAGACGTGACCTTGCCGTGGGCTCAAAGGGGAATGCGCAGAAGTAATTGCTGTGGTATGCTAGATTAAGATAGGAATACCTTTGTATTAGATTTATGTTAAGGTTAGCCATCTGACATCTGTACATATCATTGTAACAATGGAATGCAATTTTATTCTGCGTATTTTGTGTATAAAATGTTGATAAAATGTTTTATTAAAATTGTTTAATAAATACGGCCGGGGTTTACGACCCCCTACTCCAAAAACTTCTATTGGTAGTCCATGTGGTTATCTGGGTATCATTAGAGGAGGAGCGAGGGGGTATAGGCTGTACCTGGCCATATGAGAGGATCAAGCGGGCGCGTGAGGGGCGTGCCAATGAGCACAGGTAGGGGTCACAATCACTCAATCAATTGATTTAGTCAAATTTGATATTGACCTCGGCTTGAGGTTTACAAATTCTTAAATTTCAATGTATAAAAACATAACTCGGTTGTAATACAAAATGTAAAAAAAATAACGTACATATTCCTATAGTTAAACATGTTATAACAGCCAGCATCAACGCTAAAGATTCTTTCACAGATTTTACACTTAATCCTGAACACACACCTCTGGTGCTGGACACACAACCAGTAAGCGCTGGAGATCAAGTACTCCAAGATAACATACGTCACAGATAGTCACAAGATCCTCTACCTTGTCAAGAGGTAGTGTTCACTTCCTGCAGCTCTGCATGCCAGCCGTGCTCTCCATAGCATCTTTGCACCCACTAATCACACTCAATCGTTAGATTCTTACCTCAAGTAAAAGCATATCAACTAAGCCAAGTATTATTGTGTATGAAATTCTCACCCGGACCTTGCTTCTAATAACACCTCAAGGCCTGAGATTTTTGAACCCACAATAGAAATGTACAAGCAAAACTGCACATCCCAGAATGCGGTGTCACTGAATGCATCTCCCAGAATGAAGTCACTGAATGCATCCCCCCAGAATGCAGTGTTACTGAATCCCCCCTTCCCAGAATGCAGTGTTACTGAATCCATTCCCCCAGAATGCAGTATTACTGAATCCATCCCCAGAATGCAGTGTTACTGAATCCATCCCCCAGAATGCAGTGTTACTGAATCCATACTCCAGATTGCAGTGTCACAGAATCCATTCCCCAGAATGCGGTGTCACTGAATGCATCTCCCAGAATGAAGACACTGAATGCATCCCCGCAGAATGCAGTGTTACTGAATCCCCCCTTCCCAGAATGCAGTGTTACTGAATCCATCCCCCCAGAATGCAGTATTACTGAATCCATCCTCAGAATGCAGTGATACTGAATCCACCCCCCCAGAATGCCCGGTTACTGAATGCATCCCCCAGAATGCAGTGTTACTGAATGCATCGCCCCAGAATGCAGTGTTACTGAATGCATCCCCCCAGAATGCTGTGTTACTGAATGCATCCCCCTAGAATGCAGTGTTACTGACTCCACCCCCCAGAATGCCGTGTTACTGAATGCATCCCCCAGAATGCAGTGTTACTGAATCCATCCCCCAGAATGCAGTGTTACTGAATGCATCGCCCACGTATGCAGTGTTACTGAATCCATCCCCCAGAATGCAGTATTACTGAATCCATCCCCAGAATGCTGTGTTACTGAATCCACCCCCCCCAGAATGCAGTGTTATTGAATCCATCCCCCAGAATGCAGTGTTACTGAATGCATCGCCCCAGAATGCAGTGTTACTGAATCCATCCCCCCAGAATGCCGTGTTACTGAATGCATCCCCCTAGAATGCAGTGTTACTGACTCCATCCCCCAGAATGCCGTGTTACTGAATGGATCCCCCCAGAATGCAGTGTTACTGAATCCATCCCCCAGAATGCAGTGTTACTGAATGCATCGCCCAAGTATGCAATGTTACTGAATGCATCCTCCCAGAATGCAATGTTACTGAATGCATCCTCCCAGAATGCAGTGTTACTGAATCCATCCCCCAGAATGCACTAAATTTGGCTTGAAGACAGAACGTGACTCAAAATTCTTTTTGAGATATTACTGTTATAAATGTGTCGGCTGGGCTTCTAAGGATTTATTTTATATATTTCTGGATAGAAACGATATGCAAATTTGACTGGCTAAAACAGTTCTGTCCATCATGCATGCGGTTCTCGAACACTCAAGAGCAGTTTGTGAATTGTTGTCATCTTACTCTGTCACACTTGAACATTTTGTACTCGATGCCACTAGAGAGTGAGTACTGCTCTTGAATGCACGCCATGGAAAAATTTCAGGGATGATAAGAGGGGTCACACCCAAAACTCAGGGGGGTTCAGGGTCGATCCCGGGAGGGTTGAAATTCAACTTATGTAAAGTAAAATATATAAATTGGCACGTTAAATTCTAGAACCCCAAATCAGTTGTTGAAAGTATTCGAGAACCACGAAAAATGGGTTAGGCCTACAAAGAATCAAAGAGATGACAGAATTCACAGGGGCCGGTTGATGGTGTTTGTGTCTAAAGTCTGTTGCAGGGGGCCGTGGCCAAGATGGCGGAGCGGTAGGACGCGTTCTCCTGTCTCTCCGCTCCCGCCGGGCTGAGGTGGGAGATTACATAGCGCTTCAAGTGGGCCCAGCAGCGGCGATCCCCACCAACGACACTGCCGACATCAACGGTCCCACCTGGGAGGTCCGATCAGGGGGCTCCGCTCAGCCGCAACGCCATAAAGTGAGAGCGAAGCTGCGGCGGTGAAGAGGCCCAGCCCGTGCGCCTCCCGAGGCCTAGTGCGAGCACCCGACGGCCGGGGGGCGCGGAGCTGGGATCAAGGGGCCTCGACTTGCTGTGGTGTGGCTGCGCAATCGTCTGAAGCGGCTATGTGTGACGACTGCCTCCCTCTCCTGCGGTGCTTCCCGCGGCGGCTCTCTACGGCCTGAGGTGAGAGTCTGGCCTGAGCGGTGAAGCAGGGCTTGCGGCGGGATCTGGAGCCAGCGGAGGCCTTGCTCCCGCCCTGGAACGCACACAGTGAACCACCTGGTGTTTGCGAGGGGGCTGAGACCTGGGGAGCCACGTGGTGGAAGACGGCTGGCCGGAGCTGTAGGCGCGGAGGCGTTGGCGAGCGGCCGTGGGAAGTGGGCCCCAGAAGCGCGGAGACGGCCCGGACGGCCTGGCTGCGGTTTGTGGCTGCCTGGTTGTGCCCCCCCATTGGTGCCTCTTGAGCGCCTGGAGGGTCCCTCCGGTGAAGAGCCCAGGCCTTGAGGGTGGAGGAGAGAGAGAGGCCTGGGCCGCCTGATTGAGTCCCGGACCCCACTACAGAGCATCGGAACGGAGGGCACCGGTCACCGCAGTGAGTACATCCTGCCACGAGTAAATGTAGAGCTGCGGAGGGCGCGCTAGGTATCAGAGAGGCCCTAGCAAACTAGAGCTGATTATTGCCTCGGAGAGCTGACGCCGGGGTTCCAGACCGTGCTGCAGGGCCTGTGAAGAGTCTGGCCTAGTGGCGTGAAGGTGGCGCCCAGGGGTGACGGTGTTTGACACCGGATAGCGAAGACCTTGCCGCTCCAGCACATCGCGCACCCCTGCCTGGGGACTGGAGAGGGGGGGTGCCCCTGGCCGGGCGCACAGTGCCCTGCGGTTTCAAAGGGGAGAAGAGGTTCGCAGAGCTGCCCCACCCCCCCGCCATGGCAACCGGCAGAACGAAGAAGGACAGGTCGGTTAAGGATATGCTTCTGCGGGCGCCCCGGTCTGGGAGCCCACCCACCCAGGGGGGTCTGATGGGGGCAGAGGAGGAGGAAGATGCAGAACGTCCAGTCAGTCGCTCCTTTTTGGAGTCCCTTTTCTCCTCCCTACGTGAGGACCTATCCAACATGAAGAGGGACCTCTCTGCAGACCTGAAAGAGGTGCGGCAGGACATAGACTCCCTGGGGGAAAGGGTGAGCTCCTTGGAGAACTAGGAGTCCGGCACCGCGGAGGAGCTCGAGAGCCTGCAGCAGGAGGTTATCCGCTTGCGAGAGCAAAACCCACACCTTCAGGTGCATACAGAAGATTTAGAAAAC
Source organism: Calotriton arnoldi (assembly GCA_963921515.1). Taxonomy (NCBI): domain Eukaryota; kingdom Metazoa; phylum Chordata; class Amphibia; order Caudata; family Salamandridae; genus Calotriton; species Calotriton arnoldi. The sequence goes on along the minus strand of CAWUFW010002554.1, from coordinate 1,778,963 downwards.
AGGTCCCGCCGCAATAACATACGCATACGTGGCATTGCATCTGGTTCAGAGGACTCCAACATTGAAACCATGGTGGCAGAAATGTTTCGTGCCCTCCTTGGTGAGCCGGAGGGCTTCTCAGTTCGGCTCGACCGCACACACAGAGTGGGACCACGTAGGGGTCCCCCGGCCACCCGGCAGACATCCTAACCTGCGTTCATGATTATCAGCTGAAGGAACGGATTTTAAGAGCGGCCAGAGCCAATCCTACCTTCACATTCAGAGAGCAGAAACCCACCTTCTACCAGGATCTAGCAGCCTCAACTTTACTGAAGAGGAAGGCCTTCCGGCCCATCACTGCCCACCTCCGATCCCTTGGAGTAACGTACTCATGGGGCCACCCGTTTCGATTGATCTTCTTGTACAACGGCGTGCTTCGCCAGCTCCGGTCGGTTGCGGAGGCCAGCAGACTCCTGGGTATCGCACACACTACAGTGGAGGGGATGTCGCCAAATGGGTCGACCAAGAACAAGAGGAGCGGCCACAGATGGACCCAGATCAAGGTCACACACAGCTCGATGAAACCTGACCCAGCCACCATTACTAAGGAGCGCCGGGTTGTTCTGGAGTCCCTCGCCGGGGGAACATCGGGGGACGGACACTCGGAATAATATAAATTAGCATGTGCACATATCAAGCCCTCAATCATCTGCGCTGTAAATGGAGCCTCTTCTGTCCGGGGGAGCGGAGAGACACTGGCCACGAGCACCCTCTTTGGTTCCATACTTCCACTCATCGGGAGCAGGGGTGCACCCCACAGACAGCTCACATTCCACGATGTTGGACTTTTGTCCTTCGGGACTCTGTTGTTGGGAGTTTTCTTCTTGTGGGTTTTTCCTTCTCCTTCCCCTTGCTACCCTCAATCCGTCTCCTGGGTCTGGGCCCCGACTTGCCCTAGCTGCAGTAGAGACTGCCTAGGGCACAAGAGCACTAGGGTCATAGGGGGCCTTAACTGGCAACTTTTGGGACACGATCGCACAGTACCGCACGACACATCAAGACACTCTAGGCGCCATTGGCGAGATTAAAATCCTCTCACTGAATGTGAAGGGTCTAAATGGCCCGATTAAAAGGAGAGCTGTTCTGTCCTACCTAGAACACTCGGAAGCACAGATCTGCCTATTACAAGAAACCCACCTCTTGACGAAGGACACTCACCGACTTAGATCGAGGGCATTCCCCCAACAATACTTCTCTTCACACACTACCAAGACAGCAGGGGTGGCCATACTTTTTTCACGCTCATTCAGGGGCAAGGTGGGTACGAAACGAGCCGAACTCAAGGGTAGGTTCTTAGCTCTTACGGTCACGACGACTGTAGCTACACCATTGGCTCCATCTATGCACCAAACGAAGGCCAGAAGGCATTCTTGAGGCTGGCAGTGGCGGAGTTCGCCGCCTCTCCAGACCGCTCGATTTTATTGGGAGGTGACCTAAATTTAGTATTCGACAACCAGCTAGACCGCTCCGCACAACGCTATGGGGCGACAGGGGCCCTTACACCGGCTGGGCGGGAATGGCTGCAGGAACTGGGTCTAGTAGACATTTGGCGTCACATCCATCCCAATAGCCAAGACTACACCTTCTATTCGCACGCGCATAAAACATACGCCAGGATTGACTATTTTATAGGGTTGCGCTCCCTGCTGCCCCACGTGCTGTCCTCCAAAATCGAACCGCGCTCTCATTCTGACCATGCAGGTCTGTCGCTCTCGCTTAAGCTCCCACCACTGGGGCGTCCATCGCTTACCTGGCGACTGCGCGATACCCTGTTGCAGCGCCCTGAGGTGATCAAAAGGCTGGACATGGCCATCAGAGAATTTCTTGCATTAAACGACACTCCGGACATATCTATACACACACTGTGGGAAACGCTGAAGGCTTGCGTCAGGGGAGAGTTGAAAGCAATATCAGCAACTGACAACAAAATCAGAAGGGAGAAACGGAGGGACCTCACCAGTCAGGTGCAAGAACTGGAGCGCATTCATAAAAGAACGGGCGCCCCAAGGGTATGGCGACAGCTGGAGGCAGCACGACGACAGCTAGCTGGTCTCGATTTAGATAGGGCGGAATACGCCGCGCTCAGATTGCGACATTCCTTCTACGTGGGGGGAGACCGATGCGGGCGCCTTCTGGCCAACAAACTCTGGGTACAACGCCAGTCAACAACTGTCCACATAGTCCTTGATGAGGCGGGTAATGAACTATCAGACGAGGGCGATATCACCCGGGCATTTCGAGATTTTTATGCCAAATTGTACGCCGCGCAACATTTAAATCAGCAGGACTCCCTCTCTTATGTACAGGGAGCCAACCTTCCAAGGCTCACCCCAGACCAGGCGGCCAGCCTAGACTCCCCCATTAAAACTGAAGAGGTGATATCGGCTATTTCTCGCCTCAAGTTGCATAAATCACCGGGCCCAGACGGTATGTCTAATATTTTTTATAAGACCTTTTGTGCATCTCTGGCCCCTATCCTCACCAGATTATATAACGCTGTGGGGGAAACTGGGGTTCTCCCTCCTACAATGTTGGGTGCCTCTATTGTGGTGATCCCAAAACCGGGGAAAGACGTCAGGTATTGCGCCTCCTACAGACCAATATCACTCTTGAACACTGATGCTAAGCTTTTAACGGGCATCTTAGCAGCACGCCTGGGGCTGATGATGCCGGGTTTGATAGACCCAGACCAGTCCGTGTTTGTCGCCACCAGGCAATGTGGCGACAACACAAGGAGGGTACTTCACCTCCTAGACAATGCGCAACGCCAGGGAGCGGAGCGAGTTATGGTATCGACAGATGCCGAAAAAGCCTTTGATCGGGTGGACTGGGGGTACCTGGAGACTGTCTTGATGCAGTTTGGGGTAGAAGGTCGGTTTTTAAAATGGGTTCTTAGCGGCTGCAGCCAACCGACGGCCACGGTACGAGTCAATGGGCGCTCCTCCGAGCCCTTCCAGATCTCACGGGGCACCAGGCAGGGATGCCCGCTCTCCCCGCTGCTCTTCGCCCTTTACATGGAGCCGATGGCCCAAAGAGTACGGGAAAATCAGCAGATCAGCGGGATGCGGTTTGGAGGTGATGCGCATGCAATCAGTCTTTATGCAGACGACGTGGTTGCCACTCTAGAGGACCCTCTAAGATCCATCCCCGCCTTTTTCGCAGAGCTAGAAAGCTTTGCAGTTGCCTCCAGCTTTAAAATTAACGTAACAAAATCTCTAGCCATGGGGTTCTCCCTCCACCACTCCACTAAAGAGGCTCTATCACGTTCGTTCCCGCTCCAGTGGGATGCAGACTCGGTTCCTTACCTGGGGCTCCAACTCACAAAATCCACCCACGATACAGCAGCGCTGAACTACAAGAGACTTTTATCCCAAGTACGCAGGGAGTTACGAAGATGGGGACCATTTGGTTTCTCTTTGCTAGGGCGAGTGGCAGCGATAAAAATGAATATCTTGCCCAAAATCCTGTACATATTTCAAACTCTCCCTGTAACCCCTCCACCTGGCACTCTTAAACTACAGGAGGAGATTAACTCGTTCATCTGGGCCAATAAAAAACCTCGAATGAGCAAAGAGCGAAGCTACAGACCGCTGGGAGAAGGGGGACTGGGAATCCCAAACCTGCTCCGCTATTTCCAGGCCACTCAGCTGCGCGTTCTTTTGGAGTGGTCATGCAGTGAGTCGGAGAAACACTGGCTCTTTATGGAGCGAGCGCTTGCAGGGCGGGCACTATGGGAGGTTCCCTTTCTGCGCAAGTCGCAGCGCCCAGAAGGCATATATAATTCACCAATTATGAACGCGACTCTACGAGCATGGGATGCCACAGCGGTTAAGTACAATCTGACTTCTTTCCCGTCTCCTCTTACCCCTATTACCGGGAATGAGGACTTTTCTCTGGGACTGGACTGGAGGGTGTTTCGTCTCTGGGAGAAGCAGGGTTGCCGTTCCATCGGGCACATGTTTGATGTAGAGGGCCCCTTGACATTCGCTGACCTCAAATCCGCATTCACGCTGCCAGAGGCAGAGCGTTACCGCTACCACCAAGTGAGACACTGGGTGATGCACCCGCAGGTGCGCCCCGAGGCTCAGAGACGACTGACCCCATACGAAAAGTGGCTTCACACCAAGACGGATAACACACATTTGATTACTGAACTCTATCACATGCTGCGGCCTCCCGAACCGGAGGCCCCCACGCCTGGGCAGCAGAGGTAGGAGACTGAATTGGGCCGAACACTCTCACTTACAGGGCGCGCCACACAGCCAGAAATGTCTCTAGTATTGAAACTGCAACCAAAATAGCCACCTATTGGTACCTCACCCCGCCCCGAATACACAAATACAACCCTACCCGTTCATCACACTGTTGGAGACAATGCGGGGAGGAGGGCACACTGACCCACTTACTATGGGAGTGTGTGCACCTCGCTGGGTATTGGGAGCAAGTCCTCTCGGACATTGATAGCCATTTTCATACACAAATCCTGCGATTCCCAGCTTACATTGTGCTTGGCTTGCCCAACAAAATCACCTTCCCGCTTAAATCCCGCAGAGGGAGGCAGATGGGTATAGTGCTAGGGGCGGCGCTCCAGAACATCCTCACCCACTGGGGTACTGGAAGGATACCGACATATCAAGGTTGGCTGGGAAAGCTATGGACTGTGCTGGGCATGGAGCGCATCACACTTACACTACAAGGGAAGGGCGACTCATTTGCAGAACACTGGCGCCCATTCCTATCGCTGCTCAGCACAGAAATGAGGGAACTCACCTGCCCTAAGTATTTGAGACTTTTGCGACTCGAGAATCTCACTCAAGACCCCGCCTACCACCCCGAGCACATAAAGGGAGCTACCACTCACTGTCAGCTGAATCACCAGGACATAGGGGGAGAGGCGTGCAAATGAAAGGAGATAGCTGCAATTCATACTAGACGGAAACCCAGGAGACTTCTTTTCCCTTCCCCTTTCTTTTGGTTGGTTGTTTTTCTGCTTGCTGGGGGGGAGGGAGGCAAGGAGGGGGTGGGAGTATGCAGAAAGTTTCATGTGGAACCCTGTTCAATGCTACGAGTGATTCCGCTGCATTTCTTTGTATGCTATCTATGGCATTGGGTGTTTGCAAAACTTTAATAAAAATGATTTAAACCTAAAGTCTGTTGCAGGCTTTGAGGCCAAGGGGAAGGTGCACAGGTCCTCGCTCCAAGCCATGTCCACCAACCGCAGCCTGCTGCAAATGACCAAAGGCCATGGACAAAGGGTCATGGGCTACATACTGGGCACAGGAGGTGCGAAAATGCCATGGGCTATGCCCAACATGGATGCAGGCAACCACAAGTGCAGGGTGTGCAGTCAAGTGGTGTGGGTGCAAAGTGTGGTCACGGGCCACGGCCTGCGCCCAGGCCACTGTGCCCAACTGTAGTTTAGTGGGGGTGGGCTCTGCAGCCAAAGGGAGTAGGCTCTCAGGACCATACATCTCTGTTCATACAATAAGTACCATTGCGTATTATAATTATGGTATTATCAATTTTTTTTTTCCTTTCTTTTTCCATGTAATCATCGTTTTCCAGGTCTGCCCGCAGTCTCTGGCGTGTAGTCCGCACAGGACTTATATTTTTCCCTTAAGATTTTCGCTATATGCTAACAACTCTATATCAAACAATGTTAACTCTGCTCTGCCATTCGTTCCTCATCTGGGGTCCCCTTTATTGTCATAATCGGTGCATATTAGCTTCTGTATCGTTTTTCATTGTTCCAATCAATCAAGAGCGGTGGGGAGGGGAAAGGGTGGCGAGGGTCCTAATGACCCCATTGACTCTCCACTATTGCAAAGTTCAGTGACATATCTCTTCCCGTTTGAAATTTTTTCCTCTTCTTTATTATTTTATATCTCCTAGTTGCTCGACTAATTTTCTCTTGTTGTACTCGGAGGCGGGATAGGGGAGTGCTCATTCTCATCAACTATTGAGAGCCCGTCGTCGCTTCGCCCCCCCTCATTAGACTCTCTGGTTTCCCAGTTTCTCAGTATCTCCTCCCAGGGTTCTGCTAGGGGTTTTCGCCTTTTTGTTATCCTGTCTTCTCTAATTAGAGCCCTTTCCTCCGCCCTAGTCCAACTCGATAGTTCTTGCTCCCAGATATCAACCTTGGGGTTTCTCTTTGATTTCCATTTGTGGGCTATTTGTCTTTTTGCTAGTATTAAGGCTAGATCCACAAACCTATGCCCCAGTTTCCTAGCTTTGGGTCTGGGGTATAACCCCAGTAGGCACGTCTCAGGGTTACAGTCCAGTTTACGGGCCAGGACCTCATTCAGTGTTCCCATTATCTTTAGCCAGTACTCCCTGACTCCCCTGCAGTCCCACATCATGTGGAGCAGACTAGCATCTATTTCGTCACACCGAGGGCATGCCGAGTCAGTAGTCCCATACATGACGTTAATCCTTTGAGGAGTAAGGTAAGTCACGTTGAACTGAATGAATTTAAAATTCGAGTTTTGGGACACCTTGCTGATATGTTTTAGGGATTTTTTCCACTCTTTCTCCGAGAGTGGCCTACCAATTAGTCCCTCCCACTTCCCTTGTGTATATGTCAGATTTGCAGTTGTCAGTTCCATGATTGCTTTGTACATCCATTTCACTAGGTGCCTGGCCATACCCAGTGTGACCATGGCCTGCAGTACTGGGTGTGTGTCTGCTTCGTGTGTCCCCCTGCCCCAAATTCCCACCATGGCTCCTCTAACTGCGTGATAGTTTAAAAATTGCCCTGGGCCTAGGTCGTGATATTCTAGAAACTCTTGCAGGGGCAGGATTTCCCCATCCTGATAGCAACCCCGGACGGTATATACTCCTGCATCTCTCCAGGCTCTTAGTTGACCTCGCGTGGAGGACCCCCCTTCATCTTCTCTAGGAAGGCCTGCTATGGGAAGGTCCGTGGCATATAGTGGTAACTCCATGGCTCGTTTTATACATCTGTCCCAGCATTTCAGAGCCACTTCGAGCAGTATTCTTTTGTGAGCAATCTTGAGTTTGGGTCTCAACATTCTGGGTAGGAGAATTTCCTGAGGGGATTGATCACCCAACGGCAGTACCTCTTGCCCCAATCCCTCCAACCATTGGGCCAGCCACTGGCGCTGTGCTGCCAGATAATATGCCTCGAAATCCGGGGCTCCCAGTCCCCCCATGGTCACTGGGTGCTGCAACGTCCTTAATGACACTCTATGTCTGCCCCCATCCCATATCAGATCTCTCAACAAACTGTCCAGCTTCCTGAACTATTTCTTTGGGATCACCACCGGGAGGTTTACAAAGTAATACAGTAATTTTGGCAGCATTAGCATTTTGAAGAGCGCCAGTATCGCCATTACTGGCAATCTGAGCGACCGCCAGAATTCCACATTCGTCTTCAATGCAAGGATCGCCCTCCCCAGGTTACCTTCTAGTAGGTCCACCTGGCTATGGAATATCTGTATCCCTAGATATTTTATGGAGGTTGGCTTCCATGCTAGTCCCTCTGGCAGATCTGGGGGGCTACTCATTGTGGGGCTCGCTGGGAAAATATCTGTGTTACTTTTATTAATATTTAGTCCAGAGAGTTTGGAGAATTCCTCTATAATTTGGAACACGGAGTGTAAGTCCACCCATCCATCTCTGATATAAAGCAGGATGTCATCCGCAAATAGCGAAATCATATGTCCCGAACTATCCAAAGGGATTCCGTATCGCCCTCCCACTTGCCTGAAGTGTTCCACCAGGGGTTCCATGGCTAAGGCAAAGAGCAGCGGAGACAGTGGGCATCCTTGCCTCGTACCCCTATTAATGGGGTAGGACTCCGACACCAGGCCACCTGATCGTACCATTGCCGTCGGGCTCGAGTAGAGCAGACTCACCCAGTTCAGCCATGCGTCTCCCAAACCCTGCGATTCCATCACCTTCAATATAAAATCCCATTGCAGGGAATCGAAGACCTTTTCTAGGTCCACTGCTCCCACTACCGCGTTAGGGAACCTGTTCATGTCCAGGTGGAACAGCACTTGGTATAGTCTCCTCAAGTTGTTCGAGGTCGACCTGGTCAGTATGAACCAGTTTTGACCCTCGTGCACTATGCCCCGCATATGAGGCATCAGTCTGGAGGCCAGGACCTTACTCAATATTTTAAAATCTAAATTCAACATCGCTAAAGGCCTAAAATCTGTCATTCTCGGTGTGTCTGACTTAGTTTTTAGTAGTGGGACCACTAGCGCTTCTCTGGTAGACCTTGGTAGTTGCCTTCTCTGTAAGGAAGCAGCATATCATTTTTCCAGGTGTGGGGTTAGGGTAGTTGCATAACTGCTGTAGAATTCTGCAGGGAGACCGTCCGGTCCCAGAGTCTTTCCTCTGGCCATCTATTTAATTGCTACACTAATCTCGTGTGCCTTGATTTCTGCCCCTAAGTCCTTTTTCGCCTCTAGGTCTATCTGCCGGAGCCCCAACTCACTCAAATACACTGTAAAGTCAGTCTCCTGTATGTCACTAGGCACCACGTATAATGTTATATAGTAATCTCGAAAAGAGTCGTTAATTCGTTTGGGTGAGAAGAGTAAGTGTCCTCCTGCTATCAGTAGGGATGGAATCGGGGACCCCTCTGTCTCTGGTCGGATCTGCCAAGCCAATAATCTCCCTGCTTTCCCCCTTCTACGTGTTGCTTTTCCCGGTATATGCGGAGATCTAGTGCTCTCAACCTCTCCCACGTTTCATTATAAGCACTTTTCAGGTCTGATACGGTTTTCCTGGTTTCTGCGTCCCGTTCAATAGTTCTGTCAGACGCCTGTATCTGTGCTTCTAGTGTCTGGAGTTCATTATTTAGTTCCTTTCGGGCTCCCACTGTCTGACCCATGCAATGCCCCTTAATTACCACCTTAAAGGCGTCCCACTCCATCTCAGGGGCGCTGGCTGTGTTCTGGTTTGTCTCAAAGTATTGTGAGATCGCATCAGTAAGCCCTTGTCTAAAACTATCGTCCTCTAAGAGTACAGGGTCTAGTCTCCACAGGGAGATGGCCGCACTTTCTGAAGTGGGGGCAAATCGCAACAGTAGGGGGCTATGATCGGACAACGACCTCCCTAGGTACTCCGAATCCCCTATAGTAGCCACCAATTGTCAAAATGCAAAGAAACATGTCCAATCGAGTATGGAGGTCATATAGTGGCGAGTAATATGAATATTCTCTATTTTTGGCATGGTGCAGCCGCCACACGTCCAGCAGTTCCCATTTGGACATCCAGCTACACAGGACCGTGGCCGTCGTGGCCATCGTCGCCGCCGTCCTATTGTTCAAAGGGGGCCTAGATCTGTCCATAGCTAGATCTATCACACAGTTGTAATCACCCCCTAAGATTACTTCACCTGCTGCGACCTCTGAGAGGGGGCTAGGTTAGCACTTGAGGAACTGCGTCTGTTTATGATTCGGGCGTAAATGCTTCCTATCGTGATCTCTCTCCCTCTTAGTCTCCCTTTCAATAGTACATACCGCCCCTCTTTGTCTATGATTGTATGCATAGCAGGAATGGAGTTCCAGGCCTAACCCATATCAATGCTCCCCGGGCATATGCTGAGTAAGTTGTTGCAAACAGCAGGCCTCGCCATCTGCGCTTGAGCCTGTTGACTTCCTCTGCGGTCAGGTAGGTTTCCTGCAGCATTACTATCTGTGCCCCCTTTCGCCTAAGGTAGCTTAAGATGTTATATCTTTTGGCGGGAGAGCCCATGCCCCTGATGTTCCAAGAAATCAACTTAACGTCTGCTACTCCTGCCATTTATAGTACTGCATTTCGACCCCCCCTTCCAGCCTCTCCCACCCCCTACCCCCCGCTTCAGCAAGTGACTGAGGGAGCCCGTTAAGGCAAGCAGTAAACTCAAACAGTACAAACCCCACACCCAAGAGCAGACTGGCAACGGCCTGCTGCCCAAACCTGGAACCAAACATTACCACTCGTAGAACGCCGCCTTCAGCTTCAGAGGCAGGACACTCTGATGGGGGGGGGGGGAGAGATCAGAGGGATATAGTGATCACCAGGTGTCGTGAAGAACAAGAGGAAAGGGCAAGTGTGGCTCTTCCGTCCCGATTCTGCCATTCGTGTAGGAGACTGGCCATTGCCTGCCCCAGAAAGTCGTTGTAACCGGAATAGGTTGAAGTCCCAGCTCCCGGCCATTTGGAAGATGTTCCCCTGCGTACTGTCCTGTCAATTGATGTCGTCCGCCGATCTTAGGGTAATATCCGGTAGTTCCGTGTCTGTCCCTGAGTTAACTTCTGAGTCCGACGACCTCTCAATCTGTTCCGATGACGAGCCCGTATGCTTTCCAGAGGCCTGCGATGTAATCAGCGTTGCAACAGCTTGCAAAGCTGCTTGCCTGTCTTGTTGCGTCTGTGATACCGTGGGTTTCTTCAGCGCACTCGATTTCTTGGGTCTTTTGCGTTTTAGGCCCTCCGTGCGCTTTGGCCTTTGTGGGCCTCGCTGTGGTTTAGGCAAGGGAGCTCCCTTCCCGTATGCCTCAAGCCAGGTCCAGGCTTCCTCTGGGGTATGGCAAAAGTGTGTGGAGCCATCCAATATGATACGAAGTTTCGCCGGGAAAATCAATGAATATTTCAGGGCCTCTTTACGTAGTGCCTTCTTTACCGAAATAAAGGAAGCTCGCTGCACCTGTTCGCGGGCCGTGAAGTCTGGGCAAGAGGTCGACCCGGTACTCGGTGGGCTCTTTCTATGGCAAAGAACTTGTAGAGGGAGTCCTGTGGCAGAATCTCTTGCAACCATGTTTCCAGGAACATTGCCATGTCAGCCCCTTCCATCCCTTCTGGAATACCTATTATCCGTATGTTACTCCTCCTATTCCTTGGTTCTGCTTCTTCGGCCCTATATTCCAGTTCAGTCACTCTGGCTGTGAGTTTGTTCAGACAGATTTCATCATGTTTCCGTGCAGGTACCAGTTGCTCCACTGTATGTTCCACATCTTTAACTCGGTCGGCTAATTTCTGGTGTTTAGCTCGCAGCATGCCCAGCCCCACTGATACTGCCCCGATATACTGTTGGAGGGCCGCTCTAGTATCCGCAATGGCAGCCAGGACTTTGTCCAAGTGTTGATGCAGCGCTAAGTCCGTGGCAGGCGAATCTCCGCCATTGGTATCCGGCGGGGCCGGGGAGGGCTCCCTCGTGGGTGGCTGGGTCGCTCCTGTCTTGCCCTTCTGTTCCGGCATAGTCTCTTGGGGCTCGCCGCGCTACAGTTCAGAATTTTCCTGAGGCACTGAAGAGCTGTCTCTCCTGAGTCTCTAGGAGTTGTGTCGTCTCTGCGGGTTGTTTATAGCTCCAGTAGAGTGTGGCCTTGTCACTGTTCTGGGCCTGGAGCCCTGCTGATCCGGGCATGAGATCTGTAGCCTTACTTCGAGTGCGGGGTCGCCCCTCTAGTATTTGGGTCGGGCCTTAGTGTGAAGCCTTCTTCCAGCTTACTCGAACTAACCCACTGTCCCGCTTTGTCGATCTTAGTCTGTTGGTCCCCGTCAGCCTGAAGCACGGGCCTTACTACTGGCAGAGGTCCCGGTCTCTCATGTCCCTCGGTCCAGGCCTTCTTATATCATCACATCCCTCCTTTGTTTTCTTGGTTTTTTTGGGGGGGTGGGGGGTTGTTTCTTCTCTCCTTTTTTTCCTTTCCTTTCCCCTCAGCCTAGGAGATAGGCAGGCCGGGGGCCCCTCGGGGTCAAGGCTGTGTGTTGTAGGGCTTCTCTTCCCCGCTACTTCAGGGGTGTGCCCCTCTGTGATTGCGGCGACGTGTCTCGTGGCCCCGGCGCCCTGAGCTCGCGCCTCTTCTAGGCCTCCGGGGGTCCCACATCTCCCTGCACTATGTCTGAGTCACCACCCCGGGTGGCCCCGCCCCCTCCGGGCTATTCAGAGTCTTCAGTACTTTATCTGGGGGGGTGAAACGCCTTTATTTTATTCTGGGCCTTCTCCGCCTACGCTACTTCTGCAGAGATTGGGGTCCGAGGACTTAGTGGGTCCTCTGCTTCCCTCGGTGAGAGTGCGTTTGTCAGGCTGCCGGCCCCAGTTCACTTATCGTTTTTGTAGCTGGATCTATCCAGCCGTCCTGTACCAGCACCGATGGCAGCCCTCTTCCGGTCTTCGCGGGCCCCCGCTCCCGTCCGGGAACGTTGCAGTCACCTACTTCGTCTTCACCAATGTACTTTTTAGTTCCGGTCGGTGTGCGTCTCCTCTTCTGAGGCCTCTGTTGTGTTGGCCTGTCTCCTCAAGGCCTCATTGCCTGATCGGGAATGCGTGGTCCTCAGTTCCGGTCTCGGAGCCTCACTGCCACCATCTTGCTTTTGGACTCGCACTGCTGCTTACCTCGGTTGACTCTGCCAGGGCTGCAGCACTTCTCCGGGCCACCAGATCTTCCGGCCTAAGTTTCCCTCTTTTGGCTGTCTCACTGCCGGAGTGGATCACGGAGTATCCCGGTCCTGAGTTTCTCGGCTCCGATCGCTCGTTCCCTGCAGCTTTCGCTTTCACTCCCTCCAAGGCCTGCTGCGCCACTGGTCTCGGCCGGGTCATAGATCTCTATTCTTGCTTCCTCCGGCTCCAGTTTGCACCTTCTTTCCGCTCTCACCCAAGCGCAGAGCTCTGGGGAGTAAATTCCGTTCTCCGTGGCAGGCAATTGCTCTCCCAAACAGGGATATTTCCAGGATTATTATCGGGACGGAGCTCAACGTTCACACGTCTGCCATGATGCCGCTCCCGGCCACGCCCCCCGGTCTAACAATGCTTTGTTCTGCCACAAAGATCCAAGAACCTAAAAACCCACTTAGTAGCTTCTGAAGGTGTGCCGGTAGCAGGTCTCCCTGGGCAAAAGTGGTCAGCAGCATTTTATGTGGAACAGTAGTGGCCCACCACATACAGGTCCAAACGAGGGCGGGATAGGGAGTTTGTAGATCAATAGGAGGAATCTCAAGCGAAGCTGCACCCATCACATCAAGGGTTGTAGGGGGCACTGGATGACCCCTGCCAACAGCACTGAAGGACTGTAGAAGAGGCCCAGCAAAGATTGAAGAGAAATGGCTTCTTCTGTAATGACTGCAGAAATGTACTTGCTAATAGGGAGAATGTTGGTGATAAACTGGACTAACGTCATGGAGAACCATAATGGGGCATGTTTTTGGCCTTTTTTTTTTTTGTTCCTTCACCAAGTTCTGAAATGCCTTTTTTAGGTTGGAAATCCTCGAGTTTAATCGTTTTTTCATCGGTTTTTCTGTGATCTTTAAAAAAAATGGTTAATATAGAATACTCGAATAACAGATGTCACTAGTGATGTCATTGCATCATCTGTGACGACATGAGCAGTGCATTGGGAATTTTAAGGTCTATTGTTCGCCATACCTGGCTCATTTCTTTGGTGTTTAAATTTTGCACAGTAACCATAAGGTACATTCAAGTAAGGCTTGTTAGGCAACTACATAGCGCTCACATGCAAACACAAGCACGCAGGCGCAGTCCTGATAAAAAAACAGAGCCCACACTAGTTGATTAAACTGCAAACTCCTCGCCAGGTGCAGCCTCGTCTGGTGTGCACACTGGCCAGAGCACTAGAGGCAGGCCGGTGTGACGCAGCGCAGCTTACCTTGGACCACCAGCCTGCCCTGGGCCGTCCTGCGCACCCTGGTGCCAGGTTTGTTGGCAGCGCACACGTAGATCCCAGAGTGCTGCACGGTGAGGTCAGAGATCATGAGGTTGCCCGTTCCAAGCACCTGGATGCCCTCGACGCCGATGGGACGGCCATCTGAGGAGGAAAGAGGAATGCAGAGAAAGTGTTAATAAACATTTGGAAAGGGTTAATACTGCCCCAAGACAAAGAATGGGAGAGGACCTGGCGCGTCACTCCCTACTAAACTATGCTCTCCAGTGGAGGTGGGGGATGATGAGGGGCCTGGGTAGTGGCCTAGTGGGTACATCACTTCTAAACCTAACTCCTGTGATGCCAGAGGTCCGGAGGTGGGGCGGTAGAGTAGCTACTTATGAGCCTTAAGAAACCTAAAAAAAGGGCCCACACGCTCACCAGTAAGATCAGCCCTTCTGGCACTGCCAGATTGCCCAATAAGCCAGTCCACCCTTGAGAAGGACCCACCTTGAAAGGAGGAAGGACATGTGGTCTAGGCACTGCTGGAATTAGAACGCATTTTCTCTGGAAAGCTGGGGCTGTGACACTGAAAAGGGGGTGGGGTCACGAGGAGGCAGAGTCTGACTGTCAACTGAATACATTTATGTTTTTTAAAACTCTGCCACAAAGAAATTTGCAACAAGGAGAAATGGGACACTAAATCTGTTGTGGCTTATTTAATTGGTCACAAAGAGGCAGCTTTTTATAATAAAGGGCACCTGTGGCAGAGATATTTGAGGGCTCAGCAATTAGTGTAAGGAATGAAGTGGGCCCCAAGGCTGTTGTTTGAAATATAAAATTCAGCAATGATCCGGGTTCAGTGCGCCCCCCTTGTGCCTCTGGGCCTCGGTGCCACCGCACCTGCTGCACCAATGGGAACTACTTTCCTGGGCGGCGGATGTAGGGGCAGCTCTACCTCATCAAGCTGATTCTCTGTCTTAATCACCGCACTAAACTGGAATCTCTTTGGGGTGCGCTGGAGCTGAAACCTGGGCATAGTGGTCGACCGGAGAGCCCCCTGAAAGCGCTTCATACAAACTGAATATGCAACAGTTGCAGCACCGTTCATTACTTCTCGCGACAAGATGTAGCGACTTGCAACGGCAGCTAATGTGGGCCCCGCGTGGACAAAGGCCGCGCCCCGGGCGGGCCTCGGAGGCCGCTTCCAGAAGGCCGGAGCAGGGCTCGCGTGGGCTCCGGGCAGCCCCCAATTACCATACCCTCTCTCATACGGCAACACTCGCCCATTGAGGGGTGAAGTGGTGAAACTCATTCCATTCTTCTCGAAGGCCTTAGAGAAAGGGGCCCCTGTCGAGGTACGAGAGGGGGGCTCCCCCCGCCACTGGCTTCTGTCTCCAATAAGTTGACCATTAATTGCCCGCTGCAATTGTGGCACAGTTTATCGTCTGAATAGCCGGATCTCTACCAATTCCCTTCCTGCTGGGTGACCCCTGACAACTTCTGTAGAACAGCATCAGATAATCGCAGGACCTGCTCCGCTTTTGTGCCGGCGTGCACCCCCACCACAAGCCCTAACATGCGCACCCCCACTCCACCACTGAATAAGTGAAGTAATTCTTGTTCAGAGGCCCAGGAACAAGGCTGTAAGGAAAACACTCTTTATTACTGTAAGAGTTCAGGGTCGGGCTGGCGGCTGGCCTATAGGGCAATCAGGCAGTGCCCAAGGACTGGTCTAACAGGTTAGTATGTTGGACCATTCTTCTGGCTGTTTGTGGGCCTGTTTTAAGGTCTGCCTGGCCATTTTTTTACTGTTGATTTCCCTGATATTAAAACAAAGATTCCCTGCAGCAAGCTCAAATCCATGCAGTCTTCAATACATTGCAAAACACTTATACAGGGTATCTTTACAAGTTCAAAACTGCACCAGTTTGCAAATAAGAGCCACTTTTAGCTTCCTAATTTAGTAATGGGGGCCACATTTACTTTGATACCCGGCCTATTTTCTGTCCAGTCTGACCCTGTAGGAGGTTTGTTTACTACTAACATGTCACGCCGTAGAGCCTTCAATGGCGGACAATAGTATCTTTTGCTGCATGCCAAATTCAGGGCACGCTCAAGATTTGGGCAGACAAAAGACCTGAGGAACAATGGGTTTTATGGATTTGCCGAGGATCACCACATTTGACACAGGGAGGCTGGCATTATAACTCTCCGAGCTCTCCCATGAACTTACACCCAGTGCAGCAGTGCTGTAACGGGAAAAAATGTAACCCGGGAACCCATAAATTGGAGGTCCAGGGGTGGTAATGGAAAGGGATGGAGTCACGAGGGGCGGAGTTTGACAGTCAACTTATACATTTATTTTCTTAAAAGGTTTGCCGCACAGAAATTGGCAACAAGGGCGAACGTGACCGTAAATCTGTTCTGGCTTAATTGGTCACAAGGGCTAAATTTTTTAATATCTTATGGATTTAAGGCACCTTCTGCAGAAATCTTTGTGTGCCTAGCAAATCTCATTGGATAATAATAGTGATAAAAGAACTCTGTTGGATAATGCATTTGCTGGAAAGATCTGTATTTCACTAGTCATACTTTTGACTCAAAGTAGCATAGAGAGTTAATGTGTTTCCTACAAAGCACATTGTGTAACATGCAGGTCACAGATTTTTCCTCTATGTAGATGGGTCAGTGGGCCACTGATTTTGACACAGAGATCCTTTTGTTACAGCAGACACCCACAAGCACAGCATTATGTTTTAAATCCTAACTCACGACCATGCACTCTTAACATAGCATGTACCAATATGGACGATATGTTACTCTTACTGCGTGAAATGCAACTTCTCCACTTTGTAACCCTTATTGTCTTATGTAACACACCCTGTACAATGCTTTTCACACATTTTATTTCCTATCAATGAATAATGTGTGCATGTGATGTAAATCGCTCTGAGACCCTCTGCTGGGATGACTGGCGGTATTATAGAAGTACATACAAAAAATAAAATAGTGATATTTAAATCTTTATTTGTGCAATTGTGATGCAGATGTGATACATCTGACTTTCTTACAGTGCATAAACATCTGTTATATACAGGGGTTAAACAAAGTCAAAATCCTGCCTCCAATGTTTCTCTTAAGTATTTGTGAAGTGATAACAAGCTGTGATCCTCTGTTTTCCTCCATTGCATTGGTATCTAGGTAATAGGCTGCAGGTAGCCCGCAGCCAGGATGATATTCAAACAAAAGGAGGGCTGATGGCCCCTTAAATTCGACTTTCTTTTGGGTCCAGATGGAACTGAAAATAAAAAGGCCCCCTTTGCATGTCATGCTGCTTTGAATTGAAAGCAGACAAGATGCTGGTGCTGCTGAATGCCTCCCAGTATAGTAAAATTATACTGTGACAAATTCAGCATATTTTACCGTCTCCAGCCCGGTCCCGGTTTCAGTTCAGTATTAGCTGCCGGACCCGGGATCCAGCTGGACCCCCCTCATTTCCAGCACTGAACAACTGCCTGAACACAAATGCTGAGACCTCAAGTTGTTTCATGTAAGTCTCAAGCAGTTCACCCGTTCTTTATTTTTTTATCTTTTCCATTTAACACTTATGGTTTTGGTCTCCCATCATCATGATAATAATTAGTTCTTGCATAGGGCTTAATATCATTTTGGCTGTTTTAAAGCATTATGTACGTTTATGTAGCACTTAAAACTTTAGTTATGTTATTTCCAAGCACTGTAAAAGCAGTTCCTCTTTTTACCTAATTTAATAGCAGTCAATTCCTTGACCTCAGAAGGATGACAGGCCCCGCTGGAATTTGAATGTGTGGTTTGGTGGTCAACCATATATGCGAGCAGCAATGATTATTAGCTGAAACATTGTGGATTAGTAATCAAAATTACAATTACCAGAATGCAAGGCTTAAACCAGGACTGACTGATCAGGTCAGACCTAACGTGGACAACTAGGAATCTCTACAAACTTGTATTCACCTTTTAGTGTAATGGAGAATTGGCTGTGTTCAGGGATGAATACTCGCACCAGATAAGGAAGCCCCCTCTTGCCACCAAGAAAGAAAGTCTGCACCAGAGAAGGCAAGCTATCTGCAGCAGCCAGGAAAGGTCAGTGATACCACCGGTATCAAGGGAGGAAAGCCACCTGCAGCTGCACAAAAAGAACAAAGCAGCAGACAGGAAGGACAGCCTTCTGCAACTAGCTATGGCCATCTGCAGCATCTAGTGAAGTCCTCCGGCAGCCGTAAATCAGGGTCAACTGCAATACCAGGGAGCTTCTGCAGCCATCAGGAAAGGCCAGCGGCAGCCGCTTAGGGAGATAGTAGCCACAAAGGACCAGCAGCTTTAAAGAAGGAAAGACACCTGTAGCCCCTATGCATGCCAGTGCAGAAGACAGAGGAGCTAGCCTGCAGCACCCTATTAGACCCACCAGCAATTTGTCAAAAAAGACAAATGAACAGCGGCGGTTCCTCTATTGGGGCACCGGGGAGATGCCCCCCCCCTATATTTATTGCAGCCCTATATTTATTGCAGCATAGTTGTCCTCCTTAGCCACCGTATTAAATAAATAAATGTAAGTTTAGGTTGTTTTTTTTCGAGCCGCAGTAGCAGCATTGCTTTTTTCACCACTGTGGGCCGGGTTGCCTAGAGTGAGATGCAAGGGTAGGGCTTAAAAATAATTGACAGCAGGCACTCGTAGACATCACCCTTCGAAGTGTGCATGTCGGCTGGCTCCCTTTCTACGACCAGCCTGAATGCTCACTGGAGGCCTCTCACTACCTGCGCAATTAGTGAGCTGAGGGGGTTCACTGCTGCAACGGCCCATTCTCCTAATGCGCGCTGCACTCACCTGCCCGAGCCAATCCGGGCATTGCTCTCATGCTGTGTTTTGGCACGGAGCAGTGTCTGGATTGGCTCAGACACGTAGTTAGGCATCTGGCTTAGTGGGTCTGTACATGGGGCAGCGCGGGGTGGGAGGTTCAGGACCACGGAACAATGGCCAATCACTGCATGGCTTTATTATGAAGCAGTGCAGTGACTGGCCATTTCTGTTCCTTGTTCTCTTCCTCCCTCTTTGCAGTGCCAGTAACGGCATTGTGCACGAGGGAGGGGTGGAGACGAGACATAAAGCTTCTAAGCTCCAGACCTGACCAGACCTCGCAGGGCGAATAGGGCTTTCGGGGGGGGGGCGGCCGTCCAGCGGGAGGCCTGCCCCTCCCGGGGGGTGTTGGGCCGGGGGTGCAGCCAGAGCCCAATTGGGCTTGTTGGGCTGCACTTGGGCTAGGTTTGGGCTGGGGGCTATTTAGCCGGCCATTTTGTGTTACTAACCACCATTTCGGTGGTAGTGACACGACAGACGGCTGGGTTTAGGGCTGGGGAGCGATTTTGTTATTTTGTACCTCCTGCGAGCGTGTGCGTCTTTGGTGCGCTGTGCATTCGTGTTTTGGGGAATTTTTGCAGTGATGTCCCGATCCCTGGGAGCGGCGGAGGATCCGCGCGTTACAGAGGCGCTACGCCTCTTGGCGGCAGCGGGCGGCACGGACATGCTGCGGCCCACAATAGAGGTGAGACCTCCTAGGCGGGCAGCGAGCGGGGTCGCGGCGGCGGTGTTAGCGTGCTCGCCGCCGCGGGCCCGTAAGCGCCGCGTGAATGAGGCAGGGGGGCGCGGCCACACGGCTAAGCCGGCCGCGCCTTTGAAGAGGACACGTGGCGGGGGGCGGGTCGCAGCTACACGGCCCGCACTTGAGTTTCGGTCGGGGGCTGGGGGGGCCCTATTGCCAGCAAATAAGGCGGGGAAGAAGCAGGGCAGCGGGGGAGCCGCCCCCATTACGCTGGGCAGTGGCCGTTCCTCCCCCCTATTGGTGGAGAGCAACGAGGAGGGGGATGATGCAGGGGGGGCAGCAGATCGCAAGGGGGGCTGTCCAGGGCCTGAGGGAGGGGCCCGGATTGCGGCGTCGGAGCCAATCGGACCTTGGGGGTGTCGGGGGGGGGGAGGGTGGCCGGACGGGTTGTAGGGTGGGTGAGCGGCCAAAAGACAGCTGGCGGGGGCCCAGCAGCGGGTCGGGTGGGGGAGGGACCGGTGGGGGTTCGGGAAGTGGTGGGAAAGGGGGGGCCGCGGTGGGGACCAATGCCGTCCCTGGACATAGGGGGATGGCTGGAGAGGGCCCCGGAGGGGCTACGGAACAGGTGGTCGGAAAGGGAGGGGTGGGGAGGGGCCCGGGACAGGGAAGAGGGCGGGGGAGTTGGGGGACAGGGGGGCTTGCCACAGGTCGGACGGGTCTTGGACGGCGGCGCGGGCAGGAGGGTGGTGGATTCTTTGGAGTGGAGCGACGGGGAGGGGAGGACGTGGGATTCCTGGGGGAGAGGGTTTGGGGCGCCCGGGCAGGGGGGGGGGAGTTGGTCGGAGGCCCGGGGGGGCACGCCAGCCTGGCGGGGGGGACATTCCTCCAGTGTGTCTGGCTCCGGGCGGGTAGCGGATGGTCGTGGGTTCGGGGACCCTGGGTTTGGGGGGTCAGAGGGCAGGACTAACCCCGGCATGTCGGACTCCACTTCTTTTTGGCAGGGGCGGCAAGCAAGGTACTCGGGAGAGTTGTCGGTGGGTACGGATGCTCGGGGGGAGGAGGGGAGGTGCGCTTGAAGAATGGGGCGTATGTGAAAGACACGGGTGTGGGGACAGAGTCGCCACGACAGGGGGGGGGGGTAAGAGCGAAGGGACTGCGGCACCCGGCTCTTCGCAAGGGCAAGTGGCGGGGTCATCAGGGGTGACCGCGGCGGGAGGAAAGGACAACGGAGGGGGGTCCAAGGAGGAGGGTAAGGAGAGTCACGAAATTCCAGTAAAAAAGTTGCCGTACATGGGGATCACTAAGCCATTGGGGGCTCACCTTACGTTGGCCACTAAAGAGAAAATATGGAAGGGCGAATATGTGGACGTGCTGAAGCTGTTACATAGAGAACTTACAGCGAAAGAAGGGTCCAAAGAAGAGGAGTTAGAGGTGGCCAAGAGGCCAAGTGTGCCCATGACCATTGAGAATTGGTCGGCGGCTTTTTTGATTTTCGCCAGTGTGTACTGTGAGAAGTACCCCGATAGGTCCGTAGCATTGTTTAAATACATGGACGTAATTAGGCGGGCGCAGGTCATGTACGGAGGGTATGCGTGGTCGCATTACGACGAGGAGTTTCGGGCTCGATTGGCCTGGGACCCGGAGGCTCAGTGGGGGGAGATAGACTCAGACCTATACCAGCAAACCATGAGGGGGGCCAAGTTTGGGAAGACGATATACACGGCTAGCGGTCTCCCTCTCGCTCCTCGCCCCTTTCCGAACCGCCCCACCCGCGGGGGTGGGGTCTGCGGGGAACAGCACCGGAGGCACAGTGGGGGCGTGCTGGGACTTTAACAAGATAGAACTAGCGGAATGATTATAGAACTGAATCGATTCTATATGATTACTATCCAGCCGGATAGTCAATTTTAATCAAATTTATTCTCGAATAACAAAGCACGCAACATTATACAGTGGGATACAATCCTGTATCCAAAGACATACAAAGTGAGGCAGTTTGTGAAAATAATAATAACATGTAGAAAACATAAAAAACGAAACATTCAGGCAAAAACAAGAGGCTTGTTAATGGATATTTAGAAAAATGGAACAAGCGTTATAATAGACACAACCGTGACACATAGTATACAATTGGTTTTGTGTGCACGGTATTTTAAAAGGTCGACGACGTTTCGATCCCGTTAACAACGATTATGGGATCATCATCAGGACTGAAATAGATCGATGCCTGAATAACATACAGAACTAAATCAAATTGTAAACATAGAAGGATGAGAAGGAAGGAAGCAATGCTGGGGGAGAGGAGTCGGTGGACAGGGTCAGCAGTCCAACCAGGCAGGGCAGCAACCAACAGGGGGTAGGGGCGGAAGGGGAGGACAGGGGACTTTGGGCAAAGGCTCATACTCCCATTAAACAGGGCGGTCTAGAGGAATTTTTGGCATCCTATCCACGGACCAAGGACGCAGTACTGTTGCAACAGGGTTTTCAGGAGGGGTTCCGGCTGGGCTATGAGGGTCCGAGGACCGCTAGGTGGGCTGAGAATTTGAAATCTGCCAAGATGCACAGTCCGGTGGTGCGGGAAAAATTGTTTAAAGAAGTCCGGGAAGGGCGTATGGCAGGTCCTTTCAGGAGTAGCCCCATACGGGATCTGATCATTTCCCCAATTGGAGAGGTACCAAAGAAGGAACCAGGGCAATACAGGTTGATTCAACACTTGTCATGGCCAGAGGGGCGTCGGTTAAGGATTTCATAGCAGCCGAGCTGTCGTCAGTATCCTACTCATCGGTAGACGTGGCACAACAGTTGGTCGCGACAGTAGGGATGGGCGCCCTCATGGCGAAATGCGACATAAAGTCGGCATTTCGATTGCTCCCAGTACACCCGGAGGACTATCAGTTGTTGGGTATCCAGTTCGAAGGGTCCATCTTCATGGACAAAGCACTGCCAATGGGCTGTTCCATATCTTGTGCCCTGTTTGAGCGCTTCAGTACATTCCTGTAGTAGGTTTTTTCATGGCACACAGGTAAGGAGACGGTGACACACTACCTGGATTACTTTTTCCTGGTGGGACTGCCCGGTTCTGCGGACTGTCAGCAGCAGAAGGCTAGTTTTAAAGAGCTCATGGGCTACCTGGGTGTGTCCCTGGCGCCAGAGAAGACGCAGGGTCCCAGTACAGTGTTGTAATTTCTTGGTATTGAACTGGATTCAGTGGCAATGGAAGCCCGTTTGCCGAGACAAGAAAGTGCATATGCTGCTGTTGATTGACAGCTTGCTGGCCAAGAAGAAGGTGACGGTCCGGGAGGTGCAGGTCCTGCCAGGACACCTAAATTTTGCGTGCAGGGTGGTGCGAGCAGGGCGCACTTTTTGCAGAAGATTGGGGTTGTCTTTGGCTGGTTTGACACTACCGCACCATCATACACGCCTGTCGGCAGGCACTAAGGAGGACCTGCGCATGTGGCGGACCTTTTTGGAGCAGTTTAACGGCATTCCCATGGCAACCCCAGACGAATGGGAATGGGATGTCACCATATCCTCAGACGCGGCTGGGGCAGGAGGTTTTGGACTCTACTGGCAAGGGAGGTGGTGCGCAGAAGAATGGCCACCACATTGGAAGCACGGGGGGAGGAGTATTGCTTTTCTGGAGCTCTTTCCACTGGTGGTAGCCGTGATAGTATGGGCGCGGGAGTTGGCGCACAGGGAGGTGATCTTTAAGGTGGACAATATGTCGGTAGTTCAGGTTGTGAACAAACAGTCAGCCAGGGACGCTCAAGTTCTCAAGTTATTGAGGGTTTTTGTGCTGCGATGTTTGGAGCATGATGTTTTGTTTCAAGCCAGACATGTGCCGGGAGTGGACAATGACATTGCGGACGCTTTGTCTCGTTCACAGTGGCAGAGGTTCCATGGGCTAGCCACGGAGGCGGACGAGGGCAGGACGCCGGTTCCAGCGGGGATGTGGTCGGTAGGAGACAAAGGGTCGTTCAGTTGGTAAGAGGGTCAGTGGCCTTATCCACTTGGAAGGCATACGAACAGGCTTGGCGGGAATTCCTTGAAAGTGGCGCAACGCGCCGTGGGCAGCACTGGGTACGGGAGGAACAGGTAGTGCAATTCATTTGGTCCATGATTGACAAAGGTCTGTCCAGGGTGACGATAGCGGGCAAGTTGTCGGCCATAGCTTTCATGGGGAAAAAATGGTGGGGTTACGCGCCTTCGGCGGGGGAATTGGGCACTCGATTACTGGAAGGCAGGGCGCGTGAGAAGGGTAGCAGGCCTCAGCAGAGGAGGCCCCTGTCGGTCGGTATGCTGGCTGGCTTGATACGGCGTATGCCGCGGATATGCCGCAATGCAGAAGAAGCGGTTTTGTTTTCCACGTTAAAGTCGTGGATGTACTTCGGGGCCTTTTGGGTGTCAGAGCTGCTGGGTGCCAGGGAGGCACGAGGGGTACGGTGGGGGGAAGTTGACTTACGGGTTGACGCGGTGGCAGTAAGGTTCAAGCGTTCTAAGACGGACCAGCAGGGAGTGGGGACGTGGGTGGTCATGGGACCGGTGGTGGACAAGACAGTGTGCCCCGCGGCTTGGGGGGGATCCTGGCCAGGGGGCGGGTTCGGGATGATGGGGAGGTTTTCCAGAAGGAGGGCGGCAAGGTGGCGGCGTCTCAGCTGCTTTGGGTTTTGAGGTGAGCCCTCCAATGCTTGGGGGAAAATGCTGGACAGTTTGGGACCCATTCTTTCCGCATCGGAGCGGCCACAGACGCAACTAAGAGAGGGTGGGGGAGGGAAGACCTTAGGCGCTTGGGGCGTTGGAAATCGGATTGCTTTAGAACATACATACGGCTGCGGGGCATTGGGGAGGGGGACGCATGATGTTCATTTCCTTCCTCATATATGTGCGGTGGCGGGGCCTGCTGCGGCGGAATTGTCCATCGTCATCATAGGACACTCTTTTGTCAAAAGGGCAGAACGTTACGAGTGTGCAAAAGGGAACGGTTTGAATTTGGGTTTGGACTCTCAGTTGTTTCGGTGTCATTGGCACGGTAAAGGGGGCATGAGATGGCACGAGTTGTTTTCAGTATTAAACAGGTCGATCAGAGGTGGGATTTGTCCAGACGTTTTGATTATCCACTTGGGGGAGAATTACCTGGTGCAGTGTAAAGGTTTGGCCCTGTTAAAACAAATGAAGAGGGATCTCTTGGAGATTAAACAGCAGTGGTCAGGTTGTTATGTGATATGGTCTGAGTTTATTCCCAGGAGACAGTGGAGGGGGGCGGAGCGGCCAGCCGCGATAGATAAGGCAAGGAGAAAGATCAACCGGGACATGCGCCTTTTTTGTGACAGGGAAGGTATTGGGAGAGTAGAACATCCGGAACTGCGATATGCGGCAGTCTATTTTTTTAGGCAAGATGGGGTGCACTTGTCCCGTTACGGACTGGAGTTGTATGTAATTCAGATTAAGGAGGTTTTGGACAGGGCATTGGACATACGTAGATATTCGAAATGACAGGGTCCCTAGTTGGGGGGGTCAGAAAAGTCTGGGGCCAGAATTTTCTAAGTGGCGTTTTCCTGGGTAATAGTTGGTAGATCTGTTTACAGTTACAGTTTATTGGTTGGAAAAGGTCACTCCGGGAGCACGCAGGAAGGGGAAGTAGCATAGGAAGGTTACATAGATAGCTAGTTTAGGAAAGGTTAAGAAGTTACAAGTTTTGGGGGTTTATAAATGGTTGCAAAGGGAAAACTTTAGGGGAGGGGGTGGGGGGTAGGGTAGGAGGAAAATATTTAGTGAGGTTTAGTTTTGTACGGCACAGGCCAAGGAATTTGTTTGTAAGGTGCACCTGTCTTCAATAAAGCGGCCTTTTTCACACTAACAAGCTGGTCTGTGCTGCACCCCCTCTTTGGCCCAATAGGGCTTTGGGGGGGCAGCCGTCCAGCGGGAGGCCTGCCCCTCCCGGGGGGTTTTGGGCCGGGGGTGCAGCCAGAGCCCAATTGGGCTTGTTGGGCTGCACTTTGGCTAGGTTTGGGCTGGGGGCTATTTAGCCGGCCATTTTGTGTTACTAACCACCATTTCGGTGGTAGTGACACGACAGCCGGCTGGGTTTAGGGCTGGGGAGCGATTTTGTCCCACCCTCCCTCCCCGTTTTTTCTGGGCTTTAAGACAGATAGCGGTTGAGCAAGGGTCAATGGATAAGTTTTATCTAAGGTGGTTGGTTTTGTTGGGAACAGGTGCACCGGGTGGGGAAGCATGTACTTATTGGTTGTCGCTTCAAGCAGGTGCTGGTTTTGTGTACGGATTGTTTTCTTATTTGGGGTGTTTTCCTGGGTAATAGTTGGTAGATCTGTTTACAGTTACAGTTTATTGGTTGGAAAAGGTCACTCCGGGAGCACGCAGGAAGGGGAAGTAGCATAGGAAGGTTACATAGATAGCTAGTTTAGGAAAGGTTAAGAAGTTACAAGTTTTGGGGGTTTATAAATGGTTGCAAACGGAAAACTTTAGGGGAGGGTGTGGGGGGTAAGGTAGGAGGAAAATATTTAGTGAGGTTTAGTTTTGTACGGCACAGGCTAAGGAATTTGTTTGTAAGGTGCACCTGTCTTCAATAAAGCCTTTTTCACACTAACAAGCTGGTCTGTGGTCTGTGCTGCACCCCCTCTTTGGCCCAAAGGCAGTGGTTGACACTCGGAGTCGGAGGCATACGTAGTAAGGAAAATAATCACTGAGGTAAAATGACTGCATCACTATGGAATAGTGTTAACTGTGGCCAGAGTTGAAATACGTCGCTGTCCTAGTTATAGAATTGAATGCATTTATAGCACCTCCCTTGGGAGATTGTGAAAGATTCGGTGTGATGGATCCAACAGAAGGCATGGGGGCAGCGCAGAGTGCAGTCTTACTCGGAGTTCCTGTACACACATGGCAGGCCCTTCTCCACACCACTGCCCACAACTCTGATTTATGCAGCCTAAAAACCTCTAAGTGCTGTAGAAGCACGTCACAAGTAATCACTCAGAGCTAAGCGGGAAGGCAGGGTAGTGTAGGGGCAAAGTCCACAGACAAGCGATCAGGGCATGTACCAAGGAACTGAAGCCATGATGAGGATAGGGAGCAACCATGATTTGAGCCGAGCCACCGAGGGGGAACGAAAGTGAGGCGGGTGTAGTATAAGTAAGATAGCAGAGAGAGCGAATGTGAGATTAAAAGAATGAATGAAAAGATTCTAAGTTTATCGGGTGGTTCCATGACACTGATTAGGCTAGGCATATATTGTTTAACTGCTGTGTATTGTAAGCTCCACTTGAAGTGACCACATCTTAAAATCATCTTACATGAAATGCTTCTGTGTCTGAAAAAATGTGGCGTAAGGTGTTCGAGTTGCAGCCAGAACCAATAATTTTCTTGTTATACTCTTATGCCTCTGCACAGCATGTGAAGTCATTAAATTTTTTTTAAAAATACAGCAGAGATCTTGATCGGGGTGCGAACCAATGCTGTCAACTGTTAGTTTTCTATTGCTCAGTTCACGCAGGGGACTCCGGAGTGGGCAATGCATACACATGGCTGGCGAGGGGGCGGGGCTTCAGTGGATTGTAGAAGGGGAGGAGTGCAGGCAGGTGCTGCGTCTGGAATGAGGCGGCTGACACCGGCGCAGGGAGGTGAGTAAGTGGCTCGTGTCTTGTTGAATATTGTGGTTCCCATTTGAGCCCAATCTCCCAAAGGGAAGGATTGGTATCTGGGGACCCCTGTGTATCTGATCACAGCAACACAACTCTTGTGACCCAGCACACGTCTTTTTTGTTGTTGCAGAGGTGGGGCTATAAGACACACCATGGAAATACACTATTCCCCCAAGCCGTCAGGAGTTAGTCAGGCATCAATGGAGCACTAAATTACTTTTGAAATCTCGCACAGTTGAGCGTTTCTTTTTATAGTCCGAAGGAAAATTGAAAGTTGCATCTTGAGCCTTATTTATCCGTAATAAAATATTAATTTCCGTTGCCTGTTTGTGGCACGTGACTGAGTCCTGTTTTGTAACTCCGTTCCAGACTCCGACCTCACCCTCTCCAGAGTTCACAAGTGTCCCGGATAAATAGGTGAGTACCTCTGGCGGTCCAGGTTATTTTCTGCATTCTGAGAATTGTAATCTGTTTTCTATGGTGGGATCAACAAAACTACAAATCTCAGACTACAAAGAAAAAACTGGAGAGGGTGAGCTATTGATGCATGGAATTGAGTAGAACGCTCTATCTGCACCTCTCCATTCATACTCACTGCCTCCAACCACATCACCTTTGATACTGCTATCAGCCCTCCTACTCTGTGGGCCCAGCACCTGCCTAGGCCACTCCCGGTCCTTGGTTCCAGCACGCTGGGTTCTGGTTTGTTCAGAACACCCCCCCACCCCCCCTCCACCCAGCTCTGCTGTAACCTGCCTACTATTCTCTGGTCACAGCTAAGATTGCCAACTTCTTCAGAGAAAAAATACTGGTGCTTTGTTCATGATCTGAGATTCTGAAAGGGGCAGGATCAGTAGTTAGTAGAATCGTTTTAAAAGCCTCTGTATTATTTTGTTTATTATTCATATTCTCTCTTTGTTTTTAAAATTATTCAGAAGCCATGTAGCCAGCTTTAAAACACCTTCGAAGTGATTTGTATCTGTTGCTTTAGGTTTATATTTTGTTTGAGGAAAAATATGAAATTTTCTGACTTTCTGAGTTTGTTTTTTATTATTATTTTTTTTTTTTACCTGCCATACAATGAAAATATTTATAACTACAATGGGGTAACCCTGTGTCCCTCAGAACGTGGGTGAATATATATAAAGAAACAATGGTCCTGTCGGGGTCAACAATCACTTTGCATAAAAAGAGTGAATCAAAGATGTAAACAAATTAAACATTGTACAAAATCAGAAAAGAGGTCAAATTATTTTAAGAAAATGACATGTACGTTACATGTAGTTGGAACACAACAACACCGACTATTGAATGTTTGGGAACTTCTTATTTTATATGATTTCAAGGTATATACACACAAATTGATGGAGGCTGTCAAGTGAATAAGTTTACAGGTGACATGTAATAAAGTGACTAAATACAAGATGGTCAGGATGAGGAAGAACAATGTCTCTGGTGGGCAGCACTTTTTGCTTGCTAATTGAGCCAAGAGACTTGTGAAAAGCTGAACCATATATTCGTCGAAGTTTCGACCCAGATGATGCACTATTTAAAGGTCATGGCGGGTCTTCTTCACTCTTTTTATGTATGTCCGACAGGACCATTGTAGCTTATACAATGAAAATAGTCCTGGCCAGTAAAACAAATGGCTAAATGTCAACCAAGTCCCTGCTTCCCTTCCTGGTCTCTGGTGCCAACACCCCTCACTGTCTCTGAACAGGCGCGTAGTGCCCATCGAGCACCATCCACTTTCAGAGAAAGACCTGCACCATTCACTTCCGGTGAACCACAATGGCCAACAATTTGCTCTGTGGACTCGTCTTTTGATTTCTCCTGCCTCTATCCTTAATGGCAGGTAAGACTAATTTGGGAAAGTTTCAAAGAGATGCTTTTTGGCTTCTCAATAGTAATAGGGGTGCTGTGTATAGGAGGTTGTGACACCTCCAACTGGTCCAACTGAAAAGTAAAATGCTGGTGGAGTAGAGAATCTTTCTTCAGATTCTTCTGTTGCACCTTTGTACTCTGAATACTAATGCACTGTACTGTCATTGTACTTCTGCTGTCCTGCCTTTGTGATTGCGATAACTAGTGTACTATATCATTTTTGTACTTCTACTGTTTGATCTTTGTTTTTCCAAACCTGGAGTACTATACTATTTTTGTACTTCGTCTGTCATAACTTTGCCCTTCCAAAGCCACTAAACTATACCGTCTTTTTTCTTCTGTCAGACCTTTTAGTTTTTTAAGCTAGAGTAATAAACCATCTTTGTATTCTGAAAGCTAGTACACTGCCACTATACCATCATTGTACTCCTTCGGGTGAACCTATGTCTTTCTGAAGATAGCGTAATATACCATTTTTGTATTTGCTAAATGTTTGCATTCCCCAAGCTAGTCTACTATTTGATCTTTTTAGTTCTTTCAGACCTTTGAGTTTCTGAAGCTAGAGTTTCTGAAGTTAGAGTACTATACCATCTTTGTACTTCTTCCCTCAGACCTTTGTTCTTCTGATAGCTAGTGCACCAAACTACATTTGCACACTTTCCAAAATCTTGCATACTATATTATATAAGTACTTCTACAACCCCACCTTTATGCTTATGAAAGTTAGTACATTGTACTATCCCTCTACCATCTTTGAGCTTCATCTGTCATACTTTTGCGTTTCTGAAGCTAGTGTACTATCCCATCTTTGTACTTCTTCAGTTCAATCTATGTCTTTCCGCAGCTATTGTGATGTGCAATTTTTGTACTCCTGTAAGATCTTTGAGTTTTTCAAAGCTAGTGTACAATACGATATTTGTATTTCTTCTGTTACACTTTGATTGTTCTGAAAACTAGTGTACCATTTTGTCCGACCTGCTAGCATTCAGATGCTCTAGCTTAGCATTTGACTGTGTATCACAGCCCTTCCTGCCTCAATGTACAGGTACCTACAAGAACCTGGGGCCTTTGGAATGCATGTCCAGAACACCCCAGCTTGCCACAGTGTCTGCAGTTCAAGTAATGCCACCTAGAGGCTCCTTATTGATGTCATAACTACATTTTACAATTGCTTGATTAGTCTTCTTGCTTTCTCAAATTTGCATGAAAATGCATCATTAGCCCACTCTTTTTTCAAAATGTTCCTGGGGGGGACCCACCCCAGCCCCCTCCCCCTCCCCCCAAACCCTCTTATGGCAGTCGGGCTCGCTCGCTATGCACGCACATTACAGGGCACTGATCCCGCACTTTTATGCCCCACCACTTTCAAATGTCACCAGCCACCATTTTCAGAAAATGGAAAATACCAAAATAGTAACTCAGGAAACCAAATTGTGGCAGCAAGTGACGAAACGAGAGATGGCTTTATCAACTCACCGAGTCGGCTCCACGAAACAATGGGCCTTGGGTTGCCAGTTGCCATACACTCCAGGATGGCAGTCTGGTGCACAGTCCGTGTGAGGTTCTCGGGTCCCACCAGGATCATGGGGTCCTTATAGCCCGTGGAATGAGAGCCTGCGAAAACAAACAAAATTGTTATACTAATACCAGAGCACAAGCGTGGTATTCATTCCTATTTGTCAATGTGCTCCCTCCATCTTTCAATTGATTCAATTACATCAAGATGAGTGAGAATGGCAACTCCTCTCTCCGACCACTCTTTGCAGAGACTGTTTGTATTGGCAGCGCAATTACTGCCTAGAGGCAAAGGTCTGTAGTGTTTACCAGTACTTCAGGTGGGAAACCGGTCTGTGGGTCTCCCTAGTAAAGTTCTATTCAGTCCCCAGAACTGGTGAAGGAGAGGTTCCTTGCCTTCATCATGTCTAGTACATGCATAGAAGATGTATGTTGTGCTTATGCAGGATGTCTAGTTCACAAGTGGACTAGTCAAAGAAGGACTCTATCTCGACTCTGTGGTTATGTGTGTGTTGGACAAAATGGTGGTCTGCTATGGGTTCGAGCTGGTTATATGCATCTCACATATCCACACCCTGTTTGCCTTCCTAAAGCCTAAGCCTGTTGAAGAAAATTGAGTGGATAGGACACAATGGAGAGCAATGCAGCGATATCCTGTAAAAAAGGCAAAGTGAAATATTTTAAGAGCTAGAACTTTATGGATCACATCTGAATGCCGAAGAAAGGTGTTTTGTGGGGTTCCTACTGTTGTGTACATTCTTGGGAACTTGGATATTTCAAGCACAGAACAGATTTTGGGGAGATTGGCCAGACCTTTTGCCCATGATCTGGCCAGCATCTGAATACCATGCTCACGCCTGTCTCTCATCATACTAAGCCTAGAACTTTTGCAGTGAACTAAGTACAATACATAGATAGGTAGAGATGTTAAGGGGATTACGTTTTGTGTCCATTTTAGTTTTCCTTTTTACCTTAGCATCTTTTCACAATGGTGGTTTGTGCATATTTTTCACTAACACGAAAAAATGTCGCCCATGCATTTATTATAGCTAGACATTGTTGTTGTGTAGTCTGAACTGTTAGTTTCAGGAACACATACTAGACCGTAATGGCTTTGCTTTGTTTTGTGCTCGTAGGAGACAACTCTTTTACCCAGACTAAGTAAAGCTGTTTTTCTGCATCTCTTGCAGAATGAGATAAGGCTAATGTTTTAGTATTTAAATAGCGTCCATTTTGAATTAACCGCTTCGCCGCGATCGGAATTCCGCCCAGGGCCTGGACATTCCGATCGCGGGCGTGGTCGTGACGAGCTCAGCTCGTCATGCGCACAGCCCGACCGCGCAGCATGACGAGCTGAGCTCGTCATGAGCATCGAAGGGGTTAAGGCGAGAGGTACTTCACTCCGGAGTTATCATGGATGCTGTGGAGAGCTGTGAATGAGATGCAGCTCAGCAGGCGCCAACATACATTCTAAGAAGGAAGATAGCTGCTCAGGCAGAGGTGTGTGGGTTTGCATACTGAGACAAAGTGCATTTGTTAAAGCACTGAGGCTGGCTTCGTGAGACATTACACCAAGGTATGGGGTTAGATCATTTGAACTGGGTCTGGCAGAAGGGTACTCACACAATGCTCTCGCTAGTGTAGGGGTATTAGTGATAGATAGGAGTAGTATTAGGAATAATCACCATGGTTGAATTATTCGTATTTTTACCATTCTAATAATGTTTACAACAATAATGAGTCTCGTGTCTAATAATTGCAGTTCATGAATTAATTACAATGATTAGATCTTTTCAATGAACATTTGAAAATGTATTATTGTCTCTTCTCTTTGTGAAACCTTGGGCATGCAAAAGTGACGTACAAAAGGGTTAGATCTGTTTCCATGAATTCCTTGGTAATAAGGGTAGTCATGTTAGAGATTGCCGACAGCATCTGTGTGAGAAGCTGGCCTGGTATATGATGTCCACTAATGTAAGTGGGCACCTTGCACCAGTCCAGACAACCCTTATGGTGATTTAAGAGGTCTTAGACAACCTTAGAAAGCTCTCTAAGTGGTAGCTGTGGAGAGCAGCCTTTAGGCTTAGTCCAGAAGGACTGTAAAGCAGCTTGTTTTTACCAGAATGCAATCTTATAGTATAGATTAAGTGAAAAAGAACATCAAGTATTTAAAAAAATATATATTTATTTTATAATACTCTCTAGTACTTTCCAATGTTTCCTACACGGAGATAAACACAATGCTCAAAATACTTTAGCAAAGAAACACAGTAAATAGCAGGAAATACACTGTGGCCCCGGGGGGGACCAAACCATATACAAAGAAAGTGGTATAAGAACCACGACTCGAGTCAAGACAGTGTCGAGAGGACATAGAAGTGCTGGGACCCAAAGGAACCACCCGAGGTGAGTAGATGGGGACCCCATGGAGAGCGTGTGCAGTGTGGGAACACAACTGCGTGCTGCATACAACTCTATGTGCAAGTCGCGGTTGGATTTTTAAAGATTAAGGACCCTTCCCAGTGGACCCTGGAGGAACCCAGTTACCTACACCAGGGAAGCCGGGTGCATATGTGTGAAGTGGTTTCGGAAAACGCAGTCGAACCCAACTGAGGACTTCAGGAAAGTGCAGCTGCTGGACGAGGAGAAAGTGTACGTGGGAATCCAAGCATGTATTCTTGAAGAGGAGTACATGAAAGCAGAGGGGACAGAGTCTATGTCACTTAGGAGTGACCAGGAGACTTGGAAGACGAATGCCCTGCAATGTCGGGTGCTTCAGGGGAGATGACGATGACCTTGACTCTGCAGCTGTGAGGACCAGGCGACGCTGAGGAAGACCAGAACCCGGGTACGAGCTGCTCCATGTAGGATGTTGAGTGCTGAGGGGTCGGTGTCCGGCGGGAGCACCAACAAGCCTTGGCACAGGCAAGCCACGCAGGAATCAAAGAAGGAGCAACATCGGGACCAGCAAGGTCCAGGGGACTCACCAAAGGCAGGGGAGTCAGGGCAGGCCCCGAGCAATCAGGGGAGCCCAAAAGTAACAAGTGTGACCCTCAAGTGGATCCACAGGCCGGAGGCACTGGAGTCGCGAGAGGACCTCAAGCAGCTCCCAAAAGATGCAGGCCACGATGCACACAATGCGGTGTGGCTGAAGATTCTGGTCACTGGAGGTGCTCGAGGTTGGGGCTACTTGGATCCCGAAGATCTTCTTGCAAAGAAGCCAACAAGCCTTTGCAACTGCAAGTTGGACATGGTGCATGGGGGTTCGGTTATTGCAACCCCCACGAGGGATACTGGCCTCAAACTTGGGAGCGGTGGAAAACCACCACCTGTGTTGCAGAGCCCACGGAGTCCGGAGGAGCTCAGGATCTGCAGACCTGTCGACTTAGTTGCGGTGCCTGCAAATGCAGGCGAGGGACTCCTTCACTCCAAGGGAGATTACTTCAGTTGTCTTTCATGCCTTGGAAGGTTCCTGTATGATGCACAGGCACAGACGAAGCAGCAGACTGGAAGGGAGACGAAGTCAGGCCCAAACAAAGTCCAGCAAAGTCCAGAGTGCCCAGACGATAGAAGTGCAGTGGTGTCTGATATGAATCTTATTCCACGACGAATCTAGGGACCTACACCCAGGTAAGCCCTTAAGTACCCTAGGGAAAGGGTTGAGAAGATTCAGGGGACCCTCCCAGGGGAGGGTCTGGACAGGGTGAGGTTACTCCCATGTCCTTTGTCCAGTTTCGCGCCAGAGCGGGAGCCAACGGCTCCCAGAGCTGATTTGAACTGGACTATGCACAGGGACACCAAGTGTGTTCCTCATGCAGACTTTCTGGCGGTGGCATCGCACCCACTCGGTCTCAATACACTAAATCCTGTCTGGGAGGTGGTCACACATCCCTGCGACAGGATGCCTATTGTTCCACCTTCCTCTGCTTGAGCTTGGCTCAGCAGCAGGAGGGCATTTCTGGTCGGCAGCAACCATTTTGTGCTGTCCGGGTCTAGAAGACTGGTACCAGGAACACTGAGAGCCTAACGGCAGGCTCTTCCAGTGCTTGGAATCATACCTCCCACACCGTTTACGGGTACGAGCTGCTCCATGAACGATGTCGAATGCTGAGGGGTCGGTGTCCGGCGTCCACCGTTTACGGTGTGGGGGTATGATTCCAACATGTTTGATACCAAACATGATAGGATTCGTTGTAGCAGTTTTCGAGATGGTCATCGCGTAATTATGCGGTGCCTCTCTATATAATATATGGCTGCTTCACTGACAACCCGGGAGAATGGACTACGTAGGCTGCAGGGGTGTCCTGCTCTTGCAGGGGCACCCTCTCACTTAGAACCAAGCACCCTGCCTTCAGGATTGCAAAGGCCGGCTATAGGGGTGACTTATAGGTTTTAAGTGCAGTGACCCTTAGATATAGTAAACCTATATCTTAAGTAAGTGGTGCAAGCACCAAATTACACAGGCTGCAATGGCAAGCCTGTAGATCCATTTTGCATGGTCTCCCATGGGTGGCATAATTGCTGCTTCAGCCCATGGGAGACCTCTGGGGTACCTATGCCCTGGGTACCTTAGTACCATATACTCGGGACTGATAAGGGTACCCCAGTATCCAATCTGGAGTGTACCTGAGTACTCAACACAACAATTTAGGGAGAAAGCAGATAGACTGGGGTCCTGATTAGCAGGGTCCCAGTGAGACTAGTCAAAATACAGCTTAGCACCAGGCAAAAAGTGGGGGTAACCATGCAAAAGGATCCTACCTTCCTACTATCTGTAACTCTGGGGGTTTAGGAGTTTAGATGCAGTACTGTGAGCTAGCCAGACCAACATTTACTAATGATATAAGATGTATTATGTATTATGAAGTTTTGTTGATCCAATCCACAGTCCTACTAAATTCGTAGGAACCGTGTGACAGAGAGAAACAAGTGCTGGCAGAATGCCCCTCCCAAGAAAGGATGCTGGGCCTGTCTTTAGCACCCTGTGTAGCTACCGCTCTTGGACCCAAAAGGTCACTGCTCATAGCAATACAACTCTCAGTGAAATGTGCCAAATACTGACAGGCTGCTTCACACCCCTATTCATTCCGGGGGACATGCGGTACATAGCCCACAATGCTTTTTTTTACCTGAGACATAGCTCAGGGGTTTGCAGAGTAATTTCAGGGGGTTACTGGTTAGAGGGCAGGGGGTCACAGAGTCACATTGAATCCTGGGTAGTATACATCATAACTCTCATTTTGATGTGAAGGGAGTCCTACTTCTTGCAAAAAAAAGCTAGCTTCACGTGTCTGGCTAATTTGACATTCCTAAAGTATTCCTTGTCTCTGTCCTCAGAGGCTCTCCATTTGATCTTCACCTCATTCAGAAGGGTCCTATTCTACCGTGACAGGACTCCTTCTCTACCTCGTGCCCCTCTGCAACGAAGGCTTGTGTAAACGCTATACCTGTGACCAGCATGAAATAACATTGAGTTCATCTGCACTTTATTTCTATAATTCATATTTCCTCCTTCTCCCCCACGCCCCTCTCTCTCCTTCACCCTTGTTCTGTTCCCACTTAGGGCCATATGTACAAATTTAAGGAACAGCGACTACCTAATTGCGATTTTTTTGCAAATCACAATTAGGAAATCACTTTTTCTAATGTATGAAACTCCTTATATTTAATTTAGCGATTCCTAACAGGGTCGCAAATCGACCTACCTAATGAATATTAATCAGGTAGGTCGCTCTTTGCGACCCAATAGGAACACAGGGATGGTGTCCTCCTGAGGACAGCAGACACCATGTCTGTGATTGCTTTTTAATAAAGCAATATTTTTTTTTTAAATGCACCCTGTTTTGCTTAAAGGAAAACAGGATGTGTTTCAAAAAAATAAAATGAAACGTTTAAGTTTCATTTTTTAAGAGCAGGCAGTGGTCCCTTTGACTGCTGCCTGTTCTTAAAAAATATTTGTTGTAACATTCACAAAGGGGAAGGCATCCCATGGGGTCCCCTTCCCATTTGCGAATAGTTACCATCACCCTTGAGGTGTCAGTTAAAATTGAATGTTTTGAGACCGTAATTCGGTCACAAAACATTCATACATAGTACTGCAATTCAGTATTTGGAAGGGACGCCCTAAATACGCCCCTTCCAAATATGAATCACTAAACACGAATTGCGATTCGGTAACATGTTACAGAATTGTAATTTGTGCTCTGTACATATGGAAAAGCATTTTTGCAGTCGGTAACGGCCCGATTCGCAGAATCGGGCCGTTTCTGACCACAAAAAGGCTTTTGTACAAAATGCCCCTAAGTGCTTTATGACAGCCTGCTGGACTAGACTCAAACTTTCCCCCATCACAAGTTAAATTAAGGAGACCTTTTATTCCAATATTTGTTTCCCCCCCCCAAAAAAAGTTTAAAGTCACAGTAACGCATAATTCCAGATGAAGGGCTGCATAGTCAGCTTAAAACACGTGTCGGCAGGGAATAAAATATTTAATGATGAATTTCTGGGCTGTAACAAACCGAGGCAATTCCAATTAACTTTTAACGCATTTTTGGGGAAACTGACAATTTACATTTTATGGAACCAATGGTTTCCTCTGTTTCATTTGTGAAGTTGTGGAACGTTTGTAATCGCGGATTTACTCCAGTTTGGGAGGAGTTTATGTTTGAGTGGCGTATAGTTTCCACTCGCTTCTACCACCACTATGGTAAAACTTGCATCATCGCCTCACAAAACAGGCAGCCCAGAGCACTAGGAATTTGTGGTGTATCCGTCCTGTGGGGTCTTTGCTATGCTAAAAAAAAGCACTGCTAAAGCCAATATTTTTATCTTTCTGTAATAATAAGGTTCTTGGTATTGGCTAGCAATGGCAAAGTTGGGCCCACTGACATTGTACATCCAGCTCAAAGGTCCTTGAGGGCATTTACTCTCAATCCATCAAATTGTCGATTCCCTTAAGATGTAATGTTTGTAAATCAAACTTTCAGTTAAACATCGTTCATTTGGCTGGATAAAAATTAAGCATAAAAGTGACAATTCCACTAAATAACAAGCACTGACCAGCGAATTGTCTTGGCTTTTGTATGGTTATCACAGCAGCTTTGCAGCATGACTGAAAGTTAGAAAAAAAAGTGCTATGACGCAGCCATCGCACACAGCGAGGGGTAGTGATCCATTTTCTTAGTATGCAATTATTCTCTGCTGTTACAAAAAAAAAGTTTTATTATCTTACCTCTGGGCTGAAGTTTGCTATGTTGGCCCTGCAAGAAACTGTCAAAGAGGTGAAGGTGCCCATCAAACATACTGAATGACATAAAATACTCAACATTGCTCCCAAAACAATTAGGGACTCTTGAGTGAAGGCAGAAGAGTCTTTAAGGAAGGGGAGAGGGTGTGTCCTGCTTGAAGTCCTTTACCATGCAGCCCCTACCACGCAGGACCTTTACCATTCAGTCTTTACCATGCAGGTAAGCAGGGCCGGACTGGGAACCAAAACCGACCCTGGCAAAGTGCTAGCCCCCCCCCCCACTCCCCCGGGGGGTTGGGGGTGCAGCCGAGCTGTTTGCCAGGGCCGGTTTCGGCCGATTTTGTTACAGGGGCCGATATTGCAGCTACGCTGCAAAAACGGCCCTGTAACAAAAACGGCCCCCCAGGGGCCCAAAACCGGCCCCCACCCTGGCGGCCCACCGGGAAATGCCTGGTGCCCGCTACGGCCAGTCCGGCCCTGCAGGTAAGTATTTGTACCTTTGCCACACAGTACTTTAACACTCAAGTATTTTTTATTGAATAAAATAGTTTTCATGTTATTTAAAAAAAAAGTGATTTTAGGGTTTAGGGATGGGCAGAAGTATGGGTGACTTAAGGGTCCGGGTGGATAGAGATAAAGGGAGGTAAGGGTGACTTGAGGGTTCAGGCATTAGTAGAAGTAAATGAAGGTGAGGTGACTTGGGTGTTTTGGGGGAGGGTAGAGGTAAAGTGAGGTATGGATGACTTGAGGGTTCAGGATGGGTAGAGGTAAAGGGAGGTGAGGTGACTTGGGTGTGTGGAGGAGGGTAGATGTAAAGGGAGGTAAGGATGACTTGAGTGCTCAGGGGTGTGTAGAGGTAAAGGGAGGCAAGGGTGACTTGAGGGTCCAGGGGTGGGTAATGCCCTAAGGGCAAGGGTATGCCAAGACATTGGTGGCATGCTCACTGTGCCACTGAAACCAAGCTACACCCTACTGGAGAGCCCCAATCAGGGCAAAACCAGTCTTGGGTTGCTTGTGCTCCAGTTCATGGAGGACCTGGCCTGGTGGTTCTGGCTGGACTATTACTATTGGAGCAGGGTCATGACTGTTTAGCATATGGCTGGGTACAAACTGATGTGGCACGGAGGGAAAAAGAATGAGCGATTGCCAGTGGTTAAACTTATTCCAAGCCTCATCCCATCACCTTTTTTGTGTTTTACCTACAACAATGGACATATGTGTCCTCAAGCCAAAAGATTAGCTCAGTCTGATGGCTCGGTAGACTAAACATGTGTTTAACTTCATGGTCATACATTTGAATCCCAGTAGGTGAACACATGCTTTCATCCTTCCAGGGTTGATACAATGAGTTGGACAACAAACATGTTTTTCATTGCCAAGATTCCCCTCTAGGTGAATGTGTTCTTTACAAATAATATGTATTATGGGTCAGACCGTAAACATACTTGCTTCTGACATGTGTAATGATCTGCAGACTACACGCTTAAATCCCAGGAAGGTCAATTTAACCTTCCATCTTTCCTGTGTCAGTAAACTGAGTACTCTTAAAATATGTAATAACGCCACCTGTCATTTAGAACACTGGGAGAGAAAACCTCTGGATCTGTGCAAACTTTGAGCAGACTTTTATCCTGATTCTGAGGGAAGCATACATTTGTCCCCGAAATGGGATTTATATAACAGTTAATGAGGGCCTTAGAAGTAGCAAAAGTGCAACATGAGGTGCTACAAGTAAAGCAAGTCACCCTCATGAAGGATCACAACATGGTTCTCCCGCGGAGCACGTAGACAAAGACTGAAGTTGCCTCCCTGAGAGGTATTTTTGTCCGCTAGGGTTGGAGCCTATTTCTCACCTTGCCGTCACTGTGAATCCCTACTGCTATCAAACATTTATCTGAGGTGTTGGTTCAATTACATATATATAGGTCCCAATCTGTGGAGTATGATGAAGATCCTCTCTCTAGACCTCACCTTCACTTATGCTGATCAAAGGATGAGATAATAATTGATGCTGTGTCCTTGCAAAGGTATGGGTTACCTGTCTAGATGGTCATTAGTTGATCCTGTTCCATTCTGCTGGTGTGGGGCAGGATCTGGCAAGCATAGGCCTTCAGATTCCATTCCATGCATCCTCACCGTGATCCAGTTTCTGCATCAAAGTTTCCAATGCTTTCCAATAAGTAAGTGGTTGGGCTTCCCTGGTCTGTCTGTAGTCCATTACCTTACTATTTCCCAGGGGCTGGCTGAGGTGTCTCTTCCTTATGACTGGCTCAAATAATCAATTCTTGTCGACCTTTCCAGAGACAAAGCATTCTCCTGTCAGCCTGTGTCCTTCAGGATGGTCAGAATCGCAGAACACCGTGGGCAGGATTCTATCTGCAGCCCATGTATGGCACTTTCGGTGATAGCGTCCATGACAACCTACATCCTGCATACACCAATCATAGGAAGATGCAGAGCAGCGTCAAGGAGATCTCCAGCAGGATACAAGTGAAATGAACAGGAAGGCGCAGACATGAAGACACGACAGCCCATCTCCCATCCACCAACACACACAGGGAGCACTATGGCACAGGGGACACCCTCACATGGGTTTGGTAGGCAGTCGCAACACTGGATAACCTACAGGACCACCCTGAACTGGAATAACCGACAATCAACCTTGCACCCAGAACACCTGAAAGCATAAAAGGACAGTGAAATGGGGCCACAGGGCAGTAAAGAAAAGGCATAATCCAACAACATACGTATACAGGAAATATAAAATACGTCGTTGCTGTAAAGAAACTTCCATTCTTCGTAGAATCTTAAAAATAGAAATATTAACATACAAATCATACAAAAGTAAATGGGCTAAAAAGAAATAAAGTATGAAAACATACAAGTGAAAATTCAAAATTAAGCTCAACTCGCGTCAAAATAGAAAACAGAACGTGCCCTTTCTCTATGACATCATCCTCTATCGCATCTTTTCTGAAGACAAATGAAAGCTCTGGGTGACCACAAAGGCTCTGCAGGGTCTCTGGACCTGACAGCAGGCATGGCGTCGAATGGAACAACTGGATTAGTACCCTAGTGGGACGGTGCTTGGATACCCCGCCATGTTCATCGTCTGGGGTTAACTTCCTGCCCGAATGCCCCTGTGAAAGGGCAGCTAAAGCCTGGTGTATTTGTTTAAGGGCTGTTGGCGCCTACGGCTTTCAGGCTTCCCAACCTGCTGAGCGAGCAGCGAAAACAAAGCTCTACTTGCCCAGAACAGGAGCCTGGTCTTCCAGGAATCCGGGATTCCTCTTCCGGAAGACTGGGCAGAGCTTCCGGGAATCTGCAAATTACTGCTCGGATCTGCGGTTTTCTAAAGCGAGGAATGGGGACAAGATGTTTGCATAAATCCTTGGGTTATGGGGGCCAGTGGCCTGCTGGGTTCCCTCTGGCAAGAAAGGGCACACCATGAATTGTCTCCAATTTCTGTGAAAATGCTTTAAAATGTGTGCAGTGGCAGGAGGGGTGTGGGCAACGCAGTGAGATGGGGGAGCCGGGTCCTCCTCAGCCAGAAGAAAGGCCACAGCGCGTGAACCTGAGACTTATTCTGGCCAGTGCAATCCTAAAGAACTATGGGAGCAAAACGCAAAGCCCAGCTGTGATAAACCCTGTCCCCTGGAATGGGCAAAGGATCTGAATGAGGATGAATTAACGTTTTAGAAAGCAGCAGATGGGCAGGCCCATCTTAAACAGGCCGCAGGGGTGCACTTTTGTCTTCCGTAAGACACACATATGCCCCCTCGCACTATCCCCGCATTTGTGTGTTAAATATGTGCTTTGACCCCGGTGAGAGTTGTCACCATGCATGCCTCCCACGTCCGACACTGCTCTGCTGCACATCACAGATGCCCTTAGGTCTGTGATGGCAGCATCCATGTCTTCTAAGTGTGATGCAGGATTTCAAACCATGCCAGGGCTGCCTGGGCCTCTGTCTGTCACTGTGCTGGTTGGCTTGTGCTGCCCTTCCCTTACTGCATGAAATAGGTCCACAGCGCCTAGAGGCGCTTGTGTGTAATGCATCTATACCTGTTACCATCACCATCAATCAATCTTATTTATTGGCGATTTGTTTCGTGCAAAACTCGCCTCACAGTCGCAGGCGGCGCCAGGGTACAAGGACTTTAAGCTGGGAACGTCAACAGAGGTGTAACTCGGACTGAAAAATGCAGTGAGCGGCCGACCCGGGCTCTTGAAACTTCACTTAAGTTAAGGACGCTGCCTCCAGGCAATTACAAAGGCTTTTGGCCAAACGGATGCCTCCTTAGGCGCCGAGCCCCTGCACCACAGCGGCTTCTGGGGCCTACTTTTCATCCCTCGTAGGAGGTGACCTCAGCAGTACAGTAAAAATTAACTTGTGCACATAACCGTGTCCAGTTTATTACTTTGATTTACTGTTGTGACGCAAACGACCACCCAAGAGTTTAAAGGTCACCGAGCAGACCTGACAGCTCAAAGCGAGTTTATACTGCCAGTAGTAAATGCTTACTCTTCTGTTTTGGAATAAATCTGCAGAATTTGGAAACATGGGCCTCAAAAGAAGCAACTGACTGCGCTGTACCCATCTGGCGTTCGTTTTAATTCATCAAAGACGAGCCAGTGGTAATGTGGATATGTGAAGATCAGGGCCTCAGTGTCGTCAAAGTACACTTAAGATTATTTAGTTGAAGGGCCCCCATGATCCCCAGCCCCTCATTTACGGTAAGGCCTTATTAAGTCTGGCTTGACAGCACAACTGTTGCCAGATGTAATGTGATCAACCTAAACAAGAAGTTTCAGGAGTACTACAAAGAGGGGCTTTGGCTCCACCAACATGTTGGTAGCCAGAAGTACATATTTTGATTGGGCATAAGTTCTGTGTTCCCACTGAAAAAAGTGCTTTCCCTCCACACTGTTGTGATCCCTTTGTTTATTTGTCCAGCTGCCTGAGCCAGCAGCAGAATGGCTGCCTGAGCTTTAAGTTTCAGGGGCACACACATGACACTGTAATGCTGTTGAGGTGTCTTAGATCACTTACAGTGTTTTATCTGGCAGCAGCACAGATGGGAGGATGTCAGTCATGAGGAATGTAGTGCAGTCCCAGCAACCTGCCTTTCCATCGTTAACTTTAGATATGCATTGACAGTGCAACTACTGCCTGACCTTATGTGATCAACAAAAACAGCTTTCAAAGTACTACTGAGAGAGGTTACACTATGAGACAAACTGTGGCTCTAGAACACCTGATCTGTGAGAATCCTTGCTAGGCCCTTTTAGGAGAACTGATATTTTGCTTAGCCAACTGTAATTGTATATACCTTTCTAATGTTATGACCGCATGTCTGATGGTTCTCTTGTGGAAAAGCTTATGCTCAAAACAGTAGGCCCGACTTGGTTTTGATGGCAAGCTATAGAACTGATTGGTGCACTGGGCAACGTTATGTCTCGTGCCATACTCTTGTCTACTTTTTATGAAACATTACGACAAAGGCAGTTGTTCTAGATTATTAATTGTAAAGAGCATTTGTTAAAGTCCGTAAGCTTGTTGATATCACATTGTATTATACGCTACAGACAGGTATTTTGTTACTTGTAATCTCACAGATTACCTTAGTAAGCAAGGGTTTTTGGCATTGCCCACCCACTCTGACAAACCCGGGGGCGGGGGGTTCACTGTGATTATTCTTGTTAGATGCTGTTGAGAGGGGTTGTATATTGTTTTGCAAGCTGCATTTTTATACATATTTGTAATTTTATAACTATATGCATGATGGTTGTCATTTTAAATACACTTGAATGGGCTGGGGTTAGCTAAAATGTAAAGCCAGTGGAAAGGGTAAAGGCTTCATCGGTTCACTGGTAAAAGTCAAGCCAGATTTCATAGGTTTGATCTCTTTATTATGAAACATAACAAAGCCAGTAGGCCTGACCTACTTATTGTGAAAAGCATGTGTTAAAGACAGTATTCTTTTAACGATAAATTGTGACTGCACTGTGCTAAAGGCTGTAGGTAGGTATTTGGCTACATGGAATTTCAGATTACCGTAGCAGGCAAGGGTTTTGGTTTTGTGATCCACCTGAACAAACCAATGGGATAGACAATTTGCACTATGGAAATCCTTATTCGGCTCTATTAGCAGAGATTTTATATTTCTTTGACAAGTGCATTTTGTGCATATTTGTAATTTTATTATAGTATACCTGAAGACCAACACAGGAGGTCTGAGTTGGGTATGGTAAAAAGCCTGTGTATAATGAAACGATAAACGCTGTAAGCCTGACATATTTACTGTGAAAATGGTATATTAAAGTCATTATGCATTTAAGGATAGATTGTTACTAATCTGTATTAAAGCCTACAGATGTGTATTTTGTTACATGGAATCCCACAGATTGCCATAGTTGGAAATAGGTTTTGGTGCTAGTCACCCCTTTGACAACCCGTGGCAATAGAACATTTTGCAGAAATAGAATCCTTGTTAGGCCCTCTTAGGAGTGATGCTATTTTGCTTTGACAACTGTAATTTTGTATGCTATGGTATTTTATGACTGTATGCCTGACGGTTGCCTTCTGGGAAAGCTTACGTTCAGTACAGTTGGTTATGGGGTCAAGCCAATAATAATAGCTAGAGGCCTGATTGTTTCACTAGGAAAAAATATTTCCGATGCCATAGGTCTGATCTGTTTATTATGAAAAGTAATGATAAACACAGTAGGCTTGGCATATTGATTGTGAAAAACATATGTATTAAAGTGAAAAGGCATTTAAGGGTGGATTGTTATTTCTCTGTATTAAAGCCTCTAGATAATTATTTTGTTCCATGCAATGTCATAGATTACCTTTGTAGGGAAGGGTTTTGGTGTTGGTTACCGCCTCTCACAAACCATAGGGGGAAAAGATGT
Source organism: Calotriton arnoldi (assembly GCA_963921515.1). Taxonomy (NCBI): domain Eukaryota; kingdom Metazoa; phylum Chordata; class Amphibia; order Caudata; family Salamandridae; genus Calotriton; species Calotriton arnoldi. The sequence goes on along the minus strand of CAWUFW010002554.1, from coordinate 1,734,512 downwards.
GCACTGTAATAATTCTTGCTAGAATCTCTCATTAACTGTCTGCTAGGATCTTGTAATTTAAAAATAAAAATCAGTAAATAATATATAAATCCATACATATTAATATATGCCCATATAAATACACAGAGGACCTTTAGGTTAGCCCTCTTCTGTCATTGGTCTTCCAGAGTGTCATATACTCTCTGTTTCCATCCGTGACAGTGTATTGCTGGGGGAATGGTCCAGTCCACACCATTCCTTGGCTCTCTCATCCACTGAATAATGGCATTTTCTGATCACATGTGCACATCCACCTGAAAATCAATGTGCTTCAACGTCAGGGCTGACTGGCCAGTACTTTTGTTTTCAATGTTCTCCTTTTATAGTTCCCCCTTTCATTTCTTTGCGTCTCCTCTGTTTTTTTTAAAGTTTCTTAAGCAGATACTACTGCTCCTCAGTCAGTGCTCGTAGGAGTCTCATGCTTGCCACTCATTTCATCTGCGGTGCAGCTCATGCCACGTGCCCACTTCCTCTACACCAGGAGACTATTATAGAATGCTCTTGTCCATAGTTTATCATTATTTTACCCTTGCAACAAGGCCACATTGGTTCTAAATGTGGCAGTCATGTTGGAACTTTAAAGCAAGAATAAATTATTTACAATACCTCTGTAATACGGACACACGCTTCTATGTGTAGTTCCTTTATTTCAATCAAATGCCCACCATGCATGGAAGGTGGCATATTTTCATTTTTTTGTTTTTTCTTGCACATGTTATAGCGTTTCTGAATGTGTTTTACTACGGTTGTGTAAGAGGGAGAATGCAAGAATGAATCTTTGAATAGATGCATGAGCACAAGGATGAGTGGCAGAGTGCGTATATGATAACTTATTGAGTGCCTAAACCCATCAGTGACATAAAAGACACTTTCATTCATTAGCCAGATCTATTGGCATTGCCTATGCTTGTTTTCAATCGTGGTAGTACAACAAAGAAGCGAGCATTATATTTAATATCGCTGTTCGGCCTTTCATTTAAGGAGCTCTATTTTCTTCTTCCTGTGATGCAATTTTGAAATCAATGGCTCCATATCCTGGGGCCCGGCTCCCTCAGTGAACAGAAGTGTGGGGCTGGTCTTTAAATAATGCTAAGACACGTGCAGGGGCTCGATAAGTGCAGCCTATCGACCGAGTGTTGTATAAAGCAGATGGACTTCTGCTGTGTCCGCTGTGCTTGGCCTCTAGTTACTGGCCAGAGAGAGGAAATGGGTGGTCAGCTATGTCATAAATCTTTCTGTGGTTGGGAAATTGCATTTTTTATTCCTTTGAATCCCTCTTTTGCTCGAACAGTATTTATTTTACCACCTGATGTGTATTGCCCTTTTGTAGTTAATGGCTAGTGCATTTTTTTAAAGTGTTTACTTTGTGTAGTAGGATCCGCTAGATGCAGGTAGGCAGGTGTCTGTGCCTTGCATCTGTCTATGTCCTGAGGACGTATACTGAGGATAGAGGAAAAATTCAGGCCTTGTTCACAAAGATTTTGCCATGAACAGGTATGGCTTTCTTTTGTAGTACTTGTGGCTTACTCCTGAGTTCCAGGAGTAAGCCAGAGGTAACCTCTGACTCCATCCTGGTTTAGTCCTGGAATTAAGTAGTAAAGCAGGAAAACTACAAGAGTAAGTCACAGCAAAATCTTTGGGACTGCACCCACCATGTTTCTATATTGCCTGTCATTTCAAGGGGCTAAACTTCAGAGTTCTGAACGCCGGAACATTGCAACCCTGGCATCCTGTCACATTCCATCACCACTTTCCGATTCTTAGTCCGAGGCCATCTTTTGCTGCCTGCATTAGTGGATTATTGATGAACATCACTCTCCGCACCCAACACTTCCGTCACCAACTATCAGTAGTCTAGCTCCTTTCACCCCAGGTGTTACATCCTGCATTCGTTTCCCTTTGCCCTCCACGATGAGAACAGTCTACAGATGTACACCCTTGCTCCTTTAAACACGGAGACCTCCTTTGGGATGAATTGAGAGAGTGAAGTGCTTTAATGCCCTTGAGGATTATACATTTTCACCCTCATGCCCCTCTGGGTGAAAAGCACTTTATAAAGGGTTGCTTTTTAAGCACTTTATCGCTCTTCAGGTAAAATTATTTTTAAACTGCTTTGAAGTCATTGAGAATTGGCACTATACAAAGTGTGCCTTAATGTTTTTTTTCCTTAATGCTATTCAGAATTAATGGTGTTATATAAAGGGTGACTTTTTGGAAGGGTCCCTGGTTCCTTTCAGGCTTGAAAGAGTTACATAAAATAAGGCTGATTCTGAAGCACTTGATGCCAGTGTTCATAAGTGTTTAACAAAGTACGGTTGTAGTAAAGTGCCTTGATGCCCATTTGAGTTAAAACGGAAATACGAAATATCACTCAATTGTTAACCATTTCGATGCCACTGAGGGTTCAAAACAAAATATAACACGTGGCGTATTGTAAAGTACCCTGTGAGAGCTATATAAACACACTTAATATGTAGATGTCATAGCAGCAGTGACCCTCCTGTTGGCTGACCTGAGACCACAAGCCGTGCCTCCGGGCTGTACTTGACGTTGGCGATGTTGGTGGCCACGCAGCGGAACATGCCACTGTCCTGTGCTCTCAAGCTGGTGATCTGCAGCACGCCGGTGGGCAGCAGGGTGTACCTGGGCAGAAGGAGAGAAAACAGAGCACTGACTAGGGAGACCTCTCTGATGGGCAGAGTTGCAAGGAGCCTTCCGCAGGCTGAAAGGACACTATCTCAGCTGGAACAGTAGCAGGCACGAATGGTGCAGTCATAATACCCAAAGTGCAATGCATGCAAACAATAATAATGTAAACCAAACACAGTCAATGCAATAGTTTGATTGCAAATCCCAAACATGCAATCCTACATTACATAAAAAAATCAAAATAAAGTTTAATGAACCAACGCTAAACCTAAACCTACCACTGACAGTCAACTCTGAACCTAAGCCTAGTGCTAACCCCTATGTGTAATTCTAAACCAGTGGCCTTTAATATTTTTTACTGCAGCGCCCTCTCGTTTAAAAAAAAAAGAATCAAGCCCCCAAGAATCACAAACACATTTTTCACAATTATTCCATATAGCTGGCAGCTCTGAACATGCTTAACAATTCAAACTCTGTAGTGATCAGTGCTTTAAATGGACCGGTACTGTCCGATACCGAGTGCCGGTACTTTTTATTTTGAGAGGGAGGGCACCTGTACTTTTCAAGAGTAACCTAATACTTTTAATTGGGAGTACCGGCACTTCTCAGAAACAAGCAGGTACCTACCTGTTCTTCTATTTTTCCAATTCGAGCACTGGCAGCAATGTTCAGTTGTCCTTTTTAATATGTGAATTCATGATTGCTAACATGCGGAGTTATACAATAATGGGGTAAACCCAACAGTCACTGAGACCAGGGTAAAGTGCGGTACAGTATTGGGGGCCCAGTGGGAACAAAACAAAACAATATCAACATCACCTAATAAATTAATCATAGACAATACTTGAACATTTTCAAAGCATTTTAATCGAATTGAACATATAATGTATTATGTTCTCAGCACAGTATATTATTCAAAAGTAATTCAGTACATAGGTGCCCCAAAGAAGTGGGGGAAGAAGGCGAGGTGGTGCATCTGAGTGCAAAAGTGAAAGTGAGTTATGAAAGGAGGGCAGTGGGTAGTGCGTGCATCAAACAGCATAAAAAGGCCTGTCCAGCCTCAGAATAGGCTCAATTATTTACACAACCGAATGGTAAACACGAGGGACACAGTTAAACAATCACTGTTGCCCACATTCAGTATAAAACACAAAAGATTGTCGACGTTTCGACCCTGTGTGAGTGTAGGGGAATTCTGCTCCTTACAGGCGGGTCTTCATCAGGACCAAGGGGGTACCCTGGATCCACCTAAAACTGTGGTGGGAAGGACAGGCCCGTGAGCTCCAGTCTTTAGAGAGGGACAGAATCTTGAAAGTAGAAAAAAATTGAAACTTATTTCATGTTAGGCTGGTATGAATAAATCAGGTTCCATCCTTTTCTCAAATAAATAAATAAGTTCCAAGTGATTTCACGTTGGGATGGTTCGAATCAATCAGTAAAATCCATCCGGTTTGTTAATTACGCTTCGTGAGTTTAGCAGTCCGTCCACTGGCAGACTGCTCTCCGGAACTGTTAAGGTATCCACAGTATGATTCTTTATCAGTAATAGGGGAGAGGGTCTTTGAAGGTTATTTGTACCCCATCCTCACCCTACTTTGACAGCTGCTCCCAGCCAGGACATCAGAGATAAATGCTGCTACTGATGTCCTGTTACAGAGTGGTTCACTGCCTCTCTGTTTTTCTTCACTGAAAACAGCAATGTTTTCAGCATGATGCTCCTCTTGGCCAGTGCCTGCCCCCTCCACAGCTCCCCCGCCACTCCCCCCAGATTAGCCCCCCTACCCCAGAGTTTTAAGGCATGGGCAAAGTGGGCGCTGGCCCAGGGCCCCAGACTTTGAGGGGGCCCCCTTATGGAGCCAGCTATGTTCTGCAGAGAGCCAAATTGCCCTGGTGACCTTGGGTAATTCTTAAACAAATAGTTTTAAATACCGTTTTACTTTAACTTGTTTTTAATGTGGGTGATGCGAGAGAGTGTATAAGGGACATTTTGAAGAGAAATGCTGTGTTTAACTTTTGCGCAACATCCATAAAAAGGTTATTTTAGCTCATAACAGGACCTCACATATTCGAAATTGGAGGGCGTCACAGAGATTATTTGCAGTTATATTAGTGAGCTGCTGCTGTGTTAAATATTGTAAACACAAGTCACTATCCCTAAATATTAGCTGTAAACACATTTAAAATTTGGACGAGTGTGCTTCTGTGCTGTCAGTGACATGGCCAAAGAGGTCATGAAAAATCTGAAATTGGATCTTAAATTCAAAGTTGTTCTGAACAGGGGCCCCCAAAATTCGTTTGGCCCAGGGCCCCCAAAATCCTTAAGATGTCCCTGCCCCACCCTAGTGTGAAGGCCTCTGCTCTAAGCCAAGTGAAACCTTAATCCTAGTTTTGATCCTACGATCACTGCAGCACTGAATCTAAGTGTAACCTGTTGACCTCTGTTTTACAGTTTGACACATTCCACAACCTCACTCCCCAAAAAACGTCTTACCGTGTGTGCAGGGGAGTCAGAAGTAGAGGGAGGCAGGGGTACAAGGGACACGAGGGAGGGTAGATTATCATGATATTGTTGCCCTGAGTAAATCACAACTGCAGAAACACTTAAAACCCTCAAACTGGAATTACACAGCTCACCCCGCCAGCAGCCCACCACCAGAACCAACTGAAACACACAGCAAAGAATCAGACACACACATCCACTCACACAAACACTCCACTAACATGTAGGAATGTAAAATCAACCCTGTTCCTTATGAGGTCTTCCAGGACCACCATCAGACATACTGACACGGCTGATGTTGGTTAGGTGGAGGGTCAAATGCGATGCCCCATGAAGATTCAACCACAGAAATGCCTCACACGAGTTTAGCCACAGGTGGCAATGACTAACCTCCGCTTTGGAACACAACCACAGAGAAAATCCAACATCCAGCCCACCCTCACTTTTACTATATTGCGCATGGTTGGTCCATGGACACTCCAATGAGAGGCCCTCCATGGGCAAACCCACAACCCCACACAACCTCCATGCGCCAGGAAAAAACACTGCTGGGCCACGTAAATTGTTAGCCCTGCACATGATAAAAATCTGTAGCAAACATAACACATAATAATATAAAACAGAATGTTTAACTTTACATTTCCAATATTTGAGCTCTAGGTGTTTTAGATGTAACTAATAAGAATACCAAAAAGCACAGTGCAGGCAAAATCATTCTGAGCTGTGCACGCATATGGTAGTGAGTGCCACTTGCATATGCCTGCAATCTCACACGCATGCAGGTCAGCGGCTATGTCCTTAATAAAGGACCATGTTCACCACGCTTACTTTATGTATTTTATTATTTTTCCACATAGTACTAATACCAATTAGTGGTGTCAAGATTGTAAACTCCTAGCATACTGTGAATTTATCGTCCTCTGGCTGCTTGTTTTTGGTACCTATGAACGGTGACAGACCTAGGATGTTGGGAGCTTAAATTCAGTGCAGACGCTTTGCACAATCTGTCCACATGCCCTGCGCTCCTTTTACTGTCTGCGTGCCCAGATTTCCTAACACTGACTATCCGCATGCTCCAAGCTGAGCATGCCACTTGCCGCTGCCTGTCAAGGAGCCCAATTTCAGCACTCTATCTGCCCATGCACCCACAGCCACTCACTCTGCCCATGCAACCGAAGCCCCACACTCTATCTGCCCATGCAAGCTTAGCCCCTCACTCTGTCTGCTCATGTGCCCTAAGCCCCTCACTCTGTCTGCCCATGTGCCCTAAGCCCCTCACTCTGTCTGCCCATGTGCCCATGTGCCCTAAGCCCCTCACTCTGTCTGCCCATGTGCCCTAAGCCCCTCACTCTGTCTGCCCATGTGCCCTAAGCTCCTCACTCTGTCTGCCCATGTGCCCTAAGCCCCTCACTCTGTCTGCCCATGTGCCCTAAGCTCCTCACTCTGTCTGCCCATGTGCCCTAAGCACCTCACTCTGTCTGCCCATGTGCTCCAAACTGCGTTCACTGACTGAGAATGAGCCCGCATGTTTTCTTTGTTTTTCCACGTCCAGTCTATTGCGTGCTCCAGATCCCTCACACTGTAGGCCATGCTCCTCAAACCATGGTATACTGTTTGTCCCTGTGCCAAAAGCCTGCTCGCATGGTTGGCCACACACCACTAGCTCTTCACACTTTCTGTCCAGCCTGGTGAGGAGCTTCTATGATATGGGACTCTGTCAAATGCGAATCAGTAAAAACCACCCTACTGAGCACCCATAGCAGAAGAGAGTAGTGTGTCTGTATTTCACAAATAAGAGGGCCACTTTTTTCCATATCTCCACTTAATTTCTTCATCTCTCTGTGCACTGATGCAGCTTACGAATAGTGTGTGACACCTAGAGAATTCCCAATAAATAACAGTGTCTCATAAAACCATCCTACCTGCCTTGCCTAGGTGTGAGTACCTTCCCTGCACCCAGTATATCAGAAATTAGTATTTGAAGTCCTTCACTTTCCCTACCATTGAAGTTAGGTTCGGAAGGCAAACTCTGTTCCCCACCCAAAAAATGAGTATAGGTACTATCCTACTCTCATCATCCAAGGACTGAGTATTGAAAGTCACCCTACTCTTTCTGCCCCAGGGAACACTGGAAGCCAGAAACTCTCACAATACAAGGGCTCAGTATTGGAAGTCAACATATTTCCACCAGCCAGAAACTGAGCATATGAAGCCATCTTACACCGCCCATCCAAGGACGAAGTATTAAAGCCATCTACACACACATACACACATATATCACATTTCATGTACATTCACCTTGCATTGTCGGTGTCAATGGGTACTTGATTCCTCTCCCACGTAATCACTGGTTCCGGCAAACCGTGGATCTGGCACTGGAACCGTGCAACTCCACCTACTTCTACCACGGCATTCTGGGGTAGGACATGGAAGTCCAACATGGCTGCAGAGTGAGAAGCAAAACACCACTTCAGCTAACAGTGCGAATAGAGAGTTGCTGTTCACCTCACCAGAGCACAGTTTACCATTGAGACCCAAATAGTACATACATATCTTCACTAACAGATGCAAATCTGTATGAAAAGAAGTAATTTTGCATATTTTATTAGAAAATGTTTGCTTGTTTTTCATAGAAGCAACGACAGTTCATTCATATTATATATGAAAGCATAATTACTACCTAACAACCATTCTGTGTGTTTTATTGGAAAATATATTCTTGTATTTCACTGATGCAGTGACAGTTTGTTCACGATATCTTAAAGCATGATTAATATCTCACAAGGATCTTTACTGAACATAATAATGCGCCATTTTTCTGAAAAAGACATAACGAGATACGTAACTAGGCAGTGTATATTGAAAGCCGGAAATTCTTTTATTACACTTTGCCACACTTTTGTAAGCGCTTATTACATGGTACATATTCTATTGTGCCATAATTAATGCGTCAGTAGCACATTGACGTCTAACTCTGATACAGAAATAGCTTTCCATACTGATATAACTTTGAAACTGAGGAATATCTCCTCTTTTATGGGCTGATTTTCTATATTAGTCGTACTGTTCATAAGTCTTGTGTCAGCTAAAACTCAGATACTGCTGAGATTACTACCCTTGGCATCCACAAAAATCTCGCGAAATCACCACAAAGTGCAAGACAGCTGTTATTCTTCAAGCTAGTCACTTATTGACGTATTAGTCATGTCCGCGGCTGCTTTTTATGGGTTTTGTTCCACAAACACATTGTATTGGGGGTTTTGTCACATCAATAGTTGAGTATTGAGGTATTGATCCCGTCCATTCGCATTTAGAAAGGTCATCCCCACCAACACATGGTTATTTCTGTTTTAGGACTATCAACACCTGGAAAAGGGTTTAGTCCTTCTCGCAGTTGGTTATACATATGGCAGTGTGAATTCTACATATCGAGTAGGGAATATCGTTATACCTCAATATCGTAGCCAAAATATCGAGAGGAAAAATATCGACAGGTAAGTTTCTATATCTAACTCCATACATATATACCTTGATGATATACATTCTCAAGGTATATTGATGTGAAGTTAAGAATAGTAGATCTATACTTTCATATATGAACTTACTTTTCAATATTTTGGTGCCCCACATTTCGGCTACAATATTAAAGCATCAAGATAATCCTGTACTCGATATTCCAGATTACAACAATGTAAGGCTACAATTTGTCACAGAGGTCATGCATTTTCTGATTTTACTTGTAATGTGATTTCACTATAATGTGTGACATTTGGGAGCAATTTATGTTTGGGCCACTTTGACCAAATGAAGGTTTCCACTTTTTCTGCAAATGCTTCCGCCGTCTTCCCCCTTCTACGTCTCTTTGCCGCCACGGCTTGAGCTTGGGGACACCTGCTTCTATGCAAGCATCGGTTTGGCTGTATTTAGGCCACAGTCAGGCTCCTTCATGTGCACAAGAAAGCATGCATGTGCGTAGAGATGCTTGAACATGCACACGCATGCATTCTGGTCTGTAGGTGCGGGTGTATAGACACACAAACAGTCTCAATCTGAACCCACGAGTTAGAAGATGTACCCAGAGGAAGCAATCATAGCACCAAGGGGCAACGTTCGGGCATGAATTTAATTTAAAATCAATTTGAATGGGAGAGAAGTAATCTGAGTATGGTGGCTTCAAAGATGGAAAGAACTCAGCAGTCTAAGGGGGCAGGGGAGGGGCAGTGAATGGTTGAAGCCTGAGAAGGAAGACGCATTGGTATGGCCCACGGGCATCATGGTGACGGTGTACGCTTTGTAAGGCACAGACAGTGAAAGAACATTTTACTCCAGCAGAGCAATGCACAGACTATCACCCAGTTCAGAAAATGATGTCCTGCACACCCTCCCATTCACAGAAGACTACAAAGGTTTCCCAAGATTGAACACAATTGACCTTCATACTAATCTACACTGAGCACTTCTAAACTAAACACTAAACATAATCTCACTCAGCTTCAACAAACATTGGACAAAACCAATTGATGAACTGTCTGATCAAAAGGGCCCCCATATTGAGAATGTGCTGCAATGTCGTGTAAAGTGTGCTTAACTCTATACCATTGCAAACATGTAACATGAAGATGTATGCGAAAGGCCACATCGGAATAAGGACGATGGTGCAGGGGAGTTTCTCAACTTGTACCTTCACTAGTTGAGATACCCCCGCACATTGGGAATGCTCATACATCTGCAGCATATACCAGCACCATGAAGTATAGAAGTGTGCGTGTGCTACATACATTCATTCATTCATATTGCAGGCTGAAGGAGCTGCGAAACTTATAGCCTAAAACGCACTGGCCACTTGAAGGCACCTGCTGTTTTTGAAGGGTGGAATGCTGTAAGCATAAACAAATGCTATTTTTATATTCTACATGTATTACTCCCTACAGGATATTGTAAGCCCTCTCTTTTGTGTGCTTTTAGAACAGAATGTTTTCGGAAAATAAGATATGACTGTTTCCAGTCCTTTTTATCTGTGACCTGTTGATGGCTTTTGATGAAAAATTCCATGCCAAACACTTTGCTTTATTTACTCATAGTGTGATCACGAATAGGGATGTACAACGAAGGTGATGAGTGCGATTGGTTACAAAGATACTCCAATCAGAGCTTAGATCACAAAGTAGATGAACTGATTCCATCCAACCCAGGACACAGAATGTCTTGTGACCACTAGGTCTCTGCTTCAGAACTCACCACACAGCCCCCTCGCCCTTCTTACGAGAGGGGTTGTGGCACAGTCTGTATAAGTGTACAGTATTCTGGTACAGCACACGCTGTTCTTTGTTTTTATTAAAAGGTGCACTGATATTTTGTGTTGTCTTTGTTGGCTGCAAATTAACAACAGATCTGCGCACTCTGAGCAGAATGTTGTAGCGGCAGCCATGGGATACCGTTGAAGCCTATTATTCAATATTTATAAAGCGCTGCACTCTTTGCCACATGATGAGTGACGTGCACAAACCAAACAAGCTCACAATGCAGGCCACACTGTTTGCAGGCAGAGCACTGGTGGTCTGGTTAATGGAAAAATACTGATTGATTTCTCAACGATGACTGTAAAAACCTTAAAGGTATTCTATACAGGAGACGCAATCCCTGTTTGCATTTCACGTTTTATTTAACCTTGCTTTCCCCAAGAGTATTTGCTTTTTTTCAGCATGCTGTGTGACTTTTGTATGGACCATATTTCGAGGTGAGTCGCCTCCCGGTGTCTGGGAAGTTCAGGTGGCAGGTGGGCATTCACGACAGAGCACGAATAAGATTGCTGAGGCCCCTGCGAGTTTCTCACAGTGCCTACCAGAGGGTATTAAAGGTGTGCAAACTACATGCACATCCAATCCTTGACTTCTCTGTAGAGAGCACAGTGCGATGGCCATGTGTGTGCTAATTGTGTAACCGAGGTACACAGCTATTGAAATATGGACAGCGCCAAAGGAAGCAAAATGCAGCTCTACAGGTGAGGGAGCGAGTTGTATGCAGGGGGTGAATACTAAAGTGAAGGAGGTGAAAGAAGTACAAGCATTGGCGCGTCCAGTAGGCTTGACTTGCTTTGGGCATATGTGTAGTGTTGTGTGGCATGTCTGGCTGCAATAACAACGGAAAACTCACAGTGAGGCACCCAAATGGTCGTCAGGTTGCAGCTATGTGAAGTACGGGATTTTAGTCTACATGTTTTAAGCCACTCCCTCAATTATATAGGCCACGCCCCTTGGAAAGGATTTGTAGTTGTGGTTCTTCAGACACAACCCTTTTAGACACCATCCGCCCCTTATTTTTCATCCTGCGTAAAGGACTGGAAGGTTGTGACCTCCTCGGACAACTCCGATGTGTCCAGAGGCACACATGGAGGAAGCATGAAGACCTGTAACTGGGAGCAAATAACAGAGGCTCAGGCTGCACAGAACATAGATAGAACCTCACAAGTGTTGACGCATGCTGACATTGGCCCTCTGTGCTGCAGTGAACATTGCCCACCTGATGGCGAGTTACCTGTATGAGGCCTGCATCAGTGGAATCAGTGGAAAATGATAACACTCAAGTCTGTAACCCGAGAGATGGCTCTGGTATTGAAGGTTGGATCTTCTGTATAAAATCAGGGGTAGCCCTGTGTTTAAGGTACTAGGTTGATAGCCCTACTGTCCAAAAGCCTGAATCTGAGCGAAGTCTGTAAACTCCTGAGTAGCACTGGAGGTTAATTCTAAAAACCACGACATTTTGTCAGGTTTGAGACACCAGTGTTTGAGGCATTAGCAGCTGCACAAATTGAGGGACATTTCTGCTGCCTGTACCAATGTGTTCATTGTAACCAGAGGATTGGGTCTCTTGTTGAGAGCTGGGGACCTGTAATATGTGGAAACTTAAATAGCGCGCTGCGTGACTGCTGGAAGACCAGAAGCCTGGAGATTACTGCCTCATTTGCATAAGTGATTCATCCCAGAATGCACCTGTGCTTCCTCCCCCCCCCCCTCCGCATTGTTTTCTGTCCCCTGACAATAATCCGACCTCTCGCCTAATGAAGGACACGTACATATATAATGGCCATGAGGCTATTAGGGGCCAGAGAAGCATCTGGACACAGGCAGGGAGCTGGGAGAGAGCCTCGATCGCGGTAATTAGGCCAATCTTGGTGAATCCTCCGACAGCAGAACTGTTCACCGGGAGACGAGGATGGGTCTGTACCCGGCCACAGCGCAGCTCGTGCACTTGCTATTATCTTCGCGCGCTGCACCCTGTTGAAGATGAGGCGGGAAAGTGCTGGGCGCATGCTGATTCGGGAGAGAAGACGCTGCCGTGTCCACGGGGGAGCAGGGAGCTGGATTTATAGAGCCTCGAACAATGAGCGCGCAGAAGGCCTATCTGTCACGAGGCACTGGGGTGAATGGGCGGGAGCCAGGGGCTTGGCATTCCACGCCTCCATTGTCACAAGCCTGACAGGGCCACGTCTCTCTCCAGGAGCGGCAGCCCTGCCATCTGGCACCCAGGGCCACGGACTCCCCATGGGGGCGAGAGCACCGCCCTCTCATCTCCCTATCACCGCTTCACCATCCAAGTGACGGGTCCTCAGGGGAAATCAAAATGTAATCTTCACATAGTGGAAATGTCACAGAGAAGGAAAGCCTGACGGGACTTCAGCCTCCCAAAAATGTGCCTTTCGACACGAGGGATGGGGGGGGTCCAGAAAGCCCGTGCTAACGTCCCTCGTGTATATAATGCCTGCCCCACGCCAAGACCACTCCCTCCCTTTCTGCTTCCATTGCGCCCAGAGAAGACACTTTGCAAAATGCTGGCCAAGGGTGAAACGTGAACCTGCACCTAATCGTGTTGACGGCCGCGTGACTTCAATGGCAGGCATAGGCGCTGTGCTGCCTCTGCTCCAAGTTGGAGTCCTGTATAAATTCATTCGAGCGGAGTGCTGCATGTTGGGATACATGAGGGAAGTACAGCATGAGCTGGGATTTGAGGCCCCGGTGAAAGATGGTTAAAGCAGGTGGTGAAAGGGGCCTCACCAGTCTATGCACCGGCTAGGGTTTCTGATGTGTATTGGGTGTTAATATATAGTATAAATTTAACTCTGGGACCAGTGGGTGCTGTACGGGAAGGCTGGGTTGAAGGGTAGGATGGAATGGGGGGGGGGGGCAATTCAGAGAGTTTACAAAGCCTGGATTAGAGCCACTATGAACTTCAACTAAGCTTAGTCATGGGTAGCAGCTGCTATCACTGTCTTTGGTACCCCAGGCCAATTCTTGTTAGTCCTGGTCTCAGGGGCCATGAAGGCCTGTGGCAGAAACAGAAAGTAAACAGCGCTTTAAGAGATCAGATTATACCCGATAGTTGCTCTGGCTTCTTGCTGTTCTCCTACCCCCTGAGCAGGCAATATAAGGCTGCTGAGGTGTCAGAGTGGGACATGGGATCAACCCTCTTATGTCTGCGGTCACAGGGCAAGCAATGTCATAATTAACACTGGCCTTTCGATGAATCAGCTTCCATGGGAGATACTGGGATCACAGTAGGTTAGTCTTGTGTCTTTGGACTGGAAAGCATGTTGTTTAGGGTGAAGATGGAAATGCTCCTTCAAAAGGTGGGTTTTTAACTCTTTTCTAAGAGACTCGGTGAGTAGAGATCGCACTATGAGTGGGATGTTATTGCTTAACTTCAAACCGTAGTTTTTGAAGTCTTTCTTTCCTTGAGTCTGGCTATATTCACAGATGCCCAGTTTTTCCACTGGGAGGGAACACTACAGAGCTAGTAGGTCGTGAATATTTCATTGCATTACAATTGTCCCTTGGTGAAGTGAGTGTACATGTATTAAGTCCTTCAAAGATGCTGTCAGGTATGTCAGCTAAGTGGATGTTACTGCAGCCACCTCTCTCCTGTGTATAGGGTAGAATGTTAGGGATTTCAGAAGTTAAGCACCTGTGGAATCCCACCCAAGATCTACAATTGCCAATTCATTTAAGAAAGAGCGGGAAAACAGTGTTTACCTCCAGAGCACAGCAGTAGAAGAAAACTTCAAAGCTCTGTGTGATTAGAGAATGTACTAAATACTAACCAAACCAACTTCACTATAGTGGAGGTCTAACTACGGTGGCACATGCACTGAGCATGGGAAAGCACACCCCAGAAGTAAGTGGGTCTTGTGTAGCCTGCTCAAAAAAGTACAGCTTACGTCGCGAAGTATTGGGGTTGCATGTTTAATTCATTGGGCACATGATTTAGTAGGCTGGCCAGATTACTCCCTTGGCATTAGGATGCACTGATTTGCATAACGATGATCCAAATGATTGCATTGCTAACGTAATTTATTGTCAATGGTCTTGCAGCTTTGGCTCAAACATTTCAGATACATAACTAGTTCTCTGCTATTGGCCCATGTCTAATATTCCTGTTGCTCAGATCATTGAATATGTGGTGACTAGCGATCAAGGTCTCCCGTCCCTAAGCCCCCTGGTGGTGCTCTGAAATGGTTAAACCATATTCAAAGTGGATTATGTGAGATCCTGGCTCAAGAATAGGCAGCCTCAGTGATCTATTGGAAATATCCCTACTGTCCCCACCCTAGAGAAAGTGATGGGCATGTCAGTAGATGTCCAGAGCTGGTTCTGTCAGGCATAATGAGCTGTGTTACCCTAGACGGGATTACCTCAGACTGAACCCGTATAACTTGCAGTGTTCTTCATGACTCATGCGCGTTGCCAGATTTATTTAAGACCTATATGCAGCCAATTTTTGAGCTACTAACGACGTGTAGCATCCATTTTCACACCTGAATTAGTGATAAACTGTTGATTTTGATTCTCACTTGAGATACTCTGAAGGATCATGACTGGTTTCAGGCCATCTACAGTGATACTCCGTTTTGGGTGAGATACAACTGTCCCATTGTGAGCAACATTAAGAATCCACTGGTATTTCCCCTTCAGTCATGTCTTGGTTTGGCATGCTGTTCTCAGTTCATCCTCTTATTTCCTAATACTTTTTGGGGTGCATCACACCTTTTTATCTGAAGGCCAGCTGGCTTACTGTCAATGATGCCAAGTAAGACTTTTTCAACACTTTGCCTGGCATTCAAACACAGTACACGGTTTTCAGAAGTTGCAGAAGCCCGCAGCGTTTGTAGCTATGGGCATCTCTAAGACACATTATAGGAGCCTGGTACTCCATAGTTGTCACTGGATGCCGGTTAAGCCTCAAATTACATTTCATGTTTTCACTATTGCCCATAGAGCACTGGATAGCAAAGTCTTACAATATTTGAAGAACACACTTTTGTTTTTTCAGTTAGCAATAACCTTCTGCTGTCAAGAAAGCAAGCTCGATGGACATGTATAGATTCAAATGTGTTAGGTGAAGTGGAAACAGTGTTTTTTTAAGGTTACTCAAGTTTGGAAAGATGTCAGGAAGCGCAATGACTTCTTCGCTGTTAGAAAATAAATGAAGACATCTGTCCTAAGCTTTCACTCTGATTCTCACTGTCTCTTCATCACTAACAGGGACCACGAGGTCTGCACTGCTGTGCAAAAATCAATTGCAATAGCATGGAATGGTGAGTAAGAAGCATTGGCTCAAACATTTCCATCATGGTTTATCAATCCTAATAAAAGGTAATTGGTTCTTTGAAAACATTCAGTTAAATATGCAGTTTTCAGTGGTTTGACAAGCACTAAATAATGAAACCCAACCGGCCCACTTCGTGTTAGCTGCTGTCTGTACACGCACAAGACATTCTCTTTCAATGCATTCATGCTGGACAGGGCACTCTCTTCTGGTGGAAGCACAGGCGATACTCTACCAAGTCGCAACGTGGTAAAGCCCTTGTGTTCTGTTCGGGAAACAACCATTACATTGCGGTCATTTCAACGCATGCCATTACAAAGCGGTTATCACAACGCAGATACAATACAACCCATTACAATTACAATGCAAACTTTTACCACGCATATGCCTTTACAACGCATGTCTTTACAACGAATTTCGTTGCAAAGGCATGAATGGTGAAGGCATATGCATTTTAAATGTAAGTATTAGGTAAGTATGGGTTTTTAGGGTTTAGGGTGGGTATGGGTTTTTGGTTGGCAAGGTTATTTTTAGGGTTTAGGGTGGGTATTGGTTTTTGGGTGGCAAGGGTAATTTTAGGGTTTAGGGTGGGTATGGGTTTTTGGATGGCAAGGGTATTTTTAGGGTATAGGGTGGGTATGGGGTTTCGGGTGGCAAGGGTATATTTAGGGTTTAGGTTGGGCATGGGTTTTTGGGTGGCAAGGGTAATTTTAGAGTGGGTATGGGTTGAAGGGTTGTGGGGTTTAATGGATTTTGGATATATATATATACATATATATATATATGAGAATTTTTATTGATATATAAAATATATATATATATGTATATATATATATACACACACACACCCAATCTTAAATAATGTGTGTGAAAATATATAAAAATATATAAATACGTGTGTGTATATATATATATATATATATATATATATATATATATATATATATATATATAGTAAACATATAGATAAACAAACATTGGTAATGCATTGGTTTCCCCCTATGTAATGAATAAAGAGCAGTTTTCATCAATCATCGTCCGGGAGAAAGGAAAGCGCTCCCTGACAGATAACACAGGAGTGGAGAGGATGTGGTGCAGCGGCCAGAGCTGCTGACTCGAGAGCTGGGGATCACGGTTCGAGTCTCGGCGGCGCACTGTAACATCCTGTGATTCTATGCAAATCACTTAATCTCTCCGGGTGATGAATTGTTATATAAATATGCTGCAATAGTAAAAGGCAAAACTTTTTGAAAATATAGTTCCAGCAAAGCAGATGTTACCAGCATTTCGGCAGCGGAAAACTGATAAGAGAATCAGATGAGGAACAAACATTGGTAAATGCAGGAAAATATGCTACAGCCAATAGAAATGGAGGAAAAGTAAGGGCACAGTGCAGGCGATACCAAAAAAGGTGAGTTTACTTACCTGTAATTATAAAACAAAACATATGCCGTTACCATGCATGCCTTAAGCACGAATATATATATATACATATATATATATATATATATATATATATATATATATATATATATATATATGTACACACACAAAGTATTTATACTCAACTGTAAAATACTTACATTTACAAACGCAAACTTGATTACGCGTATGCCTTTCCAATCATGCTATTACAACGAAATTCATTGTAAAGGCATGCGTTGTAAAAGTTTGCGTTGTAATGGTAAATGCGTTGTGATAACTGCGTTGTAATGGTTGTAATAGCATGCGATGTACCGTCATACAACCATCCTGTTCTATCAGACATCATACTCTCACAAGTCAACCAGCATCACACAGTCACTTTACTATAGAACGGACGTGTACACCATACTGCTAGCCGAATAAGCCTACGGTCTGCAATAGAATCATCAGAAAAAATTGTGGAAGGCATGCTAATCACTGATAGCAGTCTAGTCTCACTCCATAGCAATACGGGCCATATTTCTAGCCCTAGGCCCTCAGGTGACAATCTCAAACATGGTGGAGGTTGCAGTCTTGGTGTGATGAGGGGCCCCTGAGTTTCCCATATCCCACAGATAGTAATTAGTCTTGGACTCAACGGGGGGGGGGGCTCTGAAGGGGTGGGGCCCCTGCACAGCAGGGGCTGCAGGGGCCTGTGTTACGCCCTAGCATTGTAATTTCGAGTGTCATTTCATTTACCACTGACACAAAAGGTGGATTTTTTTTAAGGTAAGAAACCGGCCGGAAGTGAAGGTGGCCGTCATTTCATGTACTCCATGGATTTACTTTTGCAGCAGGTGTCCGAGTTGCCATGCCGGAAGTGCTATGGATTGTTTATATGTTTATATACCTGCTGGAGGGGGGTTGAAGAGGAGGGATTCTAAAGAGAGAGCTAGCAGAACTCCCTTCTTTGCCTGCCTGAAGAAGATGGAGGTTGGTAGATAAGCGGGAATAAACCAGGACAGGAAGTAATTACAGCCAGCGAGAGACATAAATCAAGCAGGGTTCAGTGCGGGGAGCAAGGAGGGTGCAGGCCCCGGGAGCCGAGCAGAACTGGGGAACAGCTAGGCTTCTTTCCAGGAAGCCTTGGGGGAGACGCTCGCCCCCTCGCTCTCGGGAGCCTTTTGATGTCAGAAATGGTTTTAATTAGTGTTCACTTTGAGCTGCCGTGTTGAACCTGCAGTTTGGGAAACAAAAACGGTATAGCAGAAAAATGTGTGGGAGGGGAGGTTTAACAGGACATCGGGATACGCGGCCGCGCGGAGCGCATGGACGGGGTCACAGGGAAGGACGAGTGCGCGAGCCGGGGAAGAATGCACAATCAGAGCTAGAGGAGGGGTGAGGAGACAGGCCTGTCAGTCAGTAAAGCTGCCAGAGAGGATCCAAGGCTGGCTCACGTGCAAAACGTTGGCAATATTAGTACATCTGTTGAATGCGCCAATAACCCATTACGTCCATCTTGATACCCCGAGGCATCGTGGTGAGGTTTACTGTCGAGCAGAGGCGCAACTACAGACACATTTCGGGGGGGGGGCTAAGAAAAAAATTCGGGGGGGGGCTGACTCTTCCAGCAATAGGCTGAGTGGGGATGCAGGGGCTCTAAAAAGGGTTGAAAAACAACAGAGCCTCATTTACAAGCAAATGGTCTTTTAAAGACCTGTGAAGTACTCGGGTGCGGCTGTGTGTGTGCCCGGGAAGCTGTCTCAGCCGGGCTGACACACACGAAGGGGGGGCTGAAGCCCTTTGAGCCCAATGGGCGTTGCGCGCCTGCTGTCGAGCTATTTAATTCTGGAATACAGCGCTTTCTAAGAAGGAGTGAGTATGAGTGACGGATGACCGGGGATAGACCCCAGAAACCCAAAGGCAAATGTAATGGGGGAGTGGTGCAAGCAGGCACAAAACACTACAGTAGCATAATAATGCATTGCCGTGATTAAACCCTATCTGTCGCAAAGCGCCACGTTGCTTGCAATGCCTTCCGTTAGTCTTGGCTTTTTCGCGAACATGACTTTGCATACTGGGACTTGTAGTCCCATACTTTCTGGCTGAAACAAACTATACGTTCATGTACAAAGTAGGCCTGGGCGTGGAATTCTGCTCCGCTCGTGTTGTTTTTCCCACTCCGCGCAAGTTGGAAAAAACACCGCTCCCCATAGCGGAGTTTTTACCTCGCTCGCGCTCGCCATTGGCGAGCGGGGAAAATCTTACTCCCCTGCCATTGAGATTTCTCGTCGCGGATGGTCGCTACCCCTCGCGCTGAGAAAACCTGTTCACGATGAGGAGGCTGCCACTCGAGTAGAATATCTACTCGAGTGGCAGAAAGAAGCAGCACCCTCTTGCGTGCGCTGCACGTGGTGCCGTTCATGCTGATTTTACTGCACGGGACAAACGCCCGACACTAAAAAACAGCACAAGTGGTACGACGTAACGCACTCCGCTGCGTCTCCGCAAATTCTGCCCAGGCCTAGTACAAAGCAGAAGCCCTAGCACTTCAAAAACTTAAAATACTATGCTGCAAGAAGACTGAGAAGGGTGGCCCTACCGCTTCCCTCTTCTTACCTAGCCACCTCATGTCACCTATTTTCTGTGCTCAGACAACGGATTAGAGTTCTTGTTCGGACAGAATTAAGACTCCAGTTCCACATGTGTCAAACAAATTGCATGTGTTTATCAAAGAGAACATCATTGCTTTTAAGAGAGGATTGCATTGGGTAGGGGAGTAGAGAGGATATATATTTTCATCATAGCTCAGTGACATGCTTGCCACAAGATCTGCAAAGGAGACACTGAAAGAGGGTTCATGGCCAGGGCCAAGTCGAGACTAGGACTGCTCTATCGAAGTTGATCCAGGAGCACCGTCCAGGTCCGGTTGCTTGAGTTCTCCACATCCCAGCAGGAACAATGGTAAGAACTTAAAAGCGTGGGTTTTCTGAAGATTCTCACTGGGCAGTCATAAGAGGCTGTGGGATGATTCCATGGTGGTTGTTTATAAGTCTCCTTGTGCTGTTAGTGGGCTTCTGTTCTGCAAACACAAAGCCTCTGAGTGATTTCTTCAGGCTTGGCCACAGACTAAGGGATATATACATCTCAGAGTTTCAGCGTGTAGGAATATCATGCACTGATATACACATGCCTTAGTTGCTCAAAGGGGCCACTGTATATTCGGTTTGGGGGGGAGCTAGACAGGGTTCCAGCTCCAATGAGAAACAGAACAATTTCCAAAGTGTGGGCACTCAGCAAACTAGAGACAGGCAGCTTCCCCAACTTTCTCCTGAGCCTCAAAATCTGGTTTAGGATGGAGCAAGATGTGGATTACAGTTCCAAGGCATACATTATCAAAATGACTCCTTATAAGGGGTTACTTCTCAAAGATTTTCTAGCTGCATCCCACACATTTGGCAATGAGCTAGATGGGTGGAAAGTCTGACCCATGTCAGACATGGTAGGAACATGTGGAAGGAGGTTATATTATGTTTGCAAGTGATTTGTAGGCTTTTACGTAACCTTAATGTTGCCTGAAACTGCTGAGTGGGGTAGGAGGGATGGAAAAGGTGAGTCCGCAGAGAGGGACCAAGGGCAGAAGACGGAAGGAATTAGGAAGGAGTCTTGTTTAGAATGAACTTCTCGCAAACATTGCTATTTCATTGGCTAAAGAAAAAGAAAAGGATTCCAAGTGTGGCAGCTCTTAAGTGTCAGAAAGGCTGAGAAGTAGAAAAGGAGCAGATGAGATAATGGGGGTAAGAGAGGGTCGGAGGAAGATGAGTGGAGATAGTGAAGGTAATCAGAACACAACAGAGTTGGAAATCATGGTAAATTGTTTGAGAGTTACTAGTGCATGGCAAAGATGACTCGCAGGAGGCAAGAGACTGCTGTTTCTTTGTAGTCTGAAATCACATACCTCATTTCGCCTCTACCTAAGACAGGCTTCTCCAATGAGTAGCTCGTGAGCTACTAGTAGCTCTTCAGATACTTTTAAGTAGCTCTCCTCTGTTCAGGCTGGCCCACTAAATTAGAGGCTTTTCCTTTGTCTAATTAACATATTTATACTAAATTTGGAAAGCCTGTATTTGAGAAAAAAACGTGTGTGCTTTCATGACTCGTGAGCTGATGTTTGGAGAAAAATGGTTCAATTTCCGAAATATTTAAAGCTGATATTTGAATAATAAATCATGCAGCCTTTGGGAAGACTTATTACCAGTATTATTACATTGGTGCCAAGGGTTTTGAAGCTGTGGTTGTTATGTATTTCTCACATAAAGGCATTCAAAATTGAGACAGCCTTTTTTACATTACTACTGGCAAACCTGTCCCAAGGTGATCACTGCTGGTAATCTTGCAAATCGTGGCCTCTCATGTAATGTTGTTTGATATGGTTGCTATTAAGACACTAATAATATTAGTAGCTCATGATGATTTTCATTAAACATAAGTAGCTTTTACTGCAGAAAAGGTTGTAGACCCCTGACCTAAGAGATACTTTTGGCTGTGTGCCCATGGCCAGATTAGCTTTTTATTGCATCACACATTTCCACAATGGGCTGGAGCCATTGGAGGCCAGTATCAAAAGTCCGACCACTGCGAATGGATGAAAAGAGAGAGGTAAAGTGAGGAGAGGGAGGCAAAAGGGCTGGTTTGAGAATTTTTGCTAGGGCTGGTCTCGTTCCCCAGTCCGGCACTGTGTGTACAAAGCTGAGGAGGGAGGTTGGGGAAGGGGAAGCTAGGGAAATACTTATTTCCCCAGGCACTCAGACATCTGGGAAGACAGTTGTGTCAGGGATAAGAGGAGGAGTCCTCCAAATGGTGCAGTAAGGCTTGGCCGTAGCACTCACTTGGCTTAAAATGAGAGGAACTGTGCCATCCGTGCTCAATGCATCATCTAGATTACCTTGTTGCTCTGTTGAGGCCCCTGTGCATCTAACCTGATCTGGAGTGGATTCCAATGTGGGTTGAAGCTTACAATTAGGACACGCTTGTGACAGTTAAAGGCTCAGAGCAAAAACCCTGCTAATTTAGCTACAGGGTTTCCGGTGCAATGGCAAGAAGACAGGTTTGCAGCACCTGAATCACCTACTGGCTGCTGCAGCAGGAAAAAAGATGGTAGATGGTCATACCAGCAGAACTGGCCAACTCAGAACACATTTAAACTTATAGGCACAGAGCCCTTTCAAAATAGTATATTTATTAAGATTACCATTTTCTATCTCCTACTAAAGGTCGTGGGAGAAAGTCCATGTTATTGCGGCTGCAAGGATTTTACATAGGGGGCATAAGACCTCATCATTGGTGTACAGCAAAAAAGTGCTATATCCTCACACATATGTATCACTCTGACACCAGCTAGCAGCCACGTCATAATGGAGGGTCAATGGATGGTATTCTCATAGACGATGGTGGGATGTACACTTTTAGAATCATCCAGAAGCTAAAAAGCAAAGGGACTTCTGTGAAAATGAATAAAATCAGCCCTTCTACAAGTAGAAATGAATATGATTTAAAAAGTTTGAAAAGATTTGAGAGTTCAGCCACCAAAGGAAAGAGAAATACATTGAAACTGTTTAAGTTATCTCCTTTGGGTGATGTTAATAGGTATGGTTTCACTGGAAAAAGGGGAGGATTCTATTGAAATGCCAACCAGCCAACAAAATGATAGAGAAAACCACTGCACCTGCATATTAACTAAGAGAGCCATGGGTCAAAAGAGGCACAGCAATTTGTGTTCTTCTGTTTCGCCCCACTTCATATGGTTTATAGCTTACATTTCTGGCAAACTATTATAAACATTGTCTAGAGGTCTGCAAAGCATCATCTAGAGAAGAAGAATCGAATATCACAAAGCAGATGTAGTGGCACTTACATTGACCGAGCAGGCCTAGTCTCTCAGAGAATGTATGCTCTAAAAAAATGCAATATTTTTGTACCACTTACAGAATTTACAGGTAAGAGAACTGTTCGACAACAAAAGATAAAGAGGGCCATGCAGTTCACTCCAATAAGCAATCCAAGTTCAGCACCTTGGTCTGTTAGTTCAACAAACTGACATGGCTGTGAAAGGATTTTTAAAGAATTGTAAGAAATAGAGGGCTCAGGGTCATTAGTACAATGAGCAGTCCAATATACACTTTGAAGCAAGTTAGTACTCTTGTAATCCGGATAAGTAAATCAGTCATTCAGTGAGTTCATATGGAGTAGTTAAGTTTGTATGTGTGCAGCATGTAGCGTGCTTTTAGCTTTTTTCAATCACATTAGTTTTCCTCATGCTTATTCTTTCCTTTCAAACATCTCCCAACATACTGCTCTTTATCCCATGATGCATCCCTCTATTTAGCTTAGTAGTTAGAGGTGTCAGTAATGCCCCTCCTTATGAGGGTTTGTCCTGAACCTTCTTTTTCCCTCACACTGGATCTAACCTGGCAGGGTCACATCCTAACTAGAGGTAGGGAGGGACCAGCAGGACCTGGTTAGGTTTAGCCTAGAGTCAGTGCGCATGCGCTGCTCTGCGAGACTTGCTGTCCTGGAGTATGGAATAGAGGCCCCGCCCACATTTGTCATTGGCTTGTGTCATTGTCCTTCGTAAATGCTGGCTTCTGATTCCTTACTAGGCTTGGCTTTGGTACCGCCTTGTCTTCATTTGTAACATCCCATGGCGACTGGCTCCTTTACTTGGGTTGTTACACAGTACGTGTTATTTAGTCTTGTAAGCACTATTTACTTTATTGAGTTTCTCCTACTTCAGGCAACACGACGTGCTTTGCTTACATTCAGCGCGCCATGCGCACATTTATTTTTAAAGCAGCCTGGACAATGGCGGCCATTTGTTTGCAATGCCATAGGTCTCGCATTAAAATGCGAGACGTTTGGCATTGCAAATATTTTTTTAACTACCAGCTCGTGGACGGGAGCTCTTTTTCCTTAACATTACGCCCTTCTGCAGTCAGAAGTTTGTGGGAGGCTCAAATCCTGGCGGCGCTGCTCGCACAGCACTGCCGGCAGTTAATTAAAATCAGCGATGGCCCCGCCGGGCCCAACCCCACGAGACTGCAGTGGCCGCTGGAGCCTACTGTGCAGCTCAGATGTCCATGCCTGCAGCTGAGAGTGAGACTAATGCCCGGATAGCGCACAGCATGTTTTCCGAACGAATGGGTCGTGCAGCCTGACAGGACATTGAGGAGGCGGCTGGCTGGCCCGTAACCGAATTGCCGTGGCTTCCCTAAGTTGTAGGTAAGTCACATCAGTGAGACAGTGAGTGCCAGCAAGCCAAGTTTTAATCGAAGTTTGCTTTTAAGCGCTTAGCACAATCAGTTGCCTGCTGGTCAGTGTTACTAGCAGGTTCTGCCCTGGTTCACTGAGGCTGCAAATTCTAGTCTGTGGCCTAAGAGGCCACACTCCGGATACGGCTTCCCCATACTCCCACATTATGTGATTCTAGGCAAATGGCTTCCTCTCCATGTGCCTTTGTTCTATACTCTGTAATATCTAGGCGCACTTAGACATTAGCAGTTAGCGCTATAACTGAAGACTATACAGATAATGGACACTCCTGCCAAAGTAAGAAGCACTTCACGGGTCACCCCGCCATCTCTGGCGTACCTGGAGCAGGCCCTAAACAGCATTTGCAATGCAATAGGTCTCGTAATTGATAGATTTTGAGCTATTGGCATTGTAAATATCAATGCCTTTTTCATTTATTTGTTTAAAAAACCTACAATAATAAAAGGCATTGCCATTTACAATACCAATAGGTCAAAATTTCTAAAATGCGAGACCTATTGCATTGAAAATGCTTGTTTTGAGATTTGTAGTAATGTTAAAACATTCTGATTCCAAGCTAGGAAAACTCGCCTGTTCATCATTCTGGAGGTAATAGTGTAAGTACTGTTGAAATGGGCAGTGATTGCACCTACAATGTAAGCTCAGACAGGTTATCTTGTTTGTGGTGCACCTAACATTGTCAATATGTTTTAATCTAAATGGCAAAGGTTTGCATTTGGCATTGATTGGTGAAAACTGTATATTCATGTTTCCATTTCACCCATATCTTCCATGACCCAAAAAAATAGCAGAGCAGTTTGTTACTTTCTTTTTGTCTCTTTCTCCCCCATCAGCTTCCATCTCTCCCCTCCCTCCTTGATCTCCCTCCCCTCTCTTGTGAGACTGCCCTGGGTGCCCCTGCCGCTTCCCCATTAAATCCCGAGCTCACTTAGAACCAGGGATGGCTGGCCTCCATTAGCCATAAAACAATTAACTTCCTAATTAGTCAACAAATACGTGTTTCGCCCAAGTAGCTATGAAGCCATTAAGCAAACTATTAGTATTTCCAGTGTAATTTCATGCTCGGCTGATGATGGGGAAATCCGGCCTGAATGAGGCCATTTCGCAGGCAGGATGTGCCTTCTGCTCGCTTCGGAATGTCGGCGGGATCCGGGGCCTGCAAGAGAACGGAGCATGGCCTGGTCGGCCGTCGGCGCCGTCTCACAGCTCCTGGGTGCTCTAGTCTGGACATGACGTTCTATTGCGATAGTGTTATCCTGTCCCGGCTCATATCGCGATACAGCCTGAAGACTATATTGCTTCATATTCCCTTGTTATCTACCTCGATTTGTCTTTCTTTCTCCAACAAGCTGCACCCTACACGTGGGCACTGCTTTAGAAGGATGTAATGTCCCTGTTTCTATCTAGTGCTCTTCTTTAGCTCATAAAATGGTTTATGTAAGAACAACGTAAACTCTGTACCCTATATCACTCCTGATTAAATAACTCGTGAAACTCTTTCTTCATATATATCTCGAATACAATGCATTATATACTATAATATAGTGTAAAACTCAGATGCCCTCTGGGGCCTTGTTCGCACTTATTTAAACTTTCCAAATAAATCGATAAATAGCCTGTTCCTAGTCACCTTCACTTGTTTGCACCCCAAGTGCCTTTGCATGGTTAAAAGGACCCAGGAGCCAAAACCTATACCTGTCTTCTCCCCCCCAAAAAGATTGAGTGGAAGCTAGGAGATGGGGACAGTTGGAGGGGGGATGGAGAGCTGACCAGACCTACCTACTGTTGCTGTAACCTAAGGGCCTAACATTGAAATAAAGAACTTACCTCCTACCTGAGTGGCCCCAGGCTGTTGTATGAAGGTCCTGCCCTCTAATGACAACACACTCATAAATGGAAATTATGTAGCCAACATCAGTTAGACTAGCTTACTTAGCTCATGATCTTTGCTCTGGTGCTGGAGCAACCTCTACCCTCATTTGAGTGCCCCCCATGTGTCTCCCACATTCCTTTGGGAATGGGAACCCTCGGGGTAGCAAACAATAAGCAGTGAAGGAAAATGGAAGCATGCCTGTCAGTATGAGGGTACTCCTAAACCCACTAAAGTCTACTTAAGTGAGGTGTGTCTTAATTTCCATTCTAGGAAACATGTGGCCTGTGACTTAACAACGGGCCAAGTCGTGTACAGGGCCCATATGCCGGCTAATGGAGCACGGTCCCAGAAGGGGCCCTGTTTCCCCTTGTGGGGTTAGTGGTCCTATCAAATGGTGGCCAGCAGTGTGTATGCCCACTTACTGCTGCTAGACGTCATCATGTCTGGGCACATTCCAACTACTTTTTGTCTCCTGCATCTCAGTGTCTAGTATGGATGGCTCCCCCAACGAATATTTTCCCCTGTGCTTCGTAGGGTTTGTGTCCCTGAGAGTCTTGTCCATCCTCCAGGAAACACTCCTCTATGTTTAGGGCCTTCTGGAGACATCTTTCATCGTCTAGCTCCCACTGTCAGAGAGCAGCAGGACCGGAGACTTTCTGGCCCGACCTGTTGGCACTGAGCCTGCTGATTCTGTCTCCAAGCACGGTGCTTAATAACTCATTAGAACTTTTCAGTACTCCTATTTCATTCTCTCTCAGACTGACATCTATACTCCTGCATCAAAGTGCAGCTCTGGCATAACTAGTGACTTCATCCATCCTCCTCACATACAAGAGACTGTGTACTTTCCACCATCTGGGCACACTAACTGGGGTGCCCTGTAAAGAGCCTGCAGGTGCTATGCGCTCCTTCCTCAAACACACCATAAATGAGTCCTGGTCTCCATGCACACTCCTAAGTTTCATACCATAGGGGACAGATCCCTACACTACACAGGTACAACAGCGCTGCACATTGAAAAGCCCTTGTAGTTCTGCAGCAATAGACAGTACTTGCAATTTAAAACTCTCACTCTAGAGAAAAAACGGCACTGTCTCCATATATGCTTCTACCGTCACTGAAACACTGGTAATGCGGCTGTCGCTTTAAATATTGATTTGTCGTGACGATCAGTACTGCTACTGACCCTCTTAGAGACCCTGCAGTTTTACAGTTTTACTTTCCATTTCAGTATAACAAAGATGCACTGGTCTTTAACAGCAAACGTGTTACAAAATGCTTCAATCAGCACTGGTCAGTAGCGCTTTAGGCAGTATTCCCGACCATTATTTTTTTGCTCATCTGTGCCTTTAAAAATAGAGGCCAACCAAGGCTCAGCAAGGGTGAAATCTGGGCATTACTCTTGTGTTACCATATACGAAGAGGTCCCCTGGCCATTTGTCTGAGTGGCTTCTTTTGGTGGAAGGGAGGAGAGCAGGACAGGAATGTCTCCTCATGGTAAACAGGCATGTACCTCTGCCCTGAGTGTCTGACTGGATATGAAACTGGTATTCTGACTTTTAGTTTGCCCCTGGTGTCAACCCAATCTAGCATGACGCCTGGGACAATGATGCTGAGGCCTAGGCCTGTCCCTGGTATTTCATGGTCCAGAACCTGTTTTAGTACCTGGAGGGACTATGCGTGCCTTTATGGCAGACATAGGTCTACTGTCCATGCCTTGGATACGTCGCATAAAGTGGTGGCTGCAGACTACCTAGTTTTGTGTATCTGTAATATGACAAGACCTTTTTCTCTCTGTCAAGAGGGAGCACAGTTTACATTGTGTAAAGTTATGGTGCTACATGTACAACCATTTCAATTTGTGACTCATAAATTGTGAGTTTTAGCGACTCACAATTAGCAAGTCACAAAATGAAATGTACTGATGTGTCTCAAACACATTTAGCGATTCCCAATAGGGTCGCAAATGACCTACCTCATTAATATTCATGCAGTAGATCGCAATTTGCGACTCATTGGGAATGGCCTGTAACTACTGGGATAGTGGCCTGCTGGGGACAGCAGACCACCATGTCTGTGATTGATTTTTAAATAAACCAAATTTATTTTGAAATGCAGCCCGTTTTAAAAAAAATGAAAAGTTTCCTTTTCATTTATTAAGAATGGGCAGTGGTCCGAGAGGCCATTGCCTGCTCTTAAAATATGTTGGCTCCCACATTCACAAAGGGAAGGGGTCCCTATGGGACCCCTTCCTGTTTGCAAATGAGTTACCACTTCCTTCACGGAGTCCGTAAAGTATGAATGTTTTGCACCCGCATTCTGGTTGCAAAACATTCATACATGCTCCTGCGACTTGCTATTAGGTAGGGACGCCCTTGGCACTCCCCTTCCTAATAGCAACTGACAAACCCTATTTTGCTAGTCATTAATAGGTTACCGATTTACAAAATAGGGTTAGTACATGCCAGAAGCCATTCTGCCCTTGATTAAAGCTTCAGGAAGGCTGATGACAGCCAGATGCAGAGATCTCACACTCCATTTTGCCCTTGTTTTGGATACCCCTGGTTGGAGCCAGTACAATTGTTCACTGCTGTGAGAGCCATCACCTCACACAAAGGATATGTCTGAGGAGCAGCAAGAAAATTACAGCTGAAAGAGAACTCGTTCTGAAGACTTAAGACAGGGGAACCACATCCCCTGTCTGGAAAATTAGTATAACAGCGAGATCCAAACCACTTCACTTTATTCCATTTCCAACTTCTTCTACATCAAGAAAGAGAGTGCTGACAGAGTACTTGGAGGAAGGCTGTGTGACCACGGCTGGTGTATGCATTGCAGCCAGTTTCCCAGAGGTGAGGGGACACACTTGAAGTCTGCAACTTGCTGAAGAAGCTAAGGGTGTGCTAAGGCACCTAGAAGCCTGTTTGTCTGGTCAGAGAGGGAAGAGAGTGCCTGGCCCTACATTAGGAACGACTGTCCAGGAAGAGATTCCCAGCAAGGTCCCAGAAGCAGCTGGCTTAATTAAGAGAGTGAATCCGGTCTTGACCCAAAGTGTAAAGATCCCCTTGCCCAGTCTCCTGGAGCAGTTTCTGCCATGAACTGCGTTAAAGGCTGCACATCAATGTGTCATCATGCTGCCCCCATCGGTGCTCATAGGCTGCATTTGCTAAAGATGAATGCCCACCGGCATCGACCCAGAGGCCACCATTGCTAACAAGCCAGCAAGTGTGGTGTTCCAGGAAGGTGTGCGAACCCCATGCATGATTCCCCATCACCAACGCTGAAACCTGGAACTGCAAAGTCATTGACAACACATGCATGTGACGCTGAGTCACAGCGCTATTTGAGCAGGTAAGTCAGGACTATGAATTGAGAGTCTATGCATAATACACAAAAATGAAAGTTTGCGGTTGGAATATTAATGTTTGCCAATACTTTCTTGTTCGGCATAAAAGATTATTGAACTGTCATATTATCTAACATTTTAGGGTAACTAATAGAGATCTGTGCCTAATCTATGCCTAGCCCCATACCTTTACTTGGGGTTACCTTAGATGGAGGGGAACTCCCAGTAATTCCAGCAGCGGCTCCTCCGCAATGGCGAAGGAGCGTCACCCCACTGCCTGTCTCAGAGCCAGCAAATGAAAAATAAACCAATGTTCTAGCATTGTTTTATTTTTCATTTGCCAGCTTCTGCAGGGAGGGGCGGGCAGGGCATGAGGAGGAGGAGTGCTATGTGCACTCCTTAAGTGCGCATATGTGTTTGGCTGGCCTTCTCAGGTCGACCAAAACACACATACACACTTGGGTATCTCCAGCCCGGCTGCATTGAACAGCCGGGCTGGAGAACTCCCAACAGACTTTCTCGTCTTTCCAGCCTGCTCAGGCCAATCCTATGAGAGCAGAGCGGGGATTGCACATGGAGTCTGTGACGCTGTCCCAGTGCTTGCAGGGACCAAGAAGGACTAGGCGCGACACGGGAGGTGGGCGGCAGCTACAGGTACTTTTTTTATTATTAACCCCCCCATGCACGCTTCCTCTCCCCCGTTCCCCCGCACCCCGTCCACTCGCCCCATCTCCTCTTCATTGTGGCCGCTGCCACTGAGTAATTCACTTAACCTTCTGGGAGATATGTACCCTATACCCGAACTACATTTGGAGTGTGTAGTATTTTGTTTTACTGTAAGATAAAAGTACTTGCTTTTAACAAAAAGATAAGCACTGGGCTGGACAGTATTATTGAGAGCTCATGCCCCCACACAGTCTCCTTGAGAAGCCTTTAACTGCTCTCCCTCGCTACCCTCAAAGTCAGGTGTGGAAAAGGTGCATTTGGTCCAGTTTGCAGAGCCACATAATAACTTATACTAAGACCCCAGGACATCAGTGGTAAACAACTTCAACCACCATGTTTATGACCCAGTAGCCCGAGTGCCCTTTGGTCCCCATAACAGGTTCTAACGAGGCAAGACACTTTTGCAAAGGGTTGCACTGGCACAGATCAGATAAGAAACAATGAAATGGAATGCTGCCCAGAGGAATTCCCATAAGTCTAGACTGATGTATTAACTTCGAACCATTACATTTTTCCTAAGTGTGTCTCCCTATGTGGAAGAAGTATGTCCATGTACAGAGCCCCAGCTCACAGTGCCACAGCGACTAAAGCTAAAACTCACAAGAGACCCAACAAAGTTAAAATGCTTATGCTTCCCATTCAGAATGGAGGGGGCTAGTAGTTTGGTTGGATTGCACCAATTTGAGTATGGCCACAGCTGGTTAGAATGTTGTCGCTCCCCTTATGTAATAGCACATATGAGCTTGAAAATTATTGTATGGATCTCTACAGAGGAATGCTTAGATGGATGCAAGCATTTCCATCCATCACATTTTGCTAAATAAAGCACTGTGCCTTTAAAGGTAAAGTTACTTCTGTCTTTTTGTAGCAAGCGGTCCTCACATGCGACTTGGAAATACTTCCCACATAGGATCAAAACAAAGACAACACACTTCCAGCCAAACACCCCAAATGGTGCAGCGTGCTACCCATGTAGGCAAGCGCTTCAGTGCCCCACATAGGGATAGTAACCTCTATATAAAAAATGCAATACAGTACAATACCAACCCATTTTAATGGCAGAGGATGCACATTACAAATGTCAGTAACAATATAATGCATTAGTAAGAGATATGCAATGATTGCATGGTCTGTATTATTTCATTTTGCAACTTTAACCATATAAAATAAACAATTTGAATCCCCATTTTGCTTCCGACAAATCCTAACTAGAAGTTTTGGTAATAAGGCAAATAACAGAATATGATATGTGTTACAGCTTTGCAATAGGGAGAATGTTCTGTGCCAGAAGTGGATTTACTTCACAACAAAACATTTCTGTGCTTGGAAACACGGCCAGGACTAATAGTTTTGTCGGTGCTTGCTTCATGTGGAGTGGTGAGTCTCTTGGTTGAAATCACCCATTTTCCTAAGGCGCCCCCCCCGGCCGCGCCACACCTATGGTGGGGTGCCAGGTCCCGTCGGGAGGGGCTGGTGACGCCGGTGAGTGCCGCCGCCAGCACCAGCCCCCACAACACACACGGGCATTGGTCCACCTGGCGCGGGGACCTGGAAGTGCATTAAAGCACTTCCGGGTTGGGGGAACCAGTTTGCGCCGGACCCCGCCCCTTTAAAAGTGGCAGCAGCGAAGCAGTCTCTTTCCCCGCTTGCCACCCCCTGAGGCAGCAAATTGTTCTGGGTGAATGTTTGGATCCTGTTGCAGTGTCACTGGGTATTTTCTTTTCCTTTCAGATATCGAGTCCTTGAGACATGTTCTACTGTTTGTTGCACTCATTATTCGTGTTCTACTGTTTGTTGCACTTTTATTTGTGACTAACCTCTTTTCTTACAGAGGTCAGCATGTGTCGTATTTTATGATAGTATCCCTGGTCTGCGGTAAGGTTATGATTGGTAGGGAATTTATGGTCCTTAGAAGGCATCCTCATTGTTAATGGGGATAGCTGGGGGGACAGCGGTCTCTCAGGGCCCTCCAGGGGGTGCTTACGGCAAGTCGGGTAGAGGGTGCGGGGGTGGGGAGTGCACGCTTTCAACAGGCCTTTACGGCCATTCCCTGCGTGGGCGCCAAGCTAGCAGCACAGCCCCTTGGGGGTGGTATTTGATGGCATAGGGGGTGCCCGAGGTAGGTAACCTTCTGGGCAGACGGGCCTCCTGCGCAAGATCACTCCGGTGGGACCTCACAGGTAGTTGGACTAGGTATGATCTTACGTGTAGGCTCAATGCAGGTTACGCAGGGACAAGTATAGTTTATGGTTAGGAATGGCTATGTATTAGAGTCTCTGTTAAGGTTAGCCATCCAAGAATATGTAAATAATACTGTATGGAGTGTTATAAGGGTTTCTGCGTATTAATGTGAAATGCTAATTTTGATGATGTGTTGTGTGTAAATAAATATGTCAGGGGGTGTTACGATCCCTAACCCAAAAATACTGATGGTATTGGTGTGTGCTCTGTGGGGTGGAGAGATCCTGGGGGTGGGTGGTCTGCGGTCTGCTTCCAAATCAGGGCATAGGGGCGGGGACTCAGCAATACCTGCCCATATGTGATTTCTGTATTCCACTCTGATTTACTGTTGTACTCTTCTGTGCTGATGAATTACCTGATCATCATTGTAAAATGACTGACACATCATTAGGTGAGCAGTGCAAGGAGTCATCTAAGAGGGCCTGAGGCAGCAGGACTCAGATGTCAGGAGACCTTGCCTGCACAAATATTAAAATATATCTTCAAACGCTGCCCAGGTACATTTACTAATATTGACCGTTTAGTTAGCCCACATCAGAAACTAAACTATCTCTCTGCATTTTCATTATAAGTGCTATTATTACCCAAGTCATAGGTACTCCTTTTATTGACCTTGTGCTCTGATGAAATTTAGGGGCATATTTACAAGCCCCATCCGCCGCCGGTACGTCACTTTTTCCTATGTTAAAAGTGACGTACCTCAGTGGCAGCCGGCACCGATCGGGTGTGGGTGAGGCAAAGATGGGGGGGGGGAGGTGAAAAAAAACAAAAACTTACCTGATTGCCGCGCCTTTTCTCCGTTGTCCCTCTGTCGTCTCTCCCGGCCAGAACAGGAGCTGGAAGCCCCAGGCTCCCCATAGTCAATCACAATGCTGCACTGCAGCGTTGTGATTGGTCTAAGCGCTGCGGTTCAGCGCTCAGACAGGTAGTGGGGGCCTGGGCATGTTCTCCACCCAGACTGTAATGCAGCCTGGGTGGAGAACATGCAAAGTGCAGATGACTGTTTGGCCGGCCCAAGACGGCCGGCCAAACATTTATGCGCACTTGGAGTGGGCAAACCAATCCTCCCCCTGCTCCTCTGTGAGCAGCCCAGCCCGCCCCGCCCGCAAAGCTGCTGCAGCAGGAATACATAAAATGATAATAACATCAAGTTATTATCATTTTATGTTTCCATTATTTCACTGCTGCAAGCAGTGGGGCGACTCTCCTACACCTTAGTGGAGGAGCCACCACTGACATACCAGCGAATAAGCCCCTTAATTTTGCTGGATGTGCACTACAAAGAAAACCAAAAAATAAATACATTTAAAGGTTAAGTCAGATTTCCAGTGTTGGTACCTGTGACATGAAGGCGACTAACTAGCATCTCAGCAGGAGGAACTCGAGCCACTGAGCTATCTCACTGTCCTTTAGCAGAGGTCGGTAGCCCTAGATATAGACACTTAGAACAAAGGGCTACATGTACCAAGCATTTTTGAGGTCGCAAACGGCGCGATTCAGAGAATCGTGCCGTTTGCAACCGTAAACAAGCATTGGCATAGCCAATAGGTCTCGCTTTTGGGACCTTATAAGTATTTAGTTATGCAGCACAATATCCTTGGTGCAATAACATCAACTGTTGCATGGCTAAAAACTTATAAGGTCCCAAAGGCAGACCTATTGGCTATGCCAATGCTTGTTTTTTGTTAGGCACGGGGAGATTAAGTGATTTGCCCAGAATAAATGATGTTGAGCATCCTTGCAGAGACTCGAACCCAGTTCCCCAGCACCGAGGTCGACCGCTCTAGACATAAGACCACATCCTCTCCCCTAGCAGCAACCTCCACTTTGCCAACCTCTTGCTCGCCCATGTGCCCCGAATCCGAGAGCCAAAGCCGGCGAGAATGGATTCTTCCACCTGGCTACCAAAGCCTGGAACGACCTTCCCCGGCACATTAGAGCCACCAGCTCAGTCCCTGAATCCCGCAAAAAAAGGCTGAAAACCTGGTTCTTACAATAGGTCCCAGCCAGGATCGCACCGTCCTTCTTCAGGTGCAGGATATCCTCCTGAGTGATAAGCTCGACTCTACAAATACACATAATGTTGGTACCCCAATACATTTTCACTGACGAGAGTAGGGAAGCAGTGCTGATGTGAAGGGCCTAGCTCCAGACGAGTTGCAGCGTCTCTAAGCACTGTGGTGATCCAAGGACATCCAATCAGGTGTGTAATGCACCCTTTGATGGGGACGCACACAGTCTCAGGAGGCTATTTGACAACCTATCCAAGGTAATCTGAAGCAGGCAACAGGTTAGAACCCACTGTTTTAAATCTGAGGGCACAGACACAGATGACGATCCTGTTATTTTGTAAGGATCGAAACGTCGACTCTCGCACACTGACCCATATTATAATGTACAGAGTAAGGCACATAGGGGCAGAAGTGTTGCTTTAAATTTAATTAAATAAATTAAATGTTTTGACTTATGTCACACACTATTGCCTGAGTTTTTCTGTTTTTGTTCTGCTCATTTAATTTTGTGTCATTTGTGTTTTCTCCCACCGATTTGACTAAATTGTCTAATAAATGTGATTGTATTTTTTCAAATTGACCGCATGTCTGGTCATAATTGTTTTTCCAGTTAAACGCCTAGATAAGTTCTCTTTAGGGACCTCTGTTCCTTTAAAGCACTATGCACCCCTGGTCCCTAAATATTCATGGGTTTCGCTTGTTCTCTGTAGGCACAGACACGACAGACCGCTTAGTCCTTATACAGTGGAGCTATCCCGCAGGTCCCAAAGAATGCACAGCCTCAGACCTCAGGCAGTGGAGCAACCCCTAGATTACACCGATCATACAGGCTTAAATCTCAGACAATAGAACTACCCACAGATTAACCACGTATTACAACTCAGGTGTATCCTAGCAGTAAGCTCACCCTGTACACAAATCATAGCGACTCAGGGCTCAGTGATTCGAGTTAGCCCTCAGTTACAAAGATAGAATAGGCCCAGGCCCAGGCCAGGGCCGCATGTATTATACGGAATGGTAATACTGTCTGGGGAAGATTTCTCCTCATTAGTACCAGTTTAACAGAAAAATACAGAAATAGGGACCTGTAAGATGACCAGTTAACCTTCACTAAGGGCTTTCCACTGTGTGCGAAAACATGCTGCAACATTTTTAGTAACTTTTGATCGGTTTGAGCTAGAGAAAATTTTTGGGTTAAAATCTGCAGATCTGGATTATGTGGCAAATCCATAATTACGCAAAAAAAAGCCACAGCCACAGAATTGCATAATTCCAGTGGCCCCAGATCAGGCCAATGCCAACAAAGCTTACTCCGATGACACGGTTATACAGGTCCAGGCCTTCACCGGCAGAGATAGCCGAAAGCTTACTCTGAACCTACCATGCAAGTTTATACAAGCAGAGCTGTCTTTAGATTTATACATTTCTTACAGGTTGAGGCGTTAGCCAGCAGAGATGCCTCCCAGGTTACATACATGTTACAGATGACAGCAACAGCCAGTAGAGCATCTTACAGTTTACACAGATCTCCCAGGCTCAGTCACTAGCGTTGTATCTCAGTTTACATAGATCTCATAAACTCCCGCCTCATCCATCAGTGCTATCTTTCAAGTTACATAGACCTCACAGGCTCAGGGTGCAGTTACTAGTCCTGTCTCTTGGCTTACACAGATCTCACAGGCTCCCACCTCAGCCACCAGTGCTATCTCTCAGGTTACACAGATATCACAGGCTCAGTGTTCAGTCTCTAGTGCTGTAGCTCAGGTTACACAGATCTCACAGGCTCAGTATTCAGTCACTAGTGCTGTATCTCAGGTTACACAGATCTCACAGGCTCCGTGTTCAGTCACTAGTGCTGTATCTCAGGGTACACAGATGTCACAGACTCCCACCTCAGCCACCAGTGCTGTCTCTCAGGTTACACAGACATCACAAGCTCAGGGCTCACTAGTCCGGTCTCTCATATTACACAGACCTCACAGGCTCAGGGCTTAGTCACTAGTGCTGTCTTTCAGGTTACATAGATATCACAGGCTGCCGCCTCAGCCATCGGTGCTATCTCTCAAGTTACATAGATTTCACAGGCTCCGTCATTATAGCCGTCTCTCGGGTTACACAGATCTCACAGGCTCAGGCATCAATAGAGCTAATCTTCCTGTTACACAGAGCCTACAGGTTCACGTCTGACAACTGATCAGTCACCCAGAAAACAAATTTTTAGAGGGTTTTAGAGGGCTTCTCTCGCCGGAGGCTCTAGAACGGTCTCACAGAGCCCTCTGCTCCTAGAGACCAGAGCGTTTACAGGAAGGAATGATTTTATCAAACAAAAACAGCACAGAACAGTTCGAGTGCCTCGTCTCCCCTGGCAGCAATTTCCAAAAACAAGCCAAAAAAAACATGCTCATGGAAACAACTAGCTGAATGTGCAATTTCAGGCAACCACCACAGTATTACCCAACCCATCGTAATGGAACCTAGGAGATTTGAATAAATCATTGCCAAGAAAGTACTGGGGTTGCAGTGTTCGAGCTCAAATAACTCTAGATCACTCACCAGTGAAAAAAAGCAACGAGCGACGGAAATCATGTGGGGAGACATGGGAACGAGGCGGCGAGCGACGGAAATCATGTGGGGAGCGGGGCCGCGAGCGGTGAGCCGCAGAAGGTGAGCGAAGCCGAAAACTACGGGGCGCATCGGGGGACATGGAGCGGGGGCGAGCGAGCGCGGCAGCCTGCAAAGCCGTCCCAAGAAACGCCGTAGCGCCGTGGCTGGCCTTGGATGAGTACGCGCGGCAGACATGTGTTTCCACTTATCGCGCCCGCGTCTGGGCACGATAATTGGAAACACATGTTTGCCGCGCTGTACCCATCTCAAAAAGGCCAGCCACGACGCACTGAGCGTTTCTTGGACTGCTTTGAAAACTCGCTTACATTAAGTCTTCGCCTCTAAGCAGCGCTTGCGCGCTACTCGAGGCTCGACCTAAAAAGCTTTTAGGGATGTACAAAGCCCAAATTGCAATTCAAAAACTTGTTACAGAATTGCAATTTAGGTTTTGCGATTCGGAATCAGAAAGGGAGTCCCTTCCTAATACCGAATTGGAATGGTATGTACAAATGTTTTGCAACCAAAAAGCGGTCGCAAAGCATTCGCAATTTACCGCTAATCGGAAGTTGGTGGTCACCCATACGCAAATGGGAAGGAGCCCGAAGGGACCCCCTTCCCCTTTGAGAATGGTTGAAAAAAATGTTTTTAAGAGCAGGCAGTGGTAGACTCTTAAAAAATTAAAGTTCCAAGTTTAATTTCTTTCTTTTTAAATGCATCCTGTTTTCCTTTAAGGAAAACAGACTGATTAAAAAAAGATTGCTTTATTTAAAAGCAATCACAGACATGGTGGTCTGCTGAGCCCAGCAATCCACCATCCGGTGGCGGCCGGCATGGTTCGCGGGTGGTGAGGTGAGCACGAGGGGATCATACGAGGGAGGGTCTGGGGAGGGGCTTGGCGTTAAAAAAAAACCTTACCTTGCCGCCGGCCGGGTCCCACGTCTCTGCTCCTGCTCTCCTTGTGCACATCGAGGAACAGGAAGCAGGCCCCACTGACCAATCACAACGCTGCAATGCAGCGTTGTGATTGGTAAGATCCCAGGCTCCCCTGACCAATCACAACGCTGCCATGTAGCGTTGTGATTGGTTTTGAGCATCCTGGTTCTACGCTCAACCAGGGAATGGGGGCCTGGGTATGTTCTCCATGCAGGCTGTATTGCAGCTTGCATGGAGAACGGGGAAAGTGTGCCTGACTGGTTTGGGTGGCCCGAGAGGGCCGACCAAACAGTCGGGCCGACCACACAGTCACTGCGCACTTAGAAGTGGGCAAACCACCCCTGCCCTGCTCCAAGAGCAGAGCAGCCCCGCCCACCCACCCGCCCGCAAAGCAGCAGGAAGCAGCATAAAATGATAATAATGCAAAGCTATTATCATTTTATGTTTCTGCTTTCCACTGCTTAAAAGCTGTGGGGCGACGCTCCTGCGCCATAGCGGAGGAGCCGCCACTGCCACCATCCCTGTGATGGCTGCGATTCCTAATGGGTCACAAATTGCGACCTACCTCATTAATATTCATGAGGTAGGTTTATTTGCGATCCACTACGAATCACTAATGAAACTCAAAAGAGTTTCATATATTAGGAATAGTGATTTCCTAACTGTGATTCGCAAGGAATCGCAATTAGGAAATCGCTATTCCTAACTTTCATACATGATGTAGCCCAAAGTTATTCGATGCAATGCATTGGGTGGGCACTGGGTGTAGTGCCGGGGAAATAACAGCTAGGAGGTGTTTGTGATTACTGGATTACCGCTGGGGAGGGAGGTAGACTCGTAAACTAGCTTAAAGTGTGGCTAACCGCAGCCTCAGCAGTCCCTCCCGATTTAAACAGAATGAAGAAATCCGCAGTTTGTTTACAACATTGTAGCTTTCTGTTATGAGGGCGATGGCGTAGCCTCGGGAAAAGGCTAGTACAACTCTGCCAGCTGCGGCTTCGGGGCTCAGGCATCGACCTCAGGGACAGCACCACTGCCAGGCGCAATGAGATGTATGGGCTGGGACCCTAGGGACAGCACTACTGCCACGCACAGTGCGATATAGCCCGGGCTGGTTACCCTAGGGACAGCACTACTTCCAGGTGCAGTGTGCGATGTAGGGGCTGAGGCTGTGACCTGAAGGACAGACAGCACTACAAGCATGTGCCATATGTGAGTAGGGTCTGGCGTTAGGACCTCAGAGCTTAGGTCGTGACCCTCGACGTTAGGCTGTAGCGTTAAGGACACCTTGAAATCGCGACCCCGGGCTTTAGCTCCGGGTCTGTCAGGCACAGAGCCGAGATCCCTGGCCTCAGGCAGGCTCTCCTAGCAGGCATCCTTGGCTCTCAGGCTGAAGCATCTGGGGGTGAGACAGCTTCCCGGGCACACACACACAGTTTTTGAGCTGCTGTGGGCTGGCGTCCGTTTTCTTGCAGCCGCACCCGAGTACGACCATTTACTTGTTAACGAGGCTTTGTTGTTTTTCACCCCTTCTTAGAGCCCCTGCATCTCCACTCTGCATATTGCTGGAAGAGTCAGCCCCCCCCCCCCGAAATTTGTTGTAGCCCCCCCGAAATTTGGCTCTAGTTGTGCCTGTCGCAGACCTTATGTTGCGAGCTCAGTGTTGGTTATACTGAACTGCTCAGCCCAGCCCTCTGCGGCCTCAGTCTCGGGCCTCAGTTCTCAGGTTACAACCTTGGGCTGTGCACCTGTCAGGTAGGCCCTGGCAGGGCTCAGGCTGTAACCACAGAGGTAGGGTCTGTCAGGTTCAGCCCCACCATCTATGGTCTCAGACTCTGGTCTCAGCGCTCAGGCCTTTCGGGATACATTGGTCCATCAGAGGCCTGCCATCTTTGGCCTCAGTGTCCAGATTGCAACCTCTGGAGTTATGTTCGTTAGGAGCAGTCCTGACATCGCAGATCTTAGGTTGTTGGCTGAGTGTTAGTTCTACTGAACTGCCTTCTATGGCCAGAGGGCAGAGGGTTGTAACCAAAGAGGTTAGGTCAGCCGGGCACACTCCTGACATCTCTGGTCGTAGGTTATTGCCTACGATAGCTCGAATGTCAAATATGGCCCTGCCACTTATGGCCTTTGGATGTGGCCTCAGGTCTCAGACTGTAACATCAGGGATAGCTCTGTCAGACAGAGTCCAGCCGTATCTGCCCTCTGCCTGTCACATCATGACACAGGCTGCCATCTCTGATATTAGGTTCTGGATTCTGCAGTAGCTCTCCTGCAAGGCTCAGGCACTGACTCTGCCCCAGACCCATCAGCTGGGGAACAGTCAAGGACCCTACCAACCTCTCAGAGGTATAGGCCTGTGATGAAACCCCCAAATTCTCTATAGGCTTTTCAATTTTCTCCGTACTGCAAAAGAAGGAACTCAGCCACTGTGAGAGTTGTGTTTCTAAGACAATGCTTTAGGCCACCGAGAACCCAACAAGGCCCAGGGGCCATGGCAGAGTTCTTAGTTGTGCAGTTTTACACATTCACTCCTCATAATTTTTCAGAAAATAAACTTTGAACGCGTGGAGAGAAGGAATGTTAAAAAAAAAATACCCCCTTTCTATTGGCCGCTTGCGAGCTGCTTTCCCGAGTTCATTCCGAACACCTGAAGCAGTCGGCCATTTTATGACGCTTTCAAATTAGCCGGTTACATTTTTTATAAGCATATAAAAGTTCCGCTTTATTGGCCCCAGCAGGGAGTCTGGCTGTGCTTTAAACCTCTAGAGCACCGTAAGACTCGGTTATAAGGGCATGCTTTGCGCGCGCTTGTGTGAAGAAAGCACAGGGGCATAAGGGTAATGTGTTGGCAAGGAGCTGTGATCTCGGAAATGCAGTCAATGCAGGGGACACAAATGGACATGCTCACCTCAGTGCAGGTGGCCGGCCAGCTGTTGGAATGGGGTGTGTGCCCAATAGTGCAACCGGCTTAGGGGTGCAGAAGCATCTGTTCCATGTAGCGGCTCACGCTGACATGCTCACCTCAGTGCAGTCAGCCGGGTGTTGTAAGGGTGTGTACCCTGCAGTGCAGCCAGCGCAGGGGTGTAGGAACACGTGTTCCCTGTAGGTAAACCAAGCACAGAGCACGTGTTATGTTATGTATATTTGTATAGCACACAACTCAGCCGGTAAGGTAGCCTGACTCTGAAGCAGGAGAGTGTGGCCAAGCCAGGGTCGGGGATAGGTGAAGAGCCAGGTCTTCAGTTTCTTGCAGAATCAAGAGTTGAGGAAGTGGCTCTGATGTGCGGGGGCAGGTCATTTCAGGCTTTAGGAGCGAGGTAGGAGAAGGCACAACCACTTGATCTGCGTGTGCGGGGGTGTCTGAGTAGGAGTCTGGCTGAGTGGCGTTGTCTGGTAGGTTTTTGGAAGTTTATGCGGTTGGTGAGGTACAACAAGGGGCCACTGTTGTGTAAGGTTCTCCACAGCCCAGACAATGCAGGGGCCCAAGAGGATTAGCTAAATCCCATTTAGGTACCTTGGTGTTGTAAGGGGTGTGTGGTCTGCATCACTTGCAAGGGAATGGTTTCCCTGAAGTGCAGGCAATACAATGGTGCATGGGTGCACTCTCACTTCAATGCACACTTCAAAGGGTTTAAAGGGGGTTGCAGCCAGCATATGGGTGCAAGAGGTTGCCTTCATCTCAATGCAGATGGCATGGGGTTATAAGTGGCTGTGTTTCCAGCAGAGCAGACAGAGCAGGTGGGCAAGGTTATGTGTATCCTGTAATGCCATGTAGCAATGGACCACAACTGGCTTAGTGAGAGACTCTCACAAATACTAGCAGCGACCTGGCGCTCCATTTCCAATCGCACAGCCAAATAATGTTTCAAAACTCCTCTTGTTCGTAAATCCATTTTAATTTTGTTGTCCTTGATTTCACAATCTTGACTTCACTTATTCACGATAAAGCTGATAAAGGTCCCAATTGTTTCAAATGAAGCAATTATGCCCATCCGGGCCTTTTACTGCATCACGTGGGCACACACAATTCATATTAGGCAGCTGTGATTTAAACCATGTCCCAATGCATTTCAGGCTTTTTTTGCCCTTCGTCAGGGGAAGCTGTCAAATTGGAAAAAACTCTATTAATTTTACAAATCAGAAGACTGTGAAGTTTTTACAGCGATACATATCTTACTTCCATCATGTTTAAATATGATAAATAATATTCAAATACCCACACTATTTCAACTCATTATTCTTACACCCCCTCATTAATGAAACTAAAAAAAACATTGCATCACCCCAATACAGTTGCGACCTCCCGTAGAAGAAAATTAAAGCTCTTGAATGTTTGTAATTACACCTCACAGTTGGCAGATAGTGTCAGGAGTAAGACTTACTCCTGACACTATCTACCAAGCTACTACGGGCCTCCCCCTGTTGGACAATGGGCTAACGTATGCCCTATGTTGTTTTCTCAAAACTTGTTCTCACCTTAAACTGAGAGGTGTAATTACAGACATTCAAGAGCTTTAATTTTCTTCTACCGGAGGTCGCAACTGGATTCGATACTTGGTTTACCCAAAGTCTTGACCTCTCAGGGGTGTATTTACTACATACTCCTTCCATATGTAAAGGGGGCCTTTGAGGTCAATGCCCGCGATTTGAAAAAGGTCAAACGGGGTTCACAGCGTTCTAAAGCTTTGAAAAAGTCGTCAACACGACGAAACACGTGTCGGCTGTGTGCACCTTTTATCTACCTACGTGTCAACAGACCATCAGGCTATTAATACTGCCTACATATGGACTTTTGTTGAAATTTGTGCTCCTTTGGAGTGTTACTTAAATTAAAATTGGATCTGTAACAGTGACGGATAAAACAACTTTGTTGTTGTGCTCTGAATCGTCAAAAACGTTTTGCATATATGTGGACATTTTTCTTTCCATATATTAACGTACACTATTATGATGGCATAGTGTTTATTCATTTGAGCACACTGTATTTAATTCCATATGGTACTCTACATACTTAACAGAGGTGCTGACATCCTGTGACTACCACTGCCATATTGTCTCTGATCTAAATGATTTGAAAAACATTACCTCCCTTGCCTTCAGCCACGGCCCGTGCAGGTAAGAGCGGTGAGGCCGGGTGGCGGCGGGGTGGGGGGGGGTGTATTTCGACAGACAACAACAAGGGGAAATTAATTATTTATTTAATTTTCCCTCGTGGTTGTCTGTCAAATCCCCCCCAACACCACCGCCCCCGCTCTTCCCTGCACGGGCCGCGGCTGCTTGCCTTGAAGACAGTAGTATTAATGAACTAAGAGGCAAGTCATGTGTCACATGCATTCTATATGGCTTAGATTACTATTATAGATGGACCAACATTATAGGCTATTAAATCAAATACAAGATAGATGTTTTGTACAGCGCGGGAAACAGTCAGAACACCGCGGTCTAAACCACGAGTGTTCTGACTCCGCAAGCTTAACCACGCTTGCCTTAACCACGCATATGCGTGGTTAAGGCAATGTGCTGTCTAGCTGTGGGCTGCATTGGACGGAAGCAGGAATCAGATAGCGATCTGCAGTGAGGTAAGTGGGGTTGGGGGGTGGGTTGGGGTAGTTTTGTGGGATGGGGGTGGGTCAGGGTACTTTTGTGGGCTGGGGGACAGGGGTTGTTTTGTGGACTGGGGGGGTGGGTCGGGGTTGTTTTGTGGACTGGGGGGGTGGGTCGGGGTTGTTTTGTGGGCTGGGGGTGGATCGGGGTTGTTTTGTGGGCTGGGGGTGGGTTGGGGTTGTTTTGTGGGCTGGGGGGTGGGTCGGGGTTGTTTTGTGGGCTGGAGATGAGTCGGGGTAGTTTTGTGGGCTGAGGGTGGGTAGGGGTAGTTTTGTGGGCAGGGGGTGGGTCAGGGTACTTTTGTGGGTTAGGGGTGGGTCGGGTACTTTTGTGGGTTGTGGTGGATCGGGGTTGTTTTGTTGGCTGAGGGTGGGTCGGGTTGTTTTGTGGGCGTGTTGGGGTAGTTTTGTGGGCTGGGGGGTGGGTCGGGGTAGTTTTGTGGGCTGGGGTGGGTCTGGGGTAGTTTTGTGGGTTGGGGTGGGTCTGGGGTAGTTTTGTGGGTTGGGGTGAGTCGGGGTAGTTTTGTAGACTGGGGGTCGGGTAGTTTTCTGGGCTGGGGGTGGGTTAGGGGTAGTTTTGTGGGCTGGGGGTTCGGTCGGGGGTAGGTTTCTGGGCTGAGGGGTTAGGGGCTAGTCTTTAGGGCTGGGGGGTTGGTGGTAGTTTTCAGGGCTGGGGGTTTTGGGGCTAGTTTGCAGGGCAGGGGGTGGCTCTAGTTTTCATGGCAGGGGGTGGGGGTAGTTTTCAGGGCTCGGTGGGCTCAGGG
Source organism: Calotriton arnoldi (assembly GCA_963921515.1). Classification (NCBI taxonomy): domain Eukaryota; kingdom Metazoa; phylum Chordata; class Amphibia; order Caudata; family Salamandridae; genus Calotriton; species Calotriton arnoldi. The sequence goes on along the minus strand of CAWUFW010002554.1, from coordinate 1,689,887 downwards.
TAGTTTTCAGGGCTGGGGGGTCAGAGTAGTTACTAGGGCTGGGGGAGTGTTGGGGAAGTTTTTTTTAATTAGGGGTTAGGGTATTAGGGGGCAGGGGAGGGGAATGGGTAGTCGGGGTAGTTCTTAGGGCTTAGGAGAGGGCGTGCAATTTTTAGGGCTGGGTTAGGTTAAGGGACAGGGTTTTAGGCATCAGGGCAGGGGAGGCACAGCGTGGGGGTTGGGAGGGGGTAAGGGTATTTGCACCTCAGGGCGGGAGGGGGCTCGGGGTTTGTACGCTAGGGAGGTGGGAAGGGGGTGCGAACTTAGCCACTCATACCCCTTTACCATTCATGCCTTTACCATGAAAATTTGTGGTAAAGTCATGCGTGGTAAAGGAATGCGTGGTTAAGACGCGGTCGTTATTAAGACCGCGTTGTTTAGGCATGCAGGGTTAGGGAATTCGTGGTTCCATCATACAACCGTACAGCGCATATCCTGACTTCACACATTTGAAGGTGCTACCATATCTGATAAAGAGCGAAACTTGAGCATGGTGAAATAGACTATTTGCCTAGGATCACACAGTTTGGTCAAGCAATGAAGCTGATATTGATCCCATATTTTGCAGCTTTCCACTGTGCAATTTAGCCACTAGATGAGTATCTCTTTCTAACATCAAAGGTTGACATTTAGGGCCACATGTATCAACCAATTTTGCCTTTGCAAACGCAATAAAGGCTATTTACATGTATCAAACTCTATTTTGCAATTCGGTAACCTGTTACCGAACCGCAAAAGGGGTTAGCTATTCAGTATTTGGAAGGGTCATGTTTAGAGCGTCCCTTCCAAATAGCGAATCGCAGCGGTATGTATGAATGTTTTGTGACCGTAAATGCGGTCGCAAAACATTCGCAATTTACCAACTTCAAGTAAATAGAAAATAGAAAGGGATCGCCAAGGGACCCTTTCCCCTTTGGGAATGGAATCGAAAACGTTTTTTAAGAGCAGGAAGGGGACCCGTGGACCACTGCCTGCTCTTAAAATATGAAAAGAAAACTTTTCATTTCTGTTTTTTAAATGCAACCAGTTTTACTTTAAGGAAAACGGGCTGCATTAAAAAAAAAATGCTTGCTTTATTTACAAGTAGTCATGGACATGGTGGTCTGCTGACCCCAGCAGGCCACCATCCCCGTGATTTTAGCGATTCCTAGGGTGTCGCAAATTGCGACCTACCTCATTAATACTAATGAGGTAGGTCGATTTACGAGCCCCTACGAATCGCTAATTGAAACTCTTGGATTTTCATACATTTGGAATAATGATTACCTAATTGCGATTCGCTGAAAATTGCAATTAGGTAATCGCTATTTCCAAATCTTGATACATGTGGCCCAAAATCCTTAACACTTGGAGGATGACAATAGAGCAGGGTAACCTCCCAAAGCCATCGGAGCACTTCCGCTTCACAACTAACATAGACTTCATTGCACTTTTTGTTTTCCGCACAGGTAAATTTGCTGGGATTCTCAAGATGCTGGGCTGAGGCTGGGATTCATGCTGGTGTCCTCATGACGCATAGTTGGCAGCTGTAGCCACTAGGTCACATTGTCTCCTGTACAAGTGGGGCTCGTTTTTGGGCTTGAGGTTCCAAGAGGACCTTTGCTGACCCAGAGCCAGGCATCAGGCTTGAGCCTGGCTTCAGCTCGTGCCTCTACTCCTGGTCAGTGTCTGGTCCTTCTAAACCCTGCTCTTTCCATAGAATGGGAGAAGAATACCGAAGGAACTAGAGGTGGGCAAGCCCCTTAATGCTCGAGCCAGGATCAAGCCTGTGAATGAGGCCTGGCTCTGCCTCAGCTTGAGATTCCTTTGGAACCTCGAGCCCATAACGAGCCGAGCTTTCATGCAGCTTCTGCCTGCCACCCTTGCTCTACCCTCATGCACAAAGAGGTTAAAACACAGCATTAACATCTGAGGTAAATAGGAGAGACAACTAGATACCCATTTAGTGGCTGATTTGTACAAGGCGTAACCAGAAAGCCTGGATTAATAGTGGCATCCCCGCTTAACTAAATTGTGTGATCTTAGGCAACTATTTTATTTAACCTACCCTTCCTTTTTCTTCACTATCACATATGAAAGAATCTTCAAATGAGTTCCGAATATCAGTTGTACAAAAGCGTATTGTGTTTGATTTAACAGACTATAATATTGCTCTATCTATGTGTGTCTGGGTCGCATACAGGGTTCACGTTACAACTGGTTTGCCTCTTACTTCCACTAACGGCACAGTCGCCAGAATGGGGACGGGACAGGAATGGTTCCAAGACCATGTTTAAAAACCATCACGCTTAATTAGTACTTCTCAGTGCAGTGCTATAATGTGACTAATTAATGTTAAAGCTTCCACGCCTTAAAGAAATACACTTTTATTTTTAATTTTGAAGAGACTTTATCATATTTACGTGTTGTTTGCTGCATGATTTACATGGCAAATTTTTTCAGGGCTTGACTTGTGCACCGGCTCTAAGAGCAAGCCAGACCCTTGGCTCTGGCTCACTCTGTAAATTTGTTGGCTCGCCAACCTCTAGAAGGAACCCAGGGGTGGTTTCATTCATACTGCCATCATGATCTCAGCTGTTCGGTCCATGTGATTTGTGCACTGAATTATGCAGATTGATGGTCCCCATGTTCTTGAATCCCATAAAACATGCAACCAGTTAAACCTGCCCCAAAAGCTCTCGACAGGCAATTTAAACCTCGTCGTTGAACCCGCTACGTCACCTCTGGTTAACCCCCACACCGTCACATCTGCCGTGGGCCACGCTCGCCTGCTTTAGTGCCACCCTGTTCTCGCGAGTCTCACCAGTTTGGGCTTTATGTTGCAGAACTAATCCCGAGCCGCACAGCCATTAGCTCGCTAATGTCTCCGGTCTCCTACAAACTGCCGCTAATTTATCAAGAAAAGACAGTTGAGAGCTCTGCGCATGCGCGCAGTGTTGTCGCCGGCGGTCCTCATCCCAAATGTGTGACTATCATATTTTTTTGCCGCACCCAATGCCTGTTAAGCCTCTGAATGAGTATGTCGAGGCTAATCTATACCCCATACGTATGTATGGCAATGGGGATCCTGTGTGGCTTTGGAGGGACAGAGCGCTCTGCCTATTCTCTCACTGCACGTCTCAGTGGGAGACACGTCCATGCGCAAGGACCTGACTCTGTGAGGGCAGGAGATGAGGGAATATGCTGCAAGACAAGAGTGAATGCCTGGTAAGTATATACAATACACTGTTGGTCGTTAACGTCCCCACTTCTTACACTCCCCTCTCCCCTGCAAAATAAGCATGCTGAGGGAACTTCTGAAATCGAATTCATGCAAACTTGAGACCCTAACTTACAGTCAATAGAAGCCCTACCTGTCCACAGGCAGCTGGCCCCAGAAACTCGACGAATATCAGCAACACCTACAGGAAAATCTTGGAGTAATCATAGACTTCTGTCCAACACTCGTCTCCAGAGTCAATCGAGTGACAAAAAGCACTTGCAACAACACCATGCCAACTCTTTGATGCGTTTTCCCACCTCTGCATTTCCAACGGAACACAACCTACCATCACCATTTTCCTGGGACCCCTGCGCTGCGCTAACAAACTCTACTTAGGTGCCCCTCTCTACCTGCTGCGATGACTTCAAAGAATCAAAAATACAGCTGCAAGGCAACATCTACACCTATGTGCCCAGATCACACCAGCCCTACAGGCACTTCATTGACCCATGGTCAGAAGCGTCTCTTGCAAGAAACTCTGCATTGCCCACAGGTCAAACTATCTGACAGGCCCATCCTTCACATAAAAACTTCAAAGAAACACAGAAAAATATCCCTCGATCTAGAGTGGTACCCTTTCTCATTGTCTCATCCTACAATTATCAGAGAAACTGCCTTCTCTGCACAGGTGGCATACCTATGGACTGTCTTTCTGGCACACGTAGGAAACATCCAAGACTACCACACCCTTCAAAACAGACAAAACAATAGCATATTTTTATATAGCGTTACATACTTACCACCTCTGCTGTTTCTAAGCCTTAAAAATAATAGATGTCGCCATTACCCAATTTGTGCTACTCACTGTACCCACTTCGGAAGGCAGTAAGGCTGAGTCAGCCTTGCTACGGTTTGCACTTATAACGTCCGGAACGTGCATGTGTCAGTGGTGAGTGTTCGCGTCACTGAGCATCCTGCTGTCTGTTATAAAGCTCAAGCATGCTGTCCCTCACCCCGCTTAGCTCCACATCATCTGAAGCACAGCAACATATGACAAGATAACACCAACAACTGGGGTAACCAATCACAGCACCTAAACACTGCCCACATGGGCAACACTACAAATCGGCACCCTTTCAAACAAACACAACCCAAAGACACATGTGGTACCCATCAGCCAAAGCAATTTGTTGCCACAACAGGGGTATGAAGCGTTATACAAATGCAACTACAATACTGTGCAATGCAAGATAATGAACCTGAAGCTGCAACCTCTCAAGTCGCTTTTGTACTCCTTTAAAGTGGTTGGCCCTTGTCTGCTGCATCACACCTCTTTAACAACAAGGAGAACTAGGCTCTTTAAAGATGCTTTCCTTGTGTTTCATGCCCCTAACTTGCCCACTTTAACAGCACTTGATCAATAGAGAGGAACACCCTCCGACCTGAGTATATTCTTTCTTATCTTAACCTAGAGGGCATCCCATGCGGTTTTTGAAAGGACTCTCAGCCACTAGGGTTCCTGGTGGCATGCTTCACCACAGACTCTGCCCAGATACATCAAGTATATGGGCAAGCTCAACCTTGATCGTCAAGGGAGCTCTTCTTTTCTTGAAGGAGGGATTTAAAGATAAAACTACCAAGTGATACCCTATTGATAAGATTTGAATGTATTTCAGGGTTCCCTGGTAAGATTAAAAATAGGTGGTGAAGCTGTTTGGGGGAATTGTTTCCTGCATCTGCAGGTCAACATGTTTCAGCCAATAGACTTTGCTTCTCTAGGTCAATTAGCTTTCTTCAGGACCAAATGTCCTCTTCATACTACCACAGGTGATTCATTGTTTGTGACAATTATTCTCTTAATTAAAGGCATTAATAGATTTTTCATCCATACTCTTATGTATATGCCACACACAAAAACCCCACTGAGATCTCTCCTCAGTTCGGTATTTTCTTGGAGATTTGGTTTAGCACCATAGGGTATTAGAGCCAGGCGGACTTTGTAGTCAAAGTTTTGTCATAGGTCCATTATTAAACCTAGTCGGTTCCTCTAATTCTTACATATAAGAGTACCCAATCACACTAAATGTTCCCCTTTTTCAAATTGTAATTGTGGTCTTTTGCTCTGGAAAGAAATGTAGAGCCTAGCTTCAAAAAGAGATTTTTTAGTCCGATATCACCAGGCCAAACTGTAACCTCATGATTCAACAAGCATTGGCATAGCCAATAGGTCTCGCATTTGGGGCCTTATAAGTGTTTAGCCAGAGCTATTGACTTTGCCAATGTCTTCAAGCTGTGCTGTAGAGAAGTGTGGCTGCTGTGCAGCATGCTGAAAAGTTATAATAAAGTGTCAGAAGCATTTTTGTTACTTTATATATGACCAAGATGGCATTATGTAAAACTGAGCGACCATATTAAAAAAGTATTTACAATAAAAAATTTCCTCAGTTTTCTTTTGTTCTTGCAATGCTGGCAACTTGTTTCTGCCTATTGCAATGGTTGTTTGTTAAAGCTTTTTTTTTTGAGGGGGCATAAACAATCGGAGGGTGAAGGTTGGGAACTAGTACCTGTATTATAACACTAGCAGCGGCCAGACGCTAGGGGAGAATCAACAGATGCCAGATTCCGAGAGCAGGCTGAGGTGGTGCTGAGTGATGCTGAGGTGGTAGTGGTGGTGGTGGTGATTGTTGCGGAGACGATGCTGAGGTGATGCTGAATGATACTCAGGTCTTGCTGAGTGATACTGCTGTGGTGCTGAGTGATGCTGTGGTGGTGCTGAGTGATATTGTCTTGGCGCTGAGTGATGCTGTGGTGGTGCTGAGTGATATTGTCTTGGCGCTGAGTGATGCTGTGGTGGTGCTGAGTGATGCTGTGGTGGCCCTGAGTGATGCTGTGGTGGCGCTGAATGATGCTGTGGTGGTGCTGAATGATGCTGTGGTGGTGCTGAATGATGCTGTGGTGGTGCTGAGCGATGCTGTGGCGGCACTGAGCGATGCTGTTGCGGCGCTGAGCGATGCTGTGGCGGCGCTAAGCGATGCTGTGGCGGCGCTGAGTGATGCTGTGGTGGTGCTGAGTGTTATTGTTGTGGCACTGAGTGATGCTGTGGTGATGCTGTGGTAGTTCTGAGTGATGCTGTGGTGGTGCTGAGTGATGCTGTGGTGGTCCTGAGTGATGCTGTGGTGCCCCCGAGTGATGCTGTGGTGGCGCTGAGTGATGCGGTGGTGGCGCTGAGTGATGCTGTGGTGGCGCTGAGTGATGCTGTGGTGGTGCTGAGCGATGCTGTGGTGGTGCTGAGCGATGCTGTGGTAGTGCTGAGCGATGCTGTGGTGGTGCTGAGCGATGCTGTGGTGGTGCTGAGCGATGCTGTGGTGGTGCTGAGTCATCCTGTGGTAGTGCTGGGTCATCTTGTGGTGGTGCCGAGTCATCCTGTGGTGGTGCTGAGTGATGCAGTGTTGGCCCTGAGTGATGATGTGGTGTCGCTGAGTGAAGCTATGGTGGTGCTGAGTGATGCTGTGGTGGCGCTGAGTGATGTTGTGGTGCTGCTGAGTAATGCTGTGGTGGCGCTGAGTGATGCTGTTGTGGCGCTAAGTGATGCTGTAGTTGTGCTGAGTAATGCTGTAGTTGTGCTGAGTAATGCTGTGGTTACACTGAGTGATGCTGTGGTTGCACTGAGTGATGCTGTGGTTGCACTGAGTGATGCTGTGATGGCGTTGAGTGATGCTGTGATGGCGTTGAGAGATGTTGTGTTGGTGCTGAGTGATGCTGTGCTGGCTCTGATTGATGCTGTGCTGGCTCTGATTGATGCTGTGCTGGCTCTGATTGATGCTGTGGTTGCGCTGAGTGATGCTGTGGTGATGCTGAGTGATGCTGTGGTGTTGCCGAGTGAGAGATAGAGTGAAGATATAATGCCCAATTAGAGAGGGTGGTGAGAGAGAAAGAGAGAGAAAGGGTGTAAATAGAATAAAGAGTGGAGCGGGATAGAGAGAGTGAATGAAGGAGTTTGAAAGAGAAACAGATAAAGGGGTGAGAGAGAATGAAAGGCTAAAAAGATAGAGAGGGGAGAGTTAATTAAGTAGAGAGAGAATTAGAGAGGGAGAGAGAGAGAAGGAGAGAGACAATAAGAGTGGGGGTGTGGAGTTTAAATAGAGTGAAGAAGTGACGCGGAAAAAGTAACCTTAAATATAGCTTTGTGCTTTGCGCGAATAAATATTTTTAAAAAAACAGAGTGAGACAAAAATACTGCTAATTAGGCTGTGACTCCCAATATAAAACAAATAGCGATATAAGGTGAAATCAACCCACCGAAGCAACATTTCTAACTAGACAAAAAAAAGCTTGCATTTCAATGCTAATCGCTGTTGTTTTTCATGTGACTGTGTTAAAAGCAAAACGACAGTCGTGAACATTACCTGCGCCATCTAGTCTGGTGGAATTCTATGTGCACATAAGTTGCAGTCATTTTGATCTATCACAGCCATTTTGTACTCTGTTGGTCACCTTTGTTTCACCCTGCCCTTACTAGCATCCCTCTGACCCTCTAACCGACCTGGTATGTGTGCTGGGGGCTATAAACTCTATTGCCACAACAAACCTCAGCGCCACTTGCTGCCACAAACTCGTTTTTCCTCTCATCTCTGTTTTCAGGCAAACCTTTGGACACTCTACCCCTCACTGCACCTAGTTACACAAACAGGTTCCAAACACCAAAAAGACTCTTGCAACATGATTTATTGCACTGCAAACAGCAAGACTTGTTGTTACCAACAATGGGACCTGTTTTTATCAACAGAACGGACTCTTAGATCTGGCCGGTCTCACATGTTTTAGACCCTGAAGCAAGGTCCAGCTGCAAGATAAGATTGTCTGTTTGACCTGGGTGGGAAGAGAATTACTGTTGGGCTTGTGTGACAACCTGCCCGGGCGTGGACCCCAAGCTTGTGTAACCATGTTAATGAAACAAATGCATTGTGTCAAACCTGTATAAAAGGAAGAGCCAAAGGAGTTATCAGCAGAACACTTCCCTCAGACATCCCGGTGTCTGCAGTTGACGTGATCTCCTCATGAGAAATAAACCTTTTTCTTGTCTTCCAGTTTCCAGCGCTTGCCTCATTATTTTGATAGCGAACCCAGAGTGAATTAGAGGTGGAACCCTGCACCGGGCAGCATTGAGAGTCTTAGAAGACTCGCTGCCTTTCACAAATTGGCGCCCAAACGTTGGGGCCCATCAGCGACGCGTGGGTCCGGTAGAGAGGTCCTAACGACGGAGTGAACGACTAAACGATTGGGGTATACCTGCCTGAGAAGACCCTTGTCTGGCTGCCGATCGACTGAACTTCACCGGTTCCGAACGGACCTCTCTCGAGTGACCTGCGGTCCTGACTGGGACCTTAGAGGAACGCCGCATTGATTGTTGGAGTGAGAGGACAACCAGGCGCTGGAAGGGGAAGACGAAGAACTGTCCATACGGTCCGGGTAAGGTCGTGAAAAAAACGACTTAAATTGATTGATTGATTGAATAGTTTGATTGAAATACTAGTATTCCTTTTTTTATTGAGTTATTTGCGACATTTCCCTGCTTGCAAACAACGAAGAATAGGAATATTCTCTCTCTTTGCAGGCAGCGAAGGACAGGTAGTGCAGACTTTTTGTCTAAATTGATTGATTGAGATATTCATTTTTGACCGATAAATACGTCATGCCTGTTTTCTCTAGATTGTTTGATTGTAATTGTTTTGGACCCGACCGTTCGTTAGAGGTCAGTCAGCCGGCACCGCCGGAAGGCACCCCTAACAAGGACATGTACGTAAAGTATGGATTAGCCACCGTAGCTTATAGCAAACTATGGCATAAATACACTAGGAAGGACCGGGTAAATCAGTGGCCACTGACGGGATCTTTCGATCCCGCTAAAATAGAAACGTTGGAATTAGCTCTCCACAAAAAGAAAACTAGACCAGCCATGTTTGACAGTTTTGGTCTATGGCGAAAAGAGGCAGCTCAAAGAAAGAAAAGGGACGAAGCTAGACAAGATAAAGAAACGCGAAAATCAGCTTACCAAGCCTGTAAAAGATTAGAAGAAAAACTAAAAGAAAAGGAAATCGATAAAAAGGAACAGGAATCAAAAATATCAGGTCAATGCCCTGTTTGAACGCCCTCGACTCTTTACCCCAAGTTACCAGCAAAACAAAGGGTAGATGATGATTTATTGTTAGGTCCCCCAATCATATACATGCCACCCCTTACGCCCCTACTCATCCCGTAGCACAACGCCAGGACCACCAAAGTATAGCCGGAGATGGCACGATCGCCTCAGTCTCCACCGCCTCTGCTCCCACCGAGTCACCCACACCAAATGCCTCATCAAAGGATACAGTAGTAGAGGAAGGATCAAAAGAAAAGGAGCGCCCAGGGTCCCGCGATTAAGTAAAAATGAGCGAGCAGGCATTGATAAAATAGTTAAATCCCTCATAGATAGGAAGGAGACAGAAGAGTATGTAACTGACATATGCAACTCCTATGTTGAAAACCGCAAACGATACTTTATTGTACGTCTCTGTTACCACACTCTTACTGCATATGAAGAGAAGTACCAAGATGTAGGGCCCGAGCGGCTAGTGGCTCTCTATAGGAAGGTAGACACCGGAGATGAAGGCGACAACGATGTTACAGAACTCTTTTCATCCACACTGAGGTATTCCGTCACCTCGTGGAACAAGGACGGATAGATAAGGACAGGACATCTAAGATAGCAGGACCCCCGGTGGAAAAACCAGATAGCATGATGCCGATAAAAGAAGCTGCCCCTTATTGGGTACCTCCTAGAGGACAAGGGACTCATGACGATATGAACCATCAAGACGCTAGAGGAAGGGTGGTCTACAATTGGGTGTATCAACCATGGGACAGACAGGACATTTTGACGTTCCGTAAATCTTTACCAGATTTACGAAAGAACCCCACCGCCTTTTACACCGAGCTAGGTACCGCTCTGGGATCAACAATAATGACACTTGCCGACACAGACTTGTTCTTCGGGTTATGTTTGCCAGCAGATGTGTGGAAACAGATTAGGAAAATAGACCATACCGAACTGCTTGGTCATACCTGGGAACAACTCAACACATTAGATAAACAGCGGAACCCTGGTCAAAAATCGGTTAAAGCAATATTGGACCTCCCTGACAAAATAGTGCAGAAAGTGAAAACGCTGATCCCAGAGATAAAGATAGACTGGTCCATAGTAACCGCGTGCCGCCAGAAACCACAAGAGGATGTCTGAGAGTATTTCTCCAGATTTGAAACGGTGTTCTCCGATTACAGTGGACAAGACATGTCCACCGCAACCGGACACTACTTATTTGTGCAGAACTATGTCAAAGGACTACTGCCAGATGTATCCCAGAAATTACAAGCCAGCGAAAGTAGTTGGGCAGCATCTAAACCGGCGGCCATTCTCCAAATGGCCCAGTACTATGAGCATCAGAAAAACGAAAATGACAGGGCTACAGAAAGGAAAAAGAAGGACTTGAAGGAAAGGGTAATGGTAGCACAACTCCAGGGGGCGAATACAGGAAGGGAGCAATATAGGGGAGGATACCAGCAGAATACCCCTAGAGTACAGCCACCTAGAAACAATTCATCGACATCACATGTAGGACGCCAAGACCTAGGACAGGATCAATGTGCATTTTGCAAAGAATATGGACACTGGAAAACCCAATGCCCGGCTTTGTTAGGAGCTGGTAGGGGCAGAGGGGCGAGGGAAATAGCAAGTGGACAGAGAGGAAGAGGACGTGGGAGAGGGTACGCGAGTGAAGCAAACGAGGAAAGGCCAGGAAGAGTGAACACATTTGACCATCCCAAACAGAATCAGTACCAACAGACAGATTATGACAATACGTACGACTTTGCATAGGACAGCCAGGGGCAAGGGAGGGTTCCAGTCGAGCTCTATGTTGATCAGCAAGGCCCTTATGTTACCGCTGAGGTCCTGGGCTCAAAGTCGCCATTTCTGGTAGACACGGGAGCAACACGTAGTGCACTATCCAAACGACTGATTCCAAGGGCACCCTTGTCAGGCTCACATGTGACCTCAATAGGATTTGACGGTACGCCCTCCACCAACCCTTTGTCCCGACCGATCCCTTTTAACCTTGACAACAATAGCGTCGAAACGACAGTCCTCCTCTCTTCCAACACCCCAGACGCCATTATGGGTCTCGACCTTTTGAAACACTTCCATGCGACTATCAGATGCTCACCAGACGGAGTGCGTGTCGTCCTGTATGACAACCCCAAGCGCCATAGAGAGAACCCTTCTCAGCACATGTTTCCCATCTCCGAGACTGACGCATCCCTACTGGACACTTTGCCATCACACTTATGGGCTAGGGCTGATTCAGACGTAGGACGAATGATGATTGACCCAGTACACGTAACAATACGACAGGACGCAACCCTACCGAAAGTACCGCAGTACAAAATATCGCCAGAGGGTGAGAAGGCACTGACAGAGATCATACACTCTTTGGTAGAGGCAGGGGTGGTAGAGGAAGTAGTGAGCAACGTTTGTAACAGTCCCATACTACCGACTGTAAAGAGACAGGGAGAGGGAGACGGAAAAGCCTACCGCTTCATCATTGACCTACGGGAGATAAACAAAATCGTAGTGCCACAATACCCAGTAGTTTCCGACATCACGACAATTTTGACTTTAATCCCCTCCACTGCCACCACCTTCACTGTAATTGACCTCAAAACGCATTCTTTTCCATACCTATACACAAGGACAGCCGCTATCTATTTGGATTCACCCTAAACTCCCGTTCGTACAGATTTTGCAGAGCACCTCAGGGGTACACTGAGAGCCCAAGCATCTATAGCCAGGCGCTTAAAAGACAGTTGGACGCCATACAATTGCCAGATGGAGTGGCACTAATACAATATGTAGACGACATCCTTCTAGCAGCGGACACCATACCAATAGCCGTCACAGCCACCATCAAACTACTCCATTTTCTTGCTGAGAATGGTCACAAGGTCTCCCGAAAGAAATTGCAGTTCTGTAAATCACAAGTGACCTATTTGGGTCACCTTTTATCCAAAGAAGGGAGGAAACTCACGCCTGACAGGTTCCAGACAATTCGAGACACCCCTGTCCCCAAAGATCAGAAACAAGTCCGCTCTTTGATAGGTCTCACTTTATTTTGCCGACAGTGGTTACCGAACTTTAGCCTCATTGTCAAACCCCTTCTCTCCCTCCTAGCTAAAGACATCCCCTCACCAGGGCCGGACTGGGAACAGAAACCGGCCCTGGCAAACTGCTCAGCCGGCCCCCCCTGGGGTGAGGGGGAGTGCAGCCGAGCAGTTTGAGAGGGCCGGTTTCGGCCGATTTTGTTACCAGGGGCCGATATTGCCGACCCCCGGTAACAAAAACGGCCCCCCAGGGGCCCAAAACCGGCCCCCACCCTAGCGGCCTACCGGGGAAACGCCCGGTGCCCGCTATGGCCAGTCCGGCCCTGCCCCTCACCTCTCCCCTGGACCCCCGAATGCCAGTCAGCCTTTAAAGAACTACGCAATGCCCTTTGTTCAGCGCCTGTCCTAGGAACCCCGGATTACTCCAAACCATTCTTCCTCTACACGCACGAGAGGGAAGGATGTGCATTGTCTGTCCTAACACAATCAATTGGTCACAAACAACGCCCTTGTGCATATTTCTCTGCCACCCTCGATCCAGTAGCCAGAGCGCTGCCAGCGTGCCTGCGCGCTGTGGCAGCTGCAGCAGTATCGCTACGCCAGAGCGAAGGAATAGTACTCTCCAATCCAGTCACTGTTTTAGTACCCCATGCAGTCGACACACTACTAAACCAGACCAAAACCCAACACTTGACTAGCGCCCGACTGACAGGATATGAGTTGACCCTGCTTGCACCGCACATTACCCTAAAGCGATGCACCACCCTCAATCCAGCCACACTGTTACCCCTACCCGAAAATGATCCTAGCGTGACTCCACTACACGACTGTGTGACACTAACTGATGAACAAACAAAGAGTAGAATAGATCTCAGAGACACCGCCTTTCTAGAACAAGATGGAGAACTATGGGTGGATGGTTCGTGCATCAAACTCCCCGACGGCACCACTTCAGCTGCATACGCTGTCACCACAGCCCGAACCGTTCTGGAAACAGCCCGTATTCCCCAACGTTCAGCCCAGGCTGCAGAACTCATTGCCCTCACACGAGCATGTATCTTAGCGACTGACACGACAGTTAACATATACACCGACAGCCAATATGCCTTCGGGGTGGTTCACCATTTTGGGATCTTATGGAAAGAAAGAGGGTTCCTGACTTCACACGGTACACCCATCCTGCATGGAGATTTAGTCTCCGCCTTGACGCAAGCAGTCCTCCTCCCCAAGAAGTTAGCAGTGATAAAATGCCAAGCACATAGGAAAGTGACTGATCTCATTGGACAGGGAAATGCACTAGCAGACGTTACTGCCCGAGCCACGGCAGGAGACTGAACTACGACACGAATGTATGTGACCAGGTCACAAGCTGAACGATGGACTGACGCTCGGACCACTGTAAGGGGCATACAGACTACAGACACACAAGACGAATTGACCGAGTGGGAAAAGGTGGGACTAAAAGATGAGGAAGATTGCTGGAGAACTAAAGACGGAAATAAATGGCTGTTACCCAATGCCTACCTCATCCCCATATTGACCATGGCACATTTACCAGCACACATAGGCTCCACCCCCATGATTGAACTAATCACCAGAGTATGGCATAACGTCAAGATAGCAGAATCTGCAAAACGCCTAGTACAACAATGTATAGTCTGCCTACAACACAACCCAAGGAAGGGGACAGTAGTACCAAGGGGAGGGTTTGGAGTCCCTGACCATCCCTTTGAAATCCTTCAAATGGATTACATTCAACTAGAGAGATGCCTTGGTCTAAAATATGTCCTGGTGGTTGTGTGCGCTTTTAGCAAATGGGTGGAGGCATATCCCACCCGCGACAATACCGCCTTAGCCACTGCAAAAGTATTGCTGAAAGAATTCTTCCCCCGATACGGCCTTTGCAGAATTTTATGGAGCGACAACGGCCCCCACTTCGTAGCCGAGGTGATACAGAACATACTGAGAGGGTTGGGGGTAAAACAAAAGTTCCATGCCGCGTTCCACCCGAAATCAGCGGGCCTGGTAGAGAGACACAATGCAACGTTGAAACTAAAACTAGCCAAAATAGTTGCCACGAGCGGGTTGAAATGGCCCGACGCCCTCCCATTGGCATTGTTATCGATGCGCTCCACCCCAACCAAACACCGACTGACCCCGTATGAGGTGGTCTTCGGCAGGCCTATGAGCATTTGGGCGGCACCAAGACCCACCTCCATTAACGATGTCCCGAATATATTAATGTCGGATTACTTGCATAAATTGACAAACGAGCTAACAATTATCCACCAACAGGTGCAGCAAGCCTTGCCTGACGTATCCAGGGGCCCGGGACATGAAATAAAGCCAGGCGACCATGTATTGATTCGCAACTTCCAAAGAACGAAGAATCTGGAGCCTAGGTGGACGGGCCCCTGGCAAGTCCTGATCACCACCCGAACTGCCCTCCGAGTGGAAGGAAAACGAAACTGGCTGCATGCCCATCACTGCAAACGAGTCCCTCCAACCCTGGCAACCTGTGAAGGGGTGGAGGTGCAAGAGGAAGTACTCGCGAGAGACCGACCAGCTCTGAGTTGCTACCCACAAGAAGACACCCTCGAACTATCAGAATTTTCCGACCCCACGGTGCCATCCAGGAAAGGGTACAACCTAAGATCGACGAAAGGAGGGAGCTCCAACGACCAGGCCACTAACTAAGTCAAGGTCTCAGATCGGTAGCACAGTCAAACAACACTACCAGGAAAGCGCCAGACAAAAGTCTGTGGTCCTAACAGTTGTTGAGCTCCTCGAAGATGATGGAAGAAACTGAACACCTGCAAAACCACCGCAAAGACACCAAGACTGCTAACCTGCACAGCACAAAGACATTTGCACTTGTAGCTGCATTTCTCACCTGTCTCCTGCTAATGGTCGCACTCTGGATCATTGAAGAGAATGCACCTGCATACAGAACATTGTCACCCACCATGCAACCAACCACCAAGAAAGAACACTACCTGGTATCACTACCGCCACATCTCCGAGAACGACGCAAAGAATTCTGGAATAATTCTTTCGTGCAGATGTTGCACCAGCACAATCTTGCCACCAATGCTACCAACTGTTGGGTCTGTGGGCTGTTACCACATGCCACTGAACATTCCATCCCTTTCATCCCTTCGCCCTTTTCTATTCACGGATCTTGCCTTGCCTGGATGATGCTCTACAAGAAAGTTACAAAGACAATGCCACTTCCGACGGAACAATCGCCCAGTTCTACAACGAGTTCTGGCGAAACAAAACAGGAAGGACAGCCGCCCCCTTCTGCCCTCACACCTTCAATGCGACTATCCAGATTAATGTCCCCTCCAAAGAACGAGTGGAAATGCAAGTGTTCAATAATCCTAACAGAGCCACATTTTCCTACCTGAAGAAAAGAACTGCTGCAACACTGACTGTGGCCCTATCTGTGGTGAACGTCTCTGGCCTTGTATGCATTGAAGGCCGTGGGACTAAGAATGTGGGTCACAGCACCTGTAGCATTGTAAGGACTTTGAACACTGCCAACCCCCAGCGCTTGTTGCATCACCCAATATGTACTTTGTTTGTGGAACCAAAGCCTACACCTGGCTCCCAAGAAACTGGGGGCATGTGCTACATCGCCTTTGTTTTGCCACCAACCTACACAGCCCCTGCAGAGCATCATCGAGAAAAGCGTTCTAAAGACATTGATCAAGCAGACTCTGCCTCATCACAGTTCCTCGACGCAGCAAAAGGGCTCGTCCCGCTATGGGGTCCGATGGCAAACAGCCGAGCCATCAGACATCTGTCCCAAGCGGTAGAGACCGCCCTGAACGTCACTGCTGGCATCCTCACCAACAACACTGCTGAGCTCCAAGCGATCCGTCTGGTTACCCTGCAAAATCGCATGGTCCTGGACGTGGTACTAGCGGACCGTGGAGGAGCATGCCGCATCATCGGTGCCAGCTGCTGTGTATACATTCCTGATAATTCACCTTCTGTCTATGAAGCAATCGAACATCTCCATAGACTATCTTCAGAAATTCATCAAGGATCAGAGACTTGGACAATTGGAAGTTGGCTTTGGGGCATCTTGAAGGAGTGGGGTTGGAAAATATCAATGATTCTCTTGGTCCCAGTATTGACAATATGTGGTTGTTGTTTGGGTATACACTGTATACCACCTTTGTGTTCTCTTTGCATAACTACCTTGCACCCTAAGACTATGGACACTCAGCTAACAAAAATGAGAGTAATGTATGATCAAGAGATACGGGACATTATGGAGATCGAAATAGACTGACAAGCTGGCTAGTTATGTTCAAAGGGGCCACTGTTAAAAGCAAAACGACAGTCGTGAACATTACCTGCGCCATCTTGTCTGGTGGAATTCTATGTGCACATAAGTTGCAGTCATTTTGATCTATCACAGCCATTTTGTACTCTGTTGGTCACCTTTGTTTCACCCTGCCCTTACTAGCATCCCTCTGACCCTCTGACCGACCTGGTATGTGTGCTGGGGGCTATAAACTCTATTGTCACAACAAACCTCAGCGCCACTTGCTGCCACAAACTCGTTTTTCCTCTCATCTCTGTTTTCAGGCAAACCTTTGGACACTCTACCCCCTCACTGCACCTAGTTACACAAACAGGTTCCAAACACCAAAAAGACTCTTGCAACATGATTTATTGCACTGCAAACAGCAAGACTTGTTGTTACCAACAATGGGACCTGTTTTTATCAACAGAACGGACTCTTAGATCTGGCCGGTCTCACATGTTTTAGACCCTGAAGCAAGGTCCAGCTGCAAGATAAGATTGTCTGTTTGACCTGGGTGGGAAGAGAATTACTGTTGGGCTTGTGTGACAACCTGCCCGGGGCGGGGACCCCAAGCTTGTGTAACCATGTTAATGAAACAAATGCATTGTGTCAAACCTGTATAAAAGGAAGAGCCAAAGGAGTTATCAGCAGAACACTTCCCTCAGACATCCCGGTGTCTGCAGTTGACGTGATCTCCTCATGAGAAATAAACCTTTTTCTTGTCTTCCAGTTTCCAGCACTTGCCTCATTATTTTGATAGCGAACCCAAAGTGAATTAGAGGTGGAACCCTGCACCGGGCAGCATTGAGAGTCTTAGAAGACTCGCTGCCTTTCACAACTGTAGTCCAGGGCCGTCAGTTGGTAATGTGAGCTGCTGATGCGATTGAAACATCAGAGTCCAGAGAGTTAATGAGCCATGACGAGGAAATGAGGAAGAGATAGGAAACCCAGATGGCAGCTGCGCGCGTGCACGCCATCGTGAACGCAAGCTGGTCGCCAGCCGAAAGCCAGTGGGTTTGCACTTCCAAAACCCGCTTACTAAAACTCTCGGCCAGACCAGCGCAAGCGCTGGTGCAGGCCGATACCTAAAAAGGCAGGTAGAAGGGGCTGCCTGGCTCAGTGTTTACGTCACTAATGTAACCCAGGAGTGCCCTTCCACAATGAAGCTCACGAATTCATGCAACTTCTAATATATGAAACTAACCAGTAATTGTAATTTTCTCTTTTATCAGATTTCTGCCTTTGCCAAGTAAGTAGGCATATGTCATATTTTATGCTCAATGCACCAAGCACAGCACCATGGTAAAGGATTAGCAAAAGCCTGAACAGGTGTTACTTTCAGTTGAGGTCAGTGTGTGAGTGGAGAATCAGGACATAAAGTAAGCACAATTCAAGGACTTTTCATCTAAATGATGGCATGACCAATCAAATACATTTAATTCAAATGAAGAGAATTGAATTAAAACTCTTCTGCCGATTAGCAATCTGTGCGATTGCCTTGAAGCTGCACAGCTGGGTCACCAAGGTCCTTTCATCATGCATGAGTCCTCTGCACCATTCAGATTCAGGAGCACCCAAAAACAAGCATTGGAAATGCAATAGGTCTCGCATTTCCTTGAGTTAGAGCTATTGGTGTTGTAAATGACAACGTCTTTTACCTATGTGTTATGGAGTGTATGTATGTGGGGTATAGTGGAATTATGTGGTTTGATTGGAATTATGTTGCATGGTGTGCAGTGGAAATATGTGAATAGTAATTATGTGGTATTGAGTTACTTGAATTTTGTGGAGTGGGATTGTGTGTTATGGAGTGTAATTATGTGGAAGTGCATTTTCTGTTGTGGAGTGATATGTAGTGGAGTTTAGTTATGTGGTGTGCTGTTAATGTTTGTGCCATGATGTGAATTTTGTGGTGTGCTGTGTAATTGTGTTGTTGAGTTGCATTATGTGGTTTGGTGTTGAAGTATGTGGTGTAGATTGGAAGTGTGTGGAGTTGAATTGTGTGGCATGGAACTGTGTGGATAGCATTGCCTTTCTGGTGACTAAAAGAAAAACAGATAGGTAGGAGCTAAGCTGTAGATGGTGTATTTGGGTGTTAAAAAAAGAGATGGTGTGGGAGCTTGGGGCACTACGTAAGCACATACACAAATACACTCTAACAAGATAAAAACAAGAGAACAAAGCTGAGAAGTAATTACATTAAAGCAAAGCAGCAAATTGATTTATCTGCACAATGCAGTTTGGAGTAGAGAAACAATGCAGAATTGGGCTGTTAAAGTGGACGAATGATGGTGCATACTCGGCTTTCACAACTACCGAGGAACAATAACTTTAGAAACCTATTTCAGTCGCTGGCAAGGAATGAAACACCGCTCCCATTGTGTGGTTCAAACTTCGCACTCTCTGGCCGTGTGGAGGGGGGAAGAGCATGTCCCAACTGTTGTGTGCGGCAGTGGAACAATCCGATGCCGATACATGTAAAGTGAAAACGAGTAGACTGCTGTTAAAAACAAGATAAAATAAAGCATGTCAAATGTAAGCAGGAACAACATGGCTACCTTAACATACTGGAACCTGGTCATAATACAATGAATGATGACATGCAAAGTGAGTGGTGGTGGAGGGAGGGCAACCCACGGGGAAATAGGGCACTCCCTGTTTATATGTGTGTTGTTAAAAGACGCGTTCCTTGAAGTAAGAGTAGGGGGGGGAGGAGGCAGCCGAGAAGTGAGTGGCAGCTGAGCGTGAGGGCTGCTGGAGTGTCATTAAAAGGTGCGCAGCCTTAAAATAATGTAAAGCAAACCTATTTTAGTCTCTGTCAAGGAATAAAACACTGCTCCCATTGTGTGGTTCACAGTTTCCACTCTCCACCAGTCTGAAGGGGGGAGAACATGTCCCAATTGTTGTGGGCCGGCAGTGCAAGAATACAACGCCGATACATGTAAAGAGAAAGCACTGTGTGCCACGCTGATCTGCATAACCATATAGAAGCGGGTGGCCTCCATATTCATGCAAGGATGAGGTAAGGGGTGGGGCGATAATGAGCCCAGCACTGCAGCGTGTCTGGAGCCCTCGGGGACCGCGCGGACTGTTACTAAAAACAAGATTAAGTAAAGCATGTGAAATGTAAGCAGGAACAACATGGTTACCTTAACGCACTGGAAGCTAGGCATATTACAATGAATGATGACAGACTGGTGGTGGAGGGAGGGCACCCCACGGGGAGATACATCGTCCGTTGCAGCCCGTTTCGCTTTTGCAAGCGTTTTTGATTGTTTATGTCCCTTTTCTCCTTTTGGAGGGGTGGGGGGATAAGCAGAGAACCCCGTGTCCCCAAGTCTTATGTTCCTATTTTTTAACCGCTTGCATCTGCCGCAAAGTGAAATCCCGCAGTGCGGCGCAGACACGGAAATCACCGGGGTTCCAGAGGCACTTCCGGAGGCATCGGCAGACAAGGGAACACCGGGAAAATAAATACTCGTGGCGGGCTACACAACGGCGCAAAACATGCCTTTGTGCCGGTCAATGACCCAGGACACATAAACCATGATGTAAAAGGGTGAAGGATAAACTAGAAAGGGGGTTGGGGACAAGGTGGAAGGGAAGACAGCGCAGTTTTAGAACGTGACGTGAGCGCCGAGTGTGCTGCAAAAGACAGAGATCAGAGACCAAAACGTGGAACACGCACACAATAAGAAAAAAAAAAGAGTGCTTACTGACATATTGGAGACCGTGGGTGTGACGCCGCAAGTAAGCGATCCAGTCCCGGTGGGCAGGGCCAAAAGGAGACAGGGCGGCAACAAGGAGGGACTAAAAAGCCTCACTTACAATCAGAGGCCAGCGTTTAGCATAGTGAATGACGGAAGCCAATGAAAAAAAGGGGCGGAGCCTACACTCCACTTCTGAAAGTAAATCGATCACAAGAAGCCTCGCAGAACGAGCAGCGCATGTGCGCTGCAACGCTAGGCGAGACCTAAAAATTGGAACTGTATTCGGATTCTGGGAGTCTTACAGGCACATGCATCAACCTTTTTTTGCGAGCGCAAACGGTGTGATTCGCAAAAATCGGCTGTTTGCGCCCGCACAAAGGGCTTCTGCGATGCATCAAACTGTAAGGCTCTCGCAATTTAAGAGATCGCAATTTATTGCAATTTCTTAAATTGCGATTGCATTTAAGGAATCGCAAATTGCGATTCCTTAAATGCAATGCATGATGGAATCGCAAATAGCGATTTCGCTAATAGGGGTCGCAAATTACCATCAATTTGGACTTGATGGTAATTTGCAAAACTTTGAAAAATGCACTAAAGTGTATTTTTCAAAGTTGTAGGTTACACACACACATGCCCTTGGGGCATGTGTGTGCGCAACATGTGTGCACAGATCAATTTCAGGGTGCAACAGGGTGTCCTTTTGACACCTTGAAGTGCATGCGCAATTTGCGAGTACCTATTGGGTACTCACAAATTGCGCATGTACTTCTCATTCATTCCTATGGGCCTGTAGGCCCATAGGAATGAATGGGAAGGTATTCCTTAATTGCGACTCGCAATTTGCGAGTCGCAATTAAGGTATGTTTGGGAATCGCTAATTTCATAGCGATTCCTACATGCATAGGCTTTTGCAATTCCTTAATTGCGATTCCTTAATAATCGCAATTAAGGAATCGCAAAAGCATACATTGATGCATGTGCCCCTTACTCCCTTTGTGATGGCTTGGGGTTTAGTCCGGGGATGCTTAGTCTGACCTCCTTAGATGTCATGGCTGATGTGGGTCAAATAATACTTGTCAATATGGTGCTTAAAGTCTCAGATCCTAAAATCACCTGTTTGGACCATTTTAAGAACAATTGCTCAGTATTGAGTGTTGATCCAGCTCGCATTGAAAGTGACTTTTTCATCAAGATACACTTGCATGCAATCATCCAGCTTACCCCATGTTTACAAGCATCTGAAAAGTTGTCTGTATTCAAATATTCCCAAACTACATCTCGCACACTGATAATGTCCCTCTCGAGGCCAGCTAACAGAAGTCACCTTTCATCCCTTAACGAAACCTGTCTGAGTTGTCGCTTCGGTGGTAAAAGCATGCTTAGAAGCTACTCAATTAGACTGTCAGCTCTGCATATTGAACGGGCATCAGTCTCAGGGACAATTATAGGTATCCTGTAACCCATGTAGAATAGCCGTGCTACCCTTACAAACAGTGACTAAACCCAAGGGAACCATTCGGTTTCTAGCATGGGAGAAACGATATGTGTTCTAAAATAACCCTCACCCACCAAAAGGTCCCTTGGTGGCATGCTTCATCATCGGGTTCTTCCCGCCCCGCTGCGGGACGGGGCGTGCTACGACCTACAGATACGTGGGAGCACTTTCAAGTGAAGTGAAATAATATGTTTGATGTGAGAGTGGAAGGGTCAGAAGATAAGTGAGTTAAAAAATACCTGGCTGCTTGGAAAACTAAACTTTAATACTCCCTATAGCTGGTCTGGTATTAATTAAAGTGGGGAAAAGGAGGAAAAAGTGCTATAATGGGCAGTTTCCTCACGGGTCTACATGTTTCAAGCCTACCCCTAAGCTTCTCTTCAGGACCTAGGATGTTGATCCCTTTACCACTCTGACTGTTACCTAGTGTGGTCAGCCTAGTCAATGTCAAAGGCTAATATGCATCTTTGTCAAAAATACATTCATCCAATACCTACTTGGTATTCTCTTTAAAAACGATACTTAGGTTGCCTAATTAGGGCCCCATGAGCTTCAACACGGGAGGGGAGGAACGCTTGTAGTCAAACATTCGTCAAAGCATCTCTCTTGCCCAAGACACTGCCTGCGGCTCAGGGTTCTTCCCGCCCCGTCCCGCAGCGGGAAGAACCCGATGATGAAGCATGCCACCAAGGGGCCTTTTGGTGGGTGAGTGTTATTTTTGAACAAATATCGTTTCTCCCATGCTGGAAACCAAAGGGTTCTCTTGGGTTTAGTCACTGTTTGTAAGGATAGCACGGTTCTTTGGAATTGAGAGTGGACTCCCTTTGTTTTTTCATTACTTGTAGAGGAGGCCGAGTCCACGACTTATTATACCTCTTCACTCCCTTCTTTGTTTTTTGGCACCCATGTAGAATATACATTAATACAATATATATTGGGTATAGTACCTTTTCAGGACTATGGAACAGATGATTGAATTAACCCTGTGGAAACACTATCCCTAGAACTTTGATCTTCTTTAGGCACAGAGGTGTCTGGTTTAGTGCCAGAAAACTGGAAAGTATATGTGTATCATCTTCCGAAAGGCAGTCAGGTGATCAGGTGCCGAGGTGGAAGACAGCATAACTCGTTTCACTGGGCCACTGATCTCACTTCCGCTGAGCAAGATGTGCACAGGCTAAAGTTCATCCCGTCTCCCATCAGCAGGTAGGAGGAGCCAAAATACTTTGGTCATGTAAGTATTCCAGTCAGTTCACAATGACCAATAGTGTGGATGGTTCCCTTAAACCTGACACCTTAGCAGCATTTCTGTTTTTTCTGCTTTAAGATGTTTATTAAGAACATAGTATGCATAATATGTTGATTACTTGAACAAATGAATTACAATGCAGTTTTACACTGAATATTGCTTAATAGGACTACTAAATTCAAGATAGTTAGGCATCAAGGTATGAAAACATTAAAATCATTAATGCAGTACAGTAATTTAATCTAAAACATAAACACTTTAAAGTCACATATAAAAAAACATTTTGGTGGGTCTGTTGATCCAGAGTGAATAGATTTACTCTGCCAGCAATTGCTTTTCAGTCATACGTTATATAAATTCATGAAAAATTGTTGGATTTATTGAATGTCATCACACTTAGTGGATATTAGGTGCTCAGGAGGTGGCATTTGCAACTTTTCAGCAGTCCATGAATTTATTTTCAGTGTAGAAGATTTCCAGTTTCTGAGAGTGAGTCTTGTCATTAGCCTGGTGATCTTCCTTTCTGAAATTTGTTACATGAAGACCAAACTGAATTGTTGTTAAAAGAATTACTGTTTTCGTTAAACACACATCTATGAAGATTGTTAGATGGATTAAAGACAAAATTGTTTATACCCGGAGCTGTGATTGATACAAAATACATACAAGGGGATCTAGAAACCAAAGTCTTATTTGGAAAAAGGAATATTCACTTTATCTAACCTTGTTGGGGCTTTCTTTAAAGCAAAAGGGGTCATTCGGGTTTAGCGGCCAAGCACACAGCTCCTCCACCCCATTGAGCGGTGGGGAACTGCCCAGCTTCTGATGGCAGAACCTCAGCTGGCTCCACAGTTTGATCTCTTCAGGTCTACCATGTCGCAAGGCGTGCCCCACAGATTTTTTACTGCCCAGGATCGCCAAGTAAAGCATGATGGTTCTGGGCAGGAATATAGCAGAATGTTACTAACTCGAAGGCAATGCTTAATCTGAGCTGGGGTTTCAGATGCTCGGCACCGGCACTTAATTATCAGCACCAACGCTTGTGACAGTCTGCCTCAAGGTGGCGCTGTCTGGCTAATTCATAAGTGACCACAACAACAGTTAATTATTAATTCAATATATATTAAAAATTACTATTATCTGCTGCCCAAGCCAATCTTAAAGCTTTGGGGGTCTGAAATAGTCTGCATTGTTATATTTGTAGGAGTGTGATGGTTAGTAGTTTTTTTGTTACTATCATTGGCAGCATGGCAGGGGCAATGTGTGGTGCAAGCAGCAGTGGCCTCTTGACGAAATTAAGCACTGCTCGAAGGAGAAAACTCCCTCCACACTGGAAAATTGTTTTTCTGCTTTCTTTTTTTAGAAACAAACTTCAGCTTCAAAAGTTTGTATCTGAAAAAGAAAAAAACAATGTTGAGAGGTTTTATAAGAATTTGGACGCACACTCATCATTCAGGTTTGACGAAAATCCATCCGTCACACCAGGCGATGCATATTCGGCAAAACGAGTCCCACCAGACAGCCAGAGATCTTTAAATAAGGTGACACAGTAGCGGCTCCTCCGCTAAGGTGGAGGAGCGTCGCGCCACTGCTTTTTGCAGTGAAATAAAGGAAAAATAAAATGATAACTTGCGTTATCATTTTTTTTCTCCTACTTCCGCAGCTTTGCGTGAGGGGGTGGGGGCAGGGGAGGAGTGGTAGCACCCTCCTAAACTGCGCAGTGACTGCTTGGCTGCCCCTCTCGGGCCAGCCAAATAGTTTTGCGCAATTCGTATGTTCTCCATGCAGGCTGCATTACAGCCTGTGTGCAGAACATGCCGAGGCTCCCAGTCAGCATCTGAGCGCTGAAACACGGCACTCAGACAAATCACAATGCTGCTAAGGTAGCGTAGTGATTGGCTGACTGGGAGTCTGTGTGTGCTACCTGTTCAGGCCAGCAAGGGTGGACTACGAAGGAGAGACGCAGAGAAGAAGGGGCGAGAAGGTACGTTTTTTATTTTATTTTTTAATATCCGCTTCCCCCGCGTCCTCCCCCACTCCTGCCCCTGCTCCCACCTCCCTACCTCCGATCCATGCTGGCCGCCGCTGAGGTGGGCTGTCTTCTGACTCAGGGATGGAAGTGAGGGCCTTTATCAACGTGAAGAGTGACTGATGCACACAATTCTTTTATTAAGTTTTCTAGACACGCGTACGTCAAACTTTCATGGGCAAGGCTTACATTCAGAAAGATGGATAATAGTTTGGGCAGAATATTCGTCTTTATTGTGCTTAATCTATCCAGTCCACATATTCACACACAAGCAGTGCTTTAAATGGGCCAGGTACTGATCACCTGCACTCAGTGCTTAATTTGTAAAAGAATAAGTGCCACTGACCAAAGCTTTGCTCAGAAGCCTGCGTCCGTCGAGTGCAATGAAATGTGAGCACACTGAACACCAAGGCTGCGTAGTCTTACATTCACCTCATGACTCTTTTATCCACTACCAGCTGCTCCCTCCCCCTTTATCTCACTCTTGAAGGTTCCTGATTTGTCCCTTTGTGACAAGTTTTTCCATATTTCTCTTCCCCTGTCTTTCCGTTTTGTGTGTGTTTTCCCTCTCTTAATCTCGGTAAATGTCTAACACAGAAAAATAAGTGCTGGTCCCTAAAAATGAGTGCTGGTGGCCCCCAGTGGCAACCACCGGCTCAAATTAAGCACTGTCCCTGCACTTCTTCATTTTGAGAAGGAGGGTACATGCTCTTCTCAGCAGAGGTGCAATACTTTTAATTGGAGAGTAGCAGCACTTCTCAGAAGCAAGTACGTACTCTGGTATACGGTACCTGCACTTCTATTTTTCTATGTGAAACACGGGCTACAACTCTGGCCAAAGATTAATGCTCTGCTTTATAGCTTGATAGCGGTTTTCTAATACAGGGCAGTCTGCTAGGATTTTGTTTGGACACCTTGTGCACTGTGCTGATATAGTAACACACCAATTCAGATACAGACACAACCATCCAAGCATAGCCATATCACACAAACGCACACACGCACATGCAACGGCAAACACACAGAGGTGCATACACAAACACAAAGTAAGTGTGAAACACCATGCAGAAAAAATCCTCTACACGCCTGACTATTAAGTGTGCAAGACCCACCCTCCCCTTCTGGCACACCTCCAGCAAGATACCCCCACACCTTGCAAGACACCCACCTGCAGTATCCATGGCTTGAGTATGAATCCAGCAGTAGACCAGCCAGTGCTTAATTTGAGGCAATGGTTTCCGGTGCTGGGCACCAGCACTTAATTACCAACACCGGCGTTTATGACAGCTGCCACATGGTGGCGCAGTTTGTGTCATTTAAAGATGAGCAGAACAACAGTCGTTTATTAGTTCAATATACATTGAAAACAACTAATACTTACCCCCACACCATTCTTAGAGTTGTGGGGGCCTCGAACAGTCTGAATTGCCACACTTGTAGGAGTGTGAAGTTCAGCACTTGTGTTGGTACTGTAATTGGCAGCACTACCACTGGCAATTGGTGGTGCAAGCTGGAGTAACCTCCTGACAAGCTTTTTTTTTTTTTTTACAAATTAAGCACTGGAGAAATCACAGCTGCAGACTGTTCTATAGAACGCACCAAAAGACCATGTCATTGACGAATGCTGTGCTACACCCAGTAACATAACACAGGGCAGTCTTAACAGCATTAAAGGCCCCCGGGGCAAAGCACTGCACTGGGCCCTGTCTACACAACCACTCAGAGGAATGAAAATGTAAATTATCGATCAAATAAACATATATATGTATCGATACCTCCAACAAAATCAGTGTTTTGACATTAAAAAAACATGCTGTACAGCAAATATTAATCAATACAAACAATTCTGGTCTGTGCATAGATTAGCATGGCGCCCCTATGCTCGTGCGCCCCCCCACCCCCACCCTCCCCTTACGGCCAACTGCCCAGCTTGCCCCTGCGTTAAGACGGCACTGACATAACAGTCACACATTCAGACACATACATAATCACACCTACATAAGGCAAACACATATAGGCACATACAAGATACAGACAAGCACAAAAGCACAGTTACACACTGAATCACAACCAAACACGCAGACAGAAACACACAAACGCATAGACATAAACATGAAAACATACTAAGTACCACACTCTCACAGCGACACACACAGGCCGGATTTTTTCAATTTAGAAAGTAATGCTGAAAATGTCCAGCAGAGCCTGGAGCTTCTATTTTGTCTTGTTTACATCTGAGAAGGCAAGAGCTTAAGTACCAAACCATGTGCTTTTGTAAGGAACATCAAAGGTATCGCTGTCTAAAAAATAGAGGCTTCTTTCCACAGCCAAGGCAGGCAGACTGCTCTTAAATGTGTACGCATTAGGGACTAGTTTCACCGGCCCCAGGACGGGATAATAATTCTTAGCGGTTAAAAGGCAGATCATAGCCCATTCCCTAAAGTCCCTGCCAGCAATTAAAGTGAAGGTCATGGCCCCAGCCGGCCCCTCCCTCATCTCCAGGCATGTAAGAGCACAAAAAGCTTTTTTTTCCATGGCCTTTCCCTCCAAACAGACACACACACACACGATGCAGACCAAGTGCAAACACGTAGCAGAGGAGCCTGTCTGCCCTAGAACTTATTCAGGGGTCACTGCATTCCGTCACACCCTCTGTGACCACTGACCTTGCAGACTGAAAGGGAATAAAAAGCAGGCCGTGCCTGTGATGAAAGGGGGCCCGTGATGCAGGCTGACAACTGGTCAAAGCCTCCTGCAAATTAAAGCCAGCTCCACTCTCCCAGCAGAGCCGGATCTCCTGCTCCTGGGGCCCAGCCTAGGGAGGATACGAAAGCCTGCATTGGTGGGTGTGTTGTGCATGTGTTTAGTTAGCTGTTGTGCTCTCAAATTCGGAGAACAGTCATGTACTGTCTGTAGTGGCCCAGAAACCTCAGAAGTGGCGTCAGTCTTGGGGTGCTGTGTCTCCGAGCTGGCAACCCTTGATCTGCTGGTCCTCCAACTGTGGACTGCCTCCACCTCCTGCCCCTCCATATGGGCCTTCTTACTCTCGTTTTGGGATAGTCCCCCCAGAAACCAGAGATTTCAGGGTGCCCTGGGCAGTCGCCCCTCCAGGCTCTTCTAGCACCAGTGGTAACTCATTTTCCAGAATAAAGTCAATGGGCATCTGGTGACTAACTAAAAACCTCTGCAGGGGCACTTCCCCACCCCATTCCAGAGGTACCAGAGCCATATGACAGACAAAGTAGTGCCTAAATGTTTGCTCACCCTTCACAATTGTCCTGGCAGGTACTGATCTGGAGAAACCAGCCTTTCCAACACCATGGCCTGGCTGGCACCGGTATCTCTCAGAGCAGTGACAATGATCCCATTCACTGTGATCGGATGGAAGTGGTGAAGCCCACCCGTAGGGATCGCAAGCCTACCCTCTGAGTCGATCTCTCAACTAAAGGAGATTAGGATGTTCTAACCGCTGCTCCCTCCGCTTACTCCTAAGGCCACATTGGCAACGCCTGTAGAGTTCCCACTAGTGGGTGGTTTCTTAGGACAGACAGAGCCCCCATGCTTGTGTCCTAACTGAGAACAAATAAAGCACCGGGGCTGGAAATAAGGCACCCTGGGCCAGTGGTCACCAGGAACGTCGTCCCTGTTTCTCAGATGGGGCATGAGAACCCTTTCCCCCACCTTATTCTTGGGACCTGTCTTTGTCACCTTGGACATCCTCCTCACGTATATCTTCACTTCTGTAACACGCATTTCACGGTTGTTACACACTGCATATTTCACTGCCAGATATCTGGTAAAGGGGCGTTTAACAACAACACAGCCATGTTGTTGTTATGGGGATCCAACAGGCCGCTGTTTAATCTGGACATTGTTTCAATCTAGAAATTGACACTAGGGTTGCTACCTTTCCAAAAGAAAAATATGGCCATTTGTTTATGTTTTAAAGCGTCTGCAAAGGCCCGGACATGATAGTTAAGTAGAACTTCATATAAAATCATCTGTAATCATTTGTAATATGACTTTTTGATTTTGTTTACTTTACAGTCATTAAGGCTTTTCTAGAGCACATTGTAAAGTACTTTTTTTCTTTTATTTGCTGTTTGAAGTATCTAGTGATGAGGGGAAAATATACCTGCTTTTGGTGATTTTCCAAATGTTTCTACCAGTCTGTCCATTAAAATAATTTTCACACCTGTAGAAAACTGGCCAGGTGACAACCCTAATTGAGACACCTTAAGGTCTGTTATCCACCAAGCTTTTAAATGTGCCTGTGTCATTTGTGAAACTTTCAGCCTCTCATAACATTTTGGCCAAAAGCATATTTTATTCCAGGTCCTGTACTGTCGCTTTTCCCTAGTAAAAATGTGGCCCTGAAATTCCATGCATGCAAAGTATTGATAGCTACAAAGCCTGGACTGGTGTAGTCGGTGCCATGGGCCCTCACGAAAGCAAGGAAAATGCCCTCCCTAATCCTGATGTGGTAGTAAAAATGGAGGGAATTAAGCTCGCACACCCCAGGTACTCTGCTGTACCAATGCTATCTGCTCCCTTGGGCTAAGAGTGTCACAGATGGAACAGGACCACTGGTCACCTATGGATCTGTACTCTTGGTTTAGCTCCTTAAATAATCTTAATAATCTTAAAGACAGAGAAACGTCTTCTGATACCCTGATCAAATCAGCTCTAGTACAAAGCTCTTGATATTTCAGCAGAAAAGTCAGTCCTGATTATTATCTACTCACCCACGCTTACTATAGGACCCATGTCAAGGAGACACCCTCTCTTCTACCAAACGCCGTTTAACAACACAATGCTCACCAGGATCTGCAGTTTTGTTACCTACCCTGAACAAGTTTTACTTACACTGCAGATTACACTGCTTTGCAAAATGGAATTCCACGACGGGAAGACT
Source organism: Calotriton arnoldi (assembly GCA_963921515.1). Classification (NCBI taxonomy): domain Eukaryota; kingdom Metazoa; phylum Chordata; class Amphibia; order Caudata; family Salamandridae; genus Calotriton; species Calotriton arnoldi. Next base: position 1,659,732 of record CAWUFW010002554.1, on the reverse strand, counting down.
ATGTACCTAATGGCTAGGCGCCCTTCGTGCGCACTGTTGCAATTGGTAAGCTGTGGTTTTCACATCACAACCAGAGAATGGCTGAAACTGTTCAGATGGTAATTTCCAACTGGAATATATACATTTTTGAGTTTTAATAACCCCAAGAAAATATTCAGATAGGATCATATTGTAAGAGAAGTGTTACTTTAAAAAGACTTCAACAAAAAAAGAATGGCAGCTTCCTGAAGGATGTCCAACCATCACAGACGTGACTCACAATGTCTAGTCTGATCAGTACGAGACACTCCACATTCTTTTGTGAAATGAGCAAAAAAGTTAGTTTATATCAAACATTTTCAATGTTCTAGCAAGTAAATTCTTGCTCCATTCCCACAATAATCCCAACTGTGGAGCTGCTTCAATATGCCATAATTCCACTCATACCTGTATGGGAAAGGGAAGGGGGAGGACTTTTCTAGTCCAAGGGAAGCCCAATGTAGCCTTCAATAAACCCATCCCATCACCAAAGTGCACATCCTTCAAGGAGCTCATCCCTGCAGTCCATCACAGACACACAAAAGCCCACCCAGCCATACAGGAGCCAACCTGTACCCTCGAGGTACCCACCCCAGCCCTGCAGAAGCCCACCTCTATGCTCAAGACTTCCAGCCCTGAAAGAGCCCAGCCCTACAGAAGCCCACCTATATCCACAGGACTCCCAGCCCTTAAAGAGCCAACTCTAGCCCTACAGAAGCCCACCTCTACCCTCATGAATCCCAACCCTCAAGGCGCTCACCTAAGCCCCACAGCAGCCCATCCCAGTCCTCAGAGCCCCGGTGTAGTCCACTTAGGGTAGGCTGATAGTCCTCAGGGAACAGAACTGCAAGTAACATGCTTGTTGCCACCATGATCCTTCTCCAGTCCACCACCACAAGCTCCCCTCTCATCCCAAAATGATTGTTCAGTAAATACATGGGACCCTTTAGCCCTCTGGGGACAATTTCACAAAGAGAAGCCTGGCACAATCTGCCCAAAGTCTGCCCAAGCCTATCTAGAGACAAACTTAGCTAGCCCACAGTGGACAGATGAACACATCCATGAACAAATCACCTAGCTGATTAGGAGCTCACCTCAGCCCAACAGGGGCTCACATCAACCCAACCTGGGCTTATCATAGGCCAACAGAGACTTGCCTCAGCCCAACTGGGTCTTGTCTTAGGCCAACAAGGGCTTGTCAACCCATCAGAAGCTTTCCTCGGCCCATCAGGACACACCGTAAGCCAACAGGGGCTCACCTCAGGCCAACCATGGATCGCCTCAGCCGAACAGGGGCTTGCTTCAGCCCAACTGGTGCTTTCCTATACCAACAGGGGCTCACCGCAGCCCAACAGGGGTTGGTCTCACCCCAACAGGGGCTCACCTCAGCCCAACAGGGGTTGGTCTCACCACAACAGGGGCTCACCTCAGCCCAACAGGGGCTTGCATTAGCTTAACAGAAACTCACCAGAGCCCAAAAGGTGCTTGCCTCAGCTCAACAGAAACTCGCCTCAGCTCAACAGAAACTCGCCCCAGCACAACAGGAACTCACCTCAGCACAACAGGAACTCAGCTCAACTGGAACCCACCTCATCTCAACAGAGGCTCACCTCAGTCCAACAGGAGCTCACCTTGGTCCAACAGTGTCACGACTTGCTCCCTGCGTTCTCGTGTCCACCACCAGGGGGCTGAACTGTGGGACTCTCCAGTGTTCTAGTAAGCTTCCAGACCCTCCCCTTCATGTATATACTGACTTCCAGCCATTTGGACACTCTTTGGGAATTGACATCTATTCCCAATCCATGCCGGGTTTTGTGAAAGTCAGCCTGCTCATACTTGAAGCCAGCCAGCTCATGTTTGGAACTCCACTACCTAGAATTCCCTGCTCACTGCTTTGTCTCCACCCCTGCAGGCCAAGGATGGGTGGAGGAATTCAGATCACCTGTGGCTGGCTGCTGCTAGCCTGCTCACACCTGCTGCATGTGATTACTGTGAGCTCTTTAAGCCCCAGCTCCCTTCAGCCCAGGGTTGGTCATTGTAGCTGTTTTCCGGTGAGACCGATCCTTGTTTCTAGTGTTTCCTGAACTTTTGATATTCCTTGATTCCTGAGCTATAGTTAATCCTTGTTCCTTGATTCCTGAGCTATAACTATTCCTTGTGCCTGAATTAGCACTGCCTGCAGTGCTACCTTGTTTCCTGATTTCCTGAGCTATAGCTATTCCTTTGTGCCTGAATTAGCACTGCCTGCAGTGCTACCTTGTTTCCTGAGTTCCTGAGCTATAGTTATTCTTTGTTCCTGTTCCTGGGCTTCAGCTATTTCTTGTTCCTGATTTGCACTGCTTGCAGTGCTCTCTTGACTCCTTGTTTCCTGAGCTGTAGCTTTTTCCTGTTTTCCTGAACTAGCGGTGCCTGCAGTACTACCTTGACTCCTGAAGCTTTAGTAATTCCCTGTTCCTGAACCTGCACTGCCTGCAGTGCTACCTTGACTCTTGAGCCTTAGCTCAATTCTTGTTCCTGCCCCATCACTACCTTCTATGCTACTTTGTTTTCTTGATTCCTGAACCTGCTCTTTTCTAGTATACCCTTGTAGCCTCCCCTTCTGTATATCCTTTTCCAGTCCCTGCCTTTCTTCCCATTTCCTTGGTTCCAGTTCTAGTTTGCAGTCTTTCTATTCTGCTGTCTTGCTTCTGTTACCTTGTATGTTTGTTACCTGCGTTCTGCCAAGTGTGCCCTGTGATTTCCTTCCTTTCCTGTTAAGCACTCCTCCTTGCTAGCTCCTTGTCTATTGTGCTTGTGTTTAGTTCTACCCCTTTGCTGTTACTGCCTTGCGTGTTCCTGTTTGATCGCCAGGATCCGTGGGCACAGCTGACTACCTAGGTGGTGTTTCTTGTTCACTGTGAGTATTGTCTTTGAGTTACAGTTATAACATCACCATAGGCATAAGCTCCACAGACCCTGCCTTTGCATACATATCCTATATGTGGGTATTTTCAGTCAGTATCTGTAACAGCAATTGTGGGTGAGGAACTTACTGAGCTTCAGTCTTACCACGTGGAGCTCCTGAGTGCTTTACCCCACATTCCCTTTATTGTTAATGTTGTAATATATATGTGTCTTGCACGTCCGTCCTGAGTGTAGTTAGTCTGAATGCTAAATTGCCTTGTGAGTGCCCTTCCTCTCTGAGTCTTAGCCATCTTGTTCACTGTACAGGCTTCCCCTTTGGATCCCTTTTTCTCCTCTGACTCCCTGTGTGATCCTGGGCAGCGCTGTACTACTCTTTCTGTGCATGGTACGTTTTCTACCCAGTCCTTGCTCAAGTCCCTGACTGTGTTCCTGACATAGTCCCGGACAGTCCCTGACAAACAGGAGCTCACCTCAGCCCAACAGGAGCTCTCCTCAGCCCAACAGGAGCTCTCCTCAGCCCAACAGGAGCTCACCTCAGCCCAACAGGAGCTCTCCTCAGCCCAAACAGAGCATGTCTCAGTCCAAATGGAGTTCACCTCAATCCAAAAGAGGTTCATGTTAGGCCAACAGGGGCTAGTCTCAGGTCAACAGGAGCTCATCAAACCACAAAAGGTGTACACTGCAGCCCAACAGGGACTCTCCTCGGCCACACAGAGTTTTGCCTCAGGCCAACAGGGGCTTACCTTGGCCATGCAGGAGCTAGATTTGGCTCAACAAGAGTATTCCTCAGCTTAACAGTTGCCCAGTACATCATATGAGCTTCATTTAACTGGACACTGGTTCAGTCAAACTGGGCATCATCCATTCTACTTCAGATCGTCATGCAAAATGTCCAAGTCTGGGAGGATTCTGGTGCTAAATAAATTCTGGTCTGGACGATTGAAAAAGGGGATTGACTTCCTAGAGCTAAAGAAGATATGGGAGGGAAAAACATCCGACTTTCTGTTGTCGCAGACCTATTGTAGACAGTGCCAATACATACAGTGGGTTTTGGGCCAGCCCGCTGCTTACCATTGGTTGGCTTTATTGTCAGTCTGATTTACTTGCTTATTAGTCAATGGCTTTCCTTCCTCTTCTTGTGTCTGTCCCGCCTGTGGAGCTTAGCTAACTTCTTTACCATCCTTTTGATTGGATGATTTATATGCTTCCGCTGTTCACTTGCAAGGAACCACTTTTTTTTCTCCTTCAGCAGGGAGTTTGTATTTTTTTGCTCTGTCCCTCATTTGCTGCACTCCCCCTCAAAAAACTGCATCCTGCATGCCCCATGTTCCCCCCCCCCCAATTCGTTCACTGCTTCCCCAACCCCTCGCTGCTAGTCTTTTTTCCTGCTTCTTTTTAATCCTCCAGACTTCAATCTCCTCCATGCTCCCCTACCTCCAACTCCCTGTTGCTCCCCGTGTTGACTTCTCCTGCTGCCTGCTCCTCTGTTGCTTCCTTGCCCCTCCTGTTGCAATATTTAAAAATAAATATTTTACAAAATGATCTTTAACGCTGGTTTATATTTTTAGTGCTCCAAGATTGACATCCACAATCATAACAGTAAATAAAAAATAAACAAAATGGCGGCTGTGCATGCACCTGCATGCTTTGTTACGCACGCGCACACATACGTCATCATGCTGTGCCACTGTAGAGTCATGGCGCATATGTGCTCATGGGTGATAATGTATGCACACACATAATTCTTTTTTCTTTTTGCCAATGCTGAGACGCATCAGCAAAAAGCAATGGCAAAGTCCGTAGGTCTGCAAAAGTAAAGCCATGTTGGCTGTGTTAACGCTTGCTATTAAATGCTTAATTTCATCTTTGTTGCTGGGCATATAGCCAGCCCACTCCATCCCAGTATGATGCTATTATTGGTTTCACTCACCCTCCTTGCAGATGAGGTCGTTGGGAGCTGAGAGTGTCTGTCCAGTACCATGTGATGTACTCCCTTCTCCTCCTCCTCCTCCTCCATTGTGACTCATGGGTAGTGGTTCCAAGGGCGAATGGCCACAGCACCTTAGGGTCGTTTGAGGCCACGGAAGTCCATGAAACATGTGCAGGGACTTATTAATGAGGCTGCTGTGACCTCTGATGACCCGGAAGGTTTTGAGCCCTGCCCTTTTCGGAAATGGCAGCCTCGGGGAGGGGCTAATTGAATACATATTGGCGCTCACGGAGTCTCATTAAGTAACATCATATGCTGCCATATATCATTGTTCTCTGCACCGCTTCTAACTATAAGGATTCTGTGAAAACAACATTCCAGCCTCCATGCAGGCGACGCACATCAAATGGCGCTTCTACCTCGGAAAAATGTCAGCCTTTTCCAATTACTTTTTAAGTGGTTGCCTTCTCTCTCCCACCACCTCCTGCCTCTCCTTCCCACTCCACTACTCTTTGTGATATTTAACCCCCAATCACTCAGAAGTTCCCTAAAGAAAATAGCCTGTCTTTTTCGGCAGTCACTGCATTTTCTCCAGGTGGTAAAAAAGCACAAATGTTTAGTCTCCTCCTGAATTTTAAATAATTTCAAGAATAAACACGTTTTAAAAATGCTGTATGCATGAAAGTGCTCAAAATTCGATCAGAAATATTTTCAGTTATCTTTTTAAGTTTACATACCCGTTAACTGAATTTCAGGCATGGCGAACCATGGTGCAGGTAGATGAAAAGGTCTGCACAGCAATACTTTTATGCTGGCAGGTGGCACACAAAAACTGATGCTAGGGTGCAGGCGACTGCTTAGCAAATAAATGATCACTTTTCTGGGGGAAGGCCGAGGGATGGTCACTAACAAACACTGCAGTGAGATGATGGGATGAAGAACAAACAAGAAACAAGATGGGACAGGATAAAATGAGCTTGTGGGGTGGTTTTAATACAGATCCCAATGCCGGGATAGACCCCCAACTCCTATTACATTTCTCAAGAATCTCAAATACCTGCTGGCACGTATGTTGGACAAGTAATCACTCACCTGTATGGTCCATGCAGCTCAGTGATGAGGTGAAGCACTGCATGGCTGCTTAGAAAATTGTGGCACAAAGTCCAGTGTAAACTACAAAGGTTAAACATACAGATTCCAGACCTGAGCCAAGGGTAAAAGGGTGTACCGTTGCAAAGACTCACAGCAGAATTCAAGAAGGACTTTGATTTTAGCTAAGTGGATTTACCTGTTGATACTAAGCTTTATCAACAAGTTAAAGCAGCCATTTTGGAATGGGACTCTCCCTATTCCCTCTCATGGGGTCAGACATCTTGGTTTCGTTGTCTGTAATGAGATCATGAGCCTGTGATTGGTAGTCTTTTTGGTTTGGTTGGCCATCATGTGAAAGGTGGACGGCTTGGTTTGTGGAAACGTTCATACAGCATGCAGAAAATGGCTATTTACTAGCTGAGGTTGGTGCCACGCTTGGGTGCCATGCTTGCTCTGCTACCCATATCCATCACAGGTGAATCGAGAGAGGGAAAAGGTGAATGAGTTTTGCTGCCATGAGGACCAGTAGCCACAGGGGAGTCAGACACAGGACTTTTATGGCATGGCGGGAGTTGCACTCATGTAGGGCCTACAATGGTGAGGGACAAGACTCAGCGGCATTGGCAGGTCCTACTTACTATGCCTGCTTATCAGTCAACTATCATTACAGGAGATATTCTGGCTATATGAGTGGCTTTACCTGCAGCTATTATTGAAGAGGCACTCAACAAATATGAAGTCATGCAACAATCCTAGGAATCATTATGCCCATTCATTTATATTAACATTTGCCTTTCTCATTCCCTAAGATTTTAAGATAACTCTAGGTGCTGTCTGTGCCTTATGCCAAATGTAAATAAATAGATCAATATACCTGGCTTCTGCAACTTCCTAGCTCAGAGTATGGTTGTACGTTTATTTCTTTGAGTCCTGGGGCAGCCAGCGGTTACTGAACTCTGGAGAATAATGTTATTTACCACTGGTGTCCGACAGAATCAGGTATTATTGAACTCGAATTAGGTATGCAAATTGCTCTTTGTCAAAGGATAGCTAGGCCAAACAGTCAAGCATTAATTAAGGAGGTGGTACAATTCGTGGGGATCTGATACAGTATGTTACAGTAATGCATTACTGGACAAGTTATAGTATGGGTCAATTCGCCCTCAGGCAACCTAGCTCTCAGACTTCTTAGTACGCGGCTTAGTTTACGGTCCTCACTTAATGGTACTAAAGTTGTTGACAAAATGTTACAGTGCATCAAGTATGCCATATCTGCCCTTTATAGCCCCACTCCATATAGTTTATAGTCCAAATTCCTGAACTACAATTGTAAATAGTGTCTAAAGGACTGAGACAATTAACTTGTAAAACATCAAGTGGCGAACAAGAATCTAACCGAATACCATGCTACACCTGTTTTTTGAGGGAGGACATTTTCCTCTACTGATGCCCATGTTGCACCTGTTTTGTGAAAATAGAGGCTTGTACTGCAGGTGGCTGTTTCATGCCTCTTCAGTGAGCAAGGGAGGCTAGCACTGCTGTTACCAATGTGTTTCCTGCTCTGTGAAGGAAGGAAGCTTGTTCTGCTAATGCCCATGATGTTTCAGTTTTGTGAAGGAGTAAAGCTTGTACAATTTATGTCCATCCTTTTGCTATTCTGTGAGAGGTAAACCTGCACAGCAGGTGCGCATTTGTCACGTGTTGTGTTTTGAGTGGATGTGTACTTACATTGCTGATGCGACATTCTATGGTATGACTTGATAAAGGGGAATTATACTAATAAATTGCAAGTGAAACATCTCATATGTCACAGAACTACACTTCCCATCTGTCCATAGGGCTACCCTTCCCTTGATCCTGTCATAGAGCGTGACATAGTTACGCGGGATTACGCATGGCATGGATACCCGCGAAGGAAACTCTGGTGAATACGCAGCTATAAAGCATCCTCTCTCGACTCACCGCTTGTTCGACGCTGCCAGGTGAGTTATGTATGTGAAGAGAAGAGACGCTTTACCCTTGAAGTAGTGAGAATCTTTTCTTTACTCACAAAGATATTGGGCATTTCCGGGATTTCATGCTCTAAAAGGAATATTACTATGTGTGGCTAAAAGGGAACAAACTCTTTTTCTTCACCATTAGGTGGATGTGAATATCGATGGAAATTATCGACTATGGATGGTAGGAGTTGTGTGTTGGTATACAGTCCAGTGATGTGTCCAAGGACTCGGAACTGATTATCTCCCTGCGCAAAAAACAATTGAGTGTAAGATCAATTATTTTAATTTTAGGGGGATTTCCTCACTTATGAGTTAATGAGATATGGACGACAGGGTGGATGATTTCAATTGTGGAGCATAATGATCACCTCGTATAACAACTCAACAAGGAAAGTTGTATATGCATATTAAAACTGATAATGGTTTATATTGTTCTCGAGAGTGTGACTATAGGGAAGCGTCTACTCCCTCCGAGCTGATGGGGCCTGCTTAGAAACCAAAATTAGGTGAGTCAATCTGAAACCAACACATATATGAAACTATATATTACAATGGCACGAGGTTTGTATGCTGCTGTATGTATGAGCAGCGATTGGCCCTCTGGGCGTGTAGTGGATTATTATTAGGGAGTAGGATTGCACTTATACTTACACAGTGTGCGCATGCCTTGCTACGGACATGGAATGAATGGGTGAGTTGTCTTCACCTCAGGTTTTCCTGAGTTGATTGAGTATGCTCAAGCAAAGATAATGCTTTTATTAAGTAATTAAAACCTCTCTACTTTTTGGTATCCTACAGGTTTCGTGAAAATTGAAAGGTAGGAGAGCCATATGCCTACTTATGTTCACTGTTCCCTTAGAAAAAGATACGGGTATGCAGGGAGGGCTAGGTGCCCTGAAGAAGGCTGAGTGACCGGTCAGGCATTTTAGAATTGGCCAAAACATGTTAACATGATAAAGATGCCAGGACCATTGGTTTCCCACTAAGCATCTATGGCAAAGGTTTTTAAACATGGCAGGAGTTTCCACAGAAGAAAGATATTTAGGATGTACCGATAACCATTTTGATACTTGGCTGAACCACTCCCCCGCCCCCAGCCCCGGAATTGTCAAGAAAAATGAATATTTAAGTGTTCCCAGACTAGGTTGATGCCACCCAGGTGGCATTGTCCAACCAGGGTTAAAGAAAAAGAAGACACCAATGATGAAGCATGCCACCACTTGGTGGGTGAGGTGTTTTCTTTTAACATTATTAATATTCCTGTAGGATATGGTTTAAAAGGCAGTTAGCAGTTAATTCTTGGGCTTCCGCATTTTGTGGTGCTAAGCTTACATTGCTGATGCACATGCTGTTCCTTTTCTGTGACAGAGGGATACTTGACTGCTGTTTCACTTGCTGCACCTCCTCTGATGTGAGGGGGTAAGTGTACCACAGCTGTTGTTCATGCTGTATTTGAGTTAGCAAGGAAAGCCTACAGGAACGATGTATTCTGTTCTGAGGGAAACAGACACTTGAACTGCTGATGCTAGGTTGTGCCAGTTTTGTGTCAACTGCAGATGCAGTGCTCAAACTATCCTGGAGATAGGAATGCTTGCATCACTGATGCAGCACTGTACCTGCTTTGAGAGGGATGGAAATTCTCTCTGCAGGTGATCCTGCCATTGCTGTTCTGTGAAAAGAGAGAGGATTGCACCAATACTCCCCATGCTGCACCCGTTCTGTGTACAAAAAAAGCTTGAACTGCCATGTAGCACTAGTTCTCTAAGGAAGGTAAGTAGGCACTGCTGGTGCTGGTATGGTATTCATCTGTGTGTGCGGGGAGCTTGCACTGTTGATGCTCGTGTGGTATCGGTTTTCTGTGCCTTACTGAAGCTTGAGAAAATACTTTTACCTCACAAAAGTCAAAATGATTGACATTGCCAAACCATGTACTGTCTTTATACAAGAAATCGCTATGGTTAGGCGGAACTTGAGGAGTTTCACGCCATGGAGTTCCACGCTGTTACTTAAAAACTTTGTGAGATTCTGCGGAATTCTGCGAGTAATGGGGTTTTGGTACGTCGCGCTGCTCACTAGGATTTTTAGAGCCAGGAGCTTGTTCTGCGCTGTAAAATCAGTGCGAACAGCACCACGCGCCGCACCAGAGGGCACTGCTTCTTTCTGCTGCTCGAGTAGCTTTTCTACTCAAGCTGCAACTTTCTCAACGTGAGTGGTAGTGACCTGCCACGACTGCCCATGTTGAGAAATCTCGCCAGGAGGCGGTCTATTGCTTGATTTTCTTGCTCGCCAACTTAACGTTGGCAAGCCGCGCGTGAGAATAAACTCCACCATGCGGCGGTTGGCAGAGTTTTTCCGAAACTGGGCAAAACTCCACAAACTCTGCCTGAGGAGCAGAGTTTACTGCCCACCCCTGGAATTCACCCAGAAGTGGTAGAACAGAAGAGAAATTTGTGCTATACAACACAACATATATGGAATAAAGGACCCCCTGCCACACATTAAAAAGACATTTTAAGTCATTGAGGAGTTCCATTACCATGTAGAGGACTGAGGAAAAAGGCCAAGTTCAGTTATAAGGCAATGGAATTCTGAAGTGACTTGCAATGTCTTTTTCATGTATATCAGAGTGTATTGTATTCATTTTAATGCATGATCACACCATAACTCTTTCCAAAATCGATGTAAATCCCTGGTGTCTTGATCTTTAATGTGAAAGATACAGTATGTTTGTGGATGCGAAGAACAAAAGCAGAACCTGTAATGCACAATTAAACATGCCAAAAAGCACTTAAAAATTTGTTGCCAAAAAAGATAGCAGAATCAGTTTATTTTAAGTTTATTTTAAGTCAGATTAAAAAATGCTGTAGCTTCGAATGTGTAGAAACATGCAGAGCATTTTTATCATTCCTGAAACGACTTGTATAGTCGAGAAAATGTTGCCATAAATATGCTGAACACTCATGCTTATTTTTTCTACACTATAATAAGTCATTATAGGCATGATAAACCTTCTACATGTTTCTACACATTCTGAGCCACAGCATTTGTTAATGTGACTTACAACAAACTGATTCCGATACCTTTTTTGAGGAAAGTAGATCTAAAGAAGGAAAAGCCTGTCCTGCAGCTCTAATGATGCTCTGTGCCATACCATTCACCTTGCCTGAGTGCCCAGGCAGGCATACTAACGTCATATAATAAGTCATTACAATTGCGCCACTACGTCATTTCTCACCAATAGCCATCTATCACAGAATAAATCACAAACATCACTATACAAACACGCACTTACCAATCAGTTCTAACAAACACTGGTATTATTCCAAGGCGTTTAAACACATACGAGGGAAGGAATCTCTTTTTTTTAGTAAAACATCCTCGTTTTAAGCCCTTGCATTTAATGAGCTCCATAGAAACACTCAGCTGCGTGGAGAAATGACTAATTTGGACTCGGGCAACAATTTGGTATAAGAGTCCATTCTGCCTCTGATTGATTACCACGTAGAAAAAATGCATGCACGCTTCGCAGCTAATAGTGGTGCATAAATTGCTGGAAGACATTGGGCCAGATGTACGACCCTTTTTTGCGGCCGCAAACGGGAGAACCACCCGTTTGCGGCCTCAAAAAAGGGTAATAGCATGTACAAATGCTATATTGCGAGTCCCTGACGCGCAAAATAGCATTTGCGACTCTCGCTATTAGGAAGGGGCGTCCGCGAGTCAACATGCTATGTACTAGTGTTTTGCAACCGGATTTGCGGCCGCAAAACACTCGCAGTTTACCACCTACTTTAAGTAGGTGGTAAACCACTCGCAAAGGGGACCCCTTCCCCTTTGTGAGTATGTTGGAAAATATTTTTTAAGAGCAGGCAGTGGTCCCAGAGACCACTGCCTGCGCTTAAAAAAATGAAACTGAAAAGTTTAATTTTCCTTTTTTAAATGCATCCCGTTTTCCTTTAAGGAAAACGGGCTGCATTTAAAAAAAAAAAGCTGCTTTATTAAAAAGCAGTCCCAGACATGGTGGTCTGCTGAGCCCAGCAGGCCACCATCCCTGGGAGGGCTGTCATTCCCAATGGGCTCGCAAATTGCGAGAGGCTCATTAATATTAATGAGCCTCGCCATTTGCGACCCCATTAGGCATCGCAAACAGTGTGAAATACACTGTTGTACATCCGAAATTGCGCATCACAAATTGCAACTCGCAAAAGAGTCGCAATTTACGATGCGCAATTTTCTTGGTCGTACATCTGGCCCATTATTTCTTAGCACAGGTTTTGTGACCACAGAAGATTTTACAATGGGTGACCAGGGGCGTAGCTTCAGGGGGGTGTTTGGAGTATTACGCTGCCTTAATAAATGTATTTTCTGATAAATAGTTGGGTACAGGTACTTTAAGTCAGGTAGGATGAGTTCTGTCAGATTTCACCAGGAATGTTTACACTCACAGTAAAAACACACACACACACACTCTCCCTCTATCTGTCCAGAAAAAGAATGAAAACAATGGTTATTTCACAAAATAATGCGTTTTCTCACTTAGTACCCCCTACCAATCTGCATTACTCACCCTTTCCACTGCCCCTTAGGCCCCTCTAGAGCCCCATTCTTGTTGTATAATGTATTTTAAAATTGTGGGGTATATTTACTAAGATTTTGTGCCGTGTTTGTGTCACCAAAGTAACAAACATAGCAGCAAAATCTTTTTTTCACAATTTACTTTCCAGCGAAAACTTGTTTGTGCTGGAAATTCACTTAAAAGTAATGCAAAGCAGTGCATAAAGCTGCGTTGCATTACTTAGTGCCAAGCGGGCATTTTTAATGGGTGGTACATGGGTGTTACCACGCAACCACCAATGATTTTTGACGCAAAACTATATTTACTAAAACAAAAAGTAGACAGAGATTTGAGTAAAAAATATGCCCATTTCAAATAGCACTATCAAGGAGAAATGCTTTTATTTCTCCTTTCTTTTGGACTGTGCATTTCTTTGGTTTCATATGAGTGACACTCTAATGTCAAATTTGTGACACTTCGAATGACACTTGATCATGAGTAAATGAAAACGATGAGTATTTGAGTACGTCTCTGTGGATTATCCATTACTGCGTCCAGCAAGATCACACAACAAACATACGATTAACACAAGTCAGTCCTATTGCCAATGATTGTAAGCAGTATCAGATCCATGAGTTAAAAACAATGATGTTTTTGTGAGTAAATAGAATTGAAAATGTTTCAATTCTGACAGTAGTAGAGTGATAATTATGTGCGACATTACCATTTTAGTGCCGTTGTCCAGACAACAGCACTAAAATGCATTAGTCTAACCCCTGATGAGTGGGGAATGGTCAAAGGTTCCAGTGACAGAGGGATGAAGGTGGGTCCAAAGTGAGTTGGGGGTCAGATCTACTGCCTCTGAATAGTCTGCCCTGTTCTTTTACATATGTGTCTGTCTGGTCTGGGTTGTCTCCTCTTACATGTTCAACCAACCTTTCAGCTTCTTCTGCCACTAACTGTATCAACTCAGGGCAACATTATTCACCCAGTCATCCATTCATTCACCCACCCACGCATTCATCCATGCACTTATCTCTTCATGCACTCACTAACTCATATATAAGTATTCATTTTCTCATCTACTCACTTATGTGTCCATTTATCACTTTTCTTGTATTATTCCTCCATTGATCTCCTCATGCACTTAATAATCATTGCACACACTTACTTACCTGTTCAATGGTCCATACATTCTTCTACTCATTCACTAATCTATGTAGCACTCATTCATATTCATTCACTCGGCCATCCTTTTCATCCATTCATGTACTAAGAGACACACTTACCTCATCTACTGTTGCAAACACTCAACTATCCATTCAACCATCCATGAATGTGCTCATATACCCATCTATGCACACCCATTAATACATTCTCACAACTATTCACTCGTTCCCCCCAAAGACACTCGCATACACAAACTCATCAAAAAATAAAAAAAACCTTTGATTAAAAAGGTTGACGTATTGCCTTTGTTGATGCATGCATTAATTTAATTGTTATTTTGCAAATCACTGCGATCACGATTCTGTGGGCTAATTTTTAAGTGTTTGATGTTTAGTCGAGGATCTGTTGCTGCATGCAGCACGTGCTGTTTAGGTGGAGGCCGAGCAAAATATGCACCCCTCGGCCACAGTCATTATCAGCCTAACAGTTTGTAGGCTTTAAGGGCACGGAATGGAGAGCTGGGTGCACAGAGACCAAGCAGCGTCCATGCCTCACAACCCCCTCCTCTCGGGCAGTGGCACTCTGACCAATCAAGCCCCAGCTTGAAGAAAACTTTTCGGAGACCTACAAATACTCCTACTTCCGATATAAAGCTAGGGAAGAGGAGTGGCGTCTTTTTTATGAGTCCAGTGTCTAGCTAAGCAGCTCCAACATTAACGTGAGGCGCAATACAACCTTCAGTGAGTTCGCTTTACCTGTTCACAACACTGACTGTACAGCAAGATGTTTAACCAGTAGCGGCTCCTCCTCTAAGGTGGAGGAGCGTCGCCCCACTGCTTTTCAGCAGTGCAAAAAAGGAAAAATAAAATGCTACTAGCACAATGCTATTATCATTTTATTTTTCTGTGCTGAAGCCAGTTTTGGGGCTGGGCTTGGCTGTCGTCACAGTCAGCAGGGGGTAGCAGGGGTTGCCTCCTCCTACCGCCCCCCCTCCCCCACCCACACACAAAAAAAGTTTGGTGAGGCTGATGCCGATGTCCTGGGGTGTTTTCACACCCCTTAATAGACATCGGTAGTACAACGCCTCTGAAAATAAACTGAAATCAGGGCTGGACTGGCCGTAGTGGGCACAGGGCATCTCCCCGGTGGGCTGGAGGGGTGGGGGCCGGTTTTTAGGCCATGGGGGGCGGTTTTGTCACTGGGGGCCGGTTTTGCAGCAGTGCTGCAATATTGGGCCCCAGTAACAAAAGCAGGAGTGGTGCATTTTACTAGCACGCCCCCCCATCCCAGGGCCGGTCGAGCAGCAATCTGCCAGGGCTGGTTGCTGTTCCCAGTCTGGCCCTGACTGAAATCCACTATTTACAGTGGTTTGCAGCTAGTTTTCCCAGCCACCCTGTGATATCGGCTCCTCACCGGGAGACCGTGTGATGGGAGCCCATATCATGTGTCACACGGTGGTACCGTGTGAGTTGGCAGGTATGCTATTTCCATGTACCAACCATTGTGGCACTATAATGGAGCTTTGTGAAGCAAATCAATTCCAATGGAACTATTACTTTTGATCAAATGTAGGCTACACGTCATCAAGTGAACCGAATCGAAACATAAACAACATTTGGATGTATTAGGCTAGATTTATCAAGGCTTGACAATATGTGTAATCTATCAATTGTACTAGTTGAATATATAAAGTAATCGGTACTCGTTTGACGAACCTTCGAAGTATAGAGGACATGGTCAGTCCTACACACATCTACCTCGTGCCACCATGTAATGTGTGAATACCTTCTTCACGTCCAGAGCATACATGCAGGGCCGGCTCTAGGGCGGTGCGATCAGTGCCACCGCACCAGGCGCTGACTTGGTGTGGGGGCGCCATGTTTATTGTTTTAAAAGCACCTGATGCCACGTTCCTTGTCCCAGCAATTTTCAAGCATCAATAAAAATGTCATGATAACTGGAGAGAGACTGGAACTTTGTCTGGTAGTGGAAGTTTTGACTCATCATAGCGCAGAAGGTTAATATGCCTGCTGAAAAGAACGTGTCCCATTCAGATCACAAAGTGCATACACAATAAATGAATATATGACGATACAACGCGTTCCATTACAACGCAGTATTTTACATTGCGGTTTTTACAACGCAAGTCGTTACAGCGACTTGCGCTGGAGGGCGCTGGACTTAGGAATAGTATGATTTACTATTCCAACTCCAGTCTACGTACAGTAGGGAAGGTGTTGGAATAGTAAATCATACTATTCCTTAGGTTAGAGCGCCATCCAGCGCAAGTCGTTGTAACGACTTGCGTTGTGAAAACCGCGATGTAAAAGCATCACGTTGTAAAAGTTGCGTGGTAAAGGATGTCTCCCACAATAAATAGGTCAATGGGATATCACTTTTGTCAGAGAGATCCTTTTGTTACTTGCAGTTTAAAAGTTAAAATCCTAATATAGAGCAGTGTGCTATTAACTGTGGTTAAAGAGCTGCATGCAAACTGCAAGGAATATATTACAGCAACATGTTTTTTGCCCAGTCCTTCCTTATCCTAATATTGCAAAAGGGTTTATTTGGGTAGAAATCAATTCTTATTATTAAAGAAAACCCCTAACAATGGTGTTACATTTTAAATTCTGAATTTGCGCTTTTCCAGACCAAGGACTCTTAAACTACACTGCCTACAAGTATGGATGACATGTGACTCCTACACCTTGTAGGGCTCTGTCTTATGTAACATTTCCTATACACTGATTTACACATGTATGATTGTCTCCGTGCAACGTATGTGTGATGTAATGTGTTCTGACACCTTAAACTGGTATGAGTGGCGCTATAAAACTAACTCAATCTAAGAGACACTGGTTATGGAGACTTGGGGTGATTGTCAAGTGGTGGTAGTGAAGGAATCCGTGGCGAGGTGGTCATGGGGGGGGGGGCGCCAACAAACATTGTCGCACAGGGCGCCACCAGAACAAAAGCCGGCCCTGCATACATGAAGTCCTTGCATCACCTCGGGTGCATTGGAGTGCATCCCCCCAATTGGCCTCTGCACTGTCCAAGGCGTCTGTACATTTGTGAGGCGGTCGACCTGGATTAAATTCTAGGGGACCCTAAAAAAACTTTGAAGAGGGCATTAACACTTTGTGTTACACCCTGATCCAGCCCTGGCTTCATAACCAACAACACTATGCATTTTGGAAAGTGTTGCTTCACTTTTGCAAGCAACAGCAGAGGCATACAAATCCCAGCATGCAGAGGGCGGCAGGGTAAAAGGCCAGGACAGCAGAGGTGTCGCACGTGGCACTGCCGGCCTCCGGGGGAAGTGAAGGTTGCAGACCAGTCTTCCCCTGGGGCACTTCGCACAAGGCCGGAAGGACAAGGTGGGGAGGGGGACAAGGGAGTAGGGGAAGGGGCGGGAGTAGATTGGGGTATAAAGGTGTCAGGAGGGGAGATTCCGGCCTCTTCTTGACACCTTGCACCACCGGGAGGGTAGGGGTTTAATTTAGCTAAGGAGAATAGTTTATTGGGCCTAGTGCTTAGTGCAGACTGGGGAGCGTTCAGTAGGGCCGAGTCATCCTCCGACGGTTAGCAGTTCATCAGGCTTACCTTGCAGTGCAGCCGGGGATCGATGGCAGCACCCGACGGTGATGCGGTGCGGGCCGCGTTGTGGTGCTGGGTCAGGCGGGCCATGCGGACCTTCTACGGCCCGGGGTCCTTGATCAAGCGTGGGTCGGCATGGTCCGGCCATGCGGTCGGCCTCGAGTGGCGTGGCTGTGGCTTTAGCGGCATGCCTGGATGAGCCGCCACACGCCGAAAAATCAACTCCAAGCAGCGGTGGGGCCAGAAGAAAGAGCCAGTGGGAGCCAAGCGCGGAGGCTAGCGTAAGAGACTGCCCGCGCGGCTCTCTGAACCTCATGCGGACACGGTGAGTGGGGGGCGGGGCTGCCTAATATGGTGCCAGTACTGTTGGGCTCTGGCACCAGCGGGGAGAATGCGAAATATGAACTCCCGGGAGAGAGCGGGCCTCTTATCTCTCGAGGAGCCCCCCCCCTGGGAGTACGGTAGGCAAAATGACAGGCAGCCTGGGCCCTGTGTCAAAGAAGCCCAGAGGGGCTGGGGCCCAGGTGGTAGTCTGTCAGACAGAGCCCAGTGAAGAGGAGCTATTCTCTGGGGGCACCAGTATGGGTGAGGTGGGGGGGGGGATTTCCCCCTACCTTGCCCAGGTGGGCAGGCATGGATTTAGAGGTGCGCATTAAGGAGAAGCGCCAAATTATCAAGGAGTCAGACGACAGATGGGCAAAGATGTGTGAGGCCAGGGAGCTCGAGGAGCAAGCATCCCCTGGGTGGGGGGGGGTCCCATTCAGGCGAGCAGGGTGTAGGGGACCAGGACGCGGGGGGACCAGTCGGAGCAAGTGGGTCTGGGTAGAGGATAGTCGCCCCTCGAAGAAGGGCAGAGGGACAGCGAGCACAGAGGTGAGGCCCGGTGGTGTACAGGCCCACTCAGGTTGGAGCAGCCTGTTGGGGGGGGTCCAAGACCGGTAGGTGAGGCCGGGAGAAAAGGGGTGACACCGGCGGGCGCATGACGGCCCCGGGATGCTGGCCAGAAGCAGCAGGGGGTCCGCAGTGGCCTACCCTCCAACGAGGGAGCGCTCAGCGAGCATGACAGTGAAGGATTGCGCCGGGAAGAGTGGCATGACGGCGAAAGGACAGAAGAGAGCAGTGTGTGATGATGTATGGGGTACAATGGAGAGTGAGGCAGTGATAGTGCTGGATTACGGAGAGGAGAGTGACGAATGGGAAGAGGGAGAAGTGGGTGATGAGGAGGGAACAACTGCAGGAGGCTCCGGGGCAACGACGAAGGCAACCACGAAGATTGGTGTTTTACAGGAGGCAAGTGCGGCCAAAGAAAAGTCAAAATCCATGGGGCAGAAGGAGGACAGCAGTCAGGGCAAGGACAAGGAGGGCCAAGGCCGACTCTCAGGTAATGGGGATTGGAGGACGGCATGGGAAGGGGGTCTGAACGGGGTAAAGGGGAAATCCTGCCGGTCGGTGGGAGTGGGTGAGGGGACAGTGAGGGATTTGGTGACAAAGACAGGTGTAGCTGCGGTGCCTGCATTGGACAAGGGGACAAACGGCGGCAAATGTTTGGTAGGCGCGAGTGTCCAGACAGACAAGGTGGAAGGGAATGAAAGTAAGGAGGATAAAGCGGATGATAAGCATCACAAGAAGTAACATACATGGGGCTGGCAATGCCATTGGGATCGCATCTATCAGAGAAAACCAGAAACAGGATATGGAAACATGAATACGTTGACGTTTTCAAGTTATTACATAGGGAGATACAGGCGAAGGAGGGCTCAAAGGAAGAAGAGTGGGAGTTGACAAGGAGGCCGAGGGTACCCATTAACATGGAAAACTGAACCTCAGCTTTCTTAATTTATGCCAGCATTTATTGTGAGAAGCATATGGATAGGGCGATTGCCTTGCTGAAATACATGGATATTATCCGTAAGGCACAGATGCACTTTGGGAGCTTTGCATGGCTGAGCTACGATGAAGAATTTAGGGCCAGTGTCAGCTTCAACCCAGATAAACCTTGGGGTGAGGTAGATCAAGAGCTATGGATGCAGTGGCTGTCCTCTACACAATCCTCGGCATCCACGCATACGGCCAGCGGCCTACCAGTGACATATCAGTCCTTTCAGGCGCGTCCTGCTCAGCACGGAGCGGGAGGGTCTGGTTTCGTGGCAGGAGGATCAGTTTCACACTAAAGCAGACAGGGGCCACCATGGGGACATGTTGGAACTTTAATAAAGGATTTTGTTCCAGGCACCCATGTAAGTTTAAACATGAATGCTCCAAATGCGGGGGGAGGCATCCACTCACACAGTGTTTCACACTGGCTACCCCATCGGAGCAGTGGAGAGCCACTAAAGGACGGGGGTAGTCTGGGCCAAAGGGCCCCTACCCCAGTTAGGATTGAGGCCATGGGCCCGTGGCTCTCGATCTACCCCGATAAGGAGGCAGCGTTACGGATACAGTGGGGATTCATCGAAGGCTTCCGGGTAAGATACCATGGTCCAAGGGGGCGTAGATGGGCGGACAACTTGAAATCAGCTAAGGAATTGCCACAGGTGGTAGCAGCGAAATTACGAAAGGAAGTTGAGGAGGGTAGGATCTCTGGTCCATTCATGGAGTGGCCTTTGGAGAACTTGATCATCTCGCCTTTAGAGATGGTGCCTAAAAAAGAGCCTGGAGAGTTCAGAATGATTCACCACTTATTTTGGCCAGAAGGGGGGTCCGTCAATGATTTAATCGCAGAAGAAGACTCTAGGGTGCTGTATGCCTCAGTGAACGATGCCATCCGCTTAATGTGACATCAAATCTGCCTTTCGTTTGCTGCCCATACACCCAGCGGATTTTCTACTATTAGGGATGCAATTTGATGGAGCCATATATGTGGACAAAGTTTTGCCGATGGGCTGTGCAATTTCTTGTGCCCTGTTTGAAATGTTCAGTACATTCTTGCAGTGGGTCTTCATAAAGAGCAGTGGTCACCGGGATGTTTCTCATTACCTGGACGATTTTTTGTTCATTGGGAAGGGAGCCTCCAGGGATTGTTCGAAGGCATTACATCACTTTGAGGGACTGTCACAGGCCTTTGGGGTGCCCTTGGCGCCAGAAAAAAAACGTCTGGGCCCAGTTGCAGACTGACCTTTTTGGGCATCTAACTGGACTCAGTACACTGGGTGGCGCGGCTGCCTAGGGAAAAAGTGGAGGACATCCAGGCCTTTTTGCTACGGGTGTTGGGTGAGAGGAAGATTGAGCTGAGAGCGGTGCAGAAGCTGCTAGGCTTCCTGAACTTTGTATGCAGGGTGGTGAGAGCGGGGAGAACATTTTGCAGGCGCCTAGGCATGGCCATATCAGGAGCAGCGCTGCCACACCACAGGGTCAGGATTTCGTTGGGGGTAAGGGCAGATTTGGGAGTGTGGCAGAGGTTTTTGGCTGATTTCAATGGTGTGTCGTTGGATTTTGTGGAGGAGAACACTGTTTGGCAGGTTCAAATTTTTTCAGATGCGGCAGGGTTTCGGACTGTTTTGGGATGGAAGATGGTGCGCAGAGAAGTGGCCAGAACACTGGTTGAGGCAGGGACGTAGCATCGCATTCTTGGAGTTTTTCCACTATAGGTGGCATTGGCTGTCTGGAGTGCGGAACTGGAGAATCGGACAGTGTTTTTCCATGTGGACAACATGACAGTGGTAGAGCTGGTGAACAGGCAAAAAGCGAATGATTTGAGGGTTTTGCGGCTGCAGCGAAGGTTTATGCTGTTGTGTTTGAGGCTGAATGTTTTGTTTCGTGCCAAGCACATACCAGGGGCCAGCAATGACATCGTGGATGCATTGTCTCGTTCGCAGTGGCAGCGATTCCGAGTACTGGCGCCCGGAACGCAGGAATGCAAGACAGAGCTGCCGGATGACATCTGGGTATGGGGAGAATGATAGGCATGGTCGAGAGATCTTTGGCGGAGTCCACAAGACGGAGCTACAGGCTGGCGTGGTCCGAATTTGGGGAGTTTATGGGTCAAGCCGTAGCCCCACTGAGCCTTACGCGACAGGACACGGAGCAGGGAGTGTTGAGTTTTGTTTTACATTGCATAGATAAAGGTTTGTCACAGACGACAATAGCGGGGAAAGTTAGCAGGGATATCCTTTTACAGCAAGTTATATTTAGGTTTTGATCCGCCAAAGATGAGATCTTGAGCAGAATGTTGAAAGGTTGGGGACGTGAACGAGGGGGTAGGAGGGAGTTCCAAGGGAGGCTATCACGTTGGATCTGTTGCAAGAGTTGCTAGGGGTTTTGCCAGAATGTTGTTACGACCCATTTGAGGTGTCGATATTTAGACTATGTATGATTTGGATGTTTTTTGGAGCTTTCCGGGTCTCGGAGTTGTTGGGGACGGCACGACAGGTGGGGGTGTCTTATGGGGAAGAGCGACTGGACCAGGGTCGTTTGGGGATTTGGCTGAGTCGCTCTAAAACAGATCAGGCAGGCAGGGGGAGATGTGTTTGGTTGAATGAGAGTGGTTGCAGTGGCGCGTGCCCTGTGCGTGAATGTCGGGATTATGCATCAAGACCGGGTCGGCATTTAGCGGGTTTTTTTGCCATGCGTCAGGAGGACAGGTGATGGCGTTTCAGCTGCTACCGGTTTTGCACATGGCACTACGCAAGGTGGGCAGGGAACCAGCCGATTTTGGGACACATTCCTTCCGCATTGGCGCTGCTATGGCGGCGGCACATTTAGGGTGGTCCTGGGGCAAAATTCGCCAGATTGGGAGATGGAGGTCCAGGTGCTGAGAGAGATATGTGGGCAAGTAGGGGCTAGAGCTGGGGGTAGAGCATTGGGCAGGAAGGGCTAACGCACAGGGGGGGGGGAGAATTTTCAAGGCTAATCAATTTCCTTTACATCGTAGGATGTGTGAGCGGCCTGGGAACCAAGACGGTTACCTGGATCGTGGGACATTCTTTGGTCCACTGAGCAGCCAAATATGGGGACCAGCAGGTGTATTGACACAACCTGGGTTTGAGGAGCAGTCACCACAAAGTGTTTTGGTGGGGTAAAGGGGGAATGCGTTGGGGGGCATTATTGCCGTGGTTGACAAAAATGGTACCGCAGAGGGGCTGTCCAGACTTGCTGGTGTTACACCTGGGAGAGAACGATCTAGTGCGTTTGTCAGGACTGACACTACTGCAGCACATTCAGAGGGATTTGGAGGTGATAAAGAGGAATTTGGCTGGAACATACTTAATATGGACTGAGTTTGTGCCTCGCAGAGTATGGAGGGGGGCTGTCAAGCATGCAGCCATTGATAAGGCCCGCAGGAAACTGAATAGGGCAATGAGGGTTTTCTGCCAGGCAAAAGACATAATGGTGATTTCCCATGTGGGACTGAAGTTGGAGAAGTCAGTATTGTTCAGGGACGATGGGGTGCACCTGTCGCGGATGGAGAACGCATACTATATGATGGAAATGCGAGATGCGATCAGTAAGTTGTGGAATGAGTCCATTTGGTGTTGCAGGGAATACTGAAGGAGGGCGACAGGTGCACAGGAACTGTTGGGGTGGGGGCAGGTAACTGCCCTATGGGGGTTCCCTGGTTGGCGGTACTTTGGAGGGGTGGTGAGTCACATACGGGCAGATCCACCCCTCGGGGCGGGGAGGGTACACAGGTGACGGATGGCGGGGTGTGGGATGCAATGAGCATGGAAGGAATTCATGAGAGGATGTTTTGGAGGGCAAGTGAAGGGAGAATGGGGATATGAAGGAGGTCGCAGAGTGAAAGGGGAGGAGTGAAACAGGTGAGATGGTTTGAGGATGGCTGGGGAGAATGAGATGTATGGTTATGATAAAAGTTATATATTTGCAGTTATGTATTGTTAATAAAGTTTAATCTGTTGCAACCTTGTCCTAATAAAATGGCATTTTACGCTTCAAGTAACAGCGTGGAGTGTGGTTATTTTGCGCGAGGAAGCCTCAAAGGATTCTAATCTGTGACCTCTCGTCCCCGGTCATCGGAGCATACGCCTCACCTCAGAGCGTTAAAGCAGTGCTGAAGAAGCACATCCTGCCGTCACCAACAACAAACACCTCCTTCTCGGATTGCAAACATGTATATTGCTGCCTGCGTATCATGCTAGATTTGAGTATGGCTGTTCATTGTGTTCCCGCGCTATCTACTTGGAAGCTGCTGCACCTGTCATCCTCCTGCTAGTACTTTATGCCATTGTTTGCGTTTGTCGGTCCTGTGTACTGCCAATGTTCTTAAGTTCAGCTCCGATCGAAATGCAATTTAAAAAATAAATAGTCGCATATCTGCAGCGTTAGTTCGACCCACACTGAGCTGTCTTACATAAATAGGAAAATTATAAATAGTCCGCTGCTTCTCCGGTGAGGTGCGCAGGACGTTCTTTTGCAGCGTGACAGAAAGGTCTGCGGCATGTTTTCATAAAGAAAGACCGTTAAATCATCATTGAAGCTTCGAGAAGCCTCTTTCGCGGAGAAACGCAAAATATTTTGACGTGCCTGGTACAGGAGGAACAAAGCCCTCATTGACAGAGTATGTACTCGCGTGTTTTGGGGCTACTGGGAAAGGGGAAACAGGATGGGAGAAATTAACTGTGGGGGATGGGGTCTTGACTAGCCTTCTAGCCACGTTCTTCACAAGCTGATATGAGAAACACGGGCCCTCTTCTCTCCCCCTCCACCCCCTTTGGGATCCTCTGTTAATGATGAAAGCCTTTCATGTCATTTCCTTGTCATTCCCAATTCTCATCAAATTTCCAGTGGCGCGTGAATATTCTGGCGAGGAGGAAGGATCGAGGCTGCACAGTGTAGGGAGAGGTCTTGGTGGCCTGTAGGCAAATCTCATAGGATTCGCACAAGTCTCTCCCGTTGTGCAGCATGAAATAACGGGTCCTGCAACACCAAAACCTATCTACTCACCCCACTCTCATAAATCACAATGCCTCATTCTGCTTAACCCCTCCTTGCTATCTCACAATATGTAACCTCCTCTATCCGATTTTCTCCTCCCTCATTTTCCACTTATATTAAATCACTCTAATAATTACAACTCCTATTGTACAGAGCGCCCCCCATATGGGGTAGCGGCACTTAGGACCTGGGACCACCGTGGCCCGGGCCCTATCTCGAGCCAGAGACATGCCGGACAATTACTACTTTCCGGGCGAAGGGAAATGTAGTCACACTGGATATGTGTCACTTCCGCCACCGCAATAGCCAGGGGGTATATAGGTGCCCCTTCCCCTGGCCTCTGCCTTTTACGGGAGCAGAGCATCACGGCGGCAGCCAGAACAACAACTCTTATTAACTAAATGCATCACCATTTCAAAATGAAGGGACTTCTTCAGTTTCCTAAGAGCAGAATACCGACCCAATAACCAACAAATCTCCATTAACAATAACCACTGAATTAACCACTAACTTTGGGCTACAGAGTAGCCTGCTACCCACCATAAAGCACTTCAACGTCTCTTCAGAGGTAGTAAGCGCTATGTAAATGCAATTACAATACAGAACAATGGAAAGTGAAGGTTCACTACATACACAGAGAGGCCAGGCAGGCGGCCATTTTGAATCCCGCCGTCCCGCCAGTCCAGAAGCAAAGGAAAAACAAGCATTTGCAATGCAGTAGGTCTCGCATTTGCGAGAGTTTGAGCTATTGGCATTGTAAATGACAATGCCTTTCATTTATGTGTTGGCTTTTAAAACATAAATAAAAGGCATTGTCATTTACAATGCCAATAGCTTAAATTCTTGCAAATACTACACCTATTGCATTGCAAATGCTTGTTTGTAAAAGCACCTCATGACGTGCTTTCACTTTATTGGTGGCCACGCCCCTTTGTTTAGATGACCCATGACTAAAGAAAGGTGCGCGGCCTCCATTAAAGCAAAAACACGGTATGGGGCGCTTTTACAAAAAAAGCACATTTGTTTGTTAAGTTGACAAACAAATGTTTTTTTTTGTAAAAGCGCCCCATGCCACGCGTTCACTTCAATGGCGGCCACGCCCCTTTCTTTAGATGCAGCTCATTTAATGAAGGTGTGCCGCCGCCAATAAAGTGAAAGCGCAGTATGGGGCGCTTTTACAAAAAAAAAAAAAAGCATTTGTTTGTCAAGTTGACAAACATGTTTTTTTTTGTAAAAGCGCCCCATGCCACGCTTTCACTTGAATGTCGGTCACACCCCTTTCTTTAGAAGCGGCTCGTTTAAAGAAAGGTGCGTGGCCGCCATTAAAGTGAAAGCCCTGTATGGGGCACTTTTACAAGAAAAAAGCATTTGTTAAGCAGCACAGTGCGTGCAGAAGTGCCGCGATGTGCAGGGAGCATTTTTCAAAGATAAAGCGCAGCGTCCATGATCCGGCGCCTCAATGTCAGGAAAACAGGGTGGGTTAGGGAGAGCCTGTCGTGCCTGCAACAGCAGCTAGAATAAAGACATTAAAGAAAATAGTGCTCACAGACTGTAGATAAAACAGACCGTGTAACAACACCAGTAAAAAGTCCAGTCCTTATGGGAGGTTACAAATGCAGACAAGGCGGGACTAAGGAGGGACTACTAAGCCTATTCATGAATCAAAAGCAACCATTTAGAATGGACAGTAACAGGAGCAAATTGAAAAGATGGGTGGAAATGGGCGGAGCTTCAAGTCCATACCTGAATACAGCATGCCTCGCAGAGCAGTGCATGAGCTGCCCAGGCTCGAGCTAAAAAGCTGACTTAAATAACCACTTCCCTCCCACAATGTCGGCCTACCTGTGACGTAGCATTTGCACTGCCTGATCCTTGACTCATTCCTCCCCTATATGCTCCCTTCACCCGCCAATCCCCTGTTGGTGCCTGGTCGGCTCTCACTGGAGTGGGACCATCCGTGCACCTGCATGATCCCTGCGGCCCTGTGCCTCTGGCCACAGAATCACAAGAGTGGGGGAGGGTAGGAATCCATGGGTGCCTGCCGCCTAACGCCCTACAGCCCTAAACAGGGTATGCTTGCTCAAAGTCAAGGTACATCAAGGGTGTCCTGTTCAGCATAAACTGAAAAACTTGAGGTAACCTAGAGAATGTCCAGCACACCATTGCTTTTTTAACCCAACACTTTTCAGTGATAGTTTTATTTTTTTCCTGCTTGCCACTCAGCTGCATTTTTCTACATTACACATGTATTTCGCCTTCTTACCCTGCACCAAACCCTTAAGGCCTGATTGCAGAAACAGTCTGAGCCCTCTTCCACCTCTGGAATGTTGCCAAAATGAGGATGAGCCCCTTACAGGCTAGCTTTTCAGCAGGGTGTTCTAGGGTGGGGTGGGGCGGGAATAACCACAGGCAAGGGAGGGTCTTGGAGCAGCAGCCACCTCTTTAAATGTGGCCACCTGGGTGTCGGCTTCTCAGACTTGCTCGTTTGAAATGTGCGGGCTTCCCATCAGCACCTGCTAGGATAACAGAGCAATGGGAGAGGCAGTCACGTTCTTACAGACCAATAGCCCCATGGGTTGCCATATTTGCCTTAGTGCCAAACCGAGCCAAACATTCAGCATGTCTTCTTCATCCACAGGTTCAAGGCAGAGCGGCCACCTTCGAAACAGTTGTGGTCACTGCAAACCCAGAAGGTGCAGCAGCTCCCCCGGCTTATTATCCCCGAATACTAAACAGCACTTCCTCTCAAAACCCACATCCCCCTAAATCCACCAGCACTTCCCACAAAGTCCCACAATGCAGATCTTTCTTTTATTCTTCTGTAAATTAACATTTGGAGCGGCAAAAGGGTGGGGGGACAGGAAAGGAAAATAATGAGGTGATTTTGTGGGAAGGCAAGTCAGCGGAGGGCAGGAACCACTTCAAGCTACACAATACGTGCTACTTTCAGACCCAAGGCTTTCATCCCTGCCATTAATCGGTACCCCCCTATTTACGCCCTTTATCAAAGCCACCAGTTGGCACAAATTAGACTGAAATGAACGTGTTTACGTTGACAGTAAGAACCTGGAGTCAAGCTGTCAAACTGTCAACTCTGTCACTCATTTGGTCTTGTCCCCACCTTCCTCACCCCGTCCTCCGCTCACACTTCACCCTTCTATGGTCCCTACTGACATGGGAGAATGAAGACCAAAAAGCCCAGACTGACCTACAATGGCGCCATGGTGGAAAGGCAGTAGGCCTCTGTTGATCCGCACACCGCGCGGCCATTATGTGCTGTTGGCCGCTAGCCAAGCTCGGCTCCACCCCACTTTCAGCAGTACACAAAAAGTCAATTTCAACCATTGAATAGTCCCCAACCCCCAGGGCCCAACGCCTGCGTCTTTTCTCTGGGCCCTTCGAAAAGCCATGCCTAAGCCATACGGAAAGAGGGGCTTTTCGTTTGGAGCATGAATAAGTCCTAATTAACTATAGGAAAAGAGGGAAAAATGACAGTTTGCGGGGGTGGTATTCACTTCTTAGAATAACACATTATTGGACATGAACAATCGAAGATTGTATGGGGGCTGTTTGTAGTGGCAGCTTCATCTCGCCCCAGGCACTCACATTCAATAATGGCGTGAAAGGACGCGTGAAGTGGTTTCTCTCTGTGGGGTTCGTCTTTTCTGTGGCCTGGCTGTTCTCAGAACCCTCCCAGGGCTGCCTTGGTGTCCACTAGCAGCAGGATGGCACCTCACACACAGTGGTTGCTCTACGGTCGTATAATTGCCCAATCTGTTTAAATTGGTGTTCAGCACCAATTGCCACATTACAAACAAGCATTGGCAAAGACAATACGTCTGGCATTGGCTGCAAATATCACAGTTTTTGTAAAACGTTATTGTTTTGGGATCTGCCAGGCCCTCACCAGTATATTAAAAAACAATTGCTAAAAGCAAAAATATTTTGGTCTAAAAAAAGCACACATTGACATAGTATTCCCTTGAACTGAAGAGATTACTTTCTTTGCGGATGTGCTTCTTGTGAAAGAACAGAATGCTGTCACTCAGAGTGAAGTTAGCCAATGGTTATAGTGGGCTGACCCATTGCCATATGCTGCACTGGGTGGAAGAAAATCGTGAATGACACAACAGCAACAATGGATGAAGATGGCTGTCTCAAAGCCCCTATAAGTAGTTTTATGCATATAATTTTAGTAAAATCAAACAGTCTTGGCCAACTGCTGCTCCTTTTTCCAAGGTAATGTGTACAGTCAGAACTGGATTGGCTTATGAGAAAAGGGCCAGATTTCAGAATGGCCCTGTAAAAAGCTTAATGGGCTGAGCACAGTTCAGTAACTTACCAGGCTATACCAATATGACTGAAATGGACCACGAGTTACCACTGAACAGATTTTATGGTATTTTCCAACAATATCAAGAAACCTAATCCAAGTTAGGAACATTACCTCCTGACTCCCGAATGGATAGAAGGAGGCACACATAACTGTGATGCAGTTGAACCCTCGCACCCATGGGCCCTGGCACCACTACTTCCGATGTAACATTGACTGCTATGCACCAGCGCACGTGGCAACGCCAATGGTTGTCCTGCAATGTGCAAGTGTTTCTCAACATGGAGCTGCAGACTCTCACACATCCCACAGCGACCAATTAAAGTAGGACAAGCCCACACTCTCTGAAGACTGTGCAGAGTTCACCATTTTCCGCCCGTGTTTGGAAGGAGACACTATGATAGTGCAAAGCCACCCACTTTGTCCAGGGCTACCTTTTCATGCACCCAAAAGTCTTCATTCAGAAGCTCAATTTCAAAGGACTACGCAACTTATGGTGTGGTTGAGAAAGCCAAGGGAAGAAAGGACGTGTCAAGTAAATGTCCAGAGGCATAGCATCCATTGGTGCAGCAGGTGCAGTGGCACTAGCGACTCGATAGCTGAGGAGCCAACTGATCCCTGTTATTGCTGTATTTTATCATTCAAACAGCAGCCAGGGGACTCGTTTCCTTCCTTGGAGTAGATTCCATGACACACTGACTTGGCTACTATAAATTACATTAAAGGAGTTTTGCTAGTAGGTTGATTTGGGAAGAAAATGCTTTTGGTAGAAACGATTCTGACTTTTCTCTCTAGGAGCCATCTTGCTGGAGGCCAAGACTTCCGGTCAATAAAGGGCAAGGCTTCCTTCTGCAACATAAAAGTGATTATCTTTCAAATTCCGTCGACCTCCTCACATGCAATTCCACATGAACTGTCAACGACTGAGGGGTTCTCTGCGAGACCAAGGATACTTGGGCTTTCAGGAGTAATCTGTGATGCACATAGCCGGTGAAGAAGGCATTGTGGGTTAGGGATGTGCAGTGCAGCCAGCACTTCCTTGATTGGGTACTGAGGGTGGGTCCTAAGTGTTTTGCGAATGCTGAAAGGAAGTCTATGGAAAAGACCTACAAGTTTTCAAAGGCCACCACGAGAACCCTTAATGTAGCTTGGGAAACGGCTCCAGATAAGACACAGAGAAAAGAGTTGTAAAGTGCAGTCCATAAGCTGAAATCGTATAGTAGCTAGTGTTTCCAAGTGGCTGGCTCGACACAGGTCCTTGCCCCCATAACACCTGCCTCTAGACCACATCATGTCCTTTACCTCTTGATCAACACGTTGGTTGGGTCTGTAGGGACCACTGGCTCAGTCCACTCAAGATTCTCTAAAGTTCCCCTTCTTACTCGACGGGGCACAGTAGTGTTTAATTTGTAAATAAACAAGTGCCTGGCCCAAGGTATTGCTTAGGAAACTAATTCAGGTTGCACTACCGGCTAGAACTGCCATCACTGTCACGTGCCAGTATAAATGCTCTGTGCCAAACATCACACTGCTTTAAATGTGACAGGATAGACGATTCAAGCAATAAAGAATGACCTTTAGAATTATTCTTTAAATTTGCATTTAATTGTTAAACTAGTGTGCGCCATGCAGAAATAGACAGATACCGCCACCATTTGGTAAGTAAGCGCCGATGTTATTAATTAAGTGCTGGTGCAGAGCACCGGAAAACAGTGGAACTAATTAACCACTGGGGCAGAGTGGCATGAGAAGGACTAGGATGGGAACTGGGGTACTGAATTGATGGAAAGGAGCCAAACAGAGACAATGGAACAGGGTCCTGACTGAAAGAGGTATGCAGTTATCACATAAAGGGCACATCCATTGACGAGGAACCAGATGGGTTAGTTATGTGGGGCATGATAGATCAGTGAGCACTGGTTGGGCAGTATATATTCTGGAAGTGGGTCAGGGCAAATAGCCTATCTTAACATACCTACAGGCATGTTTGTGCACTCGGCTTTTGTCTGATTGCACAGTTCTAACTCCTATTGATAAGGTTTTGCTATTTAGCCACCATTTTGCAGCACTACGTATGTCTCCGAATTTCTTGGGGTATTGGATTTTGATGTTAGATATGGTAGGACACTAGGATGACCATGGTACACACCCACACACCCTCTCCACTGCTCAGAGCCCAGGTATAGTGGGGTGGAAGACTGCTGCCATCTTGAAAATGCCGAAAGTGGTTAGGGTTAGTCCCAGGAACCTTTACCTCATTGGTGAGGGCCTGCCCAGGGATCGTTCCCACTCACTGGCACGTGTCAGGCATAAACGTGACATCTCCAGGCACCTGTTTCAGAACACTCTTGGACCTGAGGAAGATCAGAAGTGGACTGAGCCCGCTGTCTCAAAACTGAGTAGAGCCGTGCAGGACTTGACCTGCTCTCTCTTGTACCCAGGACAAAGAAGTGGACTCCAAGAGTCATAAGGCTGACCCTCCTGTTCAAGCTACAGGGATAAAACAAGCTACAAGAGGCCTTTCCTGCAAATGCCCAGTTGATAAGTGGCAACTGGATCTGGAGTTGACTCTAGCTGACATGATGAATTGAGACAAAGACAAACTAACCTGGTTGATGTATTCGACAACTACCCTGGTTGATGTATCCAACCCACACTTCATCGAAGTCTCCATCATATTACACCTTGGGCCAGTTCTATCATGACCCTTGACTATAATTTTTGTGCTTTTTTTTTTTTAGAAACAGATTTTATTGTGTCAATCGTCAAATACAATGCAACCCAGAAGCCTTCTGCCTTAGTAAATTATACAGGGTAATTGCATTGACATTTAGAATAAACATTTTCAGAAAAAAAACCATTAAACATAAACCGTAAAACACCCCCCGTTGCACTATGGCAGCACTACATCTTAAATACCACTGTAACACTCACCTCCCAAAATGAAAAATATCACTGAGCCGTCGGTCTATCACTCCACTATCCTGAGCAATCATCACGGGATCAAGGCATCGACAGAGGGAAGTGGTTCGAGGTAGAGACCCCGGTAATCCGCCCAGCGCCTTCAGATCTTGGGATGCTTCTGTGGGCAGCCCCTTGCCTTAAATATTGGAATCTCCAATCCCATGCAGAAATCTAAACCATTCTTCCATGCTGACAAAGAGGGTGGGGTCTCTGCTTTCCATTTCCGTGCAATATCTCTTTTAACCAGCGTGAGCCCCAGTAGTAATAAATGTCATTTATAAATATTACCCCGACACCCTCCATTATATGTAGCAATACCAATTTAGGCGAAGAAGGGAGCTCCCACCCCAGTAACTCTGCGAGGCAGGCTAATACCCCTCACCAGAATTTTGTGAGTGTTGTGCAATGCCAAATCGTGTGGATGAGGGTTCCCTCCTCCCGGCCACATCGTAAGCACAGTGGGGATGACACCAGGCCCGCCCTCCACAGTCTAGTCCTGGTATAATATACCCGATGTAGGTATTTAAATTGAATTAAGCGGAGACGCATCTCGATCGCTGCCTCCCGCGGGGATGCCAGTGCCTCCGTCCAATCATCTCCATCCAGTGAGCCGAGATCCCCTTCCCACGCCTCTCTAAGTTTGTCTAAGGTGGTGGGGCTATTCGTCACCAAGGACTGATACATTTTGGAGATTTTATGGTCTGTTAAGTCCCCCATGAACACTTTGGCTTCAATGGGACTGAATTCGGGAAGGGCCTCCAGTCCCGCAATACTAGGGGAGATGGCGTGCCGAAATTGGAGGTATTTATAGAATTGGGTCTTTGGCATTTGATATTCCTGCTGGAGGTCCTGAAAGGACTTCAGAAACGTACCCCGCATCACATCTCCCAAGACGGAGATACCTATGTTGTCCCAGCCTCGAAATCCCGATAACGCGGCTAGTTGTGGCAGTCGCCCATTTGACCACAGTGGGGTCTCCCCCGTCAACCTGCCCCACCACCCCATCTTACGGAGAGCCTGTTTCCAAACCTGGAATATCACTCCTGTGGCCGTCGGTAGAGACCTACGCAGGGGGGCCGAATACAAGATAGTATGCATGGTGGAGTCTACCATGAGTCTTCTTTCAACTGCGTATGCGGAATCCGACCTATCCCCATACCACCATTCGTTCAACACCAACAGGTGGGAGGCCATATAGTATGACTGAATGTCTGATGTAGCCAATCCCCCACAATATGTCGATTGAAAGCAGGTCCGCAACGCCACTCTGGACGCCCCTCCCGCCCACAGAAACTGACCCAAGGCCGCATTAACCTGGCGAAACCACTGAGGTGAAACGGGGTATGGGTGATTTTGCAGTTGGTAGAGCAGACGCAGCAGCGACACCATCTTAAAGATGGCCGATCGACCATAAATGGAGAAAGGCATATGTGACCATGTCTTCAACTCCTCACGCACCCGCGCCCATATCGGAACAAGGTTCCTGTCCCAGGACACACTCGCAGAATCGGACATGAAGACTCCCAGATATTTCAATCCCACCATCGTGACCTGTATCGCTGATGCCCAAGACCCCAATTCCATTTGTTCTCTTAGTACCCACATAGTAGATTTGCGGGGATTCATAAACAGACCCGATGACTCCCCGAACACTTGCGTGATATGGAGCATCCGTGGCCCCGTTTTTTTAACATCCGTTAAAAAGAAGAGGACATCATCGGCATATAGCGCGATGCGGTCTGAAAGAACCTGTGCCCATTCAAAGCCAGCCACCTGTGCATCCATCGCCAAAGCAAAAAGGTATGGAGATAAGGGAGAACCCTGACAAGTGCCCCGACCAATAGAGAATATATATGATGTGGATCCCGCAATCCGTACCGATGCCGTAAGGTCCGTATATAGCAGTTTTAGGTAGGATAGAAAGCGTGGACCCATATTCAGACGACTCAGAAGGGCAAATAGATATACCCAACTAAGGGAGTCAAAGGCCCTGTCCATGTCAGCCAGTAAGAGCGCGGCCTGTGTACCCAAGCCCCGAGCGGTAGCTATGGCAATATGTGCTCGGCGAATATTGTGGCGTGTGGCTCGCTGAGGCATAAAACCGGCCTGGTCGGGGTGGACCACTGCGGTGATATGCGATTGGAGGCGGATGGCCAGTGCTTTTGCCAAAATCTTCGCCTCCACATTTAATAAAGAGATGGGGCGATACGAGGCATGCTGATCTGGGGGTCAGCCCAGCTTGTGAACCACGACCACCTCGGCATGTCTCCAGTCACGTGGGAGGCAACCCCGATCTCTCGCGTCATCCACCACCCTAAGGTAATGAGGCCCCAATTTCGAGAAATATTTCTTGAAGAACTCACAAGGATATCCGTTAGGGCCCGGGGCTTTTCCAGAGTTCAAATCTCCTAAAGCCGTGCTCAATTCCTCCACGGTGAGCGGAAGATCCAGCTCTGCGCGAGCCGCATCAGAGAGGGCCTGGGGTGGTAAGTCCTCTATAAAGCGATGAACCATATCTTCCGGCAAGGATTCCTTAGGGGTATATAATTCCGCATTATAATTTGCGAAGCTCTCTGCAATCAAAGAGGGGTCCCCAATGATCTTTCCATCGGGACATGGAATACCAGGAAGAACCTGGGGGCACAAGGCCCCTTGGCACAATCGATGGAGTAGCTTGCTAGATTTGTCCCCCCACTGGTAAATCCAACTTCGGGATGCCAGCCACGCCAAGCGGGCCTCGTCCATCAACAGATCGGCGTGGGTCTGTCGCGCCACGAGTAGCTGGCGGCGCACTAGACTTCCCCCCTCCTCTCTGCTATCCCGCTCGAGTTCCATAATGTGAGCCTCTGACTTCAGGAGCGACTCCTTCCTTAGTCGACGTGCCGCTGTACAATATGAGATATCTATTCCTCGTATAGTTGGTTTCATTGCCTCCCAGAGGGGTTCGGCCGCCGATACCGACCCTCGATTAAGATCTAAGTATTGCTCAATCGCCTGCCCAATATGTTCTCTATACTTGTCATCTTGCAGATTCCACAGGGAGAGACGCCATCGAAAGGGTTGTTTTGCAGGGCCCAGCTGTATCATAAGACTAACCGGAGAGTGGTCTGATAGACCTCTCGGGAGTATCTCTGCGGCCCCTACCCGACTAGCTGCCGCTGATGGCACGAATAAGTAATGGAGTCGGGAGAATGAGTTGTGTACCGCCGACAAATATGTGTACCCCTGTTCTTCCCCATGCAACTTTCACCAGGGGTCCACCCAGCCCAGTCCCGACACCAGGGAGTATAGTTTAGTGGTTTGGCGTGCAACTGGTTGTCCCCCCGATCGCCATCTATCTCTGGCCATGTCCATTACATCGTTCCAGTCTCCCCCTATGACTGCCAACCCATCAGGCATATCTGCCCACAAAGTCGTAAGGCGCTCAACCAGTACCCAGTACTGCGGTGGGGGGGCATAAATACTGCCCAACAGCACCTGCTCCTCATAGATGGTGCCCCTAATGAAAACGTACCTCCCTTGGGTATCCGCCCACGTCCTGGAATGTTTATATGGGACCCTCCAATGAATGAGGATTGCGACCCCACGGGATCCCCTTGTAAACCCGGAGTGGAACGCTTGAATATATCCATATCTAAGAAGACAGAGGGCCTTTGTTCCCATAAGGTGTGTCTCTTGCAGCATCAAGATATCTGCCTGATAACGTTTAGCCTGCTGAAGTATAGCCCCCCTCTTCACCTTGTCTTGTGAAAGGCAGCGAGTCTTCTAAGACCCTCAATGCTGCCCGGTGCAGGGTTCCACCTCTAATTCACTTTGGGTTCGCTATCAAAATAATGAGGCAAGCGCTGGAAACTGGAAGACAAGAAAAAGGTTTATT
Organism: Calotriton arnoldi; assembly: GCA_963921515.1. Classification (NCBI taxonomy): domain Eukaryota; kingdom Metazoa; phylum Chordata; class Amphibia; order Caudata; family Salamandridae; genus Calotriton; species Calotriton arnoldi. The sequence goes on along the minus strand of CAWUFW010002554.1, from coordinate 1,624,401 downwards.
TCTCATGAGGAGATCACGTCAACTGCAGACACCGGGATGTCTGAGGGAAGTGTTCTGCTGATACTCCTTTGGCTCTTCCTTTTATACAGGTTTGACACAATGCATTTGTTTCATTAACATGGTTACACAAGCTTGGGGTCCCCGCCCGGGCAGGTTGTCACACAAGCCCAACAGTAATTCTCTTCCCAACCAGGTCAAACAGACAATCTTATCTTGCAGCTGGACCTTGCTTCAGGGTCTAAAACATGTGAGACCGGCCAGATCTAAGAGTCCGTTCTGTTGATAAAAACAGGTCCCATTGTTGGTAACAACAAGTCTTGCTGTTTGCAGTGCAATAAATCATGTTGCAAGAGTCTTTTTGGTGTTTGGAACCTGTTTGTGTAACTAGGTGCAGTGAGGGGTAGAGTGTCCAAAGGTTTGCCTGAAAACAGAGATGAGAGGAAAAACGAGTTTGTGGCAGCAAGTGGCGCTGAGGTTTGTTGTGGCAATAGAGTTTATAGCCCCCAGCACACATACCAGGTCGGTCAGAGGGTCAGAGGGATGCTAGTAAGGGCAGGGTGAAACAAAGGTGACCAACAGAGTACAAAATGGCTGTGATAGATTAAAATGACTGCAACTTATGTGCACATAGAATTCCACCAGACAAGATCTTGCAGGTAATGTTCATGATTATCGTTTTGCTTTTAACAGTGGCCCCTTTGAACATAACTAGCCAGCTTGTCAGTCTATTTCGATCTCCATAATGTCCCGTATCTCTTGATCATACATTACTCTCATTTTTGTTAGCTGAGTGTCCATAGTCTTAGGGTGCAAGGTAGTTATGCAAAGAGAACACAAAGGTGGTATACAGTGTATACCCAAACAACAACCACATATTGTCAATACTGGGACCAAGAGAATCATTGAAATTTTCCAACCCCACTCCTTCAAGATGCCCCAAAGCCAACTTCCAATTGTCCAAGTCGCTAATCCTTGATGAATTTCTGAAGATAGTCTATGGAGATGTTCGATTGCTTCATAGACAGAAGGTGAATTATCAGGAATGTATACACAGCAGCTGGCACCGATGATGCGGCATGCTCCTCCACGGTCCGCTAGTACCACGTCCAGGACCATGCGATTTTGCAGGGTAACCAGACGGATCGCTTGGAGCTCAGCAGTGTTGTTGGTGAGGATGCCAGCAGTGACGTTCAGGGCGGTCTCTACCGCTTGGGACAGATGTCTGATGGCTCGGCTGTTTGACATCGGACCCCATAGCGGGACGAGCCCTTTTGCTGCGTCGAGGAACTGTGATGAGGCAGAGTCTGCTTGATCAATGTCTTTAGAACGCTTTTCTTGATGATGCTCTGCAGGGGCTGTGTAGGTTGGTGTCAAAACAAAGGCGATGTAGCACGTGCCCCCCCAGTTTCTTGGGAGCCAGGTGTATGCTTTGGTTCCACAAACAAAGTACATATTGGGTGATGCAACAAGCGCTGGGGGGTTGGCAGTGTTCAAAGTCCTTACAATGCTACAGGTGCTGTGACCCACATTCTTAGTCCCACGGCCTTCAATGCATAAAAGGCCAGAGACGTTCACCACAGATACGGCCACAGTCAGTGTTGCAGCAGTTCTTTTCTTCAGGTAGGAAAATGTGGCTCTGTTAGGATTATTGAACACTTGCATTTCCACTCGTTCTTTGGAGGGGACATTAATCTGGAAAGTCGCATTGAAGGTGTGAGGGCAGAAGGGGGCGGCTGTCCTTCCTGTTTTGTTTCGCCAGAACTCGTAGAACTGGGCGATTGTTCCGTCGGAAGTGGCATTGTCTTTGTAACTTTCTTGTAGGAGCATCATCCAGGCAAGGCAAGATCCGTGAATAGAAAAGGGCGAAGGGATGAAAGGGATGGAATGTTCAGTGGCATGTGGTAACAGCCCACAGACCCAACAGTTGGTAGCATTGGTGGCAAGATTGTGCTGGTGCAACATCTGCACGAAAGAATTATTCCAGAATTCTTTGCGTCGTTCTCGGAGATGTGGCGGTAGTGATACCAGGTAGTGTTCTTTCTTGGTGGTTGGTTGCATGGTGGGTGACAATGTTCTGTATGCAGGTGCATTCTCTTCAATGATCCAGAGTGCGACCATTAGCAGGAAACAGGTGAGAAATGCGGCTACAAGTGCAATTGTCTTTGTGCTGTGCAGGTTAGCAGTCTTGGTGTCTTTGAGGTGGTTTTGCAGGTGTTCAGTTTCTTCCATCATCTTCGAGGAGCTCAACAACTGTTAGGACCACAGACTTTTGTCTGGCGCTTTCCTGGTAGCGTTGTTGGACTGTGCTACCGATCTGAGACCTTGACTTAGTTAGTGGCCTGGTCGTTGGAGCTCCCTCCTTTCGTCGATCTTAGGTTGTACCCTTTCCTGGATGGCACCGTGGGGTTGGGAAATTCTGATAGTTCGAGGGTGTCTTCTTGTGGGTAGCAACTCAGAGCTGGTCGGTCTCTCGCGAGTACTTCCTCTTGCACCTCCACCCCTTCACAGGTTGCCAGGGTTGGAGGGACTCGTTTGCAGTGATGGGCATGCAGCCAGTTTCGTTTTCCTTCCACTCGGAGGGCAGTTCGGGTGGTGATCAGGACTTGCCAGGGGCCCGTCCACCTAGGCTCCAGATTCTTCGTTCTTTGGAAGTTGCGAATCAATACATGGTCGCCTGGCTTTATTTCATGTCCCGGGCCCCTGGATACGTCAGGCAAGGCTTGCTGCACCTGTTGGTGGATAATTGTTAGCTCGTTTGTCAATTTATGCAAGTAATCCGACATTAATATGTTCGGGACATCGTTAATGGAGGTGGGTCTTGGTGCCGCCCAAATGCTCATAGGCCTGCCGAAGACCACCTCATACGGGGTCAGTCGGTGTTTGGTTGGGGTGGAGCGCATAGATAACAATGCCAATGGGAGGGCGTCGGGCCATTTCAACCCGGTCGTGGCAACTATTTTAGCTAGTTTTAGTTTCAACGTTGCATTGTGTCTCTCTACCAGGCCCGCTGATTGGAGGTGGAAGACGGCATGGAACTTTTGTTTTACCCCCAACCCTCTCAGTATGTTCTGTATCACTTCGGCTACGAAGTGGGGGCCGTTGTCGCTCCATAAAATTCTGCAAAGGCCGTATCGGGGGAAGAATTCTTTCAGCAATACTTTTGCAGTGGCTAAGGCGGTATTGTCGCGGGTGGGATATGCCTCCACCCATTTGCTAAAAGCGCACACAACCACCAGGACATATTTTAGACCAAGGCATCTCTCTAGTTGAATGTAATCCATTTGAAGGATTTCAAAGGGGTGGTCAGGGACTCCAAACCCTCCCCGTGGTACTACTGTCCCCTTCCCTGGGTTGTGTTGTAGGCAGACTATACATTGTTGTACTAGGCGTTTTGCAGATTCTGCTATCTTGACGTTATGCCATACTCTGGTGATTAGTTCAATCATGGGGGTGGAGCCTATGTGTGCTGGTAAATGTGCCATGGTCAATATGGGGATGAGGTAGGCATTGGGTAACAGCCATTTATTTCCGTCTTTAGTTCTCCAGCAATCTTCCTCGTCTTTTAGTCCCACCTTTTCCCACTCAGTCAATTCGTCTTGTGTGCCTGTAGTCTGTATGTCCCTTACAGTGGTCCTAGCGTCAGTCCATCGTTCAGCTTGTGACCTGGTCACATACATTCATGTCGTAGTTCTGTCTCCTGCCGTGGCTCGGGCAGTAACGTCTGCTAGTGCATTTCCCTGTCCAATGAGATCAGTCACTTTCCTATGTGCTTGGCATTTTATCACTGCTAACTTCTTGGGGAGGAGGACTGCTTGCGTCAAGGCGGAGACTAAATCTCCATGCAGGATGGGTGTACCGTGTGAAGTCAGGAACCCTCTTTCTTTCCATAAGATCCCAAAATGGTGAACCACCCCGAAGGCATATTGGCTGTCGGTGTATATGTTAACTGTCGTGTCAGTCGCTAAGATACATGCTCGTGTGAGGGCAATGAGTTCTGCAGCCTGGGCTGAACGTTGGGGAATACGGGCTGTTTCCAGAACGGTTCGGGCTGTGGTGACAGCGTATGCAGCTGAGGTGGTGCCGTCGGGGAGTTTGATGCACGAACCATCCACCCATAGTTCTCCATCTGGTTCTAGAAAGGCGGTGTCTCTGAGATCTATTCTACTCTTTGTTTGTTCATCGGTTAGAGTCACACAGTCGTGTAGTGGAGTCACACTAGGATCATTTTCGGGTAGGGGTAACAGTGTGGCTGGATTGAGGGTGGAGCATCGTTTTAGGGTAATGTGCGGTGCTAGCAGGGTCAACTCATATCCTGTCAGTCGGGCGCTAGTCAAGTGTTGGGTTTTGGTCTGGTTTAGTAGTGTGTCGACTGCATGGGGTACTAAAACAGTGACTGGATTGGAGAGTACTATTCCTTCGCTCTGGCGTATTGATACTGCTGCAGCTGCCACAGCGCGCAGGCACGCTGGCAGCGCTCTGGCTACTGGATCGAGGGTGGCAGAGAAATATGCACAAGGGCGTTGTTTGTGACCAATTGATTGTGTTAGGACAGACAATGCACATCCTTCCCTCTCGTGCGTGTAGAGGAAGAATGGTTTGGAGTAATCCGGGGTTCCTAGGACAGGCGTTGAAGAAAGGGCATTGCGTAGTTCTTTAAAGGCTGACTGGCATTCGGGGGTCCAGGGGAGAGGTGAGGGGATGTCTTTAGCTAGGAGGGAGAGAAGGGGTTTGACAATGAGGCTAAAGTTCGGTAACCACTGTCGGCAAAATGAGGTGAGACCTATCAAAGAGCGGACTTGTTTCTGATCTTTGGGGACAGGGGTGTCTAGAATTGTCAGGATCCTGTCAGGCGTGAGTTTCCTCCCTTCTTTGGATAAAAGGTGACCCAAATAGGTCACTTGTGATTTACAGAACTGCAATTTCTTTCGGGAGACCTTGTGACCATTCTCAGCAAGAAAATGGAGTAGTTTGATGGTGGCGGTGACGGCTATTGGTATGGTGTCCGCTGCTAGAAGGATGTCATCTACATATTGTATTAGTGCCACTCCATCTGGCAATTGTATGGCGTCTAACTGTCTTTTAAGCGCCTGGCTATAGATGCTTGGGCTCTCAGTGTACCCCTGAGGTGCTCTGCAAAATCTGTACGAACGGGAGTTTAGGGTGAATCCAAATAGATAGCGGCTGTCCTTGTGTATAGGTATGGAAAAGAATGCGTTTTTGAGGTCAATTACAGTGAAGGTGGTGGCAGTTGGGGGGATTAAAGTCAAAATTGTCGTGATGTCGGAAACTACTGGGTATTGTGGCACTACGATTTTGTTTATCTCCCGCAGGTCAATGATGAAGCGGTAGGCTTTTCCGTCTCCCTCTCCCTGTCTCTTTACAATCGGTAGTATGGGACTGTTACAAACGTTGCTCACTACTTCCTCTACCACCCCTGCCTCTACCAAAGAGTGTATGATCTCTGTCAGTGCCTTCTCACCCTCTGGCGATATTTTGTACTGCGGTACTTTCGGTAGGGTTGCGTCCTGTCGTATTGTTACGTGTACTGGGTCAATCATCATTCGTCATACGTCTGAATCAGCCCTAGCCCATAAGTGTGATGGCAAAGTGTCCAGTAGGGATGCGTCAGTCTCGGAGATGGGAAACATGTGCTGAGAAGGGTTCTCTCTATGGCGCTGGGGGTTGTCATACAGGACGACACGCACTCCGTCTGGTGAGCATCTGATAGTCGCATGGAAGTGTTTCAAAAGGTCGAGACCCATAATGGCGTCTGGGGTGTTGGAAGAGAGGAGGAATGTCGTTTCGACGCTATTGTTGTCAAGGTTAAAAGGGATCGGTCGGGACAAAGGGTTGGTGGAGGGCGTACCGTCAAATCCTATTGAGGTCACATGTGAGCCTGACAAGGGTGCCCTTGGAATCAGTCGTTTGGATAGTGCACTACGTGTTGCTCCCGTGTCTACCAGAAATGGCGACTTTGTGCCCAGGACCTCAGCGGTAACATAAGGGCCTTGCTGATCAACATAGAGTTTGACTGGATCCCTCCCTTGCCCCTGGCTGTCCTATGCAAAGTCATACGTATTGTCATAATCTGTCTGTTGGTACTGATTCTGTTTGGGATGGTCAAATGTGTTCACTCTTCCTGGCCTTTCCTCGCTTGCTTCACTCGCGTACCCTCTCCCACGTCCTCTTCCTCTCTGTCCACTTGCTATTTCCCTCACCCCTCTGCCCCTACCAGCTCCTAACAAAGCCGGGCATTGGCTTTTCCAGTGTCCATATTCTTTGCAAAATGCACATTGATCCTGTCCTAGGTCTTGGCGTCCTACATATGATGTCGATGAATTGTTTCTAGGTGGCTGTACTCTAGGGGTATTCTGCTGGTATCCTCCCCTATATTGCTCCCTTCCTGTATTCGCCCCCTGGAGTTGTGCTACCATTACCCTTTCCTTCAAGTCCTTCTTTTTCCTTTCTGTAGCCCTGTCATTTTCGTTTTTCTGATGCTCATAGTACTGGGCCATTTGGAGAATGGCCGCCGGTTTAGATGCTGCCCAACTACTTTCGCTGGCTTGTAATTTCTGGGATACATCTGGCAGTAGTCCTTTGACATAGTTCTGCACAAATAAGTGGTGTCCGGTTGCGGTGGACATGTCTTGTCCACTGTAATCGGAGAACACCGTTTCAAATCTGGAGAAATACTCTGAGACATCCTCTTGTGGTTTCTGGCGGCATGCGGTTACTATGGACCAGTCTATCTTTTTCTCTGGGATCAGCGTTTTCACTTTCTGCACTATTTTGTCAGGGAGGTCCAATATTGCTTTAACCGGTTTTTGACCAGGGTTCCGCTGTTTATCTAATGTGTTGAGTTGTTCCCAGGTATGACCAAGCAGTTCGGTATGGTCTATTTTCCTAATCTGTTTCCACACATCTGCTGGCAAACATAACCCGAAGAACAAGTCTATGTCGGCAAGTGTCATTATTGTTGATCCCAGAGCGGTACCTAGCTCGGTGTAAAAGGCGGTGGGGTTCTTTCGTAAATCTGGTAAAGATTTACGGAACGTCAAAATGTCCTGTCTGTCCCATGGTTGATACACCCAATTGTAGACCACCCTTCCTCTAGCGTCTTGATGGTTCATATCGTCATGAGTCCCTTGTCCTCTAGGAGGTACCCAATAAGGGGCAGCTTCTTTTATCGGCATCATACTATCTGGTTTTTCCACCGGGGGTCCTGCTATCTTAGATGTCCTGTCCTTATCTATCCGTCCTTGTTCCACGAGGTGACGGAATACCTCCAGTGTGGATGAAAAGAGTTCTGTAACATCGTTGTCGCCTTCATCTCCGGTGTCTACCTTCCTATAGAGAGCCACTAGCCGCTCGGGCCCTACATCTTGGTACTTCTCTTCATATGCAGTAAGAGTGTGGTAACAGAGACGTACAATAAAGTATCGTTTGCGGTTTTCAACATAGGAGTTGCATATGTCAGTTACATACTCTTCTGTCTCCTTCCTATCTATGAGGGATTTAACTATTTTATCAATGCCTGCTCGCTCATTTTTACTTAATCGCGGGACCCTGGGCACTCCTTTTTCTTTTGATCCTACCTCTACTACTGTATCCTTTGATGAGGCATTTGGTGTGGGTGACTCGGTGGGAGCAGAGGCGGTGGAGACTGAGGCGATCCTGCCATCTCCGGCTATACTTTGGTGGTCCTGGCGTTGTGCTATGGGATGAGTAGGGGCGTAAGGGGGTGGCATGTATATGATTGGGGGACCTAACAATAAATCATCATCTACCCTTTGTTTTGCTGGTAACTTGGGGTAAAGAGTCGAGGGCGTTCTAACAGGGCATTGACCTGATATTTTTGATTCCTGTTCCTTTTATCGATTTCCTTTTCTTTTAGTTTTTCTTCTAATCTTTTACAGGCTTGGTAAGCTGATTTTCGCGTTTCTTTATCTTGTCTAGCTTCGTCCCTTTTCTTTCTTTGAGCTGCCTCTTTTCGCCATAAACCAAAACTGTCAAACATGGCTGGTCTAGTTTTCTTTTTGTGGAGAGCTAATTCTAACGTTTCTATTTTAGCGGGATCGAAAGATCCCGTCAGTGGCCACTGATTTACCCGGTCCTTCCTAGTGTATTTATGCCATAGTTTGCTATAAGCTACGGTGGCTAATCCATACTTTACGTACATGTCCTTGTTAGGGGTGCCTTCCGGCGGTGCCGGCTGACTGACCTCTAACGAACGGTCGGGTCCAAAACAATTACAATCAAACAATCTAGAGAAAACAGGCATGACGTATTTATCGGTCAAAAATGAATATCTCAATCAATCAATTTAGACAAAAAGTCTGCACTACCTGTCCTTCGCTGCCTGCAAAGAGAGAGAATATTCCTATTCTTCGTTGTTTGCAAGCAGGGAAATGTCGCAAATAACTCAATATCAAATAAAAGGAATACTAGTATTTCAATCAAACTATTCAATCAATCCATCAATTTAAGTCGCTTTTTCACGACCTTACCCGGACCGTATGGACAGTTCTTCGTCTTCCCCTTCCAGCGCCTGGTTGTCCTCTCACTCCAACAATCAATGTGGCGTTCCTCTAAGGTCCCAGTCAGGACCGCAGGTCACTCGAGAGAGGTCCGTTCGGAACCGGTGAAGTTCAGTCGATCGGCAGCCAGACAAGGGTCTTCTCAGGCAGGTATACCCCAATCGTTTAGTCGTTCACTCCGTCGTTAGGACCTCTCTACCGGACCCACGCGTCGCTGATGGGCCCCTACGTTTGGGCACCAATTTGTGAAAGGCAGCGAGTCTTCTAAGACCCTCAATGCTGCCCGGTGCAGGGTTCCACCTCTAATTCACTTTGGGTTCGCTATCAAAATAATGAGGCAAGCGCTGGAAACTGGAAGACAAGAAAAAGGTTTATTTCTCATGAGGAGATCGCGTCAACTGCAGACACCGGGATGTCTAAGGGAAGTGTTCTGCTGATACTCCTTTGGCTCTTTCTTTTATACAGGTTTGACACAATGCATTTGTTTGATCAACATGGTTACACAAGCTTGGGGTCCCCGCCCCGGGCAGGTTGTCACACAAGCCCAACAGTAATTCTCTTCCCACCCAGGTCAAACAGACAATCTTATCTTGCAGCTGGACCTTGCTTCAGGGTCTAAAACATGCGAGACCGGCCAGATCTAAGAGTCCGTTCTGTTGATAAAAACAGGTCCCATTGTTGGTAACAACAAGTCTTGCTGTTTGCAGTGCAATAAATCATGTTGCAAGAGTCTTTTTGGTGTTTGGAACCTGTTTGTGTAACTAGGTGCAGTGAGGGGTAGAGTGTCCAAAGGTTTGCCTGAAAACAGAGATGAGAGGAAAAACGAGTTTGTGGCAGCAAGTGGCGCTGAGGTTTGTTGTGGCAATAGAGTTTATAGCCCCCAGCACACATACCAGGTCGGTCAGAGGGATGCTAATAAGGGCAGGGTGAAACAAAGGTGACCAACAGAGTACAAAATGGCTGTGATAGATTAAAATGACTGCAACTTATGTGCACATAGAATTCCACCAGACACGATGGCGCAGGTAATGTTCATGATTATCGTTTTGCTTTTAACAGTCTAGTGCTCCTCTGACATTCCAACTCACCACCCGGAGATCCCCAGCAGGGGTCCGCAACCTACCGAATGGGGCCACCATCAATAGGTTCTATCACTTTGGTGCAGGGACCACCTGAGAGCCTGTAAATAGGCAGTGACTCTACAGGCCAATAACGTAGTGTAGACCGATAGCTGGAGTACCCCAAGCTATGGTATGTGTGACAAGGATCAGCCCGTAAGCCGTTAGCTCCTGGGAGGTTATACATCTGGTGAGTGTGTAGTGACTCAGCATAACTGTGACATAGTGCAATCCAAAAACAGAAACAAACTGACGCAGCGTAAACGAATTGTAAAAATACCCCCCCTCCCAGACCACGATACATAGGACAATTATCCTCTAGTGAGCGAGTAGTGGCCCCGTATAGCAATAATCCAGTGCAAACATACATCAGAAACATCCCAATTAGTAGGTTTTATATACTGGTACATGTACTGTACTGTACAGTAGGGGTAGATGCAGTAAGGTAATCGAATGGTAAGAGGCATGGACAGAGGTGGAGACTGGAAGTAAAGTACAAATACGAAAGGGGTATATAAAAATAAAGCAAAAGAGGAGGTCAGAAATAAGGACCGGAAGTGGTGGCCCCTCAAACAAGACAAAGAGAAGGTAGATAGAAGGGAGACAAAGAAACAAACCCCAAACATAATAAATATGCAGAGTGCAATACTGCTGTGCAGAGCTGCTTCTTAACAGAAAGCTGTGTCCAGGGGCTCGCATGCGCAGAATAAAAGAAGCACCCATTCAATGATTATATATAGTCTTATTTTCTGTCGAGGGTACCATTGTAAAGTGCATCTATATGTACAAGCACATCCCGAAACAAGAAATATTTCACGCCGTTGCCAAGACCACTTTGGCCAGGTCTATGGCACCGGAGTAATTTCCTAGACCCTGTGGCCCGTGTATGACTACAAGGTCAGGGCACTGAAGGGTCATTTGCAAGGCCTGGCCTCTACTAGCAGTGCTTCTCAGAGGCCATTTCCAAGACCCCATTGAATAATTCATGACTTATGACTACAAGGTCAGGGCATCGGAGGGTCATTCTAAGGCATCGCTGAGCAGTCTCACCGAGGTTCCTTGGGTCACTTCGCAGAACCCCTTGGGCAGAGTATGACCAACTTAAGGTCATTTGCAGCCGCCCTGGGCAGTGCTTGGTCATCTCAGGATTCCTTGTTCCCTTGTCCAAATTCATTTTAGTAGTGGAGGGCTGGTTCATATTCCTTGAAGTCGTTTTTGAGGTTTTCTTTATTAATCCAGATCCGGTGGTGTCAGGGCATAATTCCAAGGGTCGTCTGCCAGCCACTCCTGCCTGGCACACATAGATCCCAGTGCATAGCTCTGGGTGCCTTGGAAAGAGGGGAAAAGGCGCTGCGTTTGGTGGTGTTTCACAAAACGCAGCCAAGGCCAGCTTCAAAACACCCACTCTAAGCAGATATTAATTTACAGAATTCAAGCTCTTCTCTATAACAAGCAAGGATGAATAATGCTCCCCGATGGGAGAGGCGTGTCGTTGCCGTGGGAACGCCTCGTTCTCTTGAAGGGCACACGTAGGGAGACCAATCGCCGAATTCCCTTCTTCCTTCGAAGCCCCTCCTGGAACCAGCTGCGATTTCATATCCAGGGAATGAGGCAATCTTATGAAAGTGAAAAGAATCAAAGTGCTATACTGCCTTTTACAGGAAGCCCAATCGCTCCCTGTAAGCTTGACTGCATAGGCTTTCTCACATCATGCATTAACAGGCTATATGTTAGGCACGGCATGACACACCCTCCTACTAGTGGGGATATTCTGTAAGGGGTTTGGGATAAAGTGAATCCAGAGTGAAAATCCATAGTGAAAATAGTGAAAGTCTATAGTCGTCTGCCTTCCTAGTACTCCTGCCAGAACACTCATCTCCATTATGTCTTAACAGGCCATTGACTGTGCTTAGGATGAGAAGTGCTCTTACCACTGAGCTATAGTGAATCTATGATTGTTGAGCACACTCAGAAATCGTGACACCAATAGACGAGCGTTGATCACCCTGCCAGGGTCGGACTGGCCTATAGGGTAATCAGGCAGTGCCCGACTGGCTGGTCTGACAGCAGGGTTGGTCAGAGTCAAAAATAGGCCCGGGCACCCCAAAAAAAAAAGAGGCCCACAATTGCAGATTGCGCCTTTTCGCAAAACACTGCTTCAGTGTTTTAAGTATAATGAAAAGAAGGAGTGGGGGTTCTCTAAAAGAGGCATGTTTTCTTAACTTCACTGAGATAAAAAAAAAATGCAAATGTTGCCAGGACTAATTGTGCACGGATTAGTTCACAATGGTGAACCACACCTGAATATAATTAAGGCCATTTCTGCTCAGGTCCCCTGCCCCTGCTCAATCTGCATACATTAATGAGCCGGCCCAGCGGGAGACTGGGAATAACATCTCCACCCCATTGGTTAAAGGGAGGTAATAGAGGCCCATCTGCGTCCGAAAAGGCTGCTCAGTCCCCCACTGGGCTGCTGGCGGCATCTGAACAGCACAAACACAGCCCAAATCGGCCACTACGCTGGCCAAAAAAGCAGCCCACAGCTGCAACTCAGATACCGGCCCATTGCCCGCCTTACCGATTCGACCCTGTCTGACAGGTCAGTGAGTGGGTTGGTTTTTGGCTGTTTTGGGCCTGTTTTATGGTCTGTCTAGCTGTTTGTTTTTACTGCTGATTTCAAAGATATTAAACAATAAACATTGCCTACAGTAAGCACAAATCCATGCTGTCTTCCATACCTTGCAAAACACACTCAGCGTGTCTTCACTAGTTTAAAATTGCCCCAATTTACAAACATTTTTTTAGTAATCTGATTCACTAATCTGGGCTGCTTTTATTTTTGTGCCCTGGCCTATTTTCTGACCCAGTCCGACCCTGCATCCGTCGGCACCCCTAAACTTGAGCCTTGTCTGCGCAAGTCTTCTCCAGGAATCACTGTAGCAGTGTCTCAGGCAAACTCCAGTGGGACCTAGAGGTCTGCCGGGTCCAGTCCGCCCGAGTCTAGACGAGTACCAGGTACCGGCCTCCATCACGCTGAGGAGGACCTGGAACCTTCCTAGAACCTGGAAGCCTTCATCCTTCAACAAGCCCGAGCACCCAGGGAAATAGGTGGGAGTGCACAGAGTAGACCACCCATCCTCCAGCACACTCTTCATGTAAATGTATAAGAGAGAGGCATCATGAAAGACCACACTGCACACTATGTGAGAGGTAAAGGAGGCAATCTTTTTTGTCCGCAAATGGTATGCTTTTCCAGCTTCTGATGTGATAGAGACGCCACACCAGTACCAAAAGCACAACTATATGCGTTGTCTACAGAGCAGGATGCTGGGTACTGGCTCTAACACAGATAGTTGAGTCTCAGTCGCCTTCTTTCACTCCCTTGTGTAGCTTGACGGAACATTGAAGGCCTTGCAAAGGTAGGTGGTGAGAAAGTTGAGTAGTAGGCTAAACGTTGAGTCAGATATAACTATGACTGTTCAGTCAGAGTTATTACTTAAATAAAATGATGCTTTAATTAACACCTTAGAAATATAATACAGTAAAAATCAACAGCGAAATTCTACAATGTCTAGCAGTAATGTGACTACTGATAAAGGGGAAAATGGCATTGGCTTAAGGGCACCATTCTGTGGTTCATGGAATGCTTTGTGGTCTTCCAAGAGGTTAACTTTGGTGAAAAAATTTCAATATACAACAAGCATAGGCAAAGCCAACACTTCTCGCCTATGCAAGAGCTATTCGCTTTGCCAATGTATGTTAGCCATGTTGTACACCAGCATGACTAAAAGTTACTGGCGTAGAGGAGAGTGACGTGGAGTGAAGTGTCATAGTGTGGAGTGGCGCAGAGTGGAGTAGAGTGTTGTAGAGTGGAGTGGCATAGAATGTTGTGGAATGGCGCAGAGTGGATTGTAGGGTTGTGGAGTAACGTAGAGTGGAGAGGAGTGTCATGGAGTGTTGTGGCGTGGAGTATTTTTGAGTGGAGTGTCAGAGTAGAGTGTCGTAATGTAGAGTAGAGTGTCATAGAATAGAGTGTTGTAGAATAGAGTGGCATCGAGTAGAGTGTCGTAGAGTAAAGTGGCGTGGAATATAGTGGAGTTGAGTAGAGTGGAGTAGAGTGCAATGTCGTGGAGGGTCGTAGAGTGGAGTAGGGTGGAGTGGTGTAAAGTGGAGTACAGAAGAGTGGTGTAGAATGAAGTGGTGTAGAATGGAGTGGTGTAGATTGAAGGGGCGTAGAGTGAAGGGGCTTAAAGTTGAGGGGTTTAGAGTGAAGTAGAGTGGAGTGGCATGGAGTGGTGTAGAGTGGAGAAGTGGTGTAGAGTGGAGTAGTGGGTTGTAGAGTGGAGTGGCATAGAGTGGAGTACAGTGGGGTGAAATGGCATTGGGGGAGTTGCATAGAGTGGAGGAGAGTGAAGTGGTCTAGAGTGGTGTAGAGTGTCGTATGGTGGATGGGTGTTCAGTGTCGTAGAATGGAGTGGCATAGAGTGGAGTAGAGTGTTTTCGAGTGGAGTGTGGTAGAGTGGAGTGGCGTGGGGTGCCGTAGAGTGCAGTGGCATGGAGTAGAGTAGTGTGCCGCAGAGTGGCATAGAGTGGAGTGGTATAGAGTGGAGTGCCGTAGAGTGGAGTAGATTGTCATAGAATACCATGACGTAGAATGGAGTGGCCTAGAGTGGCATAGAGTGGAGTAGAGTGTCATAAAGTGGAGTGGCGTAGAGTGGAATATACATGGTGTTATAGTGTACTGCCATTACAGACAACACATTTTCAATTGAAATAAACATTATATTTGCACAGACATACAGTTTTATTGATAAAACTATAGAGTGCACGCATGATACAGTGTGAAAATGGCATCATCCAGTGTACTGATTTGTTTTCATCATATTAAAATATTTGATTACAGGTCACTTCAGAATTACAAAAATAGTTGCTTCATTTGTGCTTTCCTAAGTCTGATATACTCTGAAATATTTGTGCAGTTTTTACAGATATTAAAATTTTGTTGTGTGCTAGAAAAAAGCCTTCCTTTCACGCTCCCAGATTGTCAGATAAATCCTCTCACTTTGAAGTCAGAGAAAGAAAAGTAAACACCAAGCTTCCTCAGAGGACAGAGCCTGACATTTGACCTCTGTCTTTGAATGCACAGCAAATGGGACAAGATAAGAACAAAATTTATAGGCCTGTTTACAGAAAGTGAGCACTTGTGGAAGAATTTAAGTAAACAGGCTATGCTCCATGGGAGGGACAAACTCAAACTGGATAGCCTAAAACAAATTAAGCTAAGAAATAGAAAGCAAGCAACTGTGTGTTACAAAAGACAAAGCCAATAGTAAGCAATGAGCAGAATGCATCCCCAGGGAAGCTGTCAGAGTGTCCCCAAGAAGTCTTAAGCAAACCAGACAGCTGTGCTGTCTGGTAGGCTTTGACCTAAAAGTGGGCCAGTGTTATTCTGTGAGGGCTCAGCACCATGGAAAACTCTGGAGCTATTTAGAATGCTGAACGTTTTTAATACTGCATTACACACTATGAAGGGGCTTTGGAGGGGGATGCTGGTTCAAAATCACAACCACTAATTTTGTTTATACTAGCCACAGTAGAAAAACTTCAGTGTCCTTGGGGTACGGGTCTAGCCTCCCACTAGGCGCAGTTAATACTGAAAACTCTGTAATTGCTGGTCACGGTTGAAGATTTTAACACATTTGAGATGCAGGAAGCCCGACTTTCTTCCTCTTATGTTAGATGGACCCTAAAATTAAGGACCGAGGAGACTGAGTACTGTAAATAGCATCACAGGATCAACAGTCCTGGGTTCACCTATAACACCTCTGGAAGATCGAAGGTGCTAAGATGTCCTCCCAACCTTAGCAGGAAATCTTGAAATCCAAACCTGTATGGGCCAGAGTGCAAACTCACCTTGAGGTCTTGCAGACTAAACTTACAATCAAGGGGCAAAAGGGCCAGTTGGCTACAGGGCTTCTGCACAATCCTGCAGGGGCAGGAGGAACCCTAGTGTGGTTCACGGGCACTCTTTGCCATGCAGGCCCAAGGCTGATGCTACTGTGCTGTGTGAAAAACTCATAGCACTATTTAAATACATTCTTTTCATATGAGACTCAGAATTTAGTCAAATTCGAAAATCTTAATGTTTGGTCAGAAAATGTTTGTTGCAACCAAAAAGTAAAAAAATATTCTCCTCAAAAATACATACAACAAAAACATGTTTCTAATAGTGAACCTGCTATGTATGAACATGTAGCAGTGTAGCAAATCATTTTATCGTCTGGCTACTGACATGTTTAGCTGTCCAGTAAACCTGTGGTTAACAATACTTTAACACATGCATAGATTGGACGTAGGGCCTAATTCATTGCCTTTCGTATCCTTGGTCATTGCCTTCCTTGTCTATTTTTGTGCTAGTCCTGTCTAGAGGAGTATTTTAGTCTCACCTGTTTTAGATTTGTTGAGTGTTGTATCCTTCCTTGTATGACATCAGGGCCTTTTTTTCCTTTTACATGTTACTGGAATCATTTTTTTTTCATGGCTGATGGATATTTTTGGGAAAAGGAACTTTTAATGCATGTATGGGTTATTTTTTTGTATAAATATTATGTGTAGCAGCACGGCCATCATGAATACTGTTTAAGACTTTCAGCCCTTCTCTCACCTTGGATGGCTGCATGACTGTGAGACCACCTCCATCTACTAGTCTTCTCGCTTGGGCACTGAGGAAGCTAATGGCCATCGTGCCTTGTGGTGGCTGAGAACCCCTCCACAGTGATATTGGAGTTATCCTTGCTGTCAAAAAGGCAGCACAGACCTGCAGCGCGGCATACCATCCCCCAGGAAAGGTGGGTGAAGATCTCACTTAATGCAGTCATCGCTAACATCTGTGCCTGATAAGTGGTCGTATAGCTCTCCAAGCTCAGCTCTAACGGCCATGCCAATATGGCCGCCAAACGTGCAAGTTGATCTATTGCTGATCCTGTATGTGAGTCCGGCACCAGTAGTCAGTTCTAGTACAGCAAAGATAACGCCAACATTGCCTTAGAGTGGATTATTGTGGGTGCTAGACATTTTGGTACCACAAAGTACTTCTAAAATGTTCTCTTTTTAACGAGTTATGTTTTCCTAAAGTTGAGCAGAAAGAACTTTTAGAACACAAACCTTTTTCCTCAACTACCAGTCTATCATACAGTGCCTCCTAATTTGTTTTCTCAGTATTTATATCAAGCCTGTGTCAGAAACTAAGACCATATAACAATCTGTTAAACAGCTCCACCTTTATTTTTTCTGGATACTGCAAAGGATTATATTACACATGTATGTTTATAACATTTTGGTAACCACTGACAAGCACTTCTGCCTGAACGATTAGTGTAACCTGTTCACATCCATGTAAGCACTTACTTATCCATTCATGTAGGTAACTATTTATTACTCATCCATTACTCATCCATCCATAGCCACACTCACTTATTCAACCATTCATCTATGCACTTACCCATTCATCCATCAATCCATCCATGCTCTCACTCACCAATTATTAGAGATGGGCTGGCAAACAAATTAACAGGGAGAACTGAGCCAAGACCCCGTGCACAAGCCGAGCCATGGAAATGTTTGCCATGTAAATTGTACAACATACATTATATAAAAATGATAAAGTCTCTTCAAAATTCAAAAAAGCATATTTCTTTAACATGCGAAAGAGTATAACCTTAGTAAATCAGATTGTCACTACATTGAGAGGTATTTATTAAAAGTGATAGTTTTTTAACATGAATTTGAAACATTAGAGCTTCCCACTTCCCTGACCACAATGTCTTTGGTGAGCTAGGACCCTATATGTGTCCTAGATTTTTTGTCGTACATTGAGGAATGTTATATTAAACACAAAAGGTTTTTTTGCAGTGCACATCCTGAACTCACATATTTCAAGGTGCACTTGTAAGCAATAATTAAGAAAAAGGTGGCATGGTGTAATATAATATTTGCTTGCACACAATTTGGTGTAATAAAATATTTGCTTGCACATAATTTGGCCAAATGGGAAGCTGGGATTGATGTAACCACACTATCCCCGGGAACATCCTGGGGGAGGGAACTAGAGGCGCGGGGCGCTAGGAGCAGGCAGCCTCCAACATCAAATGTTCAACACAAAAAGGGGCCGCTCCCAGTATAGTGACCAAGGTGCTCAAAGATTAAATAGTGAGTGTGGACATCTCACAAAAAGTGAAGGACTGGCCTCACACACCACCAGGTGTCATGCTTCATCATCGGCAGTCCTCGCCCTCTAGAAACTCGGTTTGGTAGAGGGCGGGCATACACCTGACGACAGGGATGCACTTCTAAAGTAAGTGGGGGCCCGTGACGAGTGAGTGAGATTTAAAAAACATTATAGTTACCAAATTAAATTTTTAAAGTGACCAGCAGCTATATGGTATTAAAAACAAGTGAATGGTGAAATAGGGAAATTATTGTCCCCTCACTGTGGTGAATATGGTCGACATGTTTCTGCCTTCTGGCCCGATTGGGTCCGTGGCATTCATCAGGACCTAAAACAAGGGGGCTCCGTTCTTACCAACCTTGTGGTGAGAAGGTACCACTTTGTGGGGTGACCTATGTCACACTCCACCGTAGAATGGCTCACGTTAAGCCCTAGGACAAGAACCTACAAGCCCCTTGGAAGGAGGAGAAATGGAAGACCCCTGTAGTCAAACTTGCCTCAAGGTGCGTCTCCCGTGGTTGCACCTAGATGTGTGCTCCTTTCCTCCCCGACGATCTGCCTATGATGAAGCATGACACCTGGTGGTGTGTGAGGCCAGTCCTTCACTTTTTGTGAGATGTCCACACTCACTATTTAATCTTTGAGCACCTTGGTCACTATACTGGGAGCAGCCCCTTTTTGTGTTGAACAAGCTGGGATTGATCCCAGGTTTTCTTGTTTCACATTGTCCCATTGAGACACTAGATGTGAATCTCACGCTCCCGTGTTACATCAAAGGTTAATGATTTGTCTTTATTTCTTGGTGCATGAGGTTAGGGCATGTGTGGCAGGCAACTCGACTCGTTTTGGGCTTGAGGGTCCAAGAGGACCTTGAACTGAGCCAGAGCTAGGCATCTGGCTCGAGCCTTCAGTGGCTCACCCACCTCTACCCATTATCCAGGCACTCCATCACTCATTCATCTAACCATTAACTCTTTCTCATATTCACCTACTCAATTTTAGTTATAAAATAGTCAGAATTATTTCTTTGGAAATATTCTGTAATATGATCAGAGTGAATTAGCAGTCCATTTGAAAATGTGAATGAGTTAAATTTGAGAAATATAGAAATCAGACAGGAAACATTTCTTGCATTTTAGGAAAGGTAGCACACGTCACTTTTTTCAGTCAAATGCCTGACCCCATCAGAGAGACTGTAAAAAGAAACACACCTTTAACAACACACGCCAATAACACCAGGAAATCCCATACCATGAAAGCCACATACCACAGCCTAAAGTTCTGCATTTCATCCTCTTCGAAAAGATTTGCCATCCATGGTGCTAAAGTGCCATTAAAACCAGCCCTGAAAACATGGGCTTATGTTGAAAGAGAAAAAGTACAAAATTCCCCCATGCCTTTTACGTCATGCTGCATAGGTATCCACCCAGAAGCAGGAGCTAAAGAGCCCCCACCCCACCCCCGGACACTGATCAAAGCTAAACACAGCATGATCTGCCTTCAATAAATACCACCCTATGTCCAGAAGCGACACTGGCAGGGCAGCGTGGAACGGAGATCGGGGGGGGGGGGGCAGGATGCCCACCACCCATGCCACCCCCATTCCTAGTCACCTCCATTGCATGGTGAGTAAGGAGATTGGAGGGACTCCGTGCTGGGCAGCAACTTACCTGGCCAGTCTGTTCCCAAGGCAAAAGGGGCATATGAATTGCCTTTAAACTCGCTGCCACCTGGAGGTTGGCACTCACTTGGGACATGGACATAGGTAAGCTTCAAAAGAGAGGCACTTGGGCGCATTTGGGACCAGTAAGGGGGAAATACCTCGCTCTCTTGTGCCCTCTGCTTTGATGCAGAAGGCAGAATCCTCAGGTTGTGAGGGGATGTATGCACTACACGTAAGAGCCATGGCCAGGTGACAGCAGTTTCTCAAGGACAACTGTGATGAAGGGCAGTAAAAGATGTGAGAGTGTCAGAGAATCTAGGTGACTCCGTGGACTCAGCACATGGCGCCTGTGGTCCTTCCGGGATGCCTATATCTGCTTTCCTACATGATGCCAATCATTAAATTCAAGGCATGCACCTTTCCGATCTCAACAGCATCCCGTGTCTTCCCAGGAAATAGCACCACACAAGGGTTCCATTTAAGAGCTGTATCCTGAGAGCTTCTGTACATGAACTCTGCAATTCATTCTAAAAAGAACATTTGGTTATCTCTGCGCCAGCTTTAGATTATGTATTAGAACATATGTTTAGACTTCATTCTCCTTGAACAAGTGTATCCTTCAAGTAAAATTGCTTTGGCTGTAGGACGATCTGTCTTCCTAATCACATTTCAAGGACCTGCGGCGATACATTCTCTCTCTAGATGTGATTTTGCTTCTCTCGCCCAAACAGACATTTTATTTGGGTCTTCCCGATAACACATTTCACATTTACCAGCTCTACTAAATGCATTGTTAACAATATTTACAATTTGTTTGCTTATTTTTAACGCACTGCATGAAACGGCGCTATAAGTATAAGCCAAGCACACCTTTCGAGTTCTTTCTGTTTCGAAGTGCTTTTTGTCACTTCTAGGCGCCGTCAATAAATGGTGTGTAAGGAACGACCCTGTGAGCTACAACTCCTCTGTCTAAACCACACTGTCTTTATAACGAAGTATCTTTCAAGGTGCAGCAGAGGGAATTTTCACATTAAACAGCACACGTGTTAAAATACAGCACCACTCTTGCAAATAAACTGATTAAAAAGATTCTGATATACAAAGCATGTAATTCCTTACCAGCAGTATGTCATTAAACAAAAACATGCACAGCCTATCAGGGTGTAAACATTATTTAATGGTCTTTAATCAACCCTTGCTACAGTGTGAAGTAAATGTGCAGACGAAGCACATTGGGAATACACAGAAGAAGAAAAAACGGAATCATTCTAGAGTAAATTCACAAATAAATCACACGCACACTTTTATATCTCGAGCAAAGCATGTGAAATGCCACTCTTGGTTTGTTTAAACATAAGGCAGTATATTTGGATTTTAAGGCAATTGTTCAGCCTTGAGCCCCGAAGCCACTGCACCTGCCGGACTATTGATAGCGATGCTACAGTGAGGACCACGGGGGAACCACGTCAGCACTCCTTGGTAAAAGGCCATTTCTTGCAAATCGAGCCAACGGAAGGAATTTACGATTTGTCTAGTGCGATATCCATCAGGAGTGGAACTTTCATTGTTTCTCATTTGCATGTTCTCAAACTTCAAAGCAAAAAACTAAAGAGAGACCTTCACGCCTAGACCCTAAATTTAAACAAAGTATGGGATGGGAGCACAGTGCTTGTTTCAGTCCCGGGATGTGGCATTGTTGAGCCGCTCTTGTCTGCAGCAGAGCAGCTTCTGGGCTCAGTGGTTGGTGTCAGCTTCTTATTTATTTACAGAAAGCCCCAGCAGCTCTCCCGCAGAGACAAATTAAGGACCAGGGGGTGTGTGCAAAATCCGTCCGCGTCTGCCATGAAATGCACGCTCCCACACTTCTGAGCTCTTTCACTGGCGTGCACCAAGAGGAGCTTCCATGCCGCTCATTTTAAATCAGCACTTTGCAGTGTCTTTTTATGCATGTTTGGTGTGCGCGCTTCAAAAGATAACCTGGGCGCTTTTCACAGGAACGGAGCGGAGCGCGCGGGCACCTTAGAGGGAACATACGTACCAAGCGACAATACTCTTTTCTTGTCATTACTCACTGCCTCTGTACATTGTGTAAAGATCTCTTCACCCGTGATGTAGGTTGGCGTCCATCCGGACTGTGTTCTCGCTATTGGAAACAAGCATTGGCAAAGCCAATAGGTCTGGCGTTGTCATTCTGCCTTTTGGCTATGTCAATTCCTGTTTTGGTTTGTCATGGTTTTTGATCAACTTTATTGTTTGGAAATCTGCTGGGCTCTCATTAATCTTAAAGTTACAAAAATTATCCAAAAGAAAAATTCGTTTTTGGATCTCAATTAGCCCACAACGCCACAGTCGTCCCTGCAACTGAAGGGAACTCATTTGTGCGTGGGCGTGTTCCTTGCGAATTGGCCAATTGCCAACACTAATAGTGAAGTTAGCCAGTGGCAGTAGTGGGCTTTGCCCACTGTCCAATGCTTACGCGCTGGACGAAAGAAAACTGTAAATGACACAACAACAGACCAATGGATGAAAACAACTAGCTGAAAGCCCCTATAAGTAAGAGTATTATGCATAGAATTTTAGTAAAATCAAAAGGTCTCGGCTAACGCCAGACCTAAAAACAAAAAACGAAAAAAGTCTAATAATAAACCTGGTGTCGTTAACCTGCCCATCAGACATGTTATGGTACTTAGAGGCCAAAAGTGATGCCCTTTACTTTCCTGGCCCCCAGGAGAGCTGGCTCGGGCAGGCACCCATGGGCTCTGCCAGTGCTCCTGCCTCTTAATTGGAGCGCTCAGTGGCAGCCATGTTGCGCTGCTTCCTTGCGTGCATTGTCCCGCTCCCCTGACCTGTGAACGCCAGGCACTGAGCTCGGTGACAGTGCAGAGCGCAGGCCCAACATCAAAGCCGCAGACCGGGGGCCAGGCCAGGGGGACAAAGGCGCAGCATTAATCAGGGAATGCACCAGAAATGCCACCCCATTCAGGCCCGGGAGACACTGCTATTCTTTGCAGACACAAGGAAAGGGGCCTCGGGCTTCCCTATTCAAAGAGGACTACAGCGGCATGCTGGGAAAAACTGTCCCGCCCCAGGGAAAAGAGTTCACTGAAATTCCCCAGCACTCACTCCCAGAGGTTGCTCTCTGATCGGTACCATGTTAATATGACCCTCTGCACCCTTGCTGCTAGGAGCGCCACTGGTACCCAGACGGCTAAAGTTTAACTCACTGGGTGTAAGTCTCACACCTTGCAGCACAATCTCACTCACTGCTGGGTGTGAGCCCCGCGTTCTGCAGCACAGTCAATCCATGGCTCATTCTTTGTGCTCGAGTCTCACACCTCGAGTATCCCCCGGGCATCTCATCTTTAAATCACTGAGCGGGAATCTCTTACTAAAGTCCCACTTTAACATCTCAGGTCTTTCTCATGGAGTATGCGATTTACACATTTTATTTGGGTATTTATCGAGTACAAACTTAGCGTTGGGAAGCAATGCAGCGATGCATGTAGCGCAGGGGGCGCACACATACAACATGCATGGAGCAGTAGGGTTGATGAAGGTTGTTTACATGAAAAGTGTTTAGGCGGGCCTTCATGCCAGATTAAGAATGTTTAGAGCAGAGTCTTGCATAAGGCACAGGGTCATTACAATCTTACGGGATGCAAGGTGGCCCTACTGTGTATGTCAATGGTGCTGTTTGATTGGGTGTGCCTTGAGCTCATCTCTGAATTGTAGTACAGCGTGGGTCTGGCCCCTGTGTAAGGACATGGATTGAGAATGCAGACTTCAAAGTCTTTGCATCTGTACACATGTGCAGGTATAGGGTTTTACAAATGGTTCTAATGCTGCAGTGTTGGCAAGAAACGACGAGCCCTCTGCCAAGAAGGCCGCTGATTTTGCCCTACCAGTCTTTTCATTGGTTCAGCAGGTCTTGGAGATGAAGGTGCCTACAGTGGAAGCCAGTGCAGTTTAAGCAGGGTTGAGTTATGTGACCCTTCTGATGAATCCTCAACAAATCCAAATGAGACCCCGGTATGCGAAGGAAAAAGCATGTGTTGCCCTAAAATGCCAATAGGCTCTTCATTGCTGAACTAATGGCAGGCTATACACCACACAAGAGCCATTTAACAATAACAGCAACAATCAAACTTCATTGAACTTTGAAGATTTGCTGTATCATGTGAGGCAGCATTTAATGGGGCCAGATATGTGTTAGGAATCTCTGTCAAGGTCAAGACGTGTTTGGAAGTAAGTTTCTCGTAGGTAGGGTTTTGACTTGTGCAAAAGGAGAAGGTGGATGCAACTCTCTTTTCATAATGGTGGTTTTTAAGCTAGCTATAGAAGCAGGGCATTTGGGTCTAAGTTCAAGAAAGGAGGAAGGGAGTGTAAGTGGGTGGATGGTGGGCGCCTTGGATATGTATCATGGTGAAATCAGTGGTGGTGCTGTAGGATTCAATGCAGCATCAAATTTGGTGAGTTTCCCACCTTGCAGCTGTAGAGCAAGTTACTTACCTTCAGTAACACCTTATCTGGTAGAGACTCTATCTGCAGATTCCTTACCTTAGAATTATCCCCAGGTGTCAGACTGAATTCGGAAAATTATTGCGTGCTGGTAGGTGACATCGATTGGCTCTGTGTGGCGTTGTCCATGCCAGATGGGACTTGCGCTGTGCCTATTTAGGTGCCATCCCAGTACGCTGTCGTCAGTTACTTTTCGCGACTTTCCATGCCAGGAGCACAGAGCCACAAAGAATACCGACTACTGGTTTCGAAAATTAGGGCCCTGAAAGGGAAAAGTCCTGTCCCTAGAAATCTGTTCGCAGAGTGGGAAGGATGGGTTGGGCCAGATAAGGCGTTACCAAAGGTAAGTGACTTGTTCATCTGATAGATACTTCTAGCCGCAGGTTCTTTACCTTAGAATAGATACTCAAGCAATACCTCCCCGGAGGTGGGTCTGCGGACCAATTTCACATGAGGAAGTCCTGCAGAACCAAATGGGCAAAGAGCCCAGCCCTACGGACCTGACTGTCCAGGCAGTAGTGTTTTGTGAACATGTGCAGGGAGGCCCACGGACCGGAACTCCGCATGCTAACACAGTGGTCGCAGCCTTGGCCTAGTGGAATGAGCCCGCAGGCCCTCAGGTGGTTGCTTCTTGGCCAATGTGTAGCAGATTTTTATCTAGAGCATGATCCACGTGGAGATGGTTCTCTTCTGCACAGCCTTTTACTTCTTTGCTCCAACATACCCCACGAATAGTTGGTCATCAACCCAGAATTCTCTTATGCGGTCAAGGTAGAACAATGCTCTTTTTGGGACCAGTAGGTGAAGTCGCGCCTCTGCTTTCAAGAGATGTGGCAGAGCGTAAAAAGTAGGTAGAGTGATAGAATGGCCTTCAAGAAAAGGAGTGGCCACTTTCGGGAGAAAGGAAGCTCTCGTACGAAGCACCTGCTTGTCTGGGTAAATGTTCAAGTATGGAGGCTTGAATGACAAAGCCTGAAGCTCACTAACCCTCCGGGCACATGTTATAGCCACGAGAAATCTCCACACAAGAAGGCGGAGCGTTGACAGGTTCGGTGGAGAACCCTCTCCTGCTGCTGTGACAGAAGATCCTCCTGAAGGGGCACCATTGCGAAGGATGCTCTCTCTCCCGTAGCCACGGTAGGGGGAGAAAGCATGCCAGCACCTGTAGAAGTGTCCATTCCCCTGGCTTGCGTCAAATCCTCACACCAGTCCACATTAGGGTCAAAGGGCTGGTATTCTTCAGGGTCCAGTGACCCTTCCCAATCCTCCATTAATTCTAGCCCATAATAATAGGGCTCAGACCTTGCCTGGAAGGCATGGCTCGAGTCGGCGCCGGAGTCTGCGTCGGGCAATGCCCATCAGGCTTCAGGTCGGAGTCAGGGATCAAAATGGGGATGTTGCTACCGGTGGGCGCCTGTGGTGCGGGGAGCGCTGGCATGAGAACCAGCATCAGGAAAGGTCGAGGGAGCTGGAGCTAACTATGTGAATCCAGCACGGGCCCCCTCCCCCCCCGAAATAGTGGGGTCGGAAGGCGTGCCGGCGGAAGTGGGCCCCTCAAATATGAAGCACATGGCCTCATAAAACTCTTAAAGCTGAGCGGAGGTCACACCGGCTCCCGGAAACTCAAAGAGTATCCGACCCAGGCGCTGGCTCAATCACAGAGGTATCCCTCGAATGCTGACGCTCCCTTGTCTCATCGGCCGACAGACCTCTTCAACGTCTTGTTCTTTTTCTTACCTGAGTGGCCCGATGACTTTGAGTGCAACGAAGATTTCGGGCTCCGCGACCAACCATGGGACCTTTATCTCGACCGAGAACGAGATCATCTCAGCGTTGCACGTCAAGCCACAAGGAGCTTGAGGGATCGCTCCCTCCAGACTTTCAAGTTCATGGTGCGTCTATTGGAGCAGGTCTTCGGATCATAGTCACTCTCAAAGAACTCACACGCGTACAAGATGCGGGTCATCACCGACATTGCTGACAGGCGCCGCAGGGCTTGAAGCCGGCCTTCCAAGATAACATACCTGCCACACCAGAAGAAGAAAAAATACCACTTCGACAAAAGTCAAAAAAGGTTTTGTCAAAAAACAACTAAGGGGTAAGCTCTCTTCGGATCTGCACTGACTGATGCGGAAAGAAAAGAACTTAGGTCAGCTAGCTCGGGTGGCGCCTACACAGACACTGCACGTCACATCTAGCGCAGACAACGCAGATGACGTAACGCGGAGTCGATCAACGCCACCTACCAATGCGCAGGGGTACTGCTCACAAAAGTTTTCTGGAACCAGTCTGACACCAGGGGATAATTCTAAGGTAAGGAATCTGTGATTAGAAGTCTTTATCAGATTGTCTCGTAAAAGTCTTGCTCCTTGAAACACAGAAAAAAATGGTGCTGGTTGCAGCAGAAGAGGTATTATGTTGTTGGCCAAGTAGGCTTTGAGGAGATAATATTGACATGTGGATGAATTGAAGTGGTAGAGAGAGTTTGAGGAGGAGTAGCATCTCAAAAAGGAAAGGTTGTATGTAAAGTGGAGTGTGGTATAAAAGTGGCATAGGGAGGAAAATGGTATGGTTGAAATCAATATTAATCATTTGTAACCACCCCGTCCTCTCCCCCGCCTTACACCATTTTCATTAACCTTAGGGCAATGAAGCCTTGGTCTGGCGGGATCATGCATCAAGCCGAGTGAGCGTTTTACATTGATGGAGAATGGCCATTAGCCGCTGGGTCAATGACTATTGATTTCTCTTCTGCAAAATGGCCCCAGAAAGTCGATTCCAGTTGCACCTGCACCCTCCCCATTATGAACGTATACACCAAAAAAAAAATATAACAAGCATTTAGGAAGGGAGCCTCATTTGTACCAGACCAGCCCTAGAAATTTTCCACGAATATCAGCCCTGCTTGCAGTGCACTTTGCACCATAATCCTCCTGACTGCCTTGACAATGGCTTTTTGTTTGTCTTCAGGCCAGAGTGGAGTTGTTAGACGTAGGAACCCTCATCTGAAGTCCTTTTTAGGTCGAGCCTGGGCAGCGCATGCGCTGCTCTGTGGCATGCTGTAGCGGAGTATGGAATTAAAGCCCCTCCCACTTTCCGCTCATATTTGTCATTGGCTTGTGTCATTGCCCTTCGTAAATGCTGGCTTCTGATTCGTTAATAGGCTTGTTAGTCCCTCCTTAGTACCGCCTTGCCTTCATTTGTAACCTCACATGAGCACTTGCCCTTTTACTTTGGTTGCTACACGGTACGTCTTTTTTAGTCTGGAAGCACTATTTTCTTTAATGAGTGTCTCCTACTGCAGGCATGACATGCTTTCTTGCAACATTCGTGTTACAGCAAACAAATGATGGACGGAATGCTGACAATGCAAACATTCTCCCCCAGTCAAAAGATCTGGGTTAAATCCATCGTTCTTTTGCCCACTACGCCACCCCAGTTTGGACACAGCCATATGCAAATCAGTCTTGACCCTGTGCCTCATGGGAACAGTCCAGACCGAACTGCCAGGCCAGGTCCTCCCTGGACCGGAAACAAGCATCCTGGGACCGGTTTCAGTGTATGTCACCCTTCTTCAGCCAGGCTAGCTTGAATCCAGTGGCACAGTGAGCAAGGGACCCACGTCTGGGCATACCCATCCCACTTAGTGCAAAAAGTGTTACAGCAAACAAATGATGGACGGAATGCTGACAATGCAAACATTCTCCCCCAGTCAAAAGATCTTGGTTAAATCCATCGTTCTTTTGCCCACTACGCCACCCCAGTTTAGACCCAGCCATATGCAAATCAGTCTTGACCCTGTGCCCCATGGGAACAGTCCAGACCGAACTGTTGTTTTTGCATTCTTGCAACATTCAGCGCGCCGTGGGCGCTTTAACTTTCTGAGCAGCCCGGGACAATGGCGGCTGCTTCTTAGAATAGGTCTCGCATTTACAAGAGTTTGAGCTATTGGCATTGTAAATGACAATGCCTTTTATTTATGTGTTAATTAGCAAAACAGATAAATAAAAGGCATTGTCATTTACAATGCCAATAGCTTAAACTCTTGCAAATGCGAGACTTATTCCATAGCAAATGCTTGTTATTAAAGTGCCATCAGAATGCATTATCGGACCAGAGCCGTGACATGAGCCACCATAGCTTACAAGAACAAAAATCAAGTTAAAATGTTTTTTGGGCTGCTGCAGCTCGGGGAGCTCTATTAATCAAGAGCAGTAGTTACAGCATGGGAGAGGGGCATCCTGCAGGTGGGCATATGATATGAATTGATTTCCGTCTTCAAGCAGTGCATTGTAGCTTGTGAGCCGATACCACAGGTTAGCTGTTTAATCTATGTGACTGCAACACATTCACCATCTCCACACTCATAGAGGGTCCTCTCCCACTCATACTGCTTCTGTGGCCTAGAAAAGTACCCAAGTCATCCTTTTCATAGACTCTAATAATAATCTTTACTCCTCTTTTCATTATTATAATAAATACATGTTATAATTACTAATGTCGCCACCGTTGCTTTTATCATCATTATCAATATTATCATAGTTCTGGTATTCATTACAATCATTATTAGCAATTTAATATTCATCATTTTCTTCCTTGGCATACTTGTTCTCTTTAATATGATCGTCATTAAGATACTTATAATTGATATCTATCGTGCCAGTATTATTTTTATCATTCCATTGCTAACATTTTTTCAATAAAAAACAGGACGCTGAGAATGCTCATGCATTCTTGTTGTCACAATCATCGCTATGTTTGTACTGTCATCATCATCATCGCGACTATCGTCAATACTATTATTATTGTTACTATCATCGTCTTCATTCTTACAGTCATTTGAATACGTAAATGAATATTATAAATCTGTAATTGTCACTGAACCTGGATCTCATCATATTGTGATAACACAGAGAAGAAGGTAAATAACAATGATACTACTACAGTTCAAGGGTCGTCAATCAGGATCATTTTCAAAGCCTAAAGTCCACACTCTAAACCTTCTCGCAGACCTAGGTTATGATTTAGCAGAGACGTTTTAAGGCATGGGCAAAGTGGGCAACCGCCCAGGGCCCCAACCTTCCAGGAGGCCCCTTGGGAAAGTGAACTTTCACTAAATTTGACCTCTATTACATTTCTCTTTATAAGTCTCTTTCGATCTCTGCCTACATCTACCTCTGTCTCTCTACCCAGTGTTATCGAAAGGATTTTTGGTGTCCCGGGCAGGACAACAGTTTTGTTGTGATCCTTTTAAAGTTCATGGAGTATCATTTGGCATAATGCAGGCTTGATTTAGAAGGAAATGTGAAATAGAATACAAATGTAATCCCTACTGGGTGCCCCAAAGTAATTTTGATCAAGGGCACCAAAATCCTTAAGATGAAACTGATTTAGTTCACAATTGGTTCTACACAAGAAAACACATGCTGCCGCTCAGCACTTCCAGTTCTCATGTGGCCTGTGGCTGGGCTATTTTCTCCTCTCTTCAGCCCATCAAATCATCAACTTTTATAAAGGAAGATCTGGCCACCAAAGACCCATGTGTGTTAGTTAAAGGCATTCTCTGCTTCTGGGCCTGCTGTACTCTTGAAGTTGACGGATGTGATCTCCTGATAGGCTCTCAGTGGTTTTTGGCACTACCTTCTGGATTTCACCGGCCACTGGCAAAGCTTCTGAATCCTAAAAAACTCTTTTTAATACAAAGAATTATGCATTTTAACAGAATCTCTTTAAAATAGAGAGGCCCTTTACTTAAGAGACAAATTCATAGTAGCACAGAGATCTGTAGTGTTCTTCTAGACTGGTCCTTTTATGCTCAGGGTGCTTCTCTAGTCTGGCCTTTATTGCTGATATATTCCTTAATCTGCTAATGCCACTCATGCTTGCTTCCAGAAATGTGTGTGTTCCTTCCCAGCATACCTGTAGTTCTTCCAATGCATGCCTCTTAGATGTAAGAGACTTCTTCCTCTCACTTCCTCCTACCTGACAGCTGTTCCCCTAACAATGAAATATCTCTTTACAAAGAATCCTACTACAGCCTAACTCAATTTCCCACCCAACCACTCTTTGCCCCACTACCATCATGGCACTGAGTGTTTGTGCTCCTACAGTTTCAGAGACGGTGGATGAAGACACGTCATTTGAGATGTCATCAGTGATGTCATCAGTAGTGTCATGAGTGATGTCACTGACCATGTCAAGAGTGATGTAATATGTGAGGTCATAAGCAGTGCATCGCAGGGGGCATAAATTATAGTATAACAGCTGAATTTCTCTGCTTTGTACAAGTGAAATGTCAGCTTAACTATAACATCCCTGTAACCTTTGGTTTTTTTCAGTGAATTTGTAAGGTTTAAAAAAAATTCTATTTCTTAACTATAATGTTCCTGTAACCTTTGTTTTTTTTCCAGTGAATTTCCTTGACTTCAATTACATACAGCTCAAGAGTACTGTGTAAGCAGGGCGGCACCCGTATCACGCTGTGGGACACTATGTGTGATATGCTTGCAATGAAAATTCTAATTAAAAAAAAATAATAAAAAAATAATAAAATGAGCCAGCGCATATAATTTTCATAGATTAGTACATGTTCTTCCTAGCAGGCAATTGTCTTGGTGCAGATATAGAAAACTTTATTTTTAATGCATTTTACATGAAAATATGATTGTTATTGTAGCAAAGTGAATGTGCTATTAGCTTTGAATTACTGTAACATGAAGACAAAGATTAAAAACACAAAGAACGTTAAAAAAAAAAAGGATCAAGAATGGAAAGAAAAGCATTGGCAAAGTAAAGTGTTGTGCCGCTAACTCTGACACTGAACTACTTTTTAGGCGGATGTGCATATGTGATTAAAATATGCCATCGCTCACTGTTCAAGAGAGACAATGGGTGAAGTGGCTGACCCTTTGCCCCACGCTGTATGATGTGGTGGATCAAAGCAAAATGTGAATGACGGTGGAACAGACTATTAGATGAAGAAGTCTGACCAACAGCCCCTCTTCTCGTGGCAGAATTAGGATAGATCAATTCAGTTCTGAGTCTTTAAGCATATTTAAATTTGTTTCACTTTATCAATCTGTTATTTTTCCCCAAAGGAATAAGAATGTGGGTGTTGGGCTTTTCGGTTTGCAGGATACCTCGTGCACATTACAAATACTGGGTGTCTTTCACACCTAGGTAGAATGCCCCTCAAGTAGAAGAGCCACCCACTAGCTGGGAAACTGGAGAGCTTTGTCCAAGCGATGGGAATGGAGGATATCTGAGGGTATCTAAACGAGACACGGAATTGCTATTCCTATTACTCAGGGCCACATAACACGCACTCATGCATAGATTACTTTTTTACACCACTTGAAACGCTGGGTCACTTTAATGAGGCTGAATACAAAGCAAGAGATATATCATGCTGCTCCCTACTGAATGCCACAATAGAAGCCAGAACGCTAATGGGGAGGGGAGAGTGGAGGATGGCTGCATGGACATTGACGAACACAAAAGAAGTAGAGCAGCTAGAGGAAGCCTTGAAACATTACTTTACAGATAATACTGAAACAGCAAAGGATGCAGAAATATTGTGGGAGGCCTACAAGTCCTCGTTATGGGGTAACGATAATCTCAGGAGAGGTAGGGGACAAAAGGAAAAGAATACGGCAGACCGTAAACCTGGAGAGGGAGTTAGTCGACTTAGAAAAGGGCTATATCCTTAACCCCTCAGACGATATATTGATGGATATAATGCTTAAAAAGGACAAATACCATATGATAGCCACTGAGGAAGTTAAAGAGACATACATGGTGAGACAGGAACGAATATATGAAGCAGGTGATAAGGCTGGGAAACTCGCGACATGGCGTAGCGATAGAGAAAAGGAAAGGAATCATATTAGAAAGATAGTGGCCTCAAATTGCGCAAAAATCACAGGGAGTAATGAAATAGCAGCCCTGCTGGCAGATTTATACAGTAGTTCTATACTTTGGCATGCATAACACTACCCGAACAGGACCTAAGGGCTTTTATTCGTAACTTCCCCTGCAGGACATTATGGAAAGACAAAGCCTTAGCACTGGAAGAGGACCTCACAAAGGAAGAAGTACAAACTGCACTTATACAGCTTCAATCTGGGAAGACGCTCATCCCAAAGTTATTAAACAAATGGTAAGTAGCATATAGGAACCGATGCACAGAATGTACCTAGAGGAGTGCAGTAAGGGAGAACTCAATAAAGACTTTCGAACTGCCACAATAGCAGTGGTGTAACGAAACATGAGGAGGCCCCCCCTGCAAAGAGCATGGAGGGGCCCCCCTTCGGACGCACTAAGGAACGTTCAGGCCAGGATACTATGCTGAGGGGAGCCTCCCTGGAGCTTGGGCCCGCTGCGCTGAGATCGTTTCCAGGTATACAGAGCATTCTATGGCTTGAGAAAAAACTGGCAGAAATCCCTAATATTTCCCATGGGCAACTGGACGCCAGAGTGTGAGTGTAACTTACCTCTGCCACTGAAAATTGCCACCCAACATTTCAAATACCTATGGATGTCAACAAGTGGCCGAATACACTATGAAGATAACCTAATCCCATTAATTCACAGGTTGGTAAAGGATATCAAGCAGTGGCGTCTTCTCCGATATGGCGGGGAGCCTGGCTTTTCTTCCTGGCTTCCTGTTCCTCGAATCCCACGAGGAGAGCAGGAGGAAGGAGCAGAGACGCGGAGCCCGGTGGCAAGGTAAGTGTATACATCTTTTTCCATTGAGCAACCCTGCGCCCCCGCACCCACCTTCTTCCCCCCCCGCACCCGCCGCACCACTCGCGAGTCATGCCGGCCGCCACTGATATCAAGCACTGGGAGGCACTGCCACTCTCTCTCCTCAGCAGAGCGTCGCTCTTTAAAATGGTTGCATTGCCCCATTTTACATATGTACTGAAAATAACCCATACATGATTCCACCAGTATTTTTTCCGATGATAAATAGATTACTCCGGACCTTGCTATGGAGTAACAGCCCACCCCGAATAGCGATGGCGACGCTCCACAGATCTGTCTGCGATGGGAGTATAATGCTTCCAAATGGCCGTATATTCTATGAGGCAGTTCAGGTTACTGTAATAAACGAATGTGCGTGGGCTCCATTAGACGACCCCGCATTTAAGATGGACCAGGCCACTCTGGAACACAAAGGATGCCTACACATTCTATATGGAGGGAAGATGAGAACAAATGCCCCACCAGCCAACAGTGATATCAATGTGGAGTAAGTTAATGAGGGAACTAGGATGAGACAAGAGACTAACCCCTCTGACCCCATTGTGGTATGGAACAAGACTTGGCCCGGTGACCGTTTTACCAGGCTTCCAAAAATGGGACTCAATCGGCCTCACAACACTAGGGGATGTATCTCCAACTACAACTCACCCTACAGGTGACAATTCCTACTGATAAGGAGACCAAAGATGACTCCCCGCTTGAAAGGAGATTACTGAACGGACATTTGACTGCAAACGCTATTTCCCTCACATATGCTGCCTTAATTAACAACACACAGGACGACCTGGGGAGATTAAGAGCCCGATTGCAGACAGATTTAGGATGATTGAACGATGACGATTGGGGAGATGCACTACAATTCCCTAGAGCAGTGGCTATAAAGGCGACTTTACGTCTCATCCAGCTCAAAATACTCCATGGAATATACTTGGTCAGAGCACTGTTGTTCAAAATAGGTAGAATCCAAGACAATACCTGCCTGAGAAACTTTGGACAAAAGGGAACTTTCTTGCATACACTATGGGACTCCCCCATACTCCGAATATTATGGGAAGGGATGGTACATAAACTGAAAGAGACCACAGGAGTAACTATCGAAGCACAGCCTCCACTGACATTACTGGGAATATGGAGGGACTCCGAGGCAACATCCTAAAAGAGATTACTGATTAATTTAGGATTTCTGTTAGCGAAAGGGAAATGGGGCAGCCAGGCATGCCCAACACTCCGAGATTGGACAATGGGAATGGAATTATGCAAACTGAGGGGAAAATGGTATATGAGGAAGGGACTACCCACAAAAATATGCACACAGGGGTCAAGAGCAGCAGCAACCAACACACAGGTCATAAAAAGACGGGAAGAACCTGATATAGCTGAATAGCTCAAGGACGCGAGAAGGAGGCACAACTCTGGGCACTGGGATGACCTGGGATAAACCATCACAACGTAAATGACTGAGGTATCTTGTGAACCCCGGGGGTTGTGGAAGTGAGAGAAGAGAGGGAAATGTTCAGCTGGTAATGCGCTGTTAATTTAAAACTCAAATAAAATATATCTAAAAAAAAAACAAATGCTGGGTGTCTATGACTATGTTAGTCAACAATGTTATACTTCAGTGGGGGAATACAGCTAGGACATATACCTGTAACACACTTTGGTGGGATTGATATAACAATAATTGGCAGGGGCGCAGTAATGCATGCAACCACAGAGATTGGGCTTGGCTCTAGTTCTGTAATAAACCATTTGCCAGAAACCATTTTGCACACAACAGAGCCTCTGTACAGTTCCAACTTGGCTATCAAATCGCCTTCGCACAAAATGAATTATACCATGGAGAAATATCGTAATAATAAATTACTTATATAGCGCTTCAAAACACACTTTCCTGATTTGTAAAAGCTTTAAAATAAAGCAGTTACTAGCCCCAATTTAATGACAATTTACCGCCCTCACAAAGTGGAAGATTGATTCAAAAAAGGCAATTTAAAGTTGCACATCACAGCATAAACCCACTGAACAATTCTGCCAGCTACGGAAAACTCAAGGTTTTAGGTTCATTAGACTGACATGATCTGTTCCTTTTGCACATTCCGTGAGAAGTTTGGCTGCAGATGGACAGCAAGTGTACTACGAAAAAAAGTTGGAAGGCTTTCTGGGCAGCAGTAAGTCATTCACATGACTTGGAAGGTTGAAAGGGAGATACTGAAGGCAACATGGAGAGAAAAGAACACCAGCATCCAGCTTGGTGACAACAGAGCTAACCCCAAGCTCTCTGGAGAAAATATGTATGTATGTATGTGGTATTTCTGTAGCGTAAACCTAGCTGAAAAGGCTGCCGAGCACCGTACAAGACAAAGCAATCAGTTATTAATGAGTGGTAGGAGAGGGAGCTGGTTACAGGATAGTTACTGTATTGTGGTGTAATTGTATTTAAGGAGGTGTGTTTTCAAATCTTTCCTAAATTGGAGCAGCTTTGGGGGTGGTCCTTAAGGATACAGAAATGTTGTTCCAGATCCTATGTTTTACACGTCTTAGCCTCAGTCTGATGGTGTCCTGGCAGTGGGTGTGCCGACAGCCACCAGAGATGGTGCGTTTGTATCCAAGATAAGCGGGGCGCTGATCGTGATGACTTAGTAAATGATGCAGCTGGTTTTGAAGATAGTGCGGGCTGGCAAAGGGAGCCAATAGATTTTAAAACATGAGGTAACGCCAGCACTGTCCAAGAAATGCTCGTTGAAATCATGGAGTAAATTCTCCATGAAATAAGGGCTCTGCAACTAGCACAGTGGTTGGATGCTGCGATTTAACACTTGATGTATAGTCAGGTCTTATCACAGATTTCCTCTGGATTTCTGTAAATGTAACCAAACCTATTCTGTATAGAACTTCAGGGCCATGATGTGTCGGAATGCTTTCTGTGGATGGATGGCACTCTACTCCAGAGGCTGTGCTTGGTTGGAGCAGTGTGGATTTATGGAGCGGCTTCTGTGGGAAGGGTCTTAGTATCCTAACCCTGTGTAATAAACTTGCAACAAAAATGTATCCAAGTGGATGTTGATTGTTGAATACTTTTACGCAACACTATTTCATGTTGACAAGATCAAGCAGATTGATAATAGTTTAGCTGAGTGAAGACCACATGGGGGATTATTATTCGCAGCCATCTTTGGAGAAACAAGGTGAAGGTCAGTCCTGTTTGCTGGTTTTCACTTATGCTGCTGTGCACTAAAATGTGTCACTTTACGTGAACCTGGCATTCCGAGCACCATCTTTATAATGAGTGGCACAAAACTGTGTAAAAACATTGTGCAGGGTTAATCCCAGCCGATTCGAGAGTATGTCATCCTGTAGTAATTACGAGTCTTTGTGCAAGTGGCCTAATTCCCAGTATGGTGACCCATAAAATAATCAGCCCGCTTTGTCTCGCCCTAATCCTTTTAGGCTCCCTTCTTGCCTCGCCGGCTCGATAAATGCTGCCTTTATTTGGTCCCCATGGTTCTTACACAGAGCTCTCCACTCTGAGGGCCTGCCAGGTTAAATACACTGAATGTACCCTCGCCAAGGGCATTGAAAGGATGCTGGGGAGGGAAGCCATGGTGTCCATTCACTTCCTTCTGAGTTGTCTCCCCTACAGACGAGCCTTGGAAAGCAGAGAGGAGGCTGGAAGAAAGCTTGTTTTCTGTAGAGGGAACTGTCAGGCTCTTCAGGAAACTGCACCCCACCGTCTGTAGAACTTTGAATGATGAGAATGGCTCTGTGGACTTCACTGCACAGTCTGCTTGCCAGCCAATGTGTGTAGAGGGGTGGTGTAAGGACTAAAGTCCAGAGCTGTAGCTACCAATTGCAGCATCATGCATTTTTAGGGGATTTACTCTAATCCCATTGACTACCAGAATGGCAGCTTTTGCATTCCCATCAGAACCCTTAAAAGCCTTTGGCCCATGGGGTATCAAAACGTCACCATCCTTTGTCCGTGGGAGTGAATTCTCCATTAGAAGATGTGACGAATTGATGGCAATCTATCAGAATTTGAAGAGCCGACTTTTTATAGTAAAGCAGGGGTGAGACCTACTGGCTGTCCTGTGAATGCTCACCCATTTACACTAAAACCTGTTTTTGCAAACAATAACTGCTTAAAAAACGTTCAACCTCCCACCCCCCACCCCCACACTGCCTAAAGAACAGTGGCTCCTGCAGACCCTGATCTTTCAAGAGCGGCCTTAAATTACTAGGTATTCATGCACAGAAGAACATTTCAAATTGAAAAAACAAACCAATGTTAATGTCTACTCAAAGCCCCTGATCCTAAAAGAATACTATCTTAGGATAAGAGCACTCCTGGGCAACCCACGCATCTCTCTACAACAAGTGGATGAGAATAAGCTACAAGTAAATTTAGATTTTGGTGGATTCAAATCCTACCCAAGAGGAGCACAACTCTTCAGGTGCTCCAGGGCACAGGTATACATTGACTTCCAGGAACCAAGAGATAAAACCATTTCTACTCCCCCGTGATCTCTACTCAGCATGACAAGTTTCACAACTACACAGAAAATTCTGTTTGCAAATATTCAGTGGCATACATACAGGGCTATTGTGCACCAAAATAACAGCTAACTGCAAGCTTCCCCAGTCTCCTGGACCATGTGGGTGCCAAAGAAATATGACCACAAATAAAGGCAATTAAGTTATTTTTTTTTTTAAACAACTAATCTTTACAGGCTTTGTGTGCTAACCACATGGTTCCAACATCAAGCAAACCTAATCATGAAAAAGTGACTCATAGCCCACACTTTGAACCATAGCTCTAAGACAGCCATGGAGCGAAGCAAGCAAATCCAAACATACCTGGGCCTGCTCAGTGGGAGGAGAATGATGTGCTACCGCCAAGAACATCTGAAAAGAAATGGGGCCAAATAGGCCATTTTACACCACAATGTATTAAAGAATTTGGCAAAAAGCGAAAAGTCTTCCAGGCGGATCTCAAGGAGCAGTCATGAAATAATGCACAAAATAAAGTACTGTTCGCTGACCTTCTCAGGGGGACTGAGGGTCCCCCTCCTCACAACCATTTTAGAAACATAGAACCCAAATGTGCATTACTGTATGATTTGCAAATGAAATGGCTACATGGTATACTTTTTACAAGCAGTACTTAAGAGCACTAGTATTCCAGTATTCTGATGGTGTGCCAGGTAAATATGATCTTCACGAGGGCAATAGTCTGAGAGAGAGGTTTGTCATCGTTGCCGAGAAAACTTGCTATACATCGTGGCAAAATGGACCATTTTTAATCTTATTTCAATACTAAAAAGGCTAAGAAAACACCGGTTTTACAAGCAGTTCAGAGATTCTGAATAAGCAGTTTCACATGGCCTTCTATCTTTATTTTTCTAGACGTACATAGCATCTTTCCTGCCTTTTACCTCCTTTCATTTTCCCATTCTGCTATTCCCGAGTAGGTTTTCAGTGACACATTATGAAGTCAGACAGGCCGCGCAGACTGAGGCACTACAGCCCCCGTTCATTCTACAGAGACGCTTCAGGTCCAGACAGCAAAATAAATACCCAATGTCCCACTAATCTTACATGCTCTGGTCTCGAACAGCAGAACTTATAAAAAATGTTGCAAAAATGTACATCACCATATACGATGAAATACCTGCACATTAATCGTGTGATAACAGACACAGCAGCAAGAGCCCTCGGACACTACAAAAGAAGCATCAGTATTGCATATCCACCACTCAGCCTTAATGACCATTCGAATAGTAGCCTTAAATATATGATGGGGAACAATAAATTTGCCCTCAAACATCACCCTGACATTTCCTGTAAAAACACTGACTTTGTTCTCATATGGCAGATTTTTATTTTGGGTAAATGCTAAACATATGCTTATACTAGCAAACAATTTCACGGATGCCACTTTATGCCATGATCAGGCGCCAAGGGTACCCACTGTTTAGCCGGGATGGCCACTACTGTGTCTTATTGTTATTGTATTTCTATAGCGCTTACTACCCCTGACGATGCGTGTTCATCATGATACTAAGGATGCTGAAAATATTCCAAGGGGGCCATCTTAGGTCATGGCCTCCATGCATCCTGGGCGCTTGGTGGGTAGGCACTAGGCAGGCTTATGAAAATGCTCGTTGTCCCCTGCTAGAGGAACAGGATGAAGCTGGTAACTGCACACTGTAGTATAGGGACAAGCCAAGAGCCTGAAAGCTGCACTCTGAAAGCTGGAGTCCATACCAGAACATAAGTACACCTGGAGACCGGACTCCACCGCCTGTACTCAGGAAATTCATGCAAACGGAAGTGCTTTGTGGCTTTGTCAGCACTCTGAAGCGCTACACAAATTCTACAATGCAAGAAACTGAGCACACACGTGGGTATGATGCCAGTACCCCTGATCAGCCAATGATGTAAGTGAGCCAGAGATGGCTTTTCACGCTTTAAACATCTCTGTAAGGACCAAAAGTAAATAGAAGAGACGTCAAGTAGATGGGGCCAAAATATTAACATTATTTTCCCATTGATACCATAAATGTATAGAATATAAGACATATACAACACTGGTCACTAACACAATGCCATCCATTAAGATAATTGTGCCAGTGTACAACAGATGTTTTATAACTTGCTACCGTTCCACTGATCCTGCCCCAGCCCTCCCAATCCGCCTGTCAGAAAAGCATTACTAGGTAGCCTCACAAAAGAGGCGCTGCGCCTTCCCGAGACGTGTACGAGCCACGCGGCGCACGCCGCACACCCTCGCATCTCACACAACCGCAAAGAAGGAGTAACACATCTCCCTGGCAGGATATTGTCTTCAGAAGATGTTGTGTTATTCGTGGATCCGACAAGGACCTTCTCTGAAGGGGCCTGCTGCCTTTGCTGCCTGCGGTTTAATTAAGATTACAAACATTAAAAAAACAACATTAAACGCGGCGGAATACATTAAATATTTATTGATTGGCAAGCCAGCTAATCCTGGGTATCGACGGGCTGCTCTCCCCTGGGACAGTCTTTCTTCCTCATATATCAAGCTCTTCCAGGGACAGCGAGCTCATAATTGTGCCTGTCGCAGATGACACAGTGTAGTGGCCCACTATTCCTGCATTTTTGTCAAATGCAGATGTTTGGTTCTTATTTGTATTACTTTAATACAGTTACACTGTAAAATAAATCTTGCATTGTCTGTCTGCAGGGGAAACTCAAGCTAACCTTCAGGTTTTAGTCTACATTAAATTTGTGTCTTTGACTTCATCATCTTTTGTAATTTAACATTTCAAGGAGTAGATATCACCTTACAGGTTCGCCAGATCACTAGGGGAGGCTCCTCCACTATGGCGTCGCCCCACTGAAAAATAATATGATAATAAAACTATTTTATTATCGTTTTATTTTTCTTACCTTATAGGCAGCCGAGCCGAGGTTAAGGCGGGAGCTGGGCAGTGGCGTAGCTAGGCACTCTGCCGCCCTTGCGGTCCCTGCCTTTTGCCACCGCCGCGCGCTGGAGAGCGGGGGAGGGGGGGGTTGCTGGCGATGATTTTAGCCGCCGCCGCCGCCCCCAAAACTCGTGCCGCCCGGGGCGCACCGCCCCCTCCGCCCCCCCCTTGCTACGCCAGTGGAGCTAGGTCATGCTCACGACATCAGCAGTAGTGAGGAGTGGGAGGCACTTATAAGTTCGCATGTCAGTTTGGCCGCCGGCCAATCAGACATACACACTTACGTTCTCCAATACAGCTGTGTTGTACAGCTGGGATGGAGAAAAGCTGCAGGCTCCCTATGCCTGTGCGAGCGTTAAACCAGCCTGCTCAGGTCAATCCAGGCGCTGCTCTCATGTTAGGTATGCAACATACAACGTCTCATAGGGTATTATTTGTCAGGCAATTTCTAAGGGAGCACAACTAATTGCTATGAGTACAGAAAGAAAACAGGGAGACAATTTGCAGAGACAAAGAGAAACTTTGGTATATAATGACATATATTTAAAGGTAAAGAAAGCACTGTGTTACATTAAATGGCATGTAACCTGTGTTATAGTGGAACCTAAGAGAAAACCTCTGAACTGACCCACTTAGTTTTACTGATAGCTAAAAGCTCATCTTATAGACATGTCCCCAAATCAACTTCCTACAACATGATTAGTTCATAGAAATGTATTTTATTATTTATAAAAAAATATGTATATATTTTTTAGTCTTTTTCACATATATATTCGTTTTATCATTATAAATAAACATTCATGTATTTACAATTTAATATAAAACTTGTCATGATACAAGCTTGAAACACAATTTACAAAATGTCTGTAACCCCACAAAACACCCATCAGACCTGCATTCTCACCTCTCAAAACTATACAGTCACACTAACATTCACACCACACAAACATTATAAAGGGATTCAAAAACATGTGAGGGATCCTATATAATTCTTGCAGAGACAGTTGAAAATTGAATTCCTTTCTACAGTTGCTTCTCATCAAATTCCTCTCCTGTATATTTTCTTCTGGTAGGATTCCCTTGTATCTAGAAATGGTCTACGCACGATTCGGTGGATATTACATCAAACCACCTTCATCAGGACCAAATATGTACTAGATAAATGTCAACAGACACGTAGACGGGGGGTTATCTGAGCGATTCTGTATAACTCTCATCCGGTAAATACAACTACGCAGCATGTAGCTCACAGTCCATATTGGACTATATGTTTATATTATCCTTTGAGACGTGGACTGGTTATCTGATGGAACGTTTCTGTACTACGTATGTAATTGATATATAGGTTCTCTTCCCAATTTAGCTGGTCAGTTGTGGCTTAGTTCTCGTCATGGTCTAGCCTTTATAAATGGAAGCCATCTTAGCTTGTGTTCCAACTTGTTCAATTTGTCATCCTGCTTTGGGCATTCTTGTGATTTATACCTGGGCCCACAAACGATGATTTTCTTGAAAACTGCTCAGCCTCTCGAGGCCTTTGCTCTTAAATAAACTTTATTCCTGATGTATAGGTAGTTTCCCTTTATATTCCATTTGTGAATATATTTCTCAGGCGCTCAACTGGTTTTTCTGTGTCGCGGCAGTCCCTTAGCCACCGATTCCTGTCGGGAACAGATTCTTTATGACCTTACCAACTCCAACCTGAATCTTTGTTGGAGGACTAATAGTAGAACCAAACAATGCTACAATCTTGTTCTATGGCTGCTTCGGAGATGTGGTAAAAAGAGTGGCCAGAATTAAGCCACTGGCACTCTGGCGTCTTGTACAAATCCACTACATCATATCCAAGTGTGCCTCAGATCATCGCACACCACCACCTGTTGTTGGTGACATGGCTTTGCTAAGAATACAATTCTGGCTTCAGTTGAGCGCCTGAGAAATATATTCACAAATGGAATATAAAGGGAAACTACCTATAAATCAGGAATAAAGTTTATTTAAGAGCAAAGGCCTCGAGAGGCTGAGCAGTTTTCAAGAAAATCATCGTTTGTGGGCCCAGGTATAAATCACAAGGGTGCCCAAAGCAGGATGACAAATTGAACAAGTTGGAACACAAGCTAAGATGGCTTCCATTTATAAAGGCTAGACCATGACGAGAACTAAGCCAC
The DNA here is from genome assembly GCA_963921515.1 of Calotriton arnoldi. Taxonomy (NCBI): domain Eukaryota; kingdom Metazoa; phylum Chordata; class Amphibia; order Caudata; family Salamandridae; genus Calotriton; species Calotriton arnoldi. The sequence continues at coordinate 1,581,944 of CAWUFW010002554.1, read as the reverse complement.
AACCGACCAGCTAAATTGGGAAGAGAACCTATATATCAATTACAGACGTAGTACAGAAACATTCCATCAGATAACCAGTCCACGTCTCAAAGGATAATATAAACACATAGTCCAATATGGACTGTGAGCTACATGCTGCGTAGTTGTATTTACCGGATGAGAGTTATACAGAATCGCTCAGATAACCCCCCCGTCCACGTGTCTGTTGACATTTATCTAGTACATATTTGGTCCTGATGAAGGTGGTTTGATGTAATATCCACCGAAACGTGCGTAGACCATTTCTAGATACAAGGGAGTCCTACCAGAGGCATATACAGGAGAAGAATTTGATGAGAATCAACTGTAGAAAGGAATTCAATTTTCAACTGTCTCTGCAAGAATTATATAGGATCCCTCACATGTTTTTGAATCCCTTTATAATGTTTGTGTGGTGTGAATGTTAGTGTGACTGTATAGTTTTGAGAGGTGAGAATGCAGGTCTGATGGGTGTTTTGTGGGGTTACAGACATTTTGTACATTGTGTTTCAAGCTTGTATCATGACAAGTTTTATATTAAATTGTAAATACATGAATGTTTATTTATAATGATAAAACGAATATATATGTGAAAAAAGACTAAACATTTTTTTTTATAAATAATAAAATACATTTCTATGAACCAATCATGTTGTAGGGAGTTGATTTGGGGTCATGTCTATAAGATGAGCTTTTAGCTATCAGTAAAACTAAGTGGGTCAGTTTCAGAGGTTCTCTCTTAGGTTCTGCTTATTTCCCCCTCCTCTGAGACCCAAAAGTATGTAGGGGGTACCTTCTCTTTTCAAATATCAAACCTGTGTTATAGTGTGCACAAGTGCTTGTGAAAGGGTGAACAGCGCAAGTGACACGTGAGGGAGTATGTACAGCGGGCAGGGGGCGCACAACCAAACAAATGATATACAAGGTGTATTCGTAGTAATAACCATACATTAAATGCAAATGAATACAGAGTGATTTAAATGGGCAAACACGAGAGAGGCGCCGTAAATTTCGCTGTAAAAGTCGACGGCGTTTCGGCCTATGTGCAACGTTAGGCCATCATCAGGACCAGGTTACAGATAATTACATAACAGTGTGTTAGTGCACCGAATGGGTTCCCTGGATGTGATAGGTCCAGGTGGGAAAACTGCGATAAGGGCAGAGGTTTGATAGGAAGGGTCAGGGTATGTCCATTGGAAGATTGAGTTCTCCTGACATGAGGGTCCGATTACTGCAGGCCAACCTGGGCGCATGGAGTAAGGTCCTCAAAGGGGAGGAGCAGCGGACGGAGCAGCGGTAGATTTGAAGGCGTCAGGGCACGTCTTTTCAGCTGATTCCGGGCGCCGAAATTGCGGGGTCCAGTTGCTCCGGGCTATTCGAGCGCGTGGAATGAATCCCGGCGATGAGATGGGTGCAGGTGGTATGAGTTAGACTTACGCCGCCTGCACCCATCGCCTTGCCGGGATTCATTCCACGCGCTCGAATAGCCCGCAGCAACTGGACCCCCGCAATTTCGGTGCCCGGAATCAGCTGAAAGGACGCGCCCTGACGCCTTCAAATCTACCGCTGCTCTGTCCGCAGCTCCTACCCCTTGAGGACCTTACTCCATGCGCCCAGGTTGGCCTGCAGTAATCGGACCCTCATGTCAGGAGAACTCAATCTTCCATTGGACATACCCTGACGCTTACTATCAAACCGCTGCCCTTATCGCAGTTTTCCCACCTGGATCTGTCACATCCAGGGAACCCAATCAGTGTACTAACACACTGTTATGTAATTATCTGTAACCTAGTCTTGATGATGGCCTAACATTGCACATAGGCCGAAACGCCGTCGACGTTTACAGCGAAATTTACGGCGCCCCCATTGTGTTTGCCCATTTAAATCACTCTGTATTCATTTGCATTTAATGTATGGGTATTACTACGAATACACCTTGTATATAATTTGTTTGGTTGTGCGCCCAATGGCCGCTGTACATACTTCCTCACGTGTCACTTGCGCCGTTCACCCTTTCACGAGCACTTGTGCACAGTATAAACACAGGTTACATGCCATTTAGTGTAACACAGTGCTTTCTTTACCTTTAAATATATGGCATTATATCCCAAAGTTTCTCTTCGTCTCTGCAAATTATTGTCTCCCTGTTTTCTTTCTGTACTCATAGCAATTAGTTGTGTTCCCTTAGAAATTGCCTGACAAATAATACCCCATGAGACATTGTTGTATGTTGCACACCATTGCCCTGGTCTCTACCGGGTTTACGAACTACCTCCTGTAGTTTCTTACTGTATACTCATGTTAGCTATAGCATGAGAGCAGCGTCTGGATTGGGTGGAGAGCCTATGCAGTGAAGCCCATCCACATCCGTGACAAGAGGAGCAACAAGGAGGACGGCAGCCGGAGCGGCAGGTAAGTCTTTTTATTTTATTTTATTTTTCAAACCCAACGCCAAACCCCCCCACCCCGCCCTACCACTTTACTATAGCAGCAGCCGCTACTGCAGATCACTCCAGATCATCAGGACACCATGTTTCCAACAAGGGGCAACAATGGGGTTTCCATTAACAAATGAATGTTACCAGGTACCAGTTGATTCAACTAAAGGAAACAAAGACTACAGCTCCCACATTGTAACGTTGAACACCCGATGAAGGAAACATGGTGTCCTGCTAAAGTGGAAGGATCAAGCACCCTTGCAGTGAGCAGTGGAGCACTTAAGGCCATATGTACAAAGAAGAGGAATTGCGATTTCCAAATAACCATTTTATCTGAATTGCTATTTGGAAATCAAAGCTCCTTACGAATGAAACTTTTTGTTCCATACTTGCGATTCTTATTGGGTTGCAAATCGATCTACCTCATAAATATCAATGAGGTAGGTCGCAGTTTGCGACCCATTAGGAATCACAGCCATCACAGGGATGGTGGCCTGCTACGGTCAAACAAAGCAAACACAAGGAGATGATGGACGGAGTGCTGAAACTTTTCAGACACTCACCCCCAGTCAGCAGACCAAAATGTCCGTGATTGCCTTTGGATAAAGGTTTTATTTTTGTTGAAATGCAACCCATTTTCCTTAAAGGAAAACGGGATGCGTTTCAACAATAAAAACGAAACATTTTGTTTTCATTTTTTAAGAGCAGTCAGTGGTCTCTTGCGGACCCCTTTAAATTTGCGAATGCATTACCACCAACTTTGAGTTGGTGATAAAGTACGGATGTGTTGCGAACGCATTTCGGTCACAAAATATTTGTACATGCAAATGCGATTCGGTATTTGGAAGGGATACCCTAGGCACGCCCCTCCCAAATACCGAATCGCAAAACCCAAATTGCGATTCGGTAGCCGATTCGCAATCTGGGCTTTCTACATCTCAAAATGCATTTTTCCGGTCACAAACGAGCCGATTCTGCGAGTCGGCTCGTTTGCGACCAGAAAAAATGGTTTGTACATATGGCCCTTAGGTCCTTTACTTGTGTGTATGTAAGTGGGCACTTGTACAGCGCATACCTATCCGGGGGCATTGGAGAACTGAAAATGGGCAGTGGCCAAGATTACGATCCACATTTGTTACAGAGGAGAGGGGTCCACAGTAGTCTGTAGAGGGAAAGGAGATTTTCCAAGCTATCCAGATGTGGTTTTCTTCAACGAGGTGAGCCTGCAGCTCTTTTCTACATTGGAAGAGGGTCGGGGCATTTCTGATGGTTATGTCTAGTCTAGGTGAGGCTCCAGCCTTTCAAGCTGTGTGCGGAATCTCATTTCCGCTCCTGCCCGTTACTGAACATGGAGTGAATGGCTGGAGGTTGCCTGGGTCACTTAATTTCATCAGAAGAGTGGAGTGAGAGGTGGCATAGCCAGGGGGAGCTTCCGGCTCTGCGTTAAACAGGAAGTGTGTTGAAGAGAACAAGAAAAGGGGGATATCAAGCCTGACAGATAGACAGACAGAAACACATATACACACACACACACTGAGTTCCAGGTCCCGGATATTTCTAGGAAAAATTCACACAAGCGAGGAAAGGCACTTTTAATCAAAATGTTATTATAACACTCAAACACAGTACTCATTTTAACATTCTTGGAATGATAAAAGTGTTTATCAACCCCGTGACACTAATCCACCGTTCATAAAAAGCATTACATCTGATGTCAGTAGTTACCTCATCCTAAGAAAACTTCCAACAACAAGCCATTGGTCCCTGCTAAACAGGAAGTCGCACCAAGGCCTTAGCCCCACACAACTCGAGCAAATACTGTTCCAAATATGCAGCTTCCATTTCTCAGCAGGGAGATTTCAACCCTCAACACTGGTGTTTTCCAACTCTCAACGCAGCGGCTTTCCTACTCAATATGGTGGTTTGATATTCTCGACGTGGCGTTTTTCAGCTCTGGACACATCGGCTCTTACTCCTTAACACAGCAGTTCAAGCTCTCAACATGGCTGCTTCCAGCTCTATGACTGCAGCTTTTAATAAAGCCAATGTCATTTCCCCAGGGCGTAAAAGAAAACATATCTGGAAAAGTCAGCAGGGGGAAGGGTATGAGCGAAGCAGGGATGAGGTGTGTTAATACGATTCTAAAGTCAGGATCATTTAGTACGCAATGCTGGTCTGCGCTTTCCTTTTGGAACGATGTTGGTCATAGTTTAGCTTCTTGATGTTCTACTTAAGAGATGTTTCAGGGTCATCATGCTTGGTATTGCTTATATATATATGTGTGTGTGTGTGTGTGTTTGTATGGTAGCGACAGCGTGTGTGCACATGTGAACACAATATGTGCATAGATGTGAGCTAGTGTGTTAATATTACTGAATAACTGAGTGTAGTAGGGATTAGTGGGCCTGATTCACAAAACGAACTTACGTCAAAAACGTAAACGTAAACGTAAAGTTAGTACTATTCTGTGAATACCAAAATGAGTAAGTGTATTCTGTGAATACCTAAAAAGTACTAACTTTACGTTTACGTTTTTGACGTAAATTAGTTCTGTGAATCAGGCCCAGTGTGTGTATGTGGTAGTAGTTGACAGTGCTATCGTTAATGTGGGCTAGTACACATTTGTGCTTGTGTTTGTGTGGATTGCGTGCTAGTATGTGAGTGCAGTAGTGGGTGACTCACTGAAATTCATGGACAGTGTAAGTTTAGAAGGATTACCAGCCAGACACCTTGGGATGGGTCAGCAAAGGGGGCTTAAGATGCATTCACTCATGCACTTACTGCAGCTCACAGATCACTGACTTGTGGTTATGTAACCAATGTATGCACTAGCGTAACGAAACTTGAGGGGGCCCCCCTCCAAACTACATCGAGGACCCCCCCCCTCCGGACTCAGTCAGTAGATGTCACACCAAGGTAATGTGCTGAGGGGGAACCCTGGAGCTCGGGTTCCCCCGCACCGGTTTGGCTGCAGGGGCCTTTGTTATGCCACTGAATGTATGCATCTGTACACTAAACATATGCACTACTCATTTCTGCCTCACTACAGTAGACACAAATAAACACAGGGACTCTACGTGCCTGTATACTCTGAACATAGGCCAAAGACCAACTTCATGTGGGCTAGTCCATACTTTGAAGAGCAATATGTATTGGTAATGTCCTGATTACTTACTGGTAACCTGCATTCCTCCACATCCTAATTTCCTTCTCACAGGCCTCATGCACTTAAGGAATGGCACAAGGAAGATGGGCAGGGTAGTAATGAGTAAAACAAGGATATATTCTCAACGGTACGTATGCAGACTGATAGAAAAGGCACAAACTATTACCTGTAAATTTGCCCAGTTATGTTTTATACGAGGCGAAACAATGTATTCGACCAAGGGACAAAATTGGCTCAGAATTCAGAAACTTAGACAGCACCTCAGACTGCACCAATCCCACTCAAGAATTCTGCAACTCTGTAGTGGAGCACATGATTTAAAAAAAGCAGTTGGTTGAGACCCACCTCCTACTGCCAAAAAGACCAAATTTGTGTCCATTTTACTACAGAACGAAATATCTGCTCCTTTACATTGCGTTCCATAAAACTAACCAACGATCTTGACAAAGGTATCAGCTTTACTGAGTTACTTGCCGACTCTTGCTTACCAATACATTTACGAACATGCTCCTAGCATCCTCTGTGATGGTACCAGCCAGAGGGAACATTAACGCACCCATTTCAACTGGAGAATTCCCTGGTGAATTACAATTAGCCTACATAAAGCCAACCCTGAAGAAACAAGGACTTGGTCATGCAGACAAACACTATAGATCTATATGCAGGGCCAGCTCTAGGGCGGTGCGATCGGCGCCTCCGCACCGGGTGCTGACTTGGGGTGGGGGCGTCATTTTTGCAAGTATATTATCATTTAAAAAGCACCTGCTGCCGCATTCCTGGCCTCCAGCAACTTCAGGCATCAATTAAAATATCAAGATAACTCCGGTGATTAATCATCTTCCTGGAAAGAGACAGAGGTTTGTCTAGTGGAAGTTTTAACTCATCCAAAGGTAGCGCAGAGGTTCAAAATGCCTGCTGCTAAGAACGTGTACCATGCAGATAAAGCACATATAATGTAAATAGGTCAGTGGGTTACTGCTTCTGTAAGAGAGCTCCTTTTGTTACTTGTCGTTTGTAAGTCAAAATCCTAATATAGAACATTGAGCTATTAACTGTCATCAAAAAGCTGCGTGTAAACTGCAAGGTATATGTTAGAGCTACATGTTTTTTTGCCCAGTCTTTCATTATCCTAACCTTGCCAAAAGGGTTCATCTGGGTAGAAAACAATTCTTGGTATTAAAGAGAACCCCTAACAATTATGTTACATTTTAAATTCAGAATTTGTGCTTTTCCAGAATAAGGACTCAAACTATATTGCCTACCAGTATCGATGACATGTTACCCCTACACTACACCTTGTAGTCCTGTCTGATGTATCAATTCCTATACACTGATTTACACACCTATGATTGTCTCTGTGCAATGCGTGTGTGTTGTAAAGTCTCTGACACCTTGCACTGGTATGAGTGGTTCTATAAAACTAAATGAATCCGAGAGACAGTGGTTCTGGAGACTTGAGGGTCACTGTTAAAGGGCGGTGGTGAGGGAATACGTGGCAGAGGTGGTCATTGGGGGGGGCGCCAACAAACAGTGTCGCACAGGGCTCCACCAGTGTTAAAGCCGGCCCAGTCTATATGAAACGGACCAGTTCTCGCTAAGCTATTTGAAAAAGTAGTTTGATTCTGACTTCAGAAGTCCTTGAGCGTAAGAACCTTGTCTGTGATAGGTAACTGGTGAGATATTTATCACACATGATAAAATCCAGCTCCTTTGAGTCGGAATTTATCGGGTACAACAAATACAAACCAAGTGCGAGTTTTTTTCCTGATGATGGGGAATAACATCCAGATGTTATTGCTTACTCCACATATCCTGATATTTACCAAGCATTTTCCCCTTTAAATATTGGCAGATTTGATGTGCTGAAAGTTATCCTAGGGGGTGCAATTTTCTCTTGCAAAACTCTTAATTCTGATATGTGTGGTAACTGGAGCTTAGAGGTCAACTTGTATTGGGGGCCAAAATGACACAGGAATCCAGGGCACTGCCCTAAACTGTATAAAGTGCCTCCTCCTAGATAGCACAAATCATGACCCTCCCTCCTTTCTGCTCCGTACCATTCTCGCAATAGATAAGCGCCCTCCCAAGGCTCAAAAAGCACCCTTCTTCTCTTCAATTTATTATTTTCCTTACTCCTGGAGCGTCATTTCTATCAAGCGTGCCTGTTGCAGCTATGAGTCTGATACCCAGATCATCTAAAACTGGAAAGCCATTCACACCGGTGTAGTCTCTAGATGGCATCACCTGGTGGCATGGCAGAGCCTTCAGTGGCTCCCGGGTTGACTCCATATACAGCTCCCTTGGAGTTGTTTAGTCGCCTGGTGGCATGACAGGGCCTTTAGTGGCTCCCGGGTGGACCCCATATATTCTCCCTTAGAGGTGTTTACTCGCCTGGTGGCATGACAGAGCCTTCAGTGGCTCCTGGGTGGACCCCATATACTCTCCCTTGGAGGTGTTTAGTCACCTGGTGGCATGACAGAGCCTTCAGTGGCTCCCGGGTGGACTCCATATACTCTCCCTTGGAGGTGTTTAGTCACCTGGCGGCATGACAGAGCCTTCAGTGGCTCCTGGGTGGACTCCATATATGGTGCCCTTGGAGGTGTTTAGTCGCCTGGTGGCATGACAGGGCCTTTAGTGGCTCCCGGGTGGACCCCATATATTCTCCCTTAGAGGTGTTTACTCGCCTATTGGCATGACAGAGCCTTCAATGGCTCCTGGGTGGACCCCATATACTCTCCCTTGGAGGTGTTTAGTCACCTGGTGACATGAGAGAGCCTTCAGTGGCTCCCGGGTGGACTCCATATACTCTCCCTTGGAGGTGTTTAGTCGCCTGGTGGTAGTGGCATGGCAGAGCCTTCAGTGGCTCCCGGGTGGACTCCATATACTCTCCCTTGGAGGTGTTTAGTCGCCTGGCGGCATGACAGAGCCTTCAGTGGCTCCTGGGTGGACTCCATATATTCTCCCTTGGAGGTGTTTAGTCGCCTGGTGGTAGTGGCATGGCAGAGCCTTCAGTGGCTCCTGGGTGGACTCCATATACGGCGCCATTGGAGGTGTTTGGTCGCCTGGCGGCATGGCAGAGCCTTCAGTGGCTCCTGGGTGGACTCCATATACGGCGCCCTTGGAGGTGTTTAGTCTCCTGGTGGCATGACAGAGCCTTCAGTGGCTCCCGGGTGGACTCCATATATTCTCCTTTAGAGGTGTTTACTCGCCTGGTGGCATGACAGAGCCTTTAGTGGCTCCGGGGTGGACCCCATATATTCTCCTTTAGAGGTGTTTAGTCGCCTGGTGGCATGAGAGAGCCTTCAGTGGCTCCTGGGTGGACTCCATATACGGTGCCCTTGTGTGAAAGGCAGCGAGTCTTCTAAGACCCTCAATGCTGCCCGGTGCAGGGTTCCACCTCTAATTCACTTTGGGTTCGCTATCAAAATAATGAGGCAAGCGCTGGAAACTGGAAGACAAGAAAAAGGTTTATTTCTCATGAGGAGATCACGTCAACTGCAGACACCGGGATGTCTGAGGGAAGTGTTCTGCTGATACTCCTTTGGCTCTTCCTTTTATACAGGTTTGACACAATGCATTTGTTTTGTCAACATGGTTACACAAGCTTGGGGTCCCGCCCCGGGCAGGTTGTCACACAAGCCCAACAGTAATTCTCTTCCCACCCAGGTCAAACAGACAATCTTATCTTGCAGCTGGACCTTGCTTCAGGGTCTAAAACATGTGAGACCGGCCAGATCTAAGAGTCCGTTCTGTTGATAAAAACAGGTCCCATTGTTGGTAACAACAAGTCTTGCTGTTTGCAGTGCAATAAATCATGTTGCAAGAGTCTTTTTGGTGTTTGGAACCTGTTTGTGTAACTAGGTGCAGTGAGGGGTAGAGTGTCCAAAGGTTTGCCTGAAAACAGAGATGAGAGGAAAAACGAGTTTGTAGCAGCAAGTGGCGCTGAGGTTTGTTGTGGCAATAGAGTTTATAGCCCCCAGCACACATACCAGGTCGGTCAGAGGGTCAGAGGGATGCTAGTAAGGGCAGGGTGAAACAAAGGTGACCAACAGAGTACAAAATGGCTGTGTTAGATTAAAATGACTGCAACTTATGTGCACATAGAATTCCACCAGACAAGATGGCGCAGGTAATGTTCATGATTAGCGTTTTGCTTTTAACAGTGGCCCCTTTGAACATAACTAGCCAGCTTGTCAGTCTATTTCGATCTCCATAATGTCCCGTATCTCTTGATCATACATTACTCTCATTTTTGTTAGCTGAGTGTCCATAGTCTTAGGGTGCAAGGTAGTTATGCAAAGAGAACACAAAGGTGGTATACAGTGTATACCCAAACAACAACCACATATTGTCAATACTGGGACCAAGAGAATCATTGATATTTTCCAACCCCACTCCTTCAAGATGCCCCAAAGCCAACTTCCAATTGTCCAAGTCTCTGATCCTTGATGAATTTCTGAAGATAGTCTATGGAGATGTTCGATTGCTTCATAGACAGAAGGTGAATTATCAGGAATGTATACACAGCAGCTGGCACCGATGATGCGGCATGCTCCTCCACGGTCCGCTAGTACCACGTCCAGGACCATGCGATTTTGCAGGGTAACCAGACAGATCGCTTGGAGCTCAGCAGTGTTGTTGGTGAGGATGCCAGCAGTGACGTTCAGGGCGGTCTCTACCGCTTGGGACAAATGTCTGATGGCTCGGCTGTTTGCCATCGGACCCCATAGCGGGACGAGCCCTTTTGCTGCGTCGAGGAACTGTGATGAGGCAGAGTCTGCTTGATCAATGTCTTTAGAACGCTTTTCTCGATGATGCCCTGCAGGGGCTGTGTAGGTTGGTGGCAAAACAAAGGCGATGTAGCACGTGCCCCCCACAGTTTCTTGGGAGCCAGGTGTAGGCTTTGGTTCCACAAACAAAGTACATATTGGGTGATGCAACAAGCGCTGGGGGGTTGGCAGTGTTCAAAGTCCTTACAATGCTACAGGTGCTGTGACCCACATTCTTAGTCCCACGGCCTTCAATGCATACAAGGCCAGAGACGTTCACCACAGATAGGGCCACAGTCAGTGTTGCAGCAGTTCTTTTCTTCAGGTAGGAAAATGTGGCTCTGTTAGGATTATTGAACACTTGCATTTCCACTCGTTCTTTGGAGGGGACATTAATCTGGAATGTCGCATTGAAGGTGTGAGGGCAGAAGGGGGCGGTTGTCCTTCCTGTTTTTTTTCGCCAGAACTCGTTGTAGAACTGGGCGATTGTTCCGTCGGAAGTGGCATTGTCTTTGTAACTTTCTTCTAGGAGCATCATCCAGGCAAGGCAAGATCCGTGAATAGAAAAGGGCGAAGGGATGAAAGGGATGGAATGTTCAGTGGCATGTGGTAACAGCCCACAGACCCAACAGTTGGTAGCATTGGTGGCAAGATTGTGCTGGTGCAACATCTGCACGAAAGAATTATTCCAGAATTCTTTGCGTCGTTCTCGGAGATGTGGCGGTAGTGATACCAGGTAGTGTTCTTTCTTGGTGGTTGGTTGCATGGTGGGTGACAATGTTCTGTATGCAGGTGCATTCTCTTCAATGATCCAGAGTGCGACCATTAGCAGGAGACAGGTGAGAAATGCGGCTACAAGTGCAATTGTCTTTATGCTGTGCAGGTTAGCAGTCTTGGTGTCTTTGCGGTGGTTTTGCAGGTGTTCAGTTTCTTCCATCATCTTCGAGGAGCTCAACAACTGTTAGGACCACAGCCTTTTGTCTGGCGCTTTCCTGGTAGCGTTGTTTGACTGTGCTACCGATCTGAGACCTTGACTTAGTTGGTGGCTTGGTCGTTGGAGCTCCCTCCTTTCGTCGATCTTAGGTTGTACCCTTTCCTGGATGGCACCGTGGGGTCGGGAAATTCTGATAGTTCGAGGGTGTCTTCTTGTGGGTAGCAACTCAGAGCTGGTCGGTCTCTCGCGAGTACTTCCTCTTGCACCTCCACCCCTTCACAGGTTGCCAGGGTTGGAGGGACTCGCTTGCAGTGGTGGGCATGCAGCCAGTTTCGTTTTCCTTCCACTCGGAGGGCAGTTCGGGTGGTGATCAGGACTTGCCAGGGGCCCGTCCACCTAGGCTCCAGATTCTTCGTTCTTTGGAAGTTGCGAATCAATACATGGTCGCCTGGCTTTATTTCATGTCCCGGGCCCCTGGATACGTCAGGCAAGGCTTGCTGCACCTGTTGGTGGATAATTGTTAGCTCGTTTGTCAATTTATGCAAATAATCCGACATTAATATGTTCGGGACATCGTTAATGGAGGTGGGTCTTGGTGCCGCCCAAATGCTCATAGGCCTGCCGAAGACCACCTCATACGGGGTCAGTCGGTGTTTGGTTGGGGTGGAGCGCATCGATAACAATGCCAATGGGAGGGCGTCGGGCCATTTCAACCCGGTCGTGGCAACTATTTTGGCTAGTTTTAGTTTCAACGTTGCATTGTGTCTCTCTACCAGGCCCGCTGATTGGGGGTGGAAGACGGCATGGAACTTTTGTTTTACCCCCAACCCTCTCAGTATTTTCTGTATCACCTCGGCTACGAAGTGGGGCCGTTGTCGCTCCATAAAATTCTGCAAAGGCCGTATCGGGGGAAGAATTCTTTCAGCAATACTTTTGCAGTGGCTAAGGCGGTATTGTCGCGGGTGGGATATGCCTCCACCCATTTGCTAAAAGCGCACACAACCATCAGGACATATTTTAGACCAAGGCATCTCTCTAGTTGAATGTAATCCATTTGAAGGATTTCAAAGGGGTGGTCAGGGACTCCAAACCCTCCCGGTGGTACTACTGTCCCCTTCCCTGGGTTGTGTTGTAGGCAGACTATACATTGTTGTACTAGGCGTTTTGCAGATTCTGCTATCTTGACGTTATGCCATACTCTGGTGATTAGTTCAATCATGGGGGTGGAGCCTATGTGTGCTGGTAAATGTGCCATGGTCAATATGGGGATGAGGTAGGCATTGGGTAACAGCCATTTATTTCCGTCTTTAGTTCTCCAGCAATCTTCCTCGTCTTTTAGTCCCACCTTTTCCCACTCGGTCAATTCGTCTTGTGTGCCTGTAGTCTGTATGTCCCTTACAGTGGTCCTAGCGTCAGTCCATCGTTCAGCTTGTGACCTGGTCACATACATTCGTGTCGTAGTTCTGTCTCCTGCCGTGGCTCGGGCAGTAACGTCTGCTAGTGCATTTCCCTGTCCAATGAGATCAGTCACTTTCCTATGTGCTTGGCATTTTATCACTGCTAACTTCTTGGGGAGGAGGACTGCTTGCGTCAAGGCGGAGACTAAATCTCCATGCAGGATGGGTGTACCGTGTGAAGTCAGGAACCCTCTTTCTTTCCATAAGATCCCAAAATGGTGAACCACCCCGAAGGCATATTGGCTGTCGGTGTATATGTTAACTGTTGTGTCAGTCGCAAAGATACATGCTCGTGTGAGGGCAATGAGTTCTGCAGCCTGGGCTGAACGTTGGGGAATACGGGCTGTTTCCAGAACGGTTCGGGCTGTGGTGACAGCGTATGCAGCTGAGGTGGTGCCGTCAGGGAGTTTGATGCACGAACCATCCACCCATAGTTCTCTATCTGGTTCTAGAAAGGCGGTGTCTCTGAGATCTATTCTACTCTTTGTTTGTTCATCGGTTAGTGTCACACAGTCGTGTAGTGGAGTCACGCTAGGATCATTTTCGGGTAGGGGTAACAGTGTGGCTGGATTGAGGGTGGTGCATCGCTTTAGGGTAATGTGCGGTGCTAGCAGGGTCAACTCATATCCTGTCAGTCGGGCGCTAGTCAAGTGTTGGGTTTTGGTCTGGTTTAGTAGTGTGTCGACTGCATGGGGTACTAAAACAGTGACTGGATTGGAGAGTACTATTCCTTCGCTCTGGTGTATCGATACTGCTGCAGCTGCCACAGCGCGCAGGCACGCTGGCAGCGCTCTGGCTACTGGATCGAGGGTGGCAGAGAAATATGCACAAGGGCGTTGTTTGTGACCAATTGATTGTGTTAGGACAGACAATGCACATCCTTCCCTCTCGTGCGTGTAGAGGAAGAATGGTTTGGAGTAATCCGGGGTTCCTAGGACAGGCGCTGAACAAAGGGCATTGCGTAGTTCTTTAAAGGCTGACTGGCATTCGGGGGTCCAGGGGAGAGGTGAGGGGATGTCTTTAGCTAGGAGGGAGAGAAGGGGTTTGACAATGAGGCTAAAGTTCTGTAACCACTGTCGGCAAAATGAGGTGAGACCTATCAAAGAGCGGACTTGTTTCTGATCTTTGGGGACAGGGGTGTCTAGAATTGTCTGGATCCTGTCAGGCGTGAGTTTCCTCCCTTCTTTGGATAAAAGGTGACCCAAATAGGTCACTTGTGATTTACAGAACTGCAATTTCTTTCGGGAGACCTTGTGACCATTCTCAGCAAGAAAATGGAGTAGTTTGATGGTGGCGGTGACGGCTATTGGTATGGTGTCCGCTGCTAGAAGGATGTCGTCTACATATTGTATTAGTGCCACTCCATCTGGCAATTGTATGGCGTCCAACTGTCTTTTAAGCGCCTGGCTATAGATGCTTGGGCTCTCAGTGTACCCCTGAGGTGCTCTGCAAAATCTGTACGAACGGGAGTTTAGGGTGAATCCAAATAGATAGCGGCTGTCCTTGTGTATAGGTATGGAAAAGAATGCGTTTTTGAGGTCAATTACAGTGAAGGTGGTGGCAGTGGAGGGGATTAAAGTCAAAATTGTCGTGATGTCGGAAACTACTGGGTATTGTGGCACTACGATTTTGTTTATCTCCCGCAGGTCAATGATGAAGCGGTAGGCTTTTCCGTCTCCCTCTCCCTGTCGCTTTACAATCGGTAGTATGGGACTGTTACAAACGTTGCTCACTACTTCCTCTACCACCCATGCCTCTACCAAAGAGTGTATGATCTCTGTCAGTGCCTTCTCACCCTCTGGCGATATTTTGTACTGCGGTACTTTCGGTAGGGTTGCGTCCTGTCGTATTGTTACGTGTACTGGGTCAATCATCATTCGTCCTACGTCTGAATCAGCCCTAGCCCATAAGTGTGATGGCAAAGTGTCCAGTAGGGATGCGTCAGTCTCGGAGATGGGAAACATGTGCTGAGAAGGGTTCTCTCTATGGCGCTGGGGGTTGTCATACAGGACGACACGCACTCCGTCTGGTGAGCATCTGATAGTCGCATGGAAGTGTTTCAAAAGGTCGAGACCCATAATGGCGTCTGGGGTGTTGGAAGAGAGGAGGAATGTCGTTTCGATGCTATTGTTGTCAAGGTTAAAAGGGATCGGTCGGGACAAAGGGTTGGTGGAGGGCGTACCGTCAAATCCTATTGAGGTCACATGTGAGCCTGACAAGGGTGCCCTTGGAATCAGTCGTTTGGATAGTGCACTACGTGTTGCTCCCGTGTCTACCAGAAATGGCGACTTTGTGCCCAGGACCTCAGCGGTAACATAAGGGCCTTGCTGATCAACATAGAGCTCGACTGGATCCCTCCCTTGCCCCTGGCTGTCCTATGCAAAGTCGTACGTATTGTCATAATCTGTCTGTTGGTACTGATTCTGTTTGGGATGGTCAAATGTGTTCACTCTTCCTGGCCTTTCCTCGCTTGCTTCACTCGCGTACCCTCTCCCACGTCCTCTTCCTCTCTGTCCACTTGCTATTTCCCTCGCCCCTCTGCCCCTACCAGCTCCTAACAAAGCCGGGCATTGGGTTTTCCAGTGTCCATATTCTTTGCAAAATGCACATTGATCCTGTCCTAGGTCTTGGCGTCCTACATATGATGTCGATGAATTGTTTCTAGGTGGCTGTACTCTAGGGGTATTCTGCTGGTATCCTCCCCTATATTGCTCCCTTCCTGTATTCGCCCCCTGGAGTTGTGCTACCATTACCCTTTCCTTCAAGTCCTTCTTTTTCCTTTCTGTAGCCCTGTCATTTTCGTTTTTCTGATGCTCATAGTACTGGGCCATTTGGAGAATGGCCGCCGGTTTAGATGCTGCCCAACTACTTTCGCTGGCTTGTAATTTCTGGGATACATCTGGCAGTAGTCCTTTGACATAGTTCTGCACAAATAAGTGGTGTCCGGTTGCGGTGGACATGTCTTGTCCACTGTAATCGGAGCACACCGCTTCAAATCTGGAGAAATACTCTGAGACATTCTCTTGTGGTTTCTGGCGGCACGCGGTTACTATGGACCAGTCTATCTTTTTCTCTGGGATCAGCGTTTTCACTTTCTGCACTATTTTGTCAGGGAGGTCCAATATTGCTTTAACCGGTTTTTGACCAGGGTTCCGCTGTTTATCTAATGTGTTGAGTTGTTCCCAGGTATGACCAAGCAGTTCGGTATGGTCTATTTTCCTAATCTGTTTCCACACATCTGCTGGCAAACATAACCCGAAGAACAAGTCTATGTCGGTAAGTGTCATTATTGTTGATCCCAGAGCGGTACCTAGCTCGGTGTAAAAGGCGGTGGGGTTCTTTCGTAAATCCGGTAAAGATTTACGGAACGTCAAAATGTCCTGTCTGTCCCATGGTTGATACACCCAATTGTAGACCACCCTTCCTCTAGCGTCTTGATGGTTCATATCGTCATGAGTCCCTTGTCCTCTAGGAGGTACCCAATTAGGGGGCAGCTTCTTTTATCGGCATCATGCTATCTGGTTTTTCCACCGGGGGTCCTGCTATCTTAGATGTCCTGTCCTTATCTATCCGTCCTTGTTCCACGAGGTGACGGAATACCTCCAGTGTGCATGAAAAGAGTTCTGTAACATCGTTGTCGCCTTCATCTCCGGTGTCTACCTTCCTATAGAGAGCCACTAGCCGCTCGGGCCCTACATCTTGGTACTTCTCTTCATATGCAGTAAGAGTGTGGTAACAGAGACGTACAATAAAGTATCGTTTGCGGTTTTCAACATAGGAATTGCATATGTCAGTTACATACTCTTCTGTCTCCTTCCTATCTATGAGGGATTTAACTATTTTATCAATGCCTGCTCGCTCATTTTTACTTAATCGCGGGACCCTGGGCGCTCCTTTTTCTTTTGATCCTACCTCTACTACTGTATCCTTTGAGGCATTTGGTGTGGGTGACTCGGTGGGAGCAGAGGCGGTGGAGACTGAGGCGATCGTGCCATCTCCGGCTATACTTTGGTGGTCCTGGCGTTGTGCTACGGGATGAGTAGGGGCGTAAGGGGGTGGCATGTATATGATTGGGGGACCTAACAATAAATCATCATCTACCCTTTGTTTTGCTGGTAACTTGGGGTAAAGAGTCGAGGGCGTTCTAACAGGGCATTGACCTGATATTTTTGATTCCTGTTCCTTTTTATCGATTTCCTTTTCTTTTAGTTTTTCTTCTAATCTTTTACAGGCTTGGTAAGCTGATTTTCGCGTTTCTTTATCTTGTCTAGCTTCGTCCCTTTTCTTTCTTTGAGCTGCCTCTTTTCGCCATAAACCAAAACTGTCAAACATGGCTGGTCTAGTTTTCTTTTTGTGGAGAGCTAATTCTAACGTTTCTATTTTAGCGGGATCGAAAGATCCCGTCAGTGGCCACTGATTTACCCGGTCCTTCCTAGTGTATTTATGCCATAGTTTGCTATAAGCTACGGTGGCTAATCCATACTTTACGTACATGTCCTTGTTAGGGTGCCTTCCGGCGGTGCCGGCTGACTGACCTCTAACGAACGGTCGGGTCCAAAACAATTACAATCAAACAATCTAGAGAAAACAGGCATGACGTATTTATCGGTCAAAAATGAATATCTCAATCAATCAATTTAGACAAAAAGTCTGCACTACCTGTCCTTCGCTGCCTGCAAAGAGAGAATATTCCTATTCTTCGTTGTTTGCAAGCAGGGAAATGTCGCAAATAACTCAATATAAAAAAAAGGAATACTAGTATTTCAATCAAACTATTCAATCAATTTAAGTCGGTTTTTTTTTTCGACCTTACCCGGACCGTATGGACAGTTCTTCTTCTTCCCCTTCCAGCACCTGGTTGTCCTCTCACTCCAACAATCAATGCGGCGTTCCTTTAAGGTCCCAGTCAGGACCGCAGGTCACTCGAGAGAGGTCCGTTCGGAACCGGTGAAGTTCAGTCGATCGGCAGCCAGACAAGGGTCTTCTCAGGCAGGTATACCCCAATCGTTTAGTCGTTCACTCCATCGTTAGGACCTCTCTACCGGGCCCACGCGTCGCTGATGGGCCCCTACGTTTGGGCGCCAATTTGTGAAAGGCAGCGAGTCTTCTAAGACCCTCAATGCTGCCCGGTGCAGGGTTCCACCTCTAATTCACTTTGGGTTCGCTATCAAAATAATGAGGCAAGCGCTGGAAACTGGAAGACAAGAAAAAGGTTTATTTCTCATGAGGAGATCACGTCAACTGCAGACACCGGGATGTCTGAGGGAAGTGTTCTGCTGATACTCCTTTGGCTCTTCCTTTTATACAGGTTTGACACAATGCATTTGTTTTGTCAACATGGTTACACAAGCTTGCGGTCCCGCCCCGGGCAGGTTGTCACACAAGCCCAACAGTAATTCTCTTCCCACCCAGGTCAAACAGACAATCTTATGTTGCAGCTGGACCTTGCTTCAGGGTCTAAAACATGTGAGACCGGCCATATCTAAGAGTCCGTTCTGTTGATAAAAACAGGTCCCATTGTTGGTAACAACAAGTCTTGCTGTTTGCAGTGCAATAAATCATGTTGCAACAGTCTTTTTGTTGTTTGGAACCTGTTTGTGTAACTAGGTGCAGTGAGGGGTAGAGTGTCCAAAGGTTTGCCTGAAAACAGAGATGAGAGGAAAAACTAGTTTGTGGCAGCAAGTGGCGCTGAGGTTTGTTGTGGCAATAGAGTTTATAGCCCCCAGCACACATACCAGGTCGGTCAGAGGGATGCTAGTAAGGGCAGGGTGAAACAAAGGTGACCAACAGAGTACAAAATGGCTGTGATAGATTAAAATGACTGCAACTTATGTGCACATAGAATTCCACCAGACAAGATGGCGCAGGTAATGTTCATGATTAGCGTTTTGCTTTTAACACTTGGAGGTGTTTAGTCCCCTGGTGGCATGACAGAGCCTTCAGTGGCTCCTGGGTGGACTTCAAATACAGAGCCCTTGGAGGTGTTTAGTCTCCTGGTGGCATGACAGAGCCTTTAGTGGCTCCCGGGTGGACCCCATATATTCTCTCTTATAGGTGTTTAGTCGCCTGGTGGCATGACAGAGCCTTCAGTTGCTCCCGGGTGGACTACATATACTCTCCCTTGGAGGTGCTTAGTTGCTGGTGGCATGACAAAGCCTTCAGTGGCTCCCGGGTGGACTCCATATACTCTTCCTTGGAGGTGTTTGGTCGCCTGGTGGCATGACAGAGCCTTCAGTGGCTCCCGGGTGGACCCCATATACTCTCCTTTGGAGGTGTTTAGTCGCCTGGTGGTAGTGGCATGACAAAGCCTTCAGTGGCTCCCGGGTGGACTCCATATACTGCTCCCTTTGAGGTGTTTGGTCGCCTGGTGGCATGACAGAGCCTTCAGTGGCTCCCGGGTGGACTCCATATACTCTCGCTTGGAGTGGCTCCCGGGTGGACTCCGTATACTCTCCCTTGGAGGTGTTTGGTCTCCTGGCGGCATGGCAGAGCCTTCAGTGGCTCCCGGGTGGACTCCGTATACTCTCCCTTGGAAGTGTTTGGTCACCTGGCGGCATGGCAGAGGCTTCAGTGGCTCCCGGGTGGACTCCATATACGGCTCCCTTGGAGGTGTTTGGTCGCCTGGTGGCATGGCAGAGCCTTCAGTGGCTCCCGGGCGGACCCCATAAGCTCTCCCTTGGAGGTGTTTGGCCGCCTGGCGGCATGGCAGAGCCTTCAGTGGCTCCCGGGCGGACCCCATAAGCTCTCCCTTGGAGGTGTTTGGCCGCCTTGCGGCATGGCAGAGCCTTCAGTGGCTCCCGGGCGGACCCCATATGCTCTCCCTTGGAGGTGTTTGGCCGCCTGGCGGCATGGCAGAGCCTTCAGTGGCTCCCGGGCGGACCCCATATGCTCTCCCGTGGAGGTCTTTGGTCGCCTGGCGGCATGGCAGAGCCGTCAGTGGCTCCCGGGCGGACCCCATATGCTCTCCCGTGGAGGTGTTTGGTCGCCTGGCGGCATGGCAGAGCCGTCAGTGGCTCCCGGGCGGACCCCATATGCTCTCCTGGAGGTGTTTGGTCGCCTGGCGGCATGGCAGAGCCTTCAGTGGCTCCCGGGCGGACCCCATATGCTCTCCTGGAGGTGTTTGGTCGCCTGGCGGCATGGCAGAGCCGTCAGTGGCTCCCGGGCGGACCCCATATGCTCTCCCTAGGAGGTGTTTATGGTGCTGCCTCTTAGTTCGGACCTTGATTATTACGAAGCGGAGTCTACAAAGGACAACTGCTCATTGTTCACTACTAAATGAACCCCACAGAGTATGCACCTGTGGACACACTGATGCTCATCAGCTGTGGTTTCTAGGTATGACACAACCCACCCTAAAGACGGTAAGTACCTGCCTGCATGACAGAATCTCTTCTCCCACCCTCGGCAACACCTCACTCATATGCACAGCTCGGTCTCGAGGCACCTTGCTTTATCACGCCTTCGAGGCTCACGCACTTCGTCTACGTGTTACCATAGACGTCAAACTACAAACACACCCTTTTCAGCCTTGCACTCAAAGGGCGCACAGGAAGCTGTTGTTATTAGGAGTGCCCTCGTCAGAGGCACGAAGTCTAATATGACCCCCTTCAACCCAACAGCTACGGACTCGTCGACCTTTAAAGCGCTTTGGGCTTCACAGGCGTCAGGAATGTGGCATGCAAATATCAATGCAGTATAACGTGACAGTTCTTATGAGACTGAGTGACGTCCTCAACAGTGTGCTTCATTGGTTCCAGAGCCTCTCTCCTCACTGGGAGCGCAGTTAGCATCTAAATGAAGCCATATGCTCGCTCCACCGCCCCTGCGATCACACGTGAAGCCTGCAGGCCTGGCTTTCAAACCTAGAGCCGAGGTTAGGCGCCTTCCTTTCACCTCATTTATTTACCACCTGCTTTCTTCCCTTTTCTCGATTTTTTCTGCCTCGCTGGTTTACACTTCATCAAAACACAGCAGCTTACAAGTCGCGTCTTCAGCTAATTTAACCAGGTTTATGCCTCTGCTTGCACAACACAAGCAGCGAAGGCCTGGTGAGCACTTATCCAAAGATTTAACCTCTCAGGTCATGTGCACTTATCCACTTACCTCGGGGTCGATATGTGGGGTCATGGGCACTTATCTACCGGATCAATAGCTGGGGTCGCAGGGATCAGACCCCATCTGTGTGATTTATCTGCACGTGTATTCCGTCTAAAATGGAGGAGGTTGACTTTAAGTGATTTTATCACGGCTGTTTACAGGTGCCTCAGGTCCTTAAGCATCCTTATTGGACGAGGTGGTGGTGGAGGGGAGGTGGTGGTGGAATGGGGGTGGGGGTTGGGAGGGGGAGGAGGGTGAGGTGGTGGATCGAATTTATCGTAAGCTCTAATATCAGCGCAAACATTATTTCAAACCAGAGGCTTTTTCACATAAGACACAGTGGAAAACAACAGGCACAATTCTACCTGTGACCATCAGACAGCCCCATTCCTCCTTGAACCTGGGTAAGTCTTCCTAAATGGTGACGAACTACTGTGACCTGGCCCGGCCTGGTCCTCTTTATGATAAATAGACAAAGAGGACAACCTGAGATGTCCTCTTTAGAGGAAGGGGAGGAAGGAAACCTCTACAGAGTGCGGTGGAAGACAAGAACTGAGACCAGCCTCTCGGGTAGGTGGGAGATCAAAAGGTGCTTCCAGAGAGAGGTGTGGGATAGGACCCCCTCCCCCCGTGATAAGTGACGGATAAGATGCTCCATTGAGGGTGATGGGCGAATAGAATTCCTTCAACTCCTCCATCCCAAAAGGACGATGGGGGCGATGGACGTTTCCGGAGAAAAATGAAAGATGAGATTTTCCCACTTGACAGTAGGACAAGAACTTCGTCTGAGGTAAATGGGTGAAGAGATCTCCCCCAGAGAGAGGTAGCAAATGAGACCTCCCCAACATGAAGAGATCTCCCCCAGAGAGAGGTAGCAAATGAGACCTCCCCAACATGAAGAGATCCCCCCCAGAGAGAGGTAGCAAATGAGACCTCCCCAACATGAAGGTGAGAGACAACGACTCTGCAGGGCGGTGGAAGATGAGATCATTTCAAGATGGCTCTGGAGGGTCAGATCTCCTGCGAGCTGCAGTGAGAGGTGAGCCCCCCTCCGTCATCTATCTACACATGGCACACTGACACGCCTGCTCCTACCCTATGCCGGCATTATCAGACTTGGCGATAAACTGAAATGTCCACTGATGTATAGAGAAAATGGCGCCATGTTATTACTGCCTGGGGCTTTCGCGGTGATACAAAGTGTTAGCCAAAGTTGCCACGGAGCAGCTCAATTCTGGTGCTTTTTAGAGAGGAACATGTCATTAGCTGTCTGCAGGGCAACTGTGGCTGTGACAATGGTCTCAGACTGAAACAAAGACTTATTTTTGTTGTTGTCGAAAACGTGTTTTACTGACTAGGTACATACCATGACAATAGTATATTAGCATATGCACACTATTGTTGCTCCAAATTAAACATTCATAAAAGTGGCCCCAGTATGTGACTGAACCTTGAAACAGAGGAGCAAAGGTACCCAAAACTCTACAGTGCTGCAAGGCCGCACCAATGGTAGCACATCGCTAAATGGAACTTGGTAACATCGAACCTGAACGCATTTTTTGATTACCCTTTAAGACCGATACTCCAAGTTCTAACTGTTTCCTTTAATTACCTTTTTTGTAGTAATGCAACGTTATGTTGGATACATTTCGTTATCAAGAGGGAAGACAGACATATTAAGGCAACGCCATTGTTCTTATTGTGTCTCCATCTTGGAGTGGACCTCAGCGGCTCTTTTTTGTCGACGGCGTTCTATCCCGTGTATTCTTCCTTGGGTCCCCGGTGCATTATACTAACCTCTCCAGTGACGCTCTCTGTTGCACAGGTCCTACTGGCTCTATGCTGGACAGAAGCTGACACACGTCGTACTACTGTAACAACACAGCATTCCTTATGCATAAGTCATAGGGCTTCGACCTCGGTTTTTAGCCAGTGCGTCCTCCTTTAAGCCTCCTTCACGGAAAGCTAAGCCCTATTTTAATTCCTCCCACCCCCGCTTCCACCCACTGCTTCTGTCTCTTTTCCACTCAGGCGGTTCTGGCACACTTGGCAGGCCCTCTACCTCTGCCTGCTATCTGGGGTTTACTCCTTCATCCTCCGATCCCAGGACTCCTTGCGGCGCCTTTCCCATCTCTGGGGTTTGCAGTTAGTTGTATGGTTGCATCTGACACATGTTTAAATACATTAATAAAGTAAGCCGGATATTTATGATTCGCACGACCAGAGAAAGGGCTACGTTCAGATGACACCGTCCGAACCATGGACGCCACTAGCCTACCATGGGCGTCATTAAAGTACCGCAGCCATGGTTACTGTGCCTCCCACGCCATCCTCGTCCCCAGGCATCATCACTGTGGTGAGGTCACTAATACTGCCCACAGACACGGTTAGTGTGCCTCCCACGCCATCCTCGTCCCCAGGCATCATCAGTGTGGCCTCGTCACTATTACTGCCCGACAGACATGATTATTGTGCCTCTCATGCCATCCTATCCCCCAGGCATCATCATTGTGGCCATTGTGTCATGGTCACTATTACTGCCCGACAGACATGGTTAGAGTGCCTCTCACACCATCCTCGTCCCCAGGCATCATCAGTGTGCCATGGTCACTATTACTGCCCGACAGACATGGTTAGAGTGCCTCTCGCATGACTCTGTCCCGCAGGCATCATCACTGTGGTGAGGTCACTATTACTGCCCACAGACACGGTTAGTGTGCCTCCCACGCCATCCTCGTCCCCAGGCATCATCACTGTGGTGAGGTCACTATTACTGCCCACAGACACGGTTAGTGTGCCTCCCACGCCATCCTCGTCCCCAGGCATCATCAGTGTGGCCTCGTCACTATTACTGCCCGACAGACATGATTATTGTGCCTCTCATGCCATCCTATCCCCCAGGCATCATCATTATGGCCATTGTGTCATGGTCACTATTACTGCCCGACAGACATGGTTAGAGTGCCTCTCACACCATCCTCGTCCCCAGGCATCATCAGTGTGCCATGGTCACTATTACTGCCCGACAGACATTGTTAGAGTGCCTCTCGCATGACTCTGTCCCGCAGGCATCATCACTGTGGTGAGGTCACTATTACTGCCCACAGACACGGTTAGTGTGCCTCCCACGCCATCCTCGTCCCCAGGCATCATCAGTGTGGCCTCGTCACTATTACTGCCCGACAGACATGATTATTGTGCCTCTCATGCCATCCTCGTCCCCAGGCATCATCAGTGTGCCATGGTCACTATTACTGCCCGACAGACATGGTTAGAGTGCCTCTCTCATCACTCTGTCCCGCAGGCATCATCACTGTGGTGAGGTCACTATTACTGACCGACAGACATGGTTACAGTGCCTCTCACACCATCCTCGTCCCCAGGCATCATCAGTGTGGCCTCGTCACTATTACTGCCCGACAGACATGATTATTGTGCCTCTCATGCCATCCTATCCCCCAGGCATCATCATTATGGCCATTGTGTCATGGTCACTATTACTGCCCACAGACACGGTTAGTGTGCCTCTCACACCATCCTCGTCCCCAGGCATCATCAGTGTGCCATGGTCACTATTACTGCCCACAGACACGGTTAGTGTGCCTCCCACGCCATCCTCGTCCCCAGGCATCATCAATGTGGTGAGGTCACTATTACTGACCGACAGACATGGTTAGAGTGTCTCTCTCATCACTCTGTCCCGCAGGCATCATCACTGTGGTGAGGTCACTATTACTGACCGACAGACATGGTTACAGTGCCTCTCACACCATCCTCGTCCCCAGGCATCATCAGTGTGCCATGGTCACTATTACTGCCCGACAGACATGATTATTGTGCCTCTCATGCCATCCTATCCCCCAGGCATCATCATTATGGCCATTGTGTCATGGTCACTATTACTGCCCACAGACCCGGTTACAGTGCCTCTCACACCATCCTCGTCCCCAGGCATCATCACTGTGGTGAGGTCACTATTACTGACCGACAGACATGGTTAGAGTGCCTCTCTCATCACTCTGTCCCGCAGGCATCATCACTGTGGTGAGGTCACTATTACTGACCGACAGACATGGTTACAGTGCCTCTCACACCATCCTCGTCCCCAGGCATCATCAGTGTGCCATGGTCACTATTACTGCCCGACAGACATGATTATTGTGCCTCTCATGCCATCCTATCCCCCAGGCATCATCATTATGGCCATTGTGTCATGGTCACTATTACTGCCCACAGACACGGTTAGTGTGCCTCCCACGCCATCCTCGTCCCCAGGCATCATCAGTGTGCCATGGTCACTATTACTGCCCAACAGACATGGTTAGAGTGCCTCTCTCATCACTCTGTCCCGCAGGCATCATCACTGTGGTGAGGTCACTATTACTGACCGACAGACATGGTTACAGTGCCTCTCACACCATCCTCGTCCCCAGGCATCATCAGTGTGGCCTTGTCACTATTACTGCCCGACAGACATGATTATTGTGCCTCTCATGCCATCCTATCCCCCAGGCATCATCATTATGGCCATTGTGTCATGGTCACTATTACTGCCCACAGACACGGTTAGAGTGCCTCTCACACCATCCTCGTCCCCAGGCATCATCAGTGTGCCATGGTCACTATTACTGCCCACAGACACGGTTAGTGTGCCTCCCACGCCATCCTCGTCCCCAGGCATCATCAATGTGGTGAGGTCACTATTACTGACCGACAGACATGGTTACAGTGCCTCTCACACCATCCTCGTCCCCAGGCATTATCAGTGTGCCATGGTCACTATTACTGCCCAACAGACATGGTTAGAGTGCCTCTCTCATCACTCTGTCCCGCAGGCATCATCACTGTGGTGAGGTCACTATTACTGACCGACAGACATGGTTACAGTGCCTCTCACACCATCCTCGTCCCCAGGCATCATCAGTGTGCCATGGTCACTATTACTGCCCGACAGACATGATTATTGTGCCTCTCATGCCATCCTATCCCCCAGGCATCATCATTATGGCCATTGTGTCATGGTCACTATTACTGCCCACAGACCCGGTTAGAGTGTCTCTCACACCATCCTCGTCCCCAGGCATCATCAGTGTGCCATGGTCACTATTATTGCCCGACAGACATGGTTAGAGTGCCTCTCTCATCACTCTGTCCCGCAGGCATCCTCACTGTGGTGAGGTCACTATTACTGACCGACAGACATGATTAGTGTGCCTCCCACGCCATCCTCGTCCCCAGGCATCATCAATGTGGTGAGGTCACTATTACTGACCGACAGACATGGTTACAGTGCCTCTCACACCATCCTCGTCCCCAAGCATCATCAGTGTGGCCTCGTCACTATTACTGCCCGACAAACATGATTATTGTGCGTCTCATGCCATCCTATCCTCCAGGCATCATCATTATGGCCATTGTGTCGTGGTCACTATTACTGCCCACCGACCCGGTTAGAGTGCCTCTCACACCATCCTCGTCCCCAGGCATCATCAGTGTGCCATGGTCACTATTACTGCCCGACAGACATGGTTAGAGTGCCTCTCTCATCACTCTGTCCCGCAGGCATCATTACTGTGCCACGGGCACCATTATTGTTCTACAGGTGTCATGACTTTGTTTGTGACGACATCCTGTGCCTCAGACATCATCACTGTGCCAAAAAGTCGGCTCACATCATGAAACACTCACAGAAACTGAAGTCCTAAGTTGAAGTGATCACAGGTACGGCATCGCGCGGATGGTGCATGCACTGATACTGTAACTCACTCGGATGGTGCATGCACTGATACTGTAACTCACGCGGATGGTGCATGCACTGATACTGTAACTCACGCGGATGGTGCATGCACTGATACTGTAACTCACGCGGATGGTGCATGCACTGATACTGTAACTCACGCGGATGGTGCATGCACTGATACTGTAGCTCTTGGATGAAGAGCTACGAGACAGAGCAGTCTCAGGAGGGAGTCACAGTTCATAGGTACTACCGCCACATGAACAGGTACTAATGGTCCTGAAAGAAACAAGGCAATAGAAGATACTACAGTCCTGGGGTGTACTTAGAGATACTCCAGTCCTAAGATGCTCATACATACTGCGGTCTTAGGATGAGGCTGTTAAGAACAAAACAACAATCATGAACATTCTGCGCCATCTTGTCTGATGAAAGTTCCTACGTGCACATAAACTACAGTCATTCTGATTGACCACAGCCATTTTGTACTCTGTTGGTCACCTTCATTTCACCCTGTCCTCTCAGCCTTCTGACTCTCTGACCAAACCTGATATGTGTGCTGGGGGCTATAAACTATCTCCACGACAAACATCAACATCACCTGCTGCCTCAAACTCGTCTTTCCTCTCATCCCTGCACAAACAGGTTACAAACACCAAACAGACTCTTGCAAACATGGTTTATTGCACTGCACACAGCAAGACTTGTTTTAGCCAACAATGGGACCTGTTTTTTATCAACAGAACGGACTCTTAGATCTGGCCGGTCTCACTCGTTTTTAGACCCTGAAGCAAGGTCCAGCTGCAATTAAATTGTCTGTTTTTGACCCGGGCGGGAGGAGAGTTAATGTTGGGCTTGTGTAACCATGTTGATGAAACAATGTCGGCTTGTGTGACAACCTGCCTGGGGCGGAGACTCCAAGCTTGTAACCATGATAAATGAAACAAATACATTGTGTAAAACCTGTATAAAAGGAAGAGCCAAAAGCATTGCCAGCAGAACACCTCACTGAGACATCCCGGTGTCTCAGTTGACGCGATCTCCTCATGAGAAATAAACCTTCTTCTTGTCTTCCAGTTTCCAGCGACTTGCCTCATTATTTTGATACGAACCCAAAGTGAATTAGAGGTGGAACCCTGCACCGGGCAGCATTGAGGGTCTTAGAAGACTCGCTGCCTTTCACAAGGCACCCACTCTCTATGCAGCCTTACAATTAGGGATTCACAGGTACTGCAGCTCTAAGTTTAGCTACTCTTGGAAAATACAACCCTTGGATAAAGTACTGACGATATGCCCACAGACACTGCAGCATTAGGGTGAGGTACTCAGACTGTGCAGCTCTAAGATGAAGTACCCTCAAATACTGGAGTTCTTGGAAGAGGTACTCAAATATTCTGAAGCTCTCCAAGGCAACATACTCTCAGATGCTAAAGGAATAGGCTGAAGTACTCTCAGATACTTCTGTCCTGGGTGGATGTAGTAACAAATCTGGAGCTCTTGGAAGAAGCGCCCTCATAGGCTGCTGCGCTCGGATGAGGTACTCGCAGGTACTGGAGCTCTACAATTAGGTATTAATGGATACTGCAACCTTGGGCCTTGCAGTCATGGACAAGGTACTCACAGCTCTGTGGATGAGGTGCTCACTGATACCCAACGAATATACAGCTCTAGTGGAAAGTGTCGAGAGTTACTTTAGACATGGGGCATTTAGTCATGGGTTATGTAGCTCTGGGACGAAGAACCTACAAATGCAGCAGCCTTAGGATGAGGTCCTTACGGATATATTTTCTTTAGAATTAGGTACTCACAGATAGTGCAGCCACAGAACCAAAGGGTATCCATCGATTGTGCAGCTCTAATGAAAGTACCAACAGTAACTTCAGCCATGGGGCGAGGTAGTCAAAGGCTATGTAGCTCTGGGACGAAGAACCTACAAATGCAGCAGCCTTAGGATGAGGTCCTTACGGATATATTATCTTTAGAATTAGGTACTCACTGACACTGCAGCTCTGTGGATGAGGGCTTGACCGGGAGGCAAATATAGTTCTTGAAAATATTTTCATACCAGCCAGGCATGGCAGATTCTATGTACATTTGACCCTCTCCCAGCAGGGCGCGAGGTCGGGGGAGTATTTGTTTAAAATGGGGGCAAATGATTTCTTTCGCAGCATGCACTTCCAGATGTGTAGCCAAAGGCCATATGTTTCTCAGGCAGGTCTGAAGAGAAACTCTGCATCTTCAGAACATGTGTGTGCCCACTCGCAGTCCTCCCTTTGGGCTGCTTCAGAGCTGGGTGGACGGAGGATGCCTCGATGCAGCCCTCGGACCCTGAGCCGCCTGCAGCTGTTGGACGAGGGATTTCGCTTTGAAGAGGCAGTTAGTTCTTTGCCTCAAATATGGAGGCTCAGGAAGCAGAGCTTAGCCAGAAGCACACCAACAGCTAATACTGACAATCTCAGATTAGCAGTGACCAAACACCTTTTAGGGAAAACATGTGAGGTCACTATTACTACACGTCCATCAACCAAACAGGACTTTTAAAGTTTAGCTGATCACTCGATAGGGTATCCAGGCGCTTGCAGGTCCGAGAGGCTTATTCGAAAAGCCAGGTCTTGAGGGCCATTCGGAATTTCGTAAGTGAAATTTACAGAGATCGAAATGAAGTTAACGTTAGTAGTATCATAAAAAAAAAGATTAAACGAGAACCTGATGGGTTAAAGTAGCATGTTGATGCTAAAACCAATTCTATCCAACAATTATGGTAGAATGTCCAATCCAACATCAAGCACCTGGGTAACAATAAAAACCTTCTAGCCATGTATGCAAACCGTCCCTCCCATCTGTGGGTTGCAAGCTTAACCAATAAGCAAACAGCAAGAGCAAAATGGCATAGAACCCAAGCCACTCTTCTCATTCCTCCCACCCCCACCCCCACCTCAGATTTGTGGAACGATATAAAAATACTCGACTTCAATTAACACAAATTACTATATTTAAAGGTAACATGGTTCAAAATAACAATGTTCCACCCATGCAACACAAAATTATACAACCACGACCAAGCAAGAATGAATCAAAACGACCCCACCACAAAATATCCCCTTCCCTCACCAACTAAACTAAAGCCTGAGTGAGCAGGAAAAAAAAGAGAGAGGAGCGGGGTCCTCTTTAGGAATCAGGTGGTAAATAAAAGGTAAACAGCCATTAGTACGCGACTTGTACTTCGCATACCATTACAACGCAAGCGTAACAACGCATGCGCTGTAACAAAAGGTTTGCGTGCAGGCGTATGGAAAGAGCCTCTGAAATTATGCGATTTCGCAGCTATGGCATTTCCTGCATAATTGTAGACTTGCCGCTTTTGCCACTTAATCCATCATCTTCTGCAAAATCTGCAGATTTTAACAAAAAAAAATGTTTCTAGCTCAAACGGATTAAAAGTTACTAACAACGCAGCAACATGTGTTGCTGCGCATTGGAAGGCCTTTTGTAAAAAGTTGACTTGTCATCTTTCTGCTGCTAATTGCTGTATTTGGGAGTCAGACTGGTACTAATGAGGTGAAACCTTTTCCCAGATAATGTTAACTTATGTAATAATAACAAAATAATTAGGTAATACTATAAAATAATGTGCAGCTTAATGCTACATATTTTGCCTTTTCTAGCTGCATAATTTAGTAAATCCCGCCACTTAAATTGGTTCCCTCTTGCCGCATAATTCCAGTGGCCCTGTTTATATACCCAAGGCAGTTCCTGGCCCCATGAAAGGGAGTTTGCAAGAGTTCTCAACTTTCAGTCACTCAGGCACGTAACCAATAAAAAATCGAGGTAGCCACAGCGATTCAAACAAAGGTAATGCTAGGCAAACATTGAATTTCCCATAATACCAAGCACGAGTACTCTGCGCATGTTTTGCACCAGCCAGACACCTGGTGAACTAATGTCCCCAACGTCATGAGCCAACACCTTTCGGTGGAAGACATTTGGATCGCTCTTAAATGACACCATCCACCCTAATTTCGGAGTAAAAATGATTTGGGAATAGAAGTGACACCACAAAAAACACTGCAATGGACACGAACTGCACCCACCGATAGTATTGCTTGTGCGTGAAAAGGAGTTCACATAACAACTCATATTTCAAGAGAATTCTTTATTCATGCCGGCTCAGTCCATGATCTTGCAATGGGTCGTGCATGCCTATACTCTGTATCAGTTCAAGATTCATGCAGGGTTGTCCATTTAACAGCTGCGAGCACAAGAAGGACCAGGAAAAAGGAGCATTGTATGTGAACCCCTCCTCTAAAGCTGCACACCAGAACCCAGGGTTCTTCTACATTAAAATTCGGCATTTGTGCAGAAAGTGATGGAAAATATGTGCAGAAAATACTTTCAGCATCCATGTGGTGAAGAATGACATTCTGGAGGATGGTCGGTCGGGCTTTTTTTATTGTAGAAAATTGTATTTAGATATATGATACAAAAAATAAAGAAAGGAAACTAGAACATAAAAGGTAAATGCTGAGGCGCCAACCGGGACTCGGGTACGCCGCACCTATGGCGGTTGAGCCGCAGTGCTTAATTTGTCAAATATTAAGTGCCAGGGCTCTGACCAGGAGGCCACTGCAGCTTGCACCACCCATCGCCCCTGTCATCGCTGCCAAAACAACTACTAACCATCTCTCTTGCATGTAAATGCGACAGTTCAGATTGTTCCAGGTCCCCAAAGCTAAAGGAGTGGCTGGGGAGGCAGGTATTAGCATTTTTTTAAAATGTATATTGTTTTCCTAAACAACTGTTATACTGCTCATCTCTAAATTACATGAGCAGCGCCACCTTGTGGCAGACTGCCCTAAGTGTGGTGTTGACAATTAGGTGCCAGTGCCGAGCACCGGAAACCAATTAAGTGCTGGTGCTCAGCACCGGCTCAAATGAAGCACTGTTGTGCCGGTCCCCGACGCCATAGAGGGGTGGGGCGGGTGACGGCGCATGGTGACACGGCCGACACCTGCCCCGAGTTTCGCCACTGATTGGCAGTATGCAAGCATGCCCCGGAAGCACTCAAGTGCTTCCGGGGCATGGGGAGGCGGGTCCAATCTGGATCCTGCCAGTTTCTCGGGGGCCAGATAAAAGATGCTGTGGAGCGGCGGGACGGTCTTTTCCCTCGCCGCTCCACATCGCATTCCAGCAGAGGCCGTCTACACGACGGAGAGCTCCTATTACCCAAGACAACTGTGTTGATGTCCATCTATGACTCGGGGGAGAGCGGAGGAAGTTGGGGTACCCATGGGGTCATGATTGGGAAGGGATGTCAATACTGGAGAGGGGACTCTGCAACCTGGCCATATGGAACAGCATTAGTTGTATGTGTGTGTAATGAGCAAGGTACATACGGTGCAGCCAGAGGGATTTGATGTTATCAGGGTATAGCAAATTTGTGTGTTGCTGATGGCAGACTTGTTGTATGAAGACATTTAGCGGTATGGGTAAGTTTGACATGCCAAGGCATTACTCGTAGAAGTAGTTTTAATAAAAAAAGAAGAAAGATGAAGGGAAAGGAGAGGAGAGGTGAGGTGCGAAGAAGAGAAGAAACTACAGAAATAGGTGAGGACCATGAACTACTTCTAGAGGGAAGAAATACATGTGTGGTATAAGAAGACTGGGTTCTGTAAATTGCCTTATCTTGTAAGACCATAAACCCCTAGACAAAATGAGCAAGCTGGCAGGCTTTAAAAAGAAGTAATGAGGGACGTGTATTCCAACAATACACGAATAATACCAAACACATACACAAGTGCACACACATAGCATGGTTGCTCAAAAGAACGTTTTATGGGCCCACATTTATTTTAACTGGTATGGCATGTATATAGATAAATGTATACATATTGATGCCATGGCAGTAAGAAACGAAATTATATATATACATATACATGATAGAAATATAGAGAGAGATAGAGATATGTTATGTATACATATATAAAACATGTTACTATTAACAACTGCACTAATAAACATAGTCACACATGTATAATTACAGTGCAAAGTTCAAATTAGCGCCAGGGTATCTTTGAGGTTTTAGTTGTGCTTTATACATGCTATTTCAATTTCAATTCAATTTCAAATTCTGTGTTATTAGCAGTATAGTGAAGTTGACATGAGAGGAACCTGGTTTACTGCTTCACATATTGCAAATGACAATGACATTGCGCAAGGAAACAGCTCTGCTCATAGTCACAAGGCCGCTCCATGCGATTTCACTTCACTGCACACATTTAGCTCCTTGCATCCTCGTTTGCATAATTACTTAATAAACAAACATGTAAAAACGCCATGACATAAGACATGTGTGGATGTGCAGAATGCAACATACTATTTATTACCATTTTTTGAGTCATGCTTCCACCCCAGATCCAACAATGGTAATAAATATTACACTCAGTGTACCTGCATATATACTGTGTGTACAGACGGACAGACAGACAGAGATAGATAGATAGATAGATAGATAGATAGATAATCCTCATGACCTCATCAGTAGCCACTAATATACTGTAGAATATATTACAAAATGGTTAGGACAAAGCAAACATGTTCAATGAAATCAAATAAAAATGAAACATGACTAAAACTGATATAATAGTAATTAATACAACAGACACAACTAAAAAGACCGAGAGTGAAACTCCACTTAGAGTGGAGGGATTTAAATTAAGGTCAGTACTTGGACCTAAAACTGTCTTTTAAGTGTAGAGCAAACAGCATAGTTAGGTTGACAGATCTGAACCGAGAACTCTTTGAAAGCTGAAGCACGTAATAACCACACGAGGTTGCAAGACTACCATCGATGCCACTTACTGTGATGTATACACACTGCGATTATTAACCAAGGCAATAAGGAAACACATTTATGTGATAAGAAAAAACTTCATTCAGTGGACACCAAAACCATCAAAATACAGGCGTGGGGCTTCCACTATTGGGAAAGGCAGAGATGCAGAATACATAGACTATGATGACAGAGGGACAGTCATCTACCGACCAGTTGAGGGGTGCAATTAAGATCGCACTTCCGCTGAACATACGGATAGTTCCCGCCAAACTTCCAGTGAAGTTGGCACCCATCAGTGATCAAAATACACTGAAGACAGCTCATGCTTGCCCTGTACCGCTACATGAACTAACCTACAGCATAAAGGAACATTCCCAGCTATTCACTGCATTATTTATATAGATTAATGCATTATTAATGTAGGGTTACATCTAGCACACATTGCGAAGCAAACCATTTCTATGCACTTCCCCCCTACACATGGAGTACTCAGTGAAGATCTGAAATAGTGTATTCATTCCAGGCCTCTGCAGCACTGGTTCCTGGTGCATATGTAGGTGTCTTATCTAGAGTGTGTACAAACACTTCAAACTACTGTTGAGAACTCACTGCTATTTTGCACATTAATCGGTGGATCCATTAACTTTTACCACAATTCTGAGAAATGAGGCCATGTTATACTCACTTGCTGCTTGGACCTTGGCCCGGCGGCTCACCACAGAGCCAAAGCGGTTCTGGGCCAGGCAGTCATATTCACCTTCATCTGAGGAGCCGTCGTCCAGCATCTTCTGGAAGCGGTCCAACTGCAGCGAGCCATTGGCCAACATAGTAGTGTGTCCACCATCCACCAGCAGCACCCCATTCCTCCGCCACGAGATTGCAATAGGCGGGGTGCCTTCCACAAGGCAGTGCAAGAGCAGCGGTTGTTCCTGGACCGCCACATCATCACTGGGCTCGATGGCAAACGCCAACTCTGCAGAACAGCTCCGGTCTATGGGAGAAGAACAGAGCACGATAAGAAAACCCTCTGGTCTCAACAACAGTACCTCCACCACCATGATCAGAACTGTTACAAGAGTCATGAACACAATCTCAGCATTTAACAAAACATACAACTTGCTCACCAGAAGGAAGAGGTGAAAGGTAAATAAGTCAACAAATTGGACAATATGCGCCATGCCCATAACAAGATGTTAGCTTCTGACGAATCTGGCTCTTCAAGAAGGGCCACTTAGTGACGTCACACTTCAAGAACACTTTGAAAGGCTGGAAGGCTGAAAGCACTAACAGAAACCACAAAATAGAAGTCGTGAAGTAAATTCCATAGATTGCTTTGTGTTTAAATAATCACTTCTGTCCATGACGTCTGGGGAATATTCTTGAACGTTTGGATGAATAGCTCACTGAACATTCGCTTCCATTCGCTTTGTGTAGATTTTTCACAGTAGTTCTTCCTACTGCTATTGGCTACTCTGCCTTTCATGTTTTTTTCTCAGACTAAAACAGGCATTAGCAGAGCCAATAGGTCTAGCTTTGGAAAGCTGGTGCAATGGTTACTTTTTTATTGCAAGCCGTAGACAAAAAATAAGAAGTAATAAACATGGCTGCCATATGCTTGCAATCAACAAAATAAAATGTAAAAACCTTCACTGATGTGGCGTTATTGCTAGTGATGTGTTTTAAATACCAAAACTTTCAGTTGTGCCATGTATTTTATTATTATTATTATTTGCGAACAAGACAAAAATAACCACCTAACCAACCACGTAAATCGCAGGCAGCAACTATGTTTCTTAAACACTTTATTGCAGCAACTTTTTTCATTTAAAGGAAATAAATCGCCATTTAATTGGGCACCGAAGTGTTGGCAAAGTGAATAGCTGGAATTAAAGTTAATATTAAAAAAAAACATTTTGAAGAGAAAGCAACAATTTTTAGGCCGACATGAACAAAGTGAACAGGCTTTGTACAGTCACTCAGAGCAGGGCCGGCTTTAGGGCAGTACGACCGGTGCGGCCGCACTGGGCGCTGACCTGTAGTGGGGGCGCTGACCTCAGGGGGGCCACTGTGTTTAGCAATAGCTTATTATTGGAGAGATGAGGTACACTTTTGCCCTGTGGTAGTGAGAGAATCCGAGGAGTCGGTCATGGGGTGTGGGGGTGCCAAAAATGATTGTTGCACCGGGCGCCACCAGCGTTAAAGCCGGCCCTGACTCAGAGTGAAGGGAGCCAATGGATAAAGCGGGCTGACCCACTGTCACATGCTGTATGCAGGGGTGGGAGGAAGCAATAGGTGAATTACAATGACCAGGCCAATGGATGAAACCTACCGAGCAAAGGACTTCCATCTACATATAGTGGATAATATTTTGTTGGGGGGGGGATAGTCTGTTGAGCTAAATCTGTCCTAAATGTCAGGCCTAAAAATGTAAGAGAGGGTGCCACCTGGCATCTCACCTAAGAATCGTTTGTATTTTTTTGTCATTTAAGCTAAGCTTTACATATGGAAGGTCTTAATCTTTCAAAAAACTTGAATGACTTTTGCAAATGTTTGCCTTAAGCTGTCCTACTAAAGTAGTTCCATGGGTTAACAGAGCTGTCCAATATGAAAATAGTAGTTTTAAATTCCAGTAGTTTAACACATTTCACTCTTAGGAGATTAACAAATTGGAATCTGTTCATTTGGCTATAGTACCGTGTTTTATGTCAGCAGAAAGGACTTGCAAATCAAACAACTTATGTTCTATATATAGTTTTGTGCATACAGTTTACTGCCACAGACCTGTGGCTTTGTGTCAATATAAACAAGCACTGGCAAAAGCCAGTAGGTCTAGCATTAGCTGCCAGCCTTTAGACTTTGTCAATGCTTGTTTTGTTTTGTCATAGTTTTGAGAATACTTTATTTTTGAGGCGCAGTCAGGCCCTCACCAATATATATAAAAAATGGCTAAGAGCAAATATTTTTTGGCATCACAAAGCACACTTTGTACATAGACTTGTACAAACATGCAGCTTTGTAGCAATATAAACAAGCATAAGCAAAGCCAGTAGGTTTGGCATTCAGTGCTAGCTTTTTGGCTTTCTCAATGCTTGTTTGTTTTGTTATACTTTTTGTAAAACTTTTTTTTAGGAACGGCCAGGCCTTCGCCAAAACAAAAACAAAAAAGTCTAAAATTACAAATACTTTTGGCCTCAAAAAAGTACACTGTCATAGTAGTCCCTGGTACTGAAAGGGACTACTTTGTGTCGGATGTGCTCCTTGTTGGAGAGTGGAATGCCATCACTCACAGTAAAGTTTGCAAATGGCTGAAATGGGCTGATGCACTGCCTCGTGTTGTGAGCTGTAGTAGGCAAAACAAAAATGTGAACAACGTAACAGACCTTTGTTTGAGGTGGGCTGGCTGAAAGACCCTTTAATACCAAAGGGGATGATGGACGGAGCGTTAGAGCAAATCAAACACTTACCCCCAGTCAACTGATCTGGGTTTAATCCATCATCATTCTTTAGCTCACTCCACCACCCCAGTTCAGACATGGCCATATGCAAATCAGTCTGACCCTGTGCCTCATGGGAACAGTCCAGGCCGAACTGCCAAGCCATGTCTTCCCTGGACCGAAAACAAGCATCCTGGGACCGGTTTCGGGTTCAAAACCCTCATCAGCCAGGCTATCTTGAATCCAGTGGCAAAGTGAGCAAGGGACCCACGTCTGGGCATACCCTGCCAACTTAGGGCGAACAAAGCAATACCAAAGGGGATGATGGACGGAGCGTTAGAGCAAATCAAACACTCACCCCCAGTCAACTGATCTGGGTTTAATCCATCATCATTCTTTAGCTCATTCCACCACCCCAGTTCAGACATGGCCATATGCAAATCAGTCTGACCCTGTGCCTCATGGGAACAGTCCAGCCCGAACTGCCAAGCCATGTCTTCCCTGGACCGGAAACAAGCATCCTGGGACCGGTTTCGGGTTCAAAACCCTCATCAGCCAGGCTATCTTGAATCCAGTGGCAAAGTGAGCAAGGGACCCACGTCTGGGCATACCCTGCCAACTTAGGGCGAACAAAGCAATACCAAAGGGGATGATGGACGGAGCGTTAGAGCAAATCAAACACTCACCCCCAGTCAACTGATCTGGGTTTAATCCATCATCATTCTTTAGCTCACTCCACCACCCCAGTTCAGACATGGCCATTTGCAAATCAGTCTGACCCTGTCCATCATCCCCTTTGGTATCGCTTTGTTCGCCCTAAGTTGGCAGGGTATGCCCAGACGTGGGTCCCTTGCTCACTTTGCCACTGGATTCAAGATAGCCTGGCTGATGAGGGTTTTGAACCCGAAACCGGTCCCAGGATGCTTGTGTCCGGTCCAGGGAAGACATGGCTTGGCAGTTCGGGCTGGACTGTTCCCATGAGGCACAGGGTCAGACTGATTTGCATATGGCCATGTCTGAACTGGGGTGGTGGAGTGAGCTAAAGAATGATGATGGATTAAACCCAGATCAGTTGACTGGGGGTGAGTGTTTGATTTGCTCTAACGCTCCGTCCATCATCCCCTTTGGTATCGCGAAAGACCCTTTAAGCATATTTTACATATACTTGTAGTAAAAATCAAAAGGTCTTGGTGAACGCCAAACCTAAAAATTTACCTGAAGCCATAATCTGAAAACTCATTGGTGCTTCTGATATCAACCACTTGAAGGATGAAAGGCTGAGGCTGGCTCACACCTGCTGTGCTGTTTCAACTCGAGATCGCACGTTGCATGCAGACTTCAGCAGCAGGGAGATGTGCTTATGTGTCGATCTTACAATTCAGTTTGCAAAGGTAGTATTACTTATTGTCACTGGTATTACTGAACCCCAACTGCAGCATTTGCATATCAGAACAGCTTGCTCACTGATAACAAGCTGTGACCCTAGCCGGATTGCAGCACATGTTTCAATTTACACTTATAACGTGGATCGAATATATTATTTGGCAGATTTGCAAAAATCATGTACAGCAAATTGAGGAATAAATTAATTTCAATGTTAGAACTGACATTTAACTAAACACTGAAAAGGATCTATATACACTAGATGAAATTACCTAGTGCCACTTGAGAACAAGCATTTGCAATGCAATAGGTCCCGCATTTACGCGAGTTTAAGCTATTGGCATTTTTAAATGACAATGCCTTTTATTTATGCTTTAAAAACCAAAACATAAATAAAAGGCATTGTCATTTACAATGCCAGTAGCTCAAACGCGCGTAAATGCGAGACCTATTGCATTGCAAAGGCTTCTTTTCACTCGCTAAGATTGCCCCTAAGCCCCGCCCCCTCATGCGAGGGAGGGAGGGTGCCAAAAGAGGAGGCGAGCGCGGACTGGCTGAGGGGAGGGAGTTGGCAGCGAAGAAGCCGAAGCTGCTCCTGGTTCAGTGCGGTGTCCCTGAAGCGGGCGCCGTGCTTATTATGAAAGTTTAACAAAAAATAAAAAAAGAGAGAGCGCGGCGCCCGCTTTAGGGACACCGCGCTCAGTATTAAAGTTTTTAAAAAAAATGAAACCGAGCGCTGTGTCCCTGAAACGGGTGCCGCGCTCCGTATTAAAGTAAAACAAAAAAAATGCAGCCGAGCGTGGTGTCCCTGAAGTGGGCGCTGCGCTCAGTATTAAAGTTAACAAAACAAAAAAAAAAAATGAGTGCGGTGTCCCTAAAGCGGGCGCCGTGCTCAACATGCAGATACAAAAGAAAGCAGCCGCCACTGTCCCCAGTGTCAATAGATAAAATAGTGCTCACCCACTTATAATGCAGACCGTGTAACAAGCCAAGTAAAAGGTCCAGTCGTTTTGGGCGGTAACAAATGCAGACAAGGCGGTACCAAGGAGGGACTAACAAGCCTTTTTACGAATCAGAAGCCAGCATTTAAGAAGTACGATGACACAATCCAATGACAAATATGGGCAGAGACTGGGCGGGGCTTCCACTGCATACTTTATTACAGCATGCCTCGCAGAGCGAGTAGCGAATGCGCGCTGCCGCTAGGCTCGACCTAAAAATAAAATTATTGTGCTTATGAGCCTACAGTGAGTCAAGCACCGATTTGGGAGAAAGGTCAGGACAACAGCCGAACCCCAGATGGATTCTCTGAGACTCCCCCTTTCCCTGTCCCATGGACCCAAGGCTGGGAGTCACAGGGTCAGAAGGAAGGGCGTCAATGTTCCCCTCGACCCCCAACCCCCTCAAAATCAACTCTCCTAGTCAACACTTAGCGAAAATGATTTAAGCTATTAATCTTCAATAACCACAAACTGAATTACAGTATACTCAAAACCAAAAAGGGTTACCATGCCACCTGAACTCAAATTCCACCCCTCAAACTAGCAAAAGGGGGTACATAGCACCTTCTCTTTAATAAACTATAAGCACTCCAAGCTAATTCTTGGAAAAAACAGAGATATCAAGCAGTGCCTGGCCTCCAGAAGCAAAAGCAGTGATCAAATAGAAGTCTCAACAAGCACTGGCAAGATCAGGAGACCTAGGGTTATTAACACATGTAGCATTACCACATTAGTGCGAGACACACAGGAGGGAGCCCACAGGAATGGGCAGGGAGGGTTATAGTTGTAAAGTAGTGCCTTATGCAGTTCAGTATCATCACTCGTGTGACAGCATGAGGATACATCCAAACAGCCAATTGAACTTACGTGAGAAGTTAATATTCCTCTGGGGAGAGGCAAGATGTGAAAGACAGTCTAAAGCCAATGGCAGAAGAGGAGAGTCGTAGAAAGCCTATAGGTGAAAAGGCGGGCTCAAAGCCCACTCTTGTATATTGTAAGCAAAAGCTGTTTGACAGCTGCAATGTCAAAACTCTGAATTAAAAACTCTGAAAAATGAGACACTCAAACAGACCCTCTGTTAAGCAGCACTGAAACTCTGGAACATTAGGAAACATCCACTCTTCACATATTCAAATATGAACTCAAAACATTTCAAAGAAGGCAGCAGATACACATTTATTATTTATTCTCAGCCAGTGTAAATCCGTATTTGTAAAGCGCGAACTACTCACCCTTACGGGTCTCAAGGCGCTGGGGGCCGTCGTGGAAATTAAGTGAGCTATTGCCCAGAGTCACATGGTGCTGAGCTGAGCTGCCGCCGGGGATCGAACTGTGAGCCCTGTGCTCCGAAGTCAGCTGCCCTGGCCGCTGCACCACACCTCAGTGTCACACTGGCTTCTATTGTATGCAAGGAATATCTCATCTCTGATGGACCAATTGCTGCCTTGTTTTTTCTTGCACATGTATGCACAATATGCTTAGCTCATACGCACAACCGACATATGTGCTGTTACTGTGCATTTGCACTGTTCAGCATTTATTAACCCATTTCTGTACATCAGTGGTTAATTTGTGAACAAATAAGTGCCGGGGCTCGCTTCAGGAGGCAGCTTGCATCAGCCCATTGCTCCTATTAGCACCGCCTATAACAGAACTAACTAAGTGTTTTTTTTTTAATTTGTCTCGTAATCCATCTGTCCGTCCCACCCCCTCTATCGACACACTGGCCACTACTGCTCCTGACTTCCACCAATCAGACAGTGAAAACCCCTCCTAAAACCCTTCTGAACAGTCTCCAGGTAGGTGTGGGCTTCTGAATGGAGGATGTTAAGTGTGGGTCATTTATTGCTTCGCGAACTGCAGCCAGCAAGGAAGACTTGTTCTCTTGCAGGAGCGGGCTGTGGGTGTATGTATATAGTTGATGTACATAGTGTGAACCTGAGAGGCAGGATGTGGAGGAGCACAAGGGAGTGACAACAACATAAAAGAACGAGAAGGAAGTCATGAGTGCAATCTGGAAAGGGCAGTTGGTTAGTCAGTAAGATTGGTGGTGGGTGTGAGCTTTAGATTTTCCAACAATCACACTGGCATATCATGGTAAAATACATTGTATGAGAAGCAGCGCAAAAAATAATTAAAG
Source organism: Calotriton arnoldi (assembly GCA_963921515.1). NCBI lineage: Eukaryota > Metazoa > Chordata > Amphibia > Caudata > Salamandridae > Calotriton > Calotriton arnoldi. The sequence continues at coordinate 1,540,538 of CAWUFW010002554.1, read as the reverse complement.
GCCTTCAAAACAGAGAAGAGAAGGAGAGAGAAGGAAAGAGAGAGAGAGAGCGCGAGAGTGCGTGAGTGTGTGATAACACCCCAAACACCTCCCCTGAAGTTACGCCCCTCAATCTGGACTGGGAGGAAGGAAATGAAAGCCCAGGGGAGAGCGCAGGTGTGGCTCCAACATTGGGGAGGGGAGGTGGACAAGGGTGCCATGGGTGTGGGGACTGTATTGCAGATTACATCAGCACCATTGGATGTGGATTTCGTTACTTGAAGGCGGGTGGGAGAGCTGCTGTGATCAGACTTGAGTGTGATGGAGGTGTGGGTGACAGAAGAGCAGCTGGGGAAGTGGCTGGTACTTTCCTCTTCCGGTGCATTCAGTCCTTCCGGGGTTATAAAGTACAAGCAGTGAAGTGGTCATTTTGTAAACGACATTGGGTCTGACAGAAAGAGGGCAGTAGAGCTTTGACTGGGGGCCTTGTTACATTCAAAGGGACTGCTTTGAACCCAAACACAAAACAGACACGAGTTCACAATGTGTGGGATATGCAAATGAGAAAAAGTGTTTCTGGGAGAGAAGGAACCTGTGAAAATGTATGTGATAAGGCTGGCTCGGCGCACACCTCTTGGTGCACTTCTTTACATAGAGGGTTTGTGTCAAACCAGGCGACGCCATATTAAATGCCTCGGGAAAAGGGTAAATGCATGGAAATCCATTTCCTCAAATTAGAACGTGTTACATTTCCTTCCTGTTAGCATGCAAAGTCTTCCTGAGGGGAGAAAGGCAGTGTGCTCAGCTTTGCAGGATTGACAAATTAGTTGCTTGTTGTTCGGGTGATTAAACAATCTTCCATTTGCATAGCAGCTGGCCGGGGTGTGCTGTGTGGTGCGGGCGGTGGAACATAATAACTTGTATTTATAAAAAGCATGCTACCACTGTTTGGCAGCTGCACGTCGCTGCGGCTAATCAGTTTACTACTAACCCACTCAATGGTAGTCTTTTTACCTGCTTTGGAGGATGAAAGGCTAAGTCAAATGTCCATTTGTTAGGAATGCGCGAGTCCTATCACCAAAATGTGAATATGGTGCAATCAATTATTTTTTTAGCTGTGTGTAGGTAGTAGACCAGGCGTTTCCAATACATAACATATACTTAGAGTTGGCCTTGAGTCAGCACCTTGTTCACGATGGATGGTTTGTAGTCCATCTCAGTTGACTGCTGTTGGTTCAATGGTTTTCTTCCCTATTCAGGTGCTTATCCCAACCAGGAACAATTTGGTCTCACGGTGTTCTGACTTAATGAGTTGTTCTGGTTTTTCAAGGGTCATACAGTTCTGGAGGATGGTGCCGTCTTTTAGTCACACTTTCTTAAAAAAAACAGCACTGCGGAACTACCTGATGTCTCTCAGACCGCCGCCGAGCCAGAACAGAGGAAAATCATCAGAACAGGAAACCTTAGGCCTCACAAGTGTGCATGCATAGAAAGGCAGAGATACATTTAACAAGAGCTGACGAAAGCCCCAGACCAGAATGGGCTCGTAGCGCGAGCCGAAACATGTTGGCACGAATTTATGAGGTTTAATTGAACAATTGTGTTCAATAAAAAACCTCAACAAAATTTGTATCCATACTGCAGGAAAACTATGAATAAAGAAAACCTTTGGTTATACCTGTGGGTATTTTTAACTGCATATCTTTCATCTGGATCCCTGCTTATCAAGCTAGATTTAATCTAAGAACTCCCATTCTATCTTTGGTTGAGTTCGCCCTGGTGGCATCATCCTACCAGGGTGTGGCTAGGTGCCAATGATGAAGCGTATCATGATAAGTGAGTGAGGCGTCCACGCCGATATCTTTGGATATCCAAGAGGTTTGAGGAGGGACATCTTCCATATAACAGGGTCCAATTTCCTTCTCCCCCAAATTCGTTGAATATTCCAGTTGCTTTTGTGTGTGATATTGTCTTTGGGAGACTGCAACTGGTCTTACGGTTTCTCTCTCTCTCTCTTTACATTGTGGTAAATGAAGTAAAACCTTCTTGTTACAGCCATGGCAAGAATGGAGTTATGAGCTTACGGAGGCCTTGTGTGGGCCAAAGAGGAAGGAGCGTTGTTTGCACTGTAAGGCGGCATGTTATGAGATGCTACCCTCAGCAAATAGCTGACCGTCTGCACTGCCTTGTAGGAAGGATGCTATCAGATGAGGTTGGCGGTCTTTTCAAGCCAGAGTGTAGCCCAGCCAATAAAAATAAATGTAGCCAATTATACAAGTTGTCTGTAGCAAATGTAATCATTTATTACTTCAGTGCAAAGGATAAATATATCAGTGCAGTTGTGGAGAGCAGATGTGTCAGGGCTTGGGTCCGCCTCTTGATCTTAATTGTTCACACCGTGGGCCTATGCAATGAGATTGCACTCTAGTTCTACTTAAATACCTGTTTTTATAACTAATCCACTTGAAAAAACAACAAGCAATTAACCATGTGCACAGATGTGCAGAGAGTAATATGCTATTTATTACCAATGTTGAGAGAGGGGAGACGCTGGATAGTTAAGCCATGCCAGGGAAAATACATTTGGACTAATAAAACATGCTGTTTGAAACAAGCACACCAATAAAAACATGTCTCACTCATTCATTACAAGGGTCAAATACCTTATGAATACCGCAATACAGGGTCATTTACTTGACAAAAAATGCTTATCGTCTCAAAGATTCCTTTCTAGATTCATTTGTTAAAAGAACTGCAACAATAAACACAAAGCTTAGGATATTTGGTTAAACTGAATGTTTAAAAAGTCACTTTAACCTTCACATTTTAGTAATTTTAGGCTTTTAAGGGATGACTACGATCTTGTGCAAATGGTGAATGTGCTGAGGTATTAAAGGCTGCAACGTTATGGTATTGGATAGAGTCCAAGTACTGACCCATGGTTCTTCCACAGCGGTCTTTAAGTTCAGAGATGGTCTGTGATCATTCTCAAGGGCTGGGCATATTATTGCATACAATATGAGCACTGTGGGTGGGCGCGCTCAAACATTCAACTATTGAATGTTTGTATCAGGGCCAGTGGCGTAGCTAGACCTACTGCCACCTGGGGCAGACCCGAAGTTTGCCACCCGGTGTAGGTAGGGGGGGGATGTCGGCCGATGGACGACTTGTTCCAGGGGGGAGGGGGAGGAGGTGGCGGATGACTTGTTCCAGGGGTTGGGGGGGTCTGGTGGCCAGACAACTTGTTCTCGGGGCGGGGGATGGTGGTAGTCGACAAACACGACTTCCTCACCTCTACCGCCCCCAAACACAGTGCCGCCCGGCGTGGACCGCCTCCCCCCAGCTACGCCACTGATCAGGGCCTCTTTGAGTCTCAGGTCTCGCTTGAGGCCTCTACCACTGGCGCAACACAAAATGATGAGGCCCATCGGAAAAAAGTGGTGAGGGGACCCTAAAACTTAAGTACACCGACCGTCATATACATGTACAAAGGCGGAGGAGGGCTAGGATGCAGACCAGCTCCGCTGTCAAGGTCTACATTGCATATCTGCCCCTTCCCAAAAACTGAGACACCCTGGGTGCAGGCCTCATGCGTGCATGGGTTGCATCCCATCTATGTATCACGTGTACCACATGTTGCACTGAAAAGGCTTATGAGTTCTGGGCCGTTCAGGAGGCTGTCTATTCCTGAAAAGACTGTCTTCCTATGGTTGCTATTCAAGGTCAGAACTCGTCGCCACAAGGATGCTTGCATTAGCACGCAGCCCACAAGCTCCTCTGACCTGCACTCATTTATCCTCTTTAGCTGCGCTCTGCTCCCTAACAAATAGACGAAGGAAAAATTCTAATTTTCTCTGGTGAAAGAGGGTTGCTTAATGGAACCCGAGTAAATAAGCAGAGCCATGGATACAAATAGGCCCTCAACTCTGCCTTCGCCCCCACCCACTTTTCATTTGGATAATCAGATTTTTCCAGCTGCTCGATTTAAATTAGCATTGTTGGCCTCCTGCGAAGGCCACGCAGAGGAGCACCTGCGGGGCTTCCCTAGGCGCAAGCCCAGATTTATCGCTCCCTGCACCTTCCAAGCACCGCCGGGTCCCCCCGCATCGCTGCGTCGTTATTGGGGTATTTCATTTCACAGACCAATTTATTACAGTAATAGAAAGACAAGACAGCACTGCGAAGGTGCGCGTGGGAGCCCGAGCGGAGGCGAGGAAGGCAATGCAGAAAGAAGAGCTGGCCGCACGGCCTGCGGGCGGGATTCACGCATTGCCTTCCCCGGGCCTTCACTCCACGCCCTCCTGAAAATGAATCAGCCGGAAAATTGCAATCAATCATGTCCTGAGGGCAGCCAGCTTCACAGCTGGGACTCTACAGCAATCAAAACGGCCAGCATCCAGCCTGCAGCGGGTCACTATCAGGCCCCCAGCAGGTCAATATCACGACTGTCTGTAGCACGTCAGTATCAGGCCTGCAGTGGGTCAATATCACGACTGTAACACGTCAATATCAGGTCCTCAGGAGGTCAATATCAGGCCCCCAGCAGGTCAATATCACGACTGTAGCACGTCAATATAAGGCCTGCAGTGGGTCAATATCACCACTGTAGCACGTCAATATCAGGGCCCCAGCAGGTCAATATCAGTCCCCCAGCAGGTCAATATCAGGCCTCCAGTGGGTCAATATCAGGCCCCCAGCAGGTCAATATCACGACTGTAGCACGTCAATATCAGGGCCCCAGCAGGTCAATATCAGGCCCCCAGCAGGTCAATATCAGGCCCCCAGCAGGTCAATATCAGGCCTCCAGTGGGTCAATATCAGGCCCCCAGCAGGTCAATATCACGACTGTAGCACGTCAATATCAGGGCCCCAGCAGGTCAATATCAGGCCCCCAGCAGGGCAATATCAGGGCCCCAGCAGGTCAATATCAGGCCCCCAGCAGGGCAATATCAGGGCCCCAGCAGGTCAATATCAGGTCCCCAGGAGTTCAATATCACAACTGTAGCACGTCAATATCAGGGCCCCAGCAGGTCAATATCCAGGCCTCCAGCAGGTCAATATCACGAATGTAGCACGTCAGTATCAGGGCCCCAGCAGGTCAATATCACAACTGTAGCATGTCAAGATCAGGCCTCCAGTGGGTCAATATCCAGGCCTCCAGCAGGTCAATATCATGCCTCCAGTGGGTCAATATCACAATTGTAGCATGTCAATAGCAGGCCCCCAGCAGGCCAATATCACGACTGTAGCACGTCAATATCAGGCCTCCAGTGGGTCAATATCCAGGCCTCCAGTGGGTCGATATCCAGGCCTCCAGCAGGTCAATATCAGGCCTCCAGTGGGTCAATATCAAGTTTAAAGTGGGTTGGAATGCGACTTTTCTAATTTAATGCACGCTTACCCCAAAAACAGTCTGACCAAAAGACTGTCAATAACAAGGAGGCAAAAGGTCTTTGTAACGTCCACAGATGGTTAGCCTGGAGCGGTCCACATACCTGGAAGGCAGCAGTGCAGTCAGGTGTGCATCAGGCTAATACCAGTTTGCCACAGGACAACATCAGGTCTGCAGTGGCTACTCAAGGTTAGGGGCTGTAGCAAGTCAATGTCAAGTGCTCAACAAGTTAGATAAGGTCTGCATTGGGTTAACAGCATGTGTGCAGTGGTTCAATGTCCCCTTTGTATCAGGTCAGTATCAGGCCCACTGCAGGTCAATAACAGGTTTGCAGCTATTTGATATATGGATCCTAAGTAAAGAAGCAGTAGGCCAATATCAGGCCTGAAGATGTTGAAGGCCGAGAGGCTGCAAGAGGCCGTTCTCAGGCTGCAGCTTTAGAAGTGGCTGCCATTGGCAGCCACACAGTGTAGGAGGCTTAAGTGACGCCGAACCAGACTTTAAAGCATTCAGATTTGGCACAAAGATGGCTGTGAGATAGAGCAGTCGTTCACAAGCGGTGGGGTCAGGGCTAATGGACAGACGTGTTTATAAGTACCACCAAATAGCCAGTCTAATGCAATGCATATAACAAAGGCGAACAGACACTGCAAAGTAAATGGAGTCAGTACTACCCATCTTACAGATAACCAATGTATCCACACAGAAGGATGAAAAGATGAGTCAACCCTCCTGGGATTCAAACATGCAGGTCTCTCGAAAGACATTCAATCCACTAGAGAACAAAGCACTATAAATCCAAATCTAAATAAAATTATTGAAGGCATTGATGGAAATTACTAAATGAATTGAACAGGAAATAACTACCAGCTGATAATTGTCTGATGTCTTTGGAGGAAATGGAGCTAACACTGGATAAAAAATTGACCTGAGTCCCTGTGGTTATTTATTCCTGGGCCCCATGATATTTTACAGCTTATTGGCCAGGTTGGGCTAATAGCGGAAAGATCTAGAGCACCGAACAAGGTATTTCAGAGGAGTCCTCGAGAATACTATATAATTTTATGGACGTTCTTGTCTGTTTGCTATTTCCACTCATCTGGAAGGAGGGATCGGGATAGGAGGCCAAGGGCAAAGAAAAGGACCAGTGGGAGGGGTAATGCAGAAGATGTTAGACAACAAAGAGCATGAAGCCGGAGGAGGGCAACTTACATTAATTCTAAGTTCATGTGATTCCAAGAGGTGAGAGCCAATGTGAAGTATGCAAAATGGACAAGGATGTGATGAGAGCGCTTCAGAAAATTCCTCAAGATCCCAGAAGCGACAAGAAATTTGACAGAAATAAGATCACATGGGTGGAAGCTAATCCTATCACTGAAGAGGCATGTACAAACAAACTCTAGCACCTGAGATGGTGGAGAACATGAAGAAGACTGCTCAAGACAATTTAAGATACAGAATGGATGAAGACATGTACACCTGTTTGAAAGGTCTCACGTAATGTGAGGTTTACATACTTCACCATACTTAATGCACTCCAGTGACCAATTACAAATGTTACCCGCAGAGACCATCAAACAATACAAAATATGGGGTAGAGGGATCTACCCTTATTAACATAAACTGGTCCAGCCAGGTAATAGAGAAATTCTGTAAAGAGAGAGAGAGCAGGAAGGCCATGGAACCAGTGTTGACCTACAGTATGTTCATTAATTACCAAAGAAGGGCAAGATGAAGCTCAAAATAGCATCTCTAGGCCTTCTGATAGCCAAGGGACCGATAGCTATACACTGGCTACAGCCTACATTCCCCACATCAGACAGCTTGTGTGAAGACTCCTGGACTGATTGCTCACCAAAGAGACCCAAGTGCTGCCCCAGCAACCAGCCCACTCTGAACTCTTCAAGTAGGTATTATACACTGAACAAATCTCGAAGGTCACATGACCTGCATAGTAGACATCTGATCTGACAGATTTCTCGCCCTGTTAGATAAACTTAGGCTGTAATATATATATATCCTAGTGGCGGTTGTCAGTAGGTAGTTATAGTTAGGACCTAGTTACCACAGGAAAGTGTTTTTTGATTTGCCAATATCTTTGGCGTCATTTGATGAATCTTCGTGAAATTTTCAAAACTAATGGGGCGGTCAGGTCAGCTGCTGTGTTGAAAGTTTCGGGGTGATTTGTCAAGCTGGGGCAGAGAAAAAGGGGGGTCACAAAACGTGTTTTCTCCATGTTAATTTCCATAGGAAACTTTAGGCATGGCTACAGCCCGAACTGCTGAACGGAATTACACCAAATTTTGGCAAAAAGGTCGCTCTTGGTTCAAAAAGCACTCTTTTTGTTAAATGGTGTAAAACCGTTCAGTTGTTCCTGAGAAATTTAAATATTTCTCAGATATCCAAGTGGGGACGCGGAGGGTCCACAAACCCTCCCGATCTCGTGCCTGCAATCTGATTGGCTGCCAACACTTCAAGCCAGGAAGTGTTGGCAGCCATCTTGTGACTCGGTTGAACCGAGTCTCAAGAAAAAAGGTAAAAAAACATTAAAAAACCAGAAAAGGGGTCAGGGTAGAAACACCCGGACCCCCTAGGCCTGCTCAGGGGTCCCACAAAAAAAAAAATATTTTAAATCTGTGCGATTCGCGGTGGATCGGCGAATCCGGCTGAACATTTTTTTAAAAATGAAGCACGGGCTCCCGTGCTTTGTTTTCTTTAAGCCCCCGGATGGGCCAGGTCCTGGGGGCAACGAAAAAACTGAGATGCGGGGGCCGGTAGAAGCCCCCCCATGCAGCCCCTGGGACCGCCACCTCCCCGGGGCTATGTTTGTGAAATGCGAGAGGGCCATGTGGCCCCCCGCAGCCCCTGGGACCGCCACCTCCCTGGGACTAAAAATATATAATTAGGTGTGGGGGGCTCCTGCCCCCCATGCAGCCCCGGGGACCACCACCTCCCCGGGGTTACTTACAAATGGGAGGGGGGCCGCGCTGCTCCCTCCTGGAGCCGTAAATGGCCCTGGGGGCCGCCACCTCCCAGGGCCGGCTCCAGCAATGTCCCGGGGTGCCCACACCCGGGACATTGCAGTTTGCTATGGGATGGCGGGAGCACTGCTCCCGCCATCCCACAGCAAACAGTGTGCTCGCTTCGAACAAGCGAGAGCACTTTGCTCTCGTTTGTTCAAAGCGAGCACACTTTGCTTTTTACCATCTTAGCAGCTCCCTGAGGGTAAAAAGCAATGCCAGCTCCCGCAGGAGGCGGGAGCTGGCCGGGACCGCGGGGGCCTTCACCAGCTGGCCATGACCCGGGGGATGGGGTACCCAGGGCTGAAAATGGCCCGGGCAGGAGGCCGTTCGGCCTCCCCTTCCTTCATAATTTTTAAAGAATGGCCATGCCCCGGGCGATGGGGTCCCCAGGGCCAAAATCGGCCTCAGGAGGGGGGACACGTAGCCCCTCTCCTTTTTTATTTGAAAGAAAAAAAAATGGGTCAGGCCCTGGGGAATGGGGTGCCCGGGGCCCAAAAGCATTCAAGGGAAGGGGGGCCACACAGCCTCTCTTTCTAAAATACCCTCTTGAGGGTGCTTCGGGGCCAACTAGCTCACCTGTTACCTCCAGTAAGCCCCATATAGTGGGATTGCTGAGAAGTGCTCAGAGGCCACGCCCCTTTTTCCACTGCTCTGCAAACGCACCTGTCAGTGCTGGTGGGGCTATGAGGTACCTTTACATCCTGAGGGCCTTAGGACTAAAGTGGACTTCATCCCCCTAACAGCAGTGCGCCAGGAGGCACGTTTGCAGAGTGGGGCTTACTAGAGGTAACAGTAGAGCTAGTTGGCTCCCAGGGACCCTCAAGAGGCAAGGGGACTTCATCCCCCAACCAAGAGCGCGCCAGGAGGCCCATTTGCAGAGTGGTGGAGAAAGGGGGCATGGCCTGCGACCACCTCTCAGCAATCCCACTGTGCGGGGCTTACTGGAGGTAACAGGTAGGCTAGTTGGCCCCTAAGGACCTCCAGCAGCAAAAGGGACTTCATCCCCCAACCAAGAGCATGCAAGGAGGCGCGTTTGCAGACTGGTGGAGAAAGGGGGCATGACCTGCTATCAGAACTCAGCAATCCTGCTGTGTGGGACTTACTGGAGGTAAAAGGAGTGGTAGTTGGCCCACAAGGACGTCCTTTGGGCCAACTACCCCTCTTGTTACCTCCAGTAAGTCCCACACAGTGGGATTGCTAAGAGGTCTTCAGAGGCCACGCCCCATTTTCTCCACCACTCTGCAAACACGCCTCCTGGTGCACTACTAGTTGGGGGATGAAGTCCACTTTACTCCAGAGGGCCCTTGGGGGCCAAGAAGCCCTTCTGGTAGCTTCTGTAAGTACTACGCAGCGGGATTCCTGACAGCTGGTTGGAAGCCCAGCCGCTTTTCTCCACCACTCTGAAAACGTGAGTGCTAGTTAAAAAAATCTTTGAAATTCACTGAAAAAACCAAAGGTTACTGGGACGATATAGTTAGGAATTAGCATTTAAAAAACCTTTGAAATTCACCGAAAAAACCACAGGTTACAGGAACGTTATAGTTAGGTTGACATTTCACTTGTACAAAACCTGTGAAATTAAGCTGTTATAGTAAGCTGAGCTAACTATAACTCGCGCCTGCGCAATGCACTGCTGATGATATCACATATTACATCACTCATGACATGGTCAGTGACATGGGTCAGTGACATCACTGATGACATCTCAAATGACATCACTGATGACATCATCCAGTGACTGAGTGTTTCCTGCAGGCAGGGAAACAAATCCAAAGTCAGCTCCCGCGTCCTCCCTCCACATATAAGGTCATTTCAGCCCCGGGGGTGGACTCCCAGGTGCATCTGCAGGAAGAGGCGATGCACAGCCCCTCTCCCCTTTACAAAACAAATGCCCCGGGGGGGGGGGCTTATAGTTATTGGATGCAGCCGGCCGCAATTTATTTTTTTGATCCCACGAGAGTATAGCAGCATTTTTGGCCGCTTCATTTTCCATTTTGATTCTAGGCCCCCCATGGGGCCTAGGGGGTCAGGGTATCCCTAAAGTGCCCCCATGTATTATTTTTTTGTTTGTAACTTCAGGACAGGGGACTAAGCCCCAGAGTCGTGTAATGGCTGCCAGTAACATTTTTCTCATGTTGCTGGCAGTCAATCAGCGCACTCGCTCCTGCAGGAATCTGACTCCTGCAGGAGTGAGATGGCTCAAGGAAAATAAAGCTCCCTGGGCCAATCAGAACACTCTTTTTAAATTATCGCACCCGGGAGAGTCTCTGAGACTCTTGCAAGCCCAACCGTCCAAATATCTATATTTTTTTATCCTTACTATATCCAAAACTACTGAACGGATTTTGATCAAATCAAAAAAAGGCACAATCTGTGGACCAAGGTCTTGCTTTGTGCTGAATTTGATATAATTCCGTTCAGAAGTTTTTGCTGTAGCCCCTCTTAAAGAAGTCTATAGAAAATGCATGGGGAGTTTGTGTTTAAGGGCTTTTTTCTAGACCCCTGCTCGATGGATCTCCCCAAAACTTTCCAGGAAGCAGCTGAGGTGGAAGAACTGTTTTTGGGAAAGTTTTGTGAAGACTTATATATATATATGATACAATTGTTTTGCTGAACTCCAGAGATAGATAGATAGATAGATAGATAGATAGATAGATAGATAGATAGATAGATAGATAGATTTTAATTGCATGGGGCAGAGCCCAGATGTACAAGATTATAGCAGCCAGTGTTGTTAATCTGCACCAAATGTGACCGTTTTTTCTGTTTGTAAAAAATTCAGCATAGTAAATGTCTTTGCACCAGTTTTTCGTCCAGGTAGCATAAATCTCACGACAGAGGCAGCGGTGCATTTGAGGAACAGCAGGGCAATGTTAGAGTGAGCGAGAGCCGTGAAAGCTGCGCCTTGTCACTGCCTGACGTGCGCATAATGGTCCCGCAGGAGGGAGGCGCAAAGGGCACATCAGCCTTTCTGTCAACAGCTCCCCGAGTGTATGTGGGCGTACGGGGGGCTTTCAAGGCGCGGCGGCAGCGGTGGGTGACATATCACAGACCAGCGACCGCCCTCGGGGACAGCTAAGTTACTGTGGCTACCAACACTTCCAACTCACTTGCAGTGGCCTGCTCAGGGAAGTCGCCCCCGCACCAAGCCGCCAGTCAGAATGTTTTAATTATTAATGCAGTGATATAAGACTCACGTGCTGCGCTTTCCTCTCGCAGTCTTCCACCACAGTCTACATAATCAAGGCTAGAATGTTCTTTCTAGGCTAAATCCTCTTAATTAATTTCTTCTAACTTTGCCTAAAATGAGCCAATCTTCTCAAGATTGTGTACCTCGTGTGTGATGTGACAAATGATGTAATCAGTGATGTCATATAAGGAAAGGCTACGGTTGAGTCAGTCCTTTCATGCTGAATTTCACACCCCTTATATTTTGCAGCTATCACCTCCCTTTCTACGAATTCTCGTCTCTAAAAGCTTCATTTTTCGTCGATAAGCTCGCGCCCTCATCTCCCGACCCACAGGGAACTCTACAACTGCCTTACACACTCTCCTCCCCCGTCCGAGATTGGCCCAGTACCACCCATTAACAGGGGAAAGAAAGGCCCGCCGGTACACCAGCCACTCTGTTTCCACTCATGGTACCACAGCACTCTCCAAACCACTGGAATCTCTACACAACTGTAACGTTGGGACCTAGTGCCAGCTGCATTAAGGACACACACACAACATGTACAGGTTAACTGGGAATTGCCCGCGCAGACCGTGCAACCCTTTTAACTGTTTTATGGTCGCCGCGGAGCATACCAATACTCTAACCCCGCGGATGCGTCCAAGCAAACCAACCACACACTGTCTGGGTACTCACATTGGGAACGCCCAATACCGCACTCCTCCTTGAACCTAGATGAGGTAAAACAAAATGAAGACATAATAGCAAATGAAAAGAACATCAGAACTACATCGATGGATGACTTCTTAAGCCACAAAATCTTTCTATCTTAGTTCTTAGGTTGCACCGGTTCGTGCCCCTTCGCTGGTTCTGGGGTTCCGTTGTAGACAAGGCCGACAGCGCAAAGGCCAGCTGCCCACTCTCAGGGGCCACTGGTCGAATCATCCGCCTGCCGTTCTGCCGGGGTCGAGTCAAGCCCCTGTATTTCCACCCCATCGAAACTGTTGAGATGTTCTGCTTCTCTTTCACTGCTTTCTTCCGCCTCACCTCTCGGTCTGTTTTCCAGGCTCCAAAACTAGTAATTGTCTAAGTGCCCTTTTGAGCAAACACAATGGCGCCTTGGGTTTGTGGGACTTTCCAGGGCGTAGGTTCAAAAGGGTGTCAGAATTTGCTCCCGGGTATCTGTCCTTCACGAGGATTAAGTCTCTTGACTGCAGCTTTTTTTCTCGTGCTCTTCATCACCTACTGGCCTTAGCAGTTTGAAACTGCCGCCCCCTTTAGGGGTCATCGGCGTCTACTTCCCTGACACCTCCAACTCGGAGCTACTGTCGTAGTCACATGAGGAATTTGTCTGTATTCCCCTAGGACCGAGAACATGGCCCACTTGTAGCCGGGTCTATGCGGATGCCTTTGCCAACTTTCTCATGAAGTGTTGACCATTGGCCTGTGGCCACCTAGGTGTGATTTTTCGATGCTTGGTACACCGGGACTGAAGGTATTCAGCAATCTCTTGCCCATTTAATGGAGGACCATTGTCGGTGCAGAGTTCCCTGATAAAGCCTTGTGTCGCCATAATCTTTTCCAACCTTCGGATCACCTCGGCAGCTGCTGTGGACAACACCACTTCCACCGCAGGATATTTCGAGTAGTCATCAATGACGACCAACATGTACCATCTATCTGGCAAATCCTAAAAATCAGACCGTAGCTTGATACCAAGGAAACTGCAGGATTTCTTCTGACACTATCAGCACTGGCAGCTTGGGGCTCCTAGACGCTTCACACATCTCGCACCAATTCGTGCAGAAGCAGGAATCGGACCCTACTTCTGATTCTATTCTTGGTATTCCTTGATGCGACCTATGAGCCAAGGAGACTACTTGTCGGGCCAAACTCTGGGGCATGACTAACCTCTGGCCCCTTAGGAGGCATCTTCGTCTGATACTGCCAGCTCCCGTCTCTCATGTTAGCATTTGCTTGGCCTCAACAATCCAATGAAACATTTTGTTTTGGAGGGTTTTCCAGTCCTATGACCTTACTGCCTCCACGGCCAGCTGCAGACAGTCATTAGCCTGTGTAGCTTCAACTACCTCTTCAAGGGATAGCGGCAGAGGTCTGGAGCGCTCAACCACTAGTTGGAAATATTCCTCAGTTTCCAGGGTGATCTCTTCCTCCTTGAAAGTGGCAGGCCTGGCATGTCGTGAGGGATACTCTGAAGGGTTTTGCACTCCCAGCTTATACTTGACGGTAAGCTAGTACTCTTGAAGTGGGAGAATCCATTTCTCTATTTGATGTGGTGGTTTGGAGGTGGATCCTTGGAACAGTGGGATGAGGGGCTTATGGTCTTTGTAAGATGTAAAAGGGTAGCCATATAAATGTGCTCAAGTTCGGTATAAAGCATCCGTAGTGATTGACCATGCCCAAGAAACTGCAAATTCCAGTCACGGCCATCGGGCTGGGGTAGATTGTGCGTCCTGTAACTTGGTTGGATCGGATGCTACACCTGCTGCCAAGAACCGGAGAACACGCAGATCTCATTCTTCAGGAATTCACATTTTTCCCTGTGAAGCTTGCGGCCACTATCTTGGTGTCTGTGGAACGCTTCCCTCAAATGCTGTAAGCGCTCTTCCAGGGTGGGGGTGTGCGGTGTGCACCATGATGTCATTGCTGACGTTGAGTACTCCGTGGATCCCAGCCAGCACCTCTCGTATAGTGTCATGAAACACTTTGGCTGTGCCAGATATGCCAAGGTTGGGGTGCTTGTCATGTCAGAGGCCCAGGTGAGTTATATACTGTGATTCAGGTGCCAGGAGGATTTGGTGGTACCTCGACCTGAGATCCATCTTTGAAAACCAACAGGACCCCATGACTTCACTTACAATGTCGTGGACTGTTGGGGTTGGATGCCTCTGTTGTTTGATGGGGAGGTTCGGAAGGCACATATCCACACATATTTGTACTGCGCCCAGTTGTTTTGGTTTTAAGGTGGCAACAATCAGAGATACCAGTGGGGTTGGGGCTGGGGATACCATCTGGATGATATCTGCTGCTTCTAGGTTCTTCAACTCCTCCTCCACATTTGGTAGGATAGATCAATTGATATAGAGTCGCATCATCTTCCCTTTCAGGTACCTTATTCTTTGGAATAGAGTTTCAATACTGCCATCAACTCATCTAGACTTGACGTGGGCATGCTAGTACGAACCCTTTCAATTGGAGTCTCGTAGCCTTCTGACAGCTGAACAGCATGCCTTTGCCTTTTCGAGTAACGTACACTCTGGCAGAGGTCAATTGTCCATTGTAACCAATGCCAATCATGAACACTCCTGCCAGCAGGAATGCTAAGCGCTGCCAAAAGTGTACACCTTCACTCGGGTTGTTCGAAGGTTGGGCTTCCTGTTTAGAGTCTTAAAAAGTTCTTGTGCCATTAAGTTTATGGATGCCCCTGTGTCGAAGACAGCGATTAGGGTTTGCCCTTCTAGACGCACACAGCACTTCAGGGTGGCTTTGATCTGGATATGGCACAGCTCCACTGCTTGGACTTGTATGGTACCATCCACCCCATTGTCATCCTCTGGAGTGTCTAGCTCGGTGTTGTTCACCACCTACTTCATGTTGTTGCGGGGCACTTGGATTGGGATGCACTTTGGCATAGTGATTAATTTTTCCACATGCTGAACGTTTCTTGCCCATTGTAGGGCATTCTCCTGTGTGTGGAAAGGGACCACCACGGCAACCACAGGATCTGCACAATGGCTGCGTTTGTTTCTGACTCATTTACCTGGGGGTGGCCCTCGGGATATGTGGTTGACTGGTTCGACTTTGATCCGTTTCTACAGGGCAGCTTCAATGTGGGACCCTTCGGCTTATAAAGGTTCTTTGGAGTGTCCCAGTGTGAGTATGTCTTACATGGATTTCCTTAGGTCTAGAAGAATTAGTTCCCATAGCTTGGCTGAGGGACATCCTTGTATAAACTGGTCCCTGAATTTGTCCATCTTGTCCTGGAGTGTGCATGTCCTAGCTAGTTTTCTGAGCCTCGTATAAAAAAAGGTCACTGACTCCTCTGACCCTTGTCTGGCTTAGCGCAGTAGAAACTGCTCATAATCAAGGTGGGCCATCTGGATGAAGTAGTTGTGAAGGGCTGCCTTTAGCATGGACGGCTGTCCAGCTTCCACAATATTCCTCGAAATTTTGTATATCTCTTCGCCTGCTAGATGGAGTAACAAGGGCCTTTTCCAGTCACTGTCAATTGCCACTGCCGCAAAGTACATCTCCAACAGCTCAACCCATAGCTTCCACTGTAGGGCTTGTGCAGACAGAGGTCCAGTTATAGTTAACGGCTCCAAGGCCGGGATGGATGCCATTGTTATGGTGACTGAACTTATTCCATTCCCATGAGTTTAGGGCATGCAAGCGGGCGTCAGTTAACCGTTCCCTCCCTCCGTTTGGTAAATAGGTCATCTTCCTTGGGGCAGGCGTAGTGATGGTGGCTCAATTGGGGCGAAGGGCAGCTTAATGTGTCTCTTTTGTGGGCCTGGCTGCTTCCATGTGCCACTGTGGTGACAAATGGTAGTGTCGGCTACACCCACAAACCAGCAAGTGGCATTGGTGGGAAGAGCTAGGCGACATATCGCTTGTGCCGGGCGTGTGTCGACTGGAGGGGCCATGGGTCCAGCCTGCCATGCTGTGAATAATGCTAGCTTTCCTGCAGGAAAAGTGCTAGGGGGTTTCACTGAGCAGTACCCCTTTGCCGCCTCCAGTAATGCTGCTCTCGAATCAACTGCAGTGTTCACAGGGCCCGATCCCCTCCAGTGCCCTCGCTGGTTGCTCTGCGCCCTGGGAAAGTATTGGGTGAGGTGCGTAGGCCCAAACACTGCCTGCACTAGCAGTGAGCATTAGTTTGAGGTGCCAAAAGAGGGGTGATACTGCACCCCCGGAAGATAGCTCGAGTGTGCGCTAGAGTGTCCTCCTTGTCGCCATTCTGTAATGTTGGCGTTTAGCGCAGCTGCAATAAGGACACAGACACAGCATGTACTGGTTAACTGGGAATACCCCGCGTGGACCAAGGAACCCCTTTTATTTGTTATAGGATGTAATCGCAGAGTGTACCATCACTCTACACTTTACCGGTGCATCCAAGTAAAACAACCACATCCTCTCTGGGTACTCATATTAGGAACGCCTAATACCACTACAGACAGGGACAAGATAACCAGGGCACAACCAAGGTGCCATCCCATCAATACTTGCCTCAAGTGAAAGGGCTGAACGTACCACTTCGCTCATTCAGCACTTTTACCCTACTTGAATTTTCAGTTTGCTACCCTGACAGATTGCTAGATGATCTGAAAAGCTTCAAGGCTCGGTTCCTCTGTTTACGCCCACCGTTATCTATTGACAGTTGTGCAACTTGCAGGATGCTTTGGGTGCTGCTCCTGCATACAGTCCAGTTAACTTACGGGAAGGGTATTTCACAGATCGGAAGAAGTAAGAGGGCGGACACCCTTAAACAGAAACCTTAGCCTGCTCAAGCACACTGCATCTCATACTGAGGACAATCAACTGAGTCTCTTGGAAACACAAACATTACACTGTGGACATTTTCCACATTAAATTGTATTTGTGCATTAATACTTATCATTGTATACATTGAATTCACACATGTGGACTGACGTAGAGCTATTGGAATTGAAATAAAATCATTATGAAGTGGTTTAGTGCATTTTTTTCTGGCTTAGGCTAACTATGCCTTCCTTAGGACTCATCTCCATGTTTGTTAAAATGGCTGCCAAATCATGATGTTCAATCTGTGTCTGTATTTTCTAGCTTGTTATCACATGCAGCAAGATGTGCACTGTTTATCTTGTATGACATATTATTCTTGAAGAACTCGCTGGAGGAAGTCTTTTTGTTACTTTCAAGGCTGTTCCTGTTTGAACACTGTATTGCATTCATTCACAGATGTTTTCTGCTGTTTATGTTACTAGTTTGTTGTAACAATTCTAATGACATTAAGTCAAAAAGAGGCAAATAAATATTCATGTAGTGAGTTAGTGCAAAGATCGTAGGGTTATGGGACTTTTTATAACATGGATTGTGATAGGTTGTAGCAATGCTCACACCATGCTGACTGTGCAGTTTCTATGATTTCATATGCTGAAAGTGGCTATATAAACCCTTAAATTTTGGGGTGAGCCAGACTTTTGAATTTGTAACTAACCTACATGGTTTTCTCTAAAAAATGTTAATGCTATTTATGTCTCTGGGACACATTGCCTCAGGAAGGTTGAGGTCAACACGTCCCTGATCCCTGCAACATGGGCATGCTACTGTCATGCAGATTATCTAAGAGATAGCACGCCCACAAAATAGATACTGCAAAACACTAGAAGCAGGGACCTGGGGCCAGGCAGAACACAGACTATAGGTACAAAAAGATTCCATACCCAAGTCAGACACCATCGTCACTCACTTTCATACCTTCTGCACTGGGGCTAGCAACAATGTAAACTGTCCCTCGACGCTAGTGGCATAATACAAAATTATGGGACCCCCCTGCAGAATGTGAAGAGGGACCCCTTGTTCTCTTGCAATTCACAGATATTCTTTGGTCTTGGGATAAATAGGGCCCCCTGAAGGGTTGATGGACTCATGCAGAGTGCCCCACCACCACCACTGCACCGCAGGGGCTGCAGGGGCTTGCATTGCGCACCTGCTAGGCGTATGTTCACCCAACAAGCACAAACAGGTGGTACTAATCACTGTGTGCAGTATGGGGCCCAGCAGGACCCTACATTGTGAACCACACCGCAAATCGAACTTGGGTTAAGACTGGAAATCAAAAGACCTCTATGTGCACTGTGATGCACCCCACAGAGACAAATCCAACACCAACCAAGTAAATACAGGTTTGTGCAGCAGGTCGTACAACATCCCTTGCCCTGGATGAAAACCCTAGGCAGGCTCCCTTTCATTAAGGAGACTCCCACGTTTGGCCTCAATGGCTGTGGTTATGGGTATCCTCAACAAAAAGTGCTTGATGTAAACAGGTCTCTGCCTGGAAATGACACTGGATGAATTTATAAATGGCCACGGGCTCCACGCCATGTGCGTCCCTCAGCCAGTCCTAGCTTTATAGCCATACAGGACTTGTAGATGAACATTTACACACAATACATATCTTTTTAAACGTCCCACAATGTAAAGTGCTTTAGGTTAAAAAGTGAGCACCTTTGAATGGTTTGCAACTTACATGAGGTCATTTGGCAGCTGTGTGGAGCCTAGTCCTCAAGAGGTCGCATGCGACCCATCACTGACTTCTCTTGAATCCAATCAGTGAAGCAGAGGCAGCAAATCGACATGTCTGATATCATAAGGTGTGCCAGCAGTGCAGCTGGGATTCAAAGACAAACTAAGAGCAATAACTCAAAGTACAGAGATGTTTCCACGACATCTGTTGATAACATTATTAGACTCTGTTACAGAAAGGCCAAACTATATTATCCTGATGGGGGTGTATGTATGCAGATATGGAAGGTGTGCAGGGACTTCACTTTCTGTAAACAGTGAGTTGCTCCTGATCACTTGGAAGCAGCTCAGATACTTGATCCCTGAGAAAGGTGATCTCCCTGTACCTGGACAGCTGCACGCTGCCTGGCAGGATATCACGTTAGCGGTGGGGGAGGGAAGTGCCGGGCAAGGGAGTAAGGAGGCCAGTGGGCGGGATCGGCCAGGCCATGGGATCAGGCTCACTCCGAGGCAGAGAGAGTAGAGTTTACAGACTGTCCCCTCTAGATCACCAATTCAGTCCTGACATTGACATATAGCCAGAGGAAATGGCAGTGCTAAGGCGGACTTGTATAACAGAAAGAGAAAAAAAAAACAAGCAAGGATAAATGAACAAGGTTCGTTTTGTTTTGAGGTATTTTAGCGTTATGTGTACCAAATGCTCAATTAAGTCACATTACAAATATCCGACTCTATGCTTTCAGCGGCAGATGTGGGATTTTGAATGGGTCGTTCGAATTGTTGGTTGGGAGACCTATTTTTAGGGGGGTTCTAGCCACCACCAAGCAATACAAAATAAATGTATGAAATAAAGTAAACTAAACTTACAGGCGCGGGTCTCGCACAGGACTATTCCAGATGCTACACATTCACCACAACAGGCACCAGAGCAATCACTCAGGTGACAGAAGCAGAGGCTCAGAGCACACCCAGGAAAGCCTGCACAGATCTTACAGGCGTCAGCTGTCGAACAGCAAAGCTATAGCTATATCTCAGGTTTCACAAACCTTACAGGCTCGGGCCTTACACAACAGAATTATCCTTCAAGTGGCAAGAAGTGCTTTGGCTTTGAGTAGCAAAGCCAAATTCAAACCTCATAGAGCTTACAGATGCCAGCTTCAAAAGTGGCTAGCCCTCTAGTGATACCTAACTTTAAAGCTTTGGCAGAAGAGTTGAGTTATCAATAGTGATATAGAGGATTCACAGGTTTGGGCCTCAGAAAAGCTATCGCTCAAGTGAGACATAACGGATAAGCTCATAGTGCCAATATCGGCAACACACCCAACCCGCAAACACAGCAATACCATAATAAAGAACCCACAAGACACATTGGTTGTTGGAGAAAACATTGCTGCAGGTTTATTTTGCATAAGAAATATGCCAACATGGTGGGTCAACTTACGGGCGAACCAAGGGCAGGCAGGCAGCCCCTATGCTGCCTGCCCACCTGATGAGCCAAATTGCACCGTGGCATAACCAATCGGTGCTAACTATTTTGGGGGATTACCCCTTACATCCTGTGGACCACCAGTCCACCCATTTACTCATGCCCCTTGAGGGAGCGGAGCGTATCCAGGCAAGCCCCCAGTTGCTCAGGTTTACAACCGCCCGAAGGACTAACGGGGCGCCGTCGTTCCTCCAGGGTCCTGCCATAAGGACTTCCTGGGGTTGTTTGGCATTTGCACCCTTCTTCTGCTCCTGAAGAGGGTACCCCTATGTACCATTCAGCCTCTGGATTGCCCTGTAACTCCACCTGCAACACAAAATAACAAGTTAACAGCCTTCCTACCCTAGCCACCCTTCCAGCCGACACGCCGGGTAAGCGGTAGGGAGGGAGAGGGCGTGCTGCCTCGGCGCTAAAAGGATCGCTAGCTAGGCGGGGGAGGTAGATATACCTGCCCCCCCTGCCCACTGGCGCGCCGGACATGACGCAGTAGCGCCGGACACCCGGGGGGTCCAAACACTAGCCCTGTCGGGTTTGTGCCCTCATGTGGCACTAAGGTGGCCGGCCTCCTATGGGGGGCCCCTGCGTGGGCCGCCGGCAGCCTCAGACTTTAGAGGCAAAGCTATGTTGCATGTCAAAGCCTCGAGCAGCAGAGATATCTCTCGGGTTACAGAGGCATGAGCCTCTAAACCTTCACCAACCGAGCTATCCTAAGGTGACATAGACCACCGTTCCAGAGAACGGCTTCCCTCTGGAATTCCATGCCTGACCATCTTCGTAAGGCTGAGTCTGAACTTAAGTTCAGAAAGGCTCTGAAAACCTGGCTGTTCGATCTTCCTTAGTTTGTCCTCCCCCCCCCCCCCCCTTTCCCTATCTGCTGTTCCGCTGTTTTAGCGCCGGGACACCACCGTTGGTGGTAGCCGTGCGCTGTATAAATAGAATGGAATAGAATAGACCAACGGGAGCTGGCTATTGAAAGTCGAGTTATCCGAAATAAGCCTTCTGGCTCAAGAAGCACACAGCAAAGAGATCACTCAGAAGATTAGGACCCTATAGACACAGGCCTCACACAACGAAAATATCCATAGGTGGTGCTCCATACATAGGTGCTGCTTACAGACAGGGCAATCCTCCATGGGTGCTGCTTACAGGCAGGGCAATACTCCATAGGTGCTTTGTAAAGGTAGGACGATACTTCATCAGTGCTGCTTATGGGCAGGGCAACCCCCTCCCATAGGTGCTGCTTACAACCAGGACAATCCTCCATAGGTGCTGTATACGGGCAGGGCAATACTCCATAGGTGTAATCAGCCATAGGTGCTGCTCACAAGCAGGACAATCCTCTATAGGTGCTGCAAACAGGCAGGGCAATCCTCCGTAGGTGCTTCATACAGACAGGACAATCCTCCATAGGTGCTGCATACAGGCAGGGCAATACACCATAGGTGCTGCTTATAGGCAGGTCAATCCTCCATAGGTGCTTCATACAAACAGGACAATACTCCATAGGTGCTGCTTATAGGCAGAGAAAACCCCCCATAGGCGTTGCTTACAAGCAGGACAATCCTCCATAGGTGCTTCCTACAGGCAGGGCAATACTCCATAGGTGCTGGTTACAGGCAGGGCAATAGTCCATAGGTGCTGCATACGGGCAGTACAATCCTCCATAGGTGATGCTTACAAACAGGGTAGTACAATGTACATGACTCAGCACTGTGCAAGCCCCGTTAGCAAGGGGGGACACAGGCCCAGGAGTGCAGGGACCACCCTTCAGGGACCCAATCAATCAATCAATCACGGCATTTATAGAGCGCGCTACTCACCCGGGAGGGTCTCAAGGTGCTGGGGGAGGGGGTAAGTTACTGCTCGAACAGCCAGGTCTTGAGCTGCTTCCTGAAGGAGAGATGGTCCTGGGTTCGCCGAAGGTGAGTGGGGAGGGAGTTCCAGGTCTTGGCTGCCAGGTAGGAGAAGGATCTTCCTCCGGCGGTGGCTCTGCGGATGCGTGGTACGGTGGCGAGGGCGTGGCTGGTTGATCGTAGCTGGCGGGTGGGCGTGTAGAAGGTCATGCGGTCGTTGAGGTACTTGGGGCCCAGGTCGTGGAGGGCCTTGTGTGCGTGGGTGAGGAGTCTGAACGTGATTCTTTTGCTGACGGGGAGCCAGTGCAGGTCTTTCAGGTGTCCGGTGATGTGGCTGTGTCGGGGGATGTCCAGGATGAGTCGTGCGGAGGCGTTCTGGATGCGCTGGAGTCTTTTTGAAGTTTGGCTGTGGTTCCGGCGTAGAGGGTGTTCCCATAGTCCAGTCGGCTGGTGACGAGTGCCTGGGTGACGGTCTTCCTGGTTTCAGTGGGGATCCATCTGAAGATCTTGCGGAGCATGCGCAGGGTGTTGAAGCACGAAGATGAGACGGCGTTGACTTGTCTGGTCATCGACAGGGAGGAGTCCAGGATGAAGCCCAGGTTGCGTGCGTGGTCCGTTGGCTTGGGCGCGGTGCCCAGGGCCGGGGGCCACCAAGAGTCGTTCCAGGCGGAGGGTGATGAGCCCAGGATGAGGACTTCCGTCTTGTCTGAGTTCAGTTTAAGGTGGCTGTTCCTCATCCAGTCGGCGACGTCTCTCATCCCGTCGTGTAGGTTGGCTCTGGCGGTGGTGGGGTCGTTGGTGAGGGAGAGGATCAGCTGGGTGTCGTCGGCGTAGGAGATGATGTTGAGGTTGTGTTGGCGTGCGATGGCTGCGAGGGGGCTCATGTAGACGTTGAAGAGGGTTGGACTGAGTGAAGATCCTTGTGGAACGCCGCAGATGACTTCGGTGGCCTCGGATCTGAACGGGGGAGGCGGACTCTCTGGGTTCTTCCGGCGAGGAACGAGATGATCCATTCCAGTGCTTTCTCTCGGATTCCGATGTTGCTGAGGCGCTTCACTAGGGTGCGGTGGCAGACGGTGTCGAACGCCGCGGAGAGGTCCAAGAGGATGAGGGCTGCTGTTTCCCCGTTGTCGGTTAGGGTTCTGATGTCGTCGGTGGCTGCGATAAGGGCGGTCTCGGTGCTGTGGTTGGCCCGAAACCCGGACTGCGAGGGGTCGAGGGATCCATTCGTCTCGAGGAAGGCGGCAAGCTGTCTGTTGACGGTCTTCTCGATGACTTTGGCCGGAAACGGAAGGAGCGAGATGGGACGGTAGTTCTTGAGGTCGGTGGGGTCCGCCGTTGGTTTCTTCAGGAGGGCGGTAAGCTCGGCGTGCTTCCAGCTCTCCGGGAAGGTGGCGGTGTGGAAGGAGGAGTTGATGATGTCCCGGAGATGGGGTGCGATGGTGGCGTCGGCTTTGTTGAAGACGTGGTGTGGGCAGGGGTCGGTTGGTGATCCGGAGTGGATGGAGTTCATCGTGCGGGTGGTGTCTTCGGTGCTGATCGGGGTCCAGTTGCAGAGGGTGGTGGTGGCGGGCGTTGGTTCGGCGGTAGGGTGCGTGGTCTGTGCGTCGAAGCTGTTATGTATGTCGGTGATCTTGCGGTGGAAGAACGCGGCGAGTGAGTTGCAGAGGTCTTGCGAGGGGTGATGTCGTTGTTTCCGGCGCTGGGGTTGGAGAACTCTTTGACGATGCTGAAAAGTTCCTTGCTGTCGTGGGCGTTGTTGTCCAGTCGTTCTTTGAGTGCCGACTTCTTGGTGGCACGGATCAGCTGGTGGTGTTTGCGGGTGGCGTGCTTGAGGGCGGTCCTGTTGTCTGTGGTCTGGTCGAGTCGCCAGGCTTTCTCGAGAGTGCGGCAGTTCTTCTTGGATTCCTTGAGTTCGTTGGTGAACCAAGGGGTTTTCTTGCTTCCGGGTCTGCTGGGAGGGTTTTTAGTGGTGCGAGGTCGTCGGCGCAGGCGGTCAGCCACTTGGCGAGGTTGCTGGCTGCTTCGTTTGGGTCCGTTGTGTTGGTGGGTGTGTTCTGGCTGAGGGAGGCGGTGAGCTGCTCGGCGGTGATCTTGCTCCAGCTCCGGCGGGGAGCCTGTTGGGGGTGGTGGTGGGTCGCAGTCTTTCTGAAGCTGAAGTGGACGCAGCTGTGGTCGGTCCAGTGGAGTCCGGTGGCGTGGCTGAAGGAGATGTGCTTGCTGGAAGAGAAGACGGGGTCAAGCGTGTGGCCGGCGTAGTGGGTGGGCGTGTTCACCAGTTGCTTGAGTCCGAGGTTGGCGAGGTTGTCCAGCAGGGCGGTGGTGTTTCTGTCGTTGTTGTTCTCCAGGTGGAAGTTGAGGTCCCCTAGGAGGATGTAGTCGGCGGAGGGCATGGCGTGCGGGCTGATGAAGTCTGCGATGTCTTCGCTGAATAGTGTGCGTGGTCCCGGGGGTCTGTAGATGAGGGTGCCTCGGAGGGTGGTCTTGGGGTCAGTGTGTATCTGGAAGTGTAGGTGTTCGGCGGCGGTGAAGGTCTCGTCGGAGTTAGTCGAGATGCGGATGGTGTTCTTGTGTATGATGGCGATGCCTCCTCCCGTCTGGTTGACGCGGTCCTTCCGGGTGATCTTGTATCCGTCCGGGATGGCTATGGCGATGTCGGGCGCTGAGGAGGCGTTCATCCAGGTTTCGGTGAGGAAGGCGACGTCCGGTGCTGTTGCGTCGAGCAGGTCCCAGAGTTCCACGGCGTGCCTGTGGACGGAGCGGGTGTTCAACAGGATGCATTTCAGGTGGTTGCTGCTGGTGCTCGACTTGGCGGAGGTGGTGCACGTCCGGGGGCAGGTGAATCGGCAGGCTTGGCAGGTGAAGGGTCCGTGGGTGCGTCTCGGTGAGGCTCGGTAGCAGGCAGGGTTCCGGCCGGCATTGAGTGCGGTGAGGGTGGCGGCGTCGTAGGTCCGTCGAGTAGTGTTGCATCGGTGGGATCCAGGGGTCCTGGCGCTGGGCGCGGGCCAGGCGCGGACGGGCGCAGACGGGCTTACCTTTGGCGCACCTTCGGCGCTCCGTCGGTGCTCCCGCTGCGCGCAGCCGCTGCGCGGTCGCTCAGGGGGCGTCATAAGTAAGGAGCCTGGAGGGAGGAGCAGCTGGGTGGCGGGAAAGTCCCAGGAGCAGCGGGAAAGTCCCAGGAGCAGCGGGCAGCGGGAAAGTCCCAGGAGCAGCGGGAAAGTCCCAGGAGCAGCGGGCAGCGGGAAAGTCCCAGGAGCAGCAGGCAGCGAGCGAAGGAATCTCCAGGCAGGAGGCGGCAAGGCAGGCAGGAGCGGCAGCAGTGAGTGGGGCGACCAAGCCCTGTGGAGGGCTGAGCGGTCACACCCCAATTCACCCTGAGCCTTATGTATATTAGAAGGTGTGGGAGTCTCAGGGGCACCTCAACAGACTCTACAGGGGTGGCACATCATTGTGCGTTACACCACTGCTAGGTAGGCCTTCCCTTTGTTCAGATAGATCTAGGCAGAGTAGCTCTTCGGCCTCTCTGAATAAGTGTTTTTCTGACATACTCAACATGTGCGATAAAGGTCTAATGGGACTCGAGGCATATGACTTAGTGACGACAAAGCTGAAAGAGCTATGGCCCATTCAGAATGAGCCTGATGGGACGGATCCCAGACTTGGCATTACTGAGGCCAAGCTGCTGTGGTTCACCCATGACTGACTGTGCACACGACAGACATATAATCAAAATGAGCCATTGTCATCACTGCTTAGTCTGTGGTCAAGGTGAATATAATCCATGTACATGTGACATAGGATATTGGGAAAGCAAATTATTTCAGCATTTTGGAAATATGTGTTTGAAAAGAGTGGAGACAGTAGTGATCCTTGAAGGACACCTCTTAAAATTCTGGATGTTGAAGATTTCCTTTGACATTGTGCATCCCATCTGGAAGAAAGGACATCACAGCTGAGGCCGGGACGCAAACATCTTGAAGGTGCATTATTACAATGTATTCTGCGACTGCACAACAAATGCTTATGAGATGGGGAGATATTGCCATAAGTCAGTAGGCACACTTTTGGGCCGGTAGAGGGGTGATTATGGATTCTTTGGGGTCCTGTTGAATTGCATGTTAATTTGACCTGAAAGATCACGTGACTGGCACCCACAAGACAGGTTTGTGATCAGGTACTGCAGCAGAGAAGAGCTGGCTTTCAATGAATCTCCAGTCTAGATTGGCATGTGCCTTTAAAATGCTAGTATAGCAAGAAATATTGTGTGTGTCTGGAGAAAACCCCGTTTTATGAGCCTAATCTGCTGCATGACAGGCTGAGTGGAATTCCTTATGAATGAATGTCTAAGTGCCAAACCTGTACCCAGTATCCCTGTAAGAATATCACTAGTTAAAATTTCAAAAAATCTTATACATGCATTCAGAGAAAGGGACAGTAAATAAGGTTCTTCATGTTCAAAGAATTAGAAGCACTTTGTCCAACAAAGTTGCCCATTGTAAGATAGTTTGTACTTGAGTGCAGTATACAGGCCTCATTGTTGTTGATTCTCCATTGAATTCCAATGATTTATGGGGGTGCTGCAGCACCCCTACACCCAGCGCCACTGATCCGTAGCACTTGTATACCTGTTGCTCCAGGCTGCTGCTCTTCAGAAGGCCTGTGCCATATAAATGTACTGTAATAATGCGCAGCTTCTTGTCGAGCGAAATAAATGAAGGGAAAGCGTGAGGCAGTCAGTCAAAGGCAGATATTCATTAAAGCTAGCCTGGGGTAGATTCTTGTTAGAAGAGGGGGGCTCTTCAAGTGATGCAGCAAAGGAAGTCGCACACCCAGGACATGGTGTGTCACATGTGTTACAGGCTGCCTCCAAGGCTAGAGAATTAACATCCAAAAATAATTTTATCACATGTGAGCGTCCAGGAATATTTTTTTTTTAAGTTCTGGATCACAGATCATCGAAATACTTAATTACAGCTTTGGTGGAATATAATTCACATAACAAAGATCAAACTTGGTATCGTTGACTGAGCTGGGATTGTGTCATTTATCCAGTACCCTTGTGTCATTGTACAAGTATACAAATAAAGGAAAATGCCTTACAGCTATGGAAGTACTGAGGACGAACACAAGACGTCAGAAAATTAATCCCCCATCAAATCAATCTTCATCTAGGACATAGGCACAGTTTGTAAGGTTGTTATGCCATGCCAGTGAAAATAGGTGTGACAAATAATTCATGATATTTGGAATAATTATGCTATTAAACACATGAGCGCACATTTACTTCAACAGTAAAAAAAAAAGGTAGCATTTTACCTTTTTACCGTGACATAGCCTTACTCATTTCAAGCGTCGCTGCTTTCTGGCCTACAGATTCGATGCTACATTCATTTTACAGAAGATAACAACTGGGCCTGTACTCACAGGATATTGAATGGCTGAAGCTCTTGAACGCCCCGCTCACACGTTCTGGTTAAATAAATGGTTATATTTTCTACACTTTAGAATCCTGCGTGCACAATCCGAATTTGCATATTCATAGCTCATTCCAAGATTAAGGAAGGGGAGGGGCATGGTGACCCATTGGAGCCTCCACCTTTTGTGAATCATGACCCCTCCACCCACCATGAGAATAAATAGCATTAATTGGAGGCATACATGTATAAACTGTATACCTGTATATATTGGTGCAGTGAAAAAAATACTTAATAAGCAATCAAGGCCAACAGATTTCTAAATTAAATGGTATGTAAGTGAATCTTAATAGAATTCCAAAAAAGAACTTTAGTTGGCATAACATTGTTATTTTATACTAGGCACAAAAATAGGAAATCCAACAGGTAGGAAGTCAGGGAACTTTCATCTCCTCCCCAATAAATAGCTGAGGACACACCATGTGAAATCAACGTTAACCCCAACAGCGCTTGGAGGTCTTCTATCTGAGGCCAGATCGGCAGGTAAATATTCTGATAACATGTGTGTCTGTATCACTGATAATTCCCTATGGTTTAGACCAGGTGCAGAGATTTCTACCACTGCCTCCCCCGAACTCACAACCAACAACGGAGCTGTTAAGAGAAGCAGCACCACTTCCCACACTGGAGAGAGGAGCTGTTAGTTTCTCCAGGTCCATCAGTGTCAATGAAATGAAGGCATTACCAGTCATCACCCTTCACCTTCAATTAGTGCAGCATGATGTGGCCCACTGCACCCCAAGAGTCAGGTCTCTTTCCTTGCGGACCTGTTCAGCCTGGGCTGGTGAAGTGTGACCAAAACATTTCAATTGGTAGCCTGCTGTTTATCTTTGCCCAACATGCCATCGCAGACATTGAAAATCCGGGCTAAGCTTAATTGTTCGATAAGCCTACTCACAAAGTCCCACATCTTTTACCTTCTGTCTCACTAAACAGATTTCTCTTAATAAATCCTACCCTCTTTCCTTGAGAGATCCCCTGCCCATCCTCCTCGAACCCTGGTCGCTCCCATTTGTGTCTCAGGATCCTCAGAAACATTAATATTGACCTTTTCTCACATATGTTGACACCATCAATTTTACAGACAACAGCTCGCCGATAGATATCCCCCTCCCAACTAAGAGGGCTAAATAGAAAAGGGAAAAGTAACCTCACTAAACCTATGCAAATGTAAGCACATCCCAAACCACAGGCCATCACTTGTTCACTGATGAATCCCAGGGAAAGACAAGACATAGAGGAGCCTTGGAAAGGAACTGGACGAGGCATCTTCCATTTGGCAGAACGCCATGCCTCACACGCAAGTGTGGTTACAAGTAGGCTTTACTCAGGGTCAAAAACATTGTACTCAGTCACACATCTGCCACATGGAAATTAATTGAAGCAAGTGTCTGACTCAGGAGATAGTCATCATTCCACAGTTAGCATGCCTAGCTAACCCCAACGCAAGTGCGTGATGGGGTCATCAGATTGGTCTGAAGTTCCTTTCGCCCCAGAGCTATAGCCCATGAGGTTCCTCTCCAGTACCGTGAAGAGGAGGTGGATATCCTGGGCACAGCACTGAAGTGCTTCTCACGCAATATGACATTCAGTACCCACCAAATAAAACTGTGTACTCATACTTGCGGGACTGCCAAAATGACATGTGGTATCACAGGGAAAAACCTCCTCTCCAATGTTGTACAATGCTTGCTACCCAGTATCAAATTAATAAAAATAAACAAATAAGTGCTGGGGTCCAAAGCTTTTCTCAGGAGCCAACCACCAGTGCTGCAGAATGCTGGGATCGTGATGGCAGAACACTAATGATATCTGGTCTTGATGCCACCTGTGCCTTCATCTGCCTCTACTCTACACTTCCTGTCTCTTTATCTCACTCTTACAGGTTTCTCCCTTTGTCACTGTTTTCCTATCTTTATCTTCCTCTTTCTTTTTCTAATGTATGCCTTCGTGTTTCTTTGGCACTGAAGGGGTGATGAATAATAAGTCCCGCTCCCCATAAACGAGTGCTGGTGCTCTCCATCTGCACAAACGAATCTCTGTACATGCCTCTTCCAGAGCATGAAGTCGCTTGTCCACCTTAGACAGCAGCACCGGACAGCCAGCGTGACTTTTTCACAATGTCATGTTTTTCAGATGCACCAGACAGTTACATAAAGGAGAAAAGCTGAATGAGAGTCGAGTATAAGTGCGAGAGACATTTCCAGGGAAGATCTGAGTTTATCACTGTGATGTATGCAGCAATGTCTGACACTAGCGGAATTAAAACTGCAGTTTTAACCCTGTGATGCAGTGATGCCCATAAAAATATGTTAAGATGGCCTCAGAAGACGAAGTGGGCGTGCACCGGGTCTGAGATGAGCGTGGACATGGAGGGCTGTGTGTGGCACGCCCAGTCAGTCAGACAGCAGTACTGGAAAGGCATGTTTGAACCACCTGTGCCCAATCCAAGGCATCCTGCCTATGCCCGTCCCCCCAAGGAATGGCCACGGCCCTGACAGTACAAATGCCACATCTAAGTAAAGGAGGGCAGTCTACCCGGGGCTCCCTGGCAGGCCCTGTTGGAGCTACAACGAGCCCGAAGCGGCAGCTTGCGTCACCTCCGCGTGCGTCATCTCCAAGCGTCGCTACTCTGACCCCTGGGCTCTTCACGCACAGGCTGCACTAACACACCGCGTCAGAGCGCTCTGTTCAGCGTACAGCGCAGCAGAGAACATCTCACGGCCAGGTGTGCTCCCGGGGGATTCAAGCATTAGCAGATACCTCCTCTCATGCCTTCAAAGAATCTCTCCACACACCCGATACCAGCACCGCTGCAAGAGCGGTGGATTTAATAGGGGTGCAAAGGGGCAAGCCCCTCGCCCCCTCCCCCACCTTGTTTATCTCAGTAGTGTCCCGGTGGGCCCCTGGAGTCTGGGCCAGTGTACAGCTGACAAGTCAAACAGAATGAAATAGCACGAGTTTCGATCTACTGCATTACAATCCATTCTGATTGTCTACTGTCCTCGCCTCATGCAGAGCCCGGGCAGGGTCAATGAGAAGGCTGGAGTGCAGCAGGTGCAGTGTCTCTGGGGGGTCAGGCTGCTTCTTGGAGGAAAGAGAGACTTTCAGTTTAAGTGTCAAACTGTGCTTAATTTGTAAGAGAATGAGCGCCGGTGCCCAAAGCTCTGCTCAGATGCCAGTAGCCGGAGCTATTGTATGTCAGCGCCCCCAATACCAAGGCTGCGTAGTCTTGAAATCACCCCAGGCCTCTTTAGTCCACTGCCAGACACTGCTGCCCCTTTATCTCACTCTCTTGGGTTCCTAATTTCTCCCTTTGTAACGGGTTTTCTACCTCCCCATTGTGCGTTTTTCCTCTGTTCAGATAAAGTTCCCAAAAAAGAGTGCTGGTGGTCCCCATCGGCTCAAATTAAGCACTGGATATATATGCATAAATTCAAGGTACTGTATGCACAGAGCAGCCTTTGGGAAACGGATGAGATAGGAAGGGCTGTGACTATTGGTCACCTGAGATTCCAGGGCCTCGGAGGTAAGAGGAGCTAGAGAGGGATGAGGGGTGCACAACGAAGTGTAGTAGCAAGACTGGGGGTCCGGTCAGATGGGTAGTGATGGGCGAGGCAATGGGATGGGAACAGGAGGGTAGTGACAGGTGGGGCAGGCGAACAGTCACTAAGGCGAGGTCTGGTGTATAGTGGTGGGAGTACTGAACAAGGTATGGAGGAGGCATGGAGTCAGCAGCAGTGTTTATAGTGTTGACAAGGTTAGTTGTAAGGCAGGTATTGCAGAGTGGGATGGGGGAGAGATATTTTAAGGCATGGGCAAAGTGGGCAATTGCCCAGGGCCCCCACCATCCAATGGGCCGCTGTGGAAGTGAACGTTTTCTCTATCTCACTTCTGTCTATTCTTGTATCACAACCATTAACAAATATTGCCTAGCTTTAAGGGACTTACTTGCGTAACAAAATTCAATGTTATCCAACTGGGGGGTGGGAGGATTGATACTGCTTGCCCAGAACCCCCTAAAATCTTAAAATTCCTCTGGATATGGGTGTGTATGGGAAAGGGCTAATGACAGATGATGGGGCAGATGGACATTGATTGAAGTGAGGGCAGGTACAATGGTTAAGGTGGGGGCAGGTGCAGAGGGGATGGGCCACTAATGAGTGTGGAAGGGGTAAAGGACGGTGAGTGCAGAGTGACTGAGGTATGGGCAGTTGTGTGGGGGTAGGTGAGTAGTGAAAGAAAGAGTTGGAGCAGCGATGTGGGGTGGGCATCTAGCAATAGGTGAGGGGGTATTTGGCATTGACGGAGGACCTGGCTGTCTCTGCACCATCAGTTTCTCTCTCCCTCCAGAGGGAGCACTCAGGTAGTTTATTTTCAGACATGAGGTGCAGGAATCCGGTGTGGGGCCGGGGAGTGTTGGTATAATTAGCCCTCCCAATAGCTGTCATTTTGCCAATCTCTATAACTCTGAAGTCCTGTCACAACCACATCCCCGGCACCATTCTAACCTCTACCATAATCCTCATCACAATCTGAATTCCTGCCCTAGCCCCCATGCCTGTCACCATCACGCGCCCAATCTCTGTCACACCTCTAATACCTCCCACCTTCTCTATCTTTGCCACATTTCTAGTCCATGTCACTACATTGGTACCCACTCCTGGCAGAATGCAACCACTGACATAATAGTGGAAATTTTTTGTGCACTGGGGGTGCTATGGCAGAGGAGCGTCGCCCCACTGCTTTCAGTGCAAGAAGAGGAAACATAACATGATAATAACTTTCAGTTATTATCATGTTATGTTTTCTTTGATGGTGGGCGGGGCTGCTCTGCTCACAGAGCAGGTCAGGGCTGGAGTGGTTTGCCCACTCAAGTGCGCAATGACTGTTTGGTCGGCTCTCTCGGGCCGCCCAAAGCAGTCATGCGCACTTCCCTGTTCTCTATGCAGGCTGCATTACAGCCTGCATGGAGAACATGCCCACCCCTACAGCCCCTGGCTGAGCGCTGTGTCACGGTGCTCAGACCAATCACAATGCTGCACTGCAACGTTGTGATTGGCTTAGGGGAGGGAGCCTGGCTGCCTGCTTCCGTTCCTCGAAGCGGGCTCAGGAGAGCAGGAGCACAGAAGAGGCGGGACCCGGAATAGAGGTACGTTTTTTTCTGTAAATTTCTAAACTCCCCTCCCCGCGTCCCCCACACCCACTCCCCCCACCCGCGAGCCATGCCGGCCGACCCTGATGGGGGGGGGGGTACATATGTCATATTATGCCACCCTTTCTCTAATGTTGGCCATGGAATAACTGTAGTACTTTTTGTAATATTATGGGATACTCTGCACAATTATGCCCATCCATGGCTTGCCTTCGCCATCGTTCACAAGAACAGCATCAGGGTCTCGACCAGCACCGACGACACTCTCAGCACATGCATTTCCAGATCCACACAGACCCCAACTCCACCCTCAGAGGCACCCTCGTCTACAGACCCCCCGGACCCCGACCCCAGTTCAGCGACTCCATCGCCGACTTCATCAGCACGCACGCCCTGACCTCCACCGACTACATCCTCCTCGGAGACCTGAACTTTCACCTTGAGAACAACAACGACAGCAACTCCACCACCCTGATCGATAACCTCGCCAACCTCGGACTGAGGCAACTCATCACAACGCCTACCCACTCCGCCGGCCACACGCTCGACCCAGTGTTCTCCTCAAGCTCCCACGTCTCCTTCAGCCACACCACTGAACTCCTCTGGAACTCCACTTCACCTTCCAGAAACCCACCGCACACCACCGCACCCAACAGATCCCCCGCCGCTGCTGGAGCAAAATCACCAAAGACCAACTACACGCTAACCTCGCTCTCAGCCCACCCACCGAACCCTCCAACACCGACGACGCTGCCCACAGCCTCAGACGCTGGATCGACGACTGCGCCAACACCCTCGCCCCGCTGAAGAAACCCTCCTACAGAGACACCAGCAAGAGGGCCAGCTGGTTCACCCCAGAACTCCTAGCCTCCAAGCGAGCCTGCCGGAAACTAAAGAAGAAATGGCACAGTGAGCAGACTCCGGACAGCCACGCAGCCCACAAGGACGCCATCCGCAACCACCATCACCTCATCAGGACTGCCAAGAGGACCTCCTTCAAAGACCGCCTCGACAACAACGCACACAATAGCAAGGAGCTCTTCAACATCGTGAAGGAACTCTCCAACCCCAGCTCCAACACCAACGACATCCCGCCGTCGCAAGCCCTGTGCGACTCCCTCGCCACTTTTTTTCACCGCAAGATAGCAGACATCCACGACAGCTTCAACACCCAAACAGCCCCAACAGACATCAACACAGCAGACTCTCCGCACGCCATCGACCACGACCCCCTGCTAGTCTGGGCCAATGTGAGCATCGATGACACCATCAAGACCATGAGCACAATCCACTCCGGCTCCCCGTCAGACCCATTCCCGCACCACATCTTCAACAAAGCCAGCAGCTCCATCGCACCCCATCTGCGCAACGTCATCAATCTCTCCCTCGAGACCGCGACCTTCCCAGAGAGCTGGAAACACGCCGAGATCAACGCCCTACTCAAAAAACCCAAGGCGGACCCAAGAGACCTCAAGAACTTCCGGCCCATCTCTCTGCTTCCGTTCCCGGCCAAGGTCATCGAGAAGATCGTCAACAGACAGCTAACCCGATAACTCGAAGAAAACAGAATCCTGGACCCTTCCCAGTCAGGGTTCCGCAGCAACCACAGCACCGAGACTGCCCTCATCGCCGCCACCGACGACATCAGGACCCTGCTGGACAACGGTGAGACCGCGGCCCTCATCCTCCTGGACCTCTCCGCCGCCTTCGACACCGTCTCCCACCACACACTACGCGCACGCCTCCACGCCGTAGGGATCCGAGACAAGGCTCTGGAATGGACCACCTCCTTCCTCTCCGGCAGAACCCAGAGCGTCCGCCTCCCCCCATTCCGATCCGAAGCCTCCGAGATCATCTGCGACGTACCCCAGGGATCTTCCCTCAGCCCGACACTGTTCAACATCTACATGGCCCCGCTCGCACACGTCGCCCGACAGCACGACCTCAACATAATCTCCTACGCCGACGACACTCAACTGATCCTCTCCCTCACCAAAGACCCCATCACCGCCAAATCCAACCTCTACGAAGGAATGAAGGCCGTCGCCGACTTGATGAAGATCAGCCGACTGAAGCTGAACTCGGACAAGACGGAGGTCCTCATCCTCGGCTCCAACCCTTCAGCTTGGGACGACTCCTGGTGTCCGTCGGCACTGGGGGCAGCCCCGACACCCACCGACCACGCACGCAACCTGGGAATCATCCTCGACTCAACGCTCTCCATGACCAAGCAAGTCAACGCAGTCTCCTCCTCCTGCTTCAACACCCTCGGCATGCTCCGCAAGATCTACAGGTGGATCCCGACAGATACAAGAAGAACAGTCACCCAGGCCCTCGTTAGCAGCAGACTCGACTACGGAAACGCCCTCTACGCGGGAGCCCCGGCCAAGCTCATCAAACGACTGCAACGCATCCAAAACGCCTCTGCACGACTGATCCTCAACGTACCACGCCACAGCCACATCACCCCCCACCTGAGAAACCTGCACTGGCTCCCCGTCAACAAGAGGATATCCTTCAAGCTCCTCATCCACGCACACAAGGCACTCCACAAGACCGGCCCAGCCTACCTCAACAGACGACTTTCCTTCTACATCCCCAACCGCCAGCTCCGCTCCGCCAACCTCGCACTCGCCACCGTCCCTCGCATCCGAAGAACAACCACCGGCGGGAGATCCTTCTCCCACCTCGCCGCCAAGACCTGGAACACCCTCCCACTGAGCCTACGACAGACCCAAGACCTGCTGACCTTCAGGAGGCTACTCAAGACCTGGCTGTTTGGCCAGTAGCGCCCCCCCCCCCCTCCCCTCCCAGCGCCTTGAGACCCTCGTGGGTATGTAGTGCGCTCTACAAATGTCTGATTGATTGATTGATTGCCTTGAAATGAAATGAAATGAAATGGAGATTTATAGAGCGCGAAACAATCACCCAAGGGTGTCAAGGCGCTAGCTCATCAGAGACAGAACTTAAACTAGGAGGTTCGCAGATATGTTAAAGATTAAACAGCCATGTCTTTAGTGATTTCCTAAAAGCTAACAGATGTGTTTCCTGTTTCAATCTTATTGGGAGAGAATTCCATAACTTAGCTGCGCCAAACAGAAAGCTTCTACCCCCCAGGAGCATTTTTTACCCTGGGAATAATCAGATCGTGGGCAGAGGATGAGCGGAGACAACGGACTGGAATGTAAGGTAACAGGTTCCTCTTAAAAAAACCTGGTCCTATATTCCGTGTGGTCTTAAAAACAATGCATAGAACCTTAAACTCTATACGTCTTTTTATAGGCAGCCAATGTAAATCCTTGAGCACCTTTGACACAGATTTGTGTCTAGGAATGTTCAGCAGCAGCCGAGCCGCAGCATTCTGTACAACCTGCAGTTTAGACAGGCATTTAATCCGAAGATTGATAAAAAGCCCGTTACAATAATCAGCTCTTGACAGAACGAGTGCGGAGACTACCAGTTTACGTAGCTCAACTGGAATAAATGGGAGGATCTTTCTCAAAAGTTTTAACGTGTAAAAAGAAAGAGAGGTAACCTGGTTAACATGGTTTTCAAATGAGAGTTTGGAATCAAAGATGACTCCCAAATTCTTAACCTTGGTCACTGGCGTAGGAAATGGCCCAAGCTCCAGGGGCCAAAGATCA
Organism: Calotriton arnoldi; assembly: GCA_963921515.1. Classification (NCBI taxonomy): domain Eukaryota; kingdom Metazoa; phylum Chordata; class Amphibia; order Caudata; family Salamandridae; genus Calotriton; species Calotriton arnoldi. The sequence continues at coordinate 1,504,112 of CAWUFW010002554.1, read as the reverse complement.
GGTGACCAGAAATCAGTATGAGCACCAAAAAGTAAGACCTCCGTCTTACCAGAGTTAAGTTTCAGACAATTGGCAGCCATCCAGTCCCCAACCTGACGAAGGCAGGTATGGAACTGTTCCATGGTGTTAGTGGGGGATCCTGACACTGAGACAATGATCTGCGTATCGTCAGCATAGGATACAGCCGAAAAGCCTAGGGACTTGATTAACTTCGCCAGTGGTGCCACATAAATGTTAAAAAGAGTCGGGCTCAAGGACGATCCCTGTGGCACACCGCATGGAAGTGTAAAATTGGGAGATTTAAAATTTTCTAGGGCCACAAATTGTTCCCTGCCAGACAAGAATGATTCAAGAAGGGAAAATGCATTTCCTGTGACCCCAATTCCCCTCAAAACTTCTAAAAGTTTCTGATGGTTCACCGTATCAAATGCGGCGGAGAGGTCAAGCAGCACAAGTGCTGCACTGCCCCCAGCATCGACTGTCTGCCTAATCAGTTCAGATGATGTGATCACCGCCAGTTCGGTACTATGATATTTTCGGAACCCGAACTGAGTTTCATCGAGAAGGCCGTGCTTTTCAATGTAGTCTGATAAAGTATTATTCATGGCCTTCTCCACCATCTTTGCTGGCAGGGGAAGTCTGGAAATTGGGCGGTAATTATTGGGATCAGTCTCATCAAGATTTGGCTTCTTCAAAAGGGGAAGCACAGATGCCAATTTCCAACTAGTAGGGAATAGACCAGAAGAGAACATTTGATTAAAAATGGGCAACAAATGAGAGGCAAAGATCTCTGGTAAAAGATGGAAGATCTTTGGAGGGCATGAATCCAGTGGAGAGCCTGATTTAGTGGATCTCAACAAATCAATTGTTGCTTCCCTTGTCAACATTGGAAAGGCAGATAGTTCAGGATGGTCCTTATATTCAGCGTGAGTACTGGGAATGAGTCCGGTAATCCCAGGTCTAGCAGCAGCCTCTAAAAAAGGAACCATTCCTAGATCCGCAGACTTGATGAGTCCATTATAGACCGCCTTAACTTTATCCTGGAAAAACGTAGCTACCCTGTCGCAGAATGCCTGAGTTTTAGGTGAATCAGCCGCTACAGAGCAATTGGCTAATCGTTTAACCGTCGAAAAAGTTCCTTTGACGAGTTTTTTGCTGAAAGTATAGCTGTGGTAAAATAGCTGGTTTTCTCCTTATCAATAAGTTTTTTATACTCAAGCAAAGCCGATTTATAGTTAGCTTTATCCTCCAAATCGTCTGAGGATCTCCACTTCCTTTCCAGACGGCGACATTTTTGTTTTTGTATCCTAAGCTGTTCTGAGTACCAAGGTTCGGTAGGTCTAGACCTATGACTAGAGATGCATTTAACTGGTAGTACTTGGTCTATTGACTTTATTAGCCAGTCCTCAAAAGCAGCAACCGCTTCATTTGAGTCTCCTAAGGGAGAAGGAGAATTTTGGGCTAATGCAGATTCAAACATACCCACTGGCAGCTTATTCCAGGGCCGGATCATTTTCCGTTGCCTATTTGTCAATTTCTTTGTCTGGGGGTATTGTACCGGAAACGAAAACATAATAGCTTTATGGTCCGACCATATAATAGGCAATGGAGGAAGACATTGTAAATGATCATTACTGGTAAATATTCCATCCAGTAAATGGCCCCCCATATGTGTAGTGCCAATCAACTGCTGAGTAAGGCCCATACTGTTTGCAATATCAATAAAGTGTACAGCATCACTATCCAGTGGATCCTCCAGGTGAATATTAAAATCACCTAGGAGTGTAAAGTCCGATGACTGGGATATAACATCCAGATAGGTACCAATATTCATCAGAAAGTTAGCCCGGGGGCCTGGGGGTCGGTAGCATAACAAACCATTAAAAACGTAATGGTTACCTATCGTTAGTTTAAAAAGTAAGGATTCTAAGGTGAGCCCATTGTACTGAGAGGTAAAAACCCCTTTCCATGTGCTTGGGAACAGGACGGCCAGTCCTCCTCCTCTTTTACCTGCTCGGTCTTGCCTAAATAGTGTGTACCCTGAGGGAGTCGCCATTGCTAAGTCAGGACCTGCAGAGCTATCTCCCCAGGTTTCAGTAATAAAGGCCACATCAACATCATGTGTTTCAATAAGCAGAGCAAACTCAGACGCGTGTTTACACAATGACCGTGCATTGATAAGACAGCCTGACACTGATTTTGTCACATTCTTTACAGCGGATAGATGCTCCAGACTAAAAGATAATTGGGGTGGATCAGATAAATGGTGAGAATACCCACAGATGATACATTTAAAATGACTCAAACATGGATCAATATTAGTACCAGTTTTTCCGTCACACCTACCCTTTATGTTAAAGGCTCGTAGTTGTTCCCCAGTATAGGTGAATGTAGAGGCAGGATGGGGCTTAAAATTGGCAGCATCTCCGGCACTAAGCCCGGGCCGAGCGCGGACGGGCGCAGACGGGCTTGCCTTTGGCGCGCCTTCGGCGCGACGGTGGCGCGCCCGCTGCGCGCGTCTGCTGCGCGGCCGCCGTGCGGCCGTGCTTATATCCCCCCGGTAAAGCATCTCGGGCGGGGAGGCGCCCTGCTTACTTCCGGTCCAGGCAAGTGTCCCAATGGACAGGCGGAAGTGATAACACCACGCCGTCCGTCCCCGTTATCAGCCCAGTGAGGTGCAAGTTCACTGAAGCTGAAAGCGAGTGAATTTAAAACAGGTAAAAACAAATAAATTTCGTTTTCGTTTTAAAAGATGACAGAGGACTTCAAATTCAAAAGACACTGCGAATAATTCAAACACATTAAAAGGAACAATTAGCTCCTGGCCATGTAAGTACCGCTTTAGTGTCAGACAGTGCAACCCCTGTATTTTCCCAAAGTTTCTAGGCATACAATCACAGAAGTTAAATCAGAAAAATAAAACGAGCAAAAACGGACCTAGCGTCCTGCAAAGATATCACCAAATGAGCAGGTCTAGCGTCCGCTTGCAGCCGTGCTTATATCCCCCGGTAAAGCATCTCGGGCGGGGAGGCGCCCTGCTTACTTCCGGTCCAGGCAAGTGTCCCAATGGACAGGCGGAAGTGATAACACCACGCCGTCCGTCCCCGTTATCAGCCCAGTGAGGTGCAAGTTCACTGAAGCTGAAAGCGAGTGAATTTAAAACAGGTAAAAACAAATAAATTTCGTTTTCGTTTTAAAAGATGACAGAGGACTTCAAATTCAAAAGACACTGCGAATAATTCAAACACATTAAAAGGAACAATTAGCTCCTGGCCATGTAAGTACCGCTTTAGTGTCAGACAGTGCAACCCCTGTATTTTCCCAAAGTTTCTAGGCAGACAATCACAGAAGTTAAATCAGCAAAATAAAACGAGCAAAAACGGACCTAGCGTCCTGCAAAGATATCACCAATTGAGCAGGTCTAGCGTCCGCTTGCAGCCGTGCTTATATCCCCCCGGTAAAGCATCTCGGGCGGGGAGGCGCCCTGCTTACTTCCGGTCCAGGCAAGTGTCCCAATGGACAGGCGGAAGTGATAACACCACGCCGTCCGTCCCCGTTATCAGCCCAGTGAGGTGCAAGTTCACTGAAGCTGAAAGCAAGTGAATTTAAAACAGGTAAAAACAAATAAATTTCGTTTTCGTTTTGATATATAATGGTGGTCATTCTTGGCCTATTGTGGACAGGTATGACACTTTTGTTCATATAAAATTGAATATGGCCTACAGGTGGTAATTATTTTCCTATTGTTTATATACATGGCATGTGGCAGAATGATGCCCACCCCAGCAAAATGTTTCTTCTAGTAGTGGTGATAATTCTTGCCATAATGTGGCCGTCTATCATATGATGATGTCTACTCCTGATATAACAAATCAAATGGATCAAGTGTGCAGTTCCGACAATCATGGGAAGCTAGACCCACCTTGAGAATTCATATGCTTCTCACTGGTCCCAGAGCATCCTTTTCAGGATGCCCAAGCTCTCACCCACCGAGATGGCATGTTTCATCATCGGGCCATGCTCCTTGTTGGGCAGGCGATGCAATGCCCAACAGGCTCCTCAAACAGGGCTCTTAGCCGGAGATGTTTTTTTTATTCAGATATGAAGCGAGAAACTTTAAAAGACAGATGTGCCCTCAGGATTTTTTTCGGTGTGGCCAATAGTAGATTGGAGACAAAAGTTGAAACTGCAAGATCCGTAACAAAAATGAATGTGTTATCGTGTAATGTAACTGGTGAGCACTTAAAGCGCTCCAATACCATTGGCTTGTGTTCACGCTATGGCAAGACGGATGATGGCGCGAGCGCTCCAATACCATAAGATCATGCAAAAAATAAACAAGTGCTGTTCGTGTTTTAATGACTTTTTAAGAAATGCATTTATTTATGTACATGCACATGCATTTTAGTGTACATGTACAAGGGAGACGGCCTGAAAACACGAATACTTCTGTTGAGTGCTTGAAAACAAAGAGAAAATTGCTCTGCAAACAGGAAGCAGTGTAAGGAGACATGTACATGGTCCATGCGCTATGGGAGGGCCAAACACAAGAAGAGGGCATGACGCCCGCATACCATGACGATTGGCATCAAAGAAAATGATAGTGACGCTGACGTTTACGAATGGTAGGAGATGGGGAGCTGTAAGCCCACCGATAGAACACATGTCTCTTCGAGACAGCGCATGCCCTGTCTAGCCGAGACCTAAAAATGGAAGTGAGTAGAATATAGAAGTGAAAGAAGATGCTATATGCAATTTACAAAACGAACAGGTCAAGTGAAGTCGCATTTCCAAATCTTTTGAACTGTCTCTAATGCTCATGGCTTTTTATCCTATTTTCGATTAAATTGGTTTAAAAATAGATCACTCTTTTTCAAAGTTTTCTGGAGGAGGATGACCCCTAAAAAACTCTGGACAGGGTCACGCTTTCGTGGAACAAAATATTTATCACGAGAACAACTTCAGAATTTATTGCTTTTTACAAATATAGGAGGTGGAAATTAAAGTATTTGCTGGACATAGCAGTCCCATCTCTGGATCATTTTATTTATTGCTCGGGCACTTCATTGGCTGTGTGCAATTACCTACCATTTATTTACTTTTCACCAGTATCAAGCTTTTCCAGCCACCACTATTCACTGCTGCCCTTAGAATCACCTCTGTTTTTTAAATTTCAACAGCCGCCTTTACGATTCGTGGACCATTAGAAACACACACCGTATTTACTACATCTCCCAGCTGAGAGCCAAGGGCGTAAGGCAAGCCCCTGCCCGAGGCCAATAAATAGTTGTGAGATATGGGAGACTCAGGGGGCCCTCTTCACATTCTGACAGGGGGCGGGGCATTATTATTATTTTTTTACGCCACTAGTGAGAGCTAACACCTCGCCTTGATTGAAGTTGTGTGTGGAGTAAGAAGAGTTGACAGGCTAAGAAATGTAATAAAGACAATTTGTACAGTCCGAAATTAACCACATTTTCCCACCTTTAATTGTATAATCGTGATTGTACATGTAACGTGTTAGTGTGCAAATTCCATCACCTGTACCTTGTGTAACTTACTTGGTTCTATTGCAAAGCGCTCTGACACCTTTAGGTAAAGTTCCCGCTATATATAATTGCATTAAATAAATAAATGCGTGGCGCCTCTGAAGGGCAGGGGCGTCTAATGTTTATGACTGCCACGGCTTTGCCGGTCTTTCAGAGTCACACAGCTGTCAAAAACGCTCCCAATTCCCCTTACGGGGGGATTCATTCTCGCACGATGTTGAGAAGCCAATGTGGCTCCACAAACATGCTTGCTTTCCTGATTTAGATGAGAAACGTCCGATTTTGTCCTAGCAACAAACCGTGTTATGTTTGCTTTCTCCCTCTTAAAATTGCCACCATTCCAATGGAAGTCTACGGGGAAATTAAAGTCCGACGATTTTTTTCCTCTGAATGTCCCCTTGGTTTTTCCGTATGTTAGCACGCATGCCAAAACAAATGTAGTTTTATCATCATCGGACTTATTGTGGTGTCTAACATATCATGGATACACTAAACAAACTGAATATTTTCTCTGATTCACATCGAGGAAGGATCCGAAAGCTCTTAGTGTTGTATTTATAGCCCAGGCGGCTGACTAACTAGGAAACCTCTTTGTTGTTGTAGTTCCGCACTCCACCAGCACGCGCGGTGGCGCTGCTCGCTAGGGGCGTGTGGGCCCGCTGCCAAGTAGTAAATGGTTGCAATCAAGCACATCTCCCCCTCTCTCTCTTAAAACCGCTCTGTTTACTAGAGCCCAGGCCTTCCCACTTAAAACTACACAAAAAAATATATGCGATGCGGTTTCACGATTGGCAATTATAAACCGCAAAAAAACACCAGCAGGTTGCAGCCGCGGAAGATGGGGTAAACGGTGGATGGGCGCGAAAAGCTGCAACTGCACTTATCATTCTGCGTTGCCGGGCTTAATTGGCCCGGCAGGCGCCACGAATATGCATATTTACACTGCTCAACTCGCATGCGCGCCGCGAGGCTGACTCTTGACGCAGTATCGGCCTGAATTTGGAGTCAGTGACTGGGGAAAGAAGAGGGCCGCCTGGAGTCCAGAGGGGCGCGAGGGGCGCTGGGGGAAGGCGCGTGGCTATGCAAACAGCACTTGAAATAATCAATCACAAGGTTTTAAAGAAAAAGTTGACATTTGCCTTTTTTCGTCAGTGTTTTCTTTGATTGCCAGCAAGACCAATCAGGTGCTTGAGATCTCTGCATGTGGGTTTAGTACTCGCACACGGCACACCATTACGGTTGCAAACGGGTAACCTGGTCTCTCAGAATGAAACAGTCCTTGCACACATACACAAATCAACTATTCATCCGGCATTTAGCGATGTTGTATTTTTCCATAGATATTAACGCACGTGAGGCCAGGCGGTGTGATTTATTACAGTGCTGTTTGACCGGCTGGTTTGGTTGGTACGTGCTGTAAGTGGAAGATTTTTCTTCGATGGATGGATTTATTGGGCGTCAGATCCCCAGAGACAATAAAGACACTGCCTAATTGTTATTGCTTAGCACACATTAGAGCATGTTTGGAAAGCGAGTTCGAGAAAGCCCTCGACAACAAAGGTTGTTATCCAGTCAGCCTTGAATCCGCTCACCTTCTCCCTCCACAACACCTTCCATGGTGACATCACTGCATTTGGCTTCTCCTACCGTCACTTTACAGGGAGACACTTCGATTTTATTCTTCGTATGCCTTCTTTCACACTTCATCAAGCCACCACACCAAACTCCTCACAGTCACGTAACAGTGGAAAGCTTTGATGGCCACTACGTAGCTCCACAAGAGTGGAGATATTTTACTTTTCTCCTTCACACTACGCCCCTTCATGACTTTTGGCCTGACAGCGTCGTAGGCTCCCTCTCTGTTAAGAGCTGCTCCCTACAAGTAGGTTACCTCAGCCTGGGACTTGCGTTTTCATCATGGTCAACTTTGCTGTAGCTGCCAAGTTCCAGCTCCTAAATATTCTCTGTCCTGCCTTTTCAGTCAACCAATGCCTTGACCAACAAGAGTCATAGCTCGAGTACTGACCCCGCTTACCCACTGTGCTCCTGCATTACTCCTAAAACCTTGACCAGCACTCTTGTCAAGAATAAGTTGAGTCCTGAGCCACTTGCTCCTGGAGTACGCTGAACGCTTAAGACCATGACCAATCAAGCTTGCTTACGAGCTCCCACGGTACCCCTAATTCTCCACTGAGAAGGCTCTCATTCATGCCCTCCAACATAAATCAAGTTCATTGCAAGCACACTCCTCAACCATCCAAGGCTCTAGCCACGTTCTCCTACAGACTCCGAGCATTGTGGCTACACCAAGCACTGTGGCTCTCAGCTAAATATTTTGTCAAACACACACTACTCATACTTGTACATAAATCAGTCCATGCCACATCACTGCCACCTCCAGTGACTCTTCCACACCAAGTCCCTTATTCAATATTCAGAAAACCTCAATCTCCTAACATCCCGAAATCACCCGATGCTGTGACCAGATTTCAATCCTTTCAACTACTTGGCTCCTTTCTTCAGAATTGTCTCCAAAGTCATCTGCATGCATTGTGTGAACTCCTTGAGTTCATGCTGAGCCTGAAGTGCCACATCCTCAAACAAGACAACACAGGAAGTAGTGCCTGTAGGGTACACAAACATCATCACCTAGAGTCCTCTCACTGCTTGCCTGGTGCTTGCCACATTCCCTTCACCCTACTCAGATAGAAATATGCATACATAGTGTCTCTATCACTACATAAACATGCGCTGTTTGAAACGTAACAACTCACCAACCATGTATCAATACCAAAGCCCAGATGTGAACACCTTTACAGCTACCCTTGCTCCACACTCGCCCCTGTATCACTAACATTCTCACCATGTTCTACAATGCAGGACAGTTTTTGGACAGTGTGTTAATTCCTAGGTGACATGAAGTGAGGGGCTTGTCGCTCATAGGGAGCATTCTAAACGGCTCTCTAGGGCCCAGAGGGGCTTGTACTACCTTCTGGGGGTGCTGAAGCACCGTATGACAGTTGATGTGCCAGTGAATACAGCAGCAATAACAATGAGAATAATCTTGAGAATAATTAAGGTTCTCTGCTTTCAGTTTTTACTGATTGTTACATATAAATACAGCCAGAAAACAATATTTTCCTGTATGCATGTATTTAAAAAACAAAAATACAGAAAAATGTTTTTTTACATAACACACCAAGCCGCCATTCAAGACTTCCCGTGGAGAAAGGCAGCATGAAGAGTTATGAAATATTCGTAACCATCTTTATGTGTGCAGTTGTTTGTACTATAATACTAATATTTTCACATGAATGTCTTATATGCTATTTGGCTACTTACAGTGCTAAAACCTCAACAGGCATCAAAGTACAAGTGCATATTTTCAGTAAAATATATGAGGTAATATACTAGGCACAACTTCCTTTAATGTCCAATAACATGGGAAAAATATAAATATGTATAAATACAGACATACAAGTCCAAAAAATAAATACCATAAAATCAGGAGCCCTAATAATAGATATATTTTTAGTAGCAGTTAACACAGAGGCTGCTGTTTCTAAGCATTGTAAATAACAAGAGTTTCTATCACCCAGTTCTACTGCACCATACAAGAAAAAAATACATTGGTGGCACATCCTTCTCTGTTCAAGCACCCAGACAATGGAACTCTTTACACCCAAACATAAGATCCACCGATAACTACATTATCTTCAGAAGACTACTGAAGAGTTGGCTCTTCATACTCAAACATAAATATACAGCATATCCTTGCGTATATAGTTATTTGGATTATATATGTGTGCCTAGATATGTGCATTCCTTTGTATAAATGTGTATAATAATCTTGTTTGTAAATATATAAATGTTCATTAATTCTGCTTAACAAATGTGCATATAACTTATGGTTATATTTTTCTATGTTTAACATGTGTAAAGGTCACTGCATAAAGAAGTACATTTTATAATAACTGTTCACCTACAATTGCTTCACTATTGTGGGGGGAATATGTCCACCGCTCAAATTAATTTCATATTTTCCTATACTAATTCACCACTAATCCTGTTTGGGTTCTGGAGTAGCGTGCTACTTGTCAAAAATCACTTTGATGCCTCATCAGGTGTACCAAGCAGTGGCGTAACATAGGCTCCCGCAGTGCGGGTGCCCTAAGCTCAAGGGGGCCCCCCTCAGCCCTTGCTGGAGAGCTCCTGATTGACTCTGGAGGGGGGTCCCTCCATGTACTTTGCAGTGAGGGATGGGGGCCACCTCAACTTTCGTTATGCCAGTTTCAAAGCGCTATATGAACGCAAGCCCCTCCCTCTTCCATCCCTCCACTATCCTTTTCAACCCAAATAACAGACTCACATGTCCACCGCTCAAATTAATTTCCCTATACTAATTCACCACAAACCCTTTTTGGATACCGGAGTAGCGCACTACTCCTCGTCAGGGGTAGTAAGCGCTATATAAAATGCAATTACAATTACTCTCTTTATCGGCCTCAGATAGTTGGCTGTGACCTCCAAGTTATGTCAGAGGTCAGTGGCAAGGGTTTAACTGGACAAGACACCCGCGCCCGACCACATTTCAATCATGTCTGTCCTTATCCTGCCTGCTCCGTCTCAACGTGGTCTCTGCCTTCACCCTTCTTCACCCTGGACCATTGCTCCCCTTTCTTTCTTAGCCTTCCAGGGGCTGCTTTTGGCTCCGCCAGGTCTGACACTCCAATAATGTTCAGCTATCCGTGACACACTGACAGTCCATGAAGGAGCGCAGGCAGATAGAAAAGTGCGCGCAGATGTCGCGCCGGGCCTGCTCTGCTGCCTGCGACAGGCCAGGGGCGGCTCAGCCCACACAGCATAAATGATGGATTGGGCCGAGGGCCTGTGACGTGGAACCGAACGTAGCGAGAACAAAGCGCGAGGTCGGCTCGAAGCCCTAAAAACATGGCACTTGTATTCTGGGGGGTCGTACAGCACACCCCAACTCTGCTGTGAAAGGAGTGACCTCCAGGTAGGACAGAAGGGTAACTTCCTTGGACGTGTTGGGCCCTAGACCCAGGCCGGCCTGTAACTGGGAGTACTTGCACAGAAGCGTAGAGAGCACGTGTCTGCTCTCAATCTACGCACGGTGGGTGGATATGCTGCTGCTAGACTTTTCTGTGGACTTTTTCATTTGGTCCAAGAAACAAGCATTGACAAAGTCAATAGGTCGGGCGTTCGCAGGCAGCCTTTTAGCTTTACCAAAGCCTGATTTGTTTTGCAGATAACTTTTGTAAAACTTTATTGTTCGGGGAGCTGCCAACCCTTGCTAATATAGAAAAAAATGCATACAAATAATTAATTTTATTCTCAAAAAGCACCCATTGCAGTTAAAGCCATAAGCATGAAGGGAAGTACTTTGTGTGCAGCTGTGCTCTTGTGAAAGAGCACAATTCTGTCATTCACAGAGAAGTTAGCCAATGGCTGAAGTGGGCTGACCCACTGCCGCATGTTGTAGGCTGTAGTCGGCAGAAGAAAAATGTTAAAGAACAGACCAATGGATGAAGAGGAATGGCTGAAAGCTCCTGTAAGTATATGTTATACATAATTTTAATTAAATCAAAAAGTCTAACAAACATGACACCCAAAAAGGTGATTACATGGTTTGAGGATATTTCAGTCTGAGTATATAGTGCCACGAGTTGAAATTGTGGAGCTGGGGTGCTTTGTTAAAATATCTAGTCGGTGAAGAACCCCTCAAAGAATGTTGTAAGCATATTGCAAGTTGCTAAGCAATTCCATTATTATGTCATAAACTCGGAAGTTACTTGTAAGATTCCTTTCACGTACGGCAATCTCAGGGGGTATTTGTTTTGTATAATCAGGGCCACTGGAATTATGCAGCAGAGGAGGGCCAAATTATGAGGCATGGTTGAATAAATTATGCGGCAAGAAAAGCCAAATAATGCAGCACACTTTGTGATAGTATTGCTTCTTTATTTTGTCCTTTTTACACTTAACAACACTGGGCATTAGTTGCACCTCATTAATACCAGTTTAACACCCTAATCTAGCAATAAAGCAACAGAAAAGTGACGTCAGCCTTTACAAAGGGTCTTCCACTGCCCGACAACACGTGTCGCTGCGTACCTAGTAACTTTTGAACCGTTTGAGCTAAAATCAATTTTTTTTCTTAAAATCTGCAGATTATGCAGCATATTATGGATTATATAACAAATGTGTCAAATCTATAATTATGTGAAAAACACAGCGGCCACATAATCGCATAATTCCAGTGGCCCTGTGTATAATACATGGTCACAACATCACTTTACACCAACCCCCTTTTAAAACCAGGACTGCATTCTCCTTCTTACTAAAGACAGCAGCATCTTACCACAGTTAGGTAGAAGACAAATGGGATATGTACTGTAAAAACGACCAACAATATGCAATATGAATTTTGCCATAAACCCATATTGTGGGCAGTGAAACACGTCAGTTCGAACCCCAGATGTAATTAAAATAACATACAGCTATATTCCAGTTTTCTTGTAAGAAACTCCAGAAGTGCAATAAATTAACACACTATCATATATGAATTTTCCAGGGAAAACCAGTTGGTAAAAAGAAAGCTAAAAGCCAGTTTCCCCCTGAATTGTTTGCATTTTATGCCCTTCAACAGACTTGTTTTTCACACTGTCTGTTGGCACTGGCGTTTACATTGTGACGTGACAACCCAATTTTAATACAAATTACCGGTGAGTAGTTTATCATGTTCTCATTAGAGGGGAGTAGTGACGTCACAACTAGACTGTCAGATCCTCATAATACAGTAGCGATGTCATGTTCTAATAATAGTGCGTAGTGACACAATCAAAATGCAACAAACGATCGCATTACAGTAGGAATCTTGTTATAATAATAGGAGTACTGATGCCACAACTAGAGTTTAATAAATGATTACGTTGAGTAGTGACGTCATGTTTTAATAACAGGAAAGTAGTGATGTCACAACAAGACCAATAAAGGATCACAGCAGAACAGTTGTATTATGTTCTAATAATGGGTGAGTGATTGTGCCATGTGCTAGCACCAGCAAAGTAGTGATGTCACAACTAGACTGTAACAAACAATCACGGTAGAGTAGTGATGCCATGTTCTAATACAAGGTGGCTAGCGATGTCATGTTTCTATTATAGGAGAGTAAGTAAGTAGTGAGGTCACAACTAGACTGTAACAAACAATCACGGTAGAGTAGTGATGCCATGTGCTTATACAAGGTGACTAGCGAGGTCATGTTTCTATTATCGAACAGCAAGTAATTAGTGAGGTCACAACTAGACTGTAACAAACAATCACGGTAGAGTAGTGATGCCATGTTCTAATACAAGGTGACTAGCGAGGTCATGTTTCTATTATCAGAGAGCAAGTAAGTAGTGAGGTCACAACTAGACTGTAACAAACAATCACGGTAGAGAGTGATGCCATGTGCTTATACAAGGTGACTAGCGAGGTCATGTTTCTATTATCGAACAGCAAGTAATTAGTGAGGTCACAACTAGACTGTAACAAACAATCACGGTAGAGAAGTGATGCCATGTGCTAATACAAGGTGACTAGCGATGTCATGTTTCTATTATCGAAGAGCAAGTAAGTAGTGAGGTCACAACTAGACTGTAACAAACAATCACGGTAGAGTAGTGATGCCATGTTCTAATACAAGGTGACTAGCGATGTCATGTTTCTATTATTAGAGAGCAAGTAAGTAGTGAGGTCACAACTAGACTGTAACAAACAATCACGGTAGAGAAGTGATGCCATGTTCTAATACAAGGTGACTAGCGATGTCATGTTTCTATTATAGGAGAGTAAGTAAGTAGTGAGATCACAACTACACTGTAACTAACAATCACGGTAGAGTAGTGATGCCATGTTCTAATACAAGGTGGCTAGCAATGTCATGTTTCTATTATAGGAGAGTAAGTAAGTAGTGAGGTCACAACTAGACTGTAACAAACAATCACGGTAGAGTAGTGATGCCATGTTCTAATACAAGGTGGCTAGCGATGTCATGTTTCTATTATAGGAGAGTAAGTAGTGAGGTCACAACTAGACTGTAACAAACAATCACGGTAGAGTAGTGATGCCATGTTCTAATACAAGGTGACTAGCGATGTCATGTTTCTATTATAGGAGAGTAAGTAAGTAGTGAGGTCACAACTAGACTGTAACAAACAATCACGGTAGAGAAGTGATGCCATGTTCTAATACAAGGTGACTAGCGATGTCATGTTTCTATTATAGGAGAGTAAGTAGTGAGGTCACAACTAGACTGTAACAAACAATCACGGTAGAGAAGTGATGCCATGTTCTAATACAAGGTGACTAGCGATGTCATGTTTCTATTATTAGAGAGCAAGTAAGTAGTGAGGTCACAACTAGACTGTAACAAACAATCACGGTAGAGTAGTGATGCCATGTTCTAATACAAGGTGACTAGCGATGTCATGTTTCTATTATTAGAGAGCAAGTAAGTAGTGAGGTCACAACTAGACTGTAACAAACAATCACGGTAGAGAAGTGATGCCATGTTCTAATACAAGGTGACTAGCGATGTCATGTTTCTATTATAGGAGAGTAAGTAAGTAGTGAGGTCACAACTAGACTGTAACAAACAATCACGGTAGAGTAGTGATGCCATGTTCTAATACAAGGTGGCTAGCGATGTCATGTTTCTATTATAGGAGAGTAAGTAGTGAGGTCACAACTAGACTGTAACAAACAATCACGGTAGAGTAGTGATGCCATGTTCTAATACAAGGTGGCTAGCGATGTCATGTTTCTATTATAGGAGAGTAAATAGTGAGGTCACAACTAGACTGATGCACAAAAGAGAAGTGTTATCATGCTCCAATAGCAGGAGAAGTAGTGGTTTTAGAACTAGCGACTAATAAATGATCACAGTAGAGTATTATTTTATGTTGATGGCACTTTAATGGACTTAATTATCTAACTAAAGTATTTTTCAAAGTTAAAAGTCAGTAGAGTAGCTGTGTCATGTTTCCATAACCTGTGAGTAGTGATGCCACAACCAGCTTGCACTATGTGCTATTGAACACTTCTACGTGGTCGGATCCCCGGAAGAAGTCGTGCATGTATGCATGGAGCACCCTGGTTTTAAAGAAAGGTATGTTAGGTATGCTATGGTATGTCAGGGGGCGCTATGGGTGTCAGGCCTGCTGGCAGGCAGCGGTGCCAGGCCCAGTGAGGCGCCGACTGGGCAGAGTCTGTCCCCGAGCGGCTCCAATCCCGGAGCTGACTCTAGGGCTCTGGCGCCCATCCCAATCTGCGACGCTTGTTTACAGGGTCCATGTGCTTCCAGCACCAGCCAAAAATGTGCGAAACCGAAAAATAGCATTCTCTCCTGAGAAGACATCTACGACTCGTACTCTCCCCTAGGGACGCCGAGGTGCTGGTACTCTGCCTTCAGGATAAAGAGGTTCTGGGACCCTTTTCTGAGGATACAGCGGTGCTGGTACTCTCTCCAGAGGATATAGAGGTGGTGGGACTCTCTCCGGAGAATACAGAGGTGCTGGTACTCTCTCCGGAGGATACCGAGGTGCTGTCCGGAGGATACCGAGGTGCTTGTACTCTCTCCGAAGAATACAGAGGTGTTGGCACTCTATCTGGAGAATACAGAGGTGTTGGCACTCTATCTGGAGAATACAGAGGTGCTGGTACTCTCTCCGGAGAATACAGAGGTGCTGGTACTCTCCCTGGAGGATACCGAGGTGCTGGTACTCTCTCTGGAGGATACAGAGGTGCTGGTACTCTCCCTGGAGGATACAGAGGTGCTGGTACTCTCTCTGGAGGATACAGAGGTGCTGGTACTCTCGCTGGAGGATACAGAGGTGCTGGTACTCTCTCTGGAGGATACCGAGGTGCTGGTACGCTCTCCGGAGAATACAGAGGTGCTGGTACTCTCTCCGGAGAATACAGAGGTGCTGGTACTCTCTCCGGAGAATACAGAGGTGCTGCTACTCTCTCTGGAGGATACAGAGGTGCTGGTACTCTCTCCGGAGGATACCGAGGTGCCTGTACTCTCTCCGGAGGATACAGAGTTGCTTGTTCTCTCTCTGGAGAAAACAGAGGTGCTGGTACTCTCTCCAGGGGATATCGAGGTGCTGTTACTCTCTCCTGAGGATACCGAAGTGCTGGTACTCTTTCCAGAGGATACCGAGGTGTTGGTACTCTCTCTGGAGGATACGGAGGTGCTGGTGCTCTCTCTGGAGGATACCGAGGTGCTGATACTCTCTACAGCAAATACCGAGGTGCTGGTACTGTCTCCGGAGAATAAGGAGGTGCTGGTACTGTCTCCGGAGAATACGGAGGTGCTGGTACTCTCTCCGGAGTATACAGAGGTGCTGGTACTCTCTCCAAAGTATTCCGAGGTGCTGGTACTCTCTCCAGAGAATACAGAGGTGTTGGTACTCTATCCGGAGAATACAGAGGTGCTGGTACTCTCTCCGGAGAATACAGAGGTGCTGGTACTCTCTCTGGAGGATACAGAGGTGCTGGTACTCTCTCCGGAGGATACCGAGGTGCCTGTACTCTCTCCGGAGGATACCGAGTTGCTTGTTCTCTCTCTGGAGAAAACAGAGGTGCTGGTACTCTCTCCAGGGGATATCGGGGTGCTGTTACTCTCTCCTGAGGATACCGAAGTGCTGGTACTCTTTCCAGAGGATACCGAGGTGTTGGTACTCTCTCTGGAGGATACAGAGGGGGTGGTACTCTCTCCAGAGAATACGGAGGTGCTGGTGCTCTCTCTGGAGGATACCGAGGTGCTGATACTCTCTACAGCAAATACCAAGGTGCTGGTACTGTCTCCGGAGAATACGGAGGTGCTGGTACTGTCTCCGGAGAATACAGAGGTGCTGGTACTCTCTCCGGAGTATACAGAGGTGCTGGTACTCTCTCTAAAGTATTCCGAGGTGCTGTACCATCTGCAGAGGACACCGAGGTGCAGGTACTCTCTCTGGAGAATACAAAGGTGCTGGTACTCTCTCCGGAGAATACAGAGGTGCTGGTACTCTCTCCGGAGAATACAGAGGTGCTGGTACTCTCTCCGGAGGATACTGAGGTGCCTGTACTCTCTCTGGAGACTACAGAGTAGCTGGTACTCTCTCCAGAGAATACAGAGGTGCTGGTACTCTTCCTGAGACTACAGAGGTGCTGGTACTCTCTCCAGGGGATATCGAGGTGCTGGTACTCTCTCCTGAGGATACCGAAGTGCTAGTACTCTTTCCAGAGGATACCGAGGTGCTGGTACTCTCTCCAGAGGATACCGAGGTGGTGGTACTCTCTCCAGGGAATACAGAGGTGCTGGTACTCTCTCTGGAGGATACCGAGGTGCTGGTACCTCTCCAGAGAATGCAGAGGTGCTGCTACTCTCTCCGGAGGATACCGAGGTGCTGGTACTCTCTACAGTGAATACCGAGGTGCTGGTACTGTCTCCGGAGAACACCGAGGTGCTGGTATTCTCTCCGGAGAATACAGAGGTGCTGGTACTTTCTCCAAAGTATACCAAGGTGCTGTACCATCTCCAGAGGACACCGAGGTGCAGGTACTCTCTCTGGAGAATACAAAGGTGCTGGTACTCTCTCTGGAGGATACTGAGGTGCTGTTTCTCTCTGGAGGATACTGAGATGCTGGTACTTTCTCTGGAGGATACCGAGGTGCTGGTACTCTCTCCGGAGAATATAGAGGTGCTGGTATTCTCTCCAGAGGATACTGCAGTGCTGGTACCCTCTCCAGAGGATACTGCGGTGCTGGTACTCTCTCCGGAAGATACCGAGGTGTTGGTACTCTCTCTGGAGGATACCGAGGTACTGGTATCTCTCCAGAGGATACCGAGATGCTGGTACTCTCTCTGGAGGATACTGAGTTGCTGGTACTCTCCCCTAGGGATACGGAGGTTCTGGTACTCACCCGTAGGGATACCCAGGTGCTGGTTTTCCACCTTCAGAATAAAGAGGCTATGGTACTCCCTCCTCAGAATACTGAACTGCTAGCACTCTCTCCGGGAGATACTGAACTGCTAGTACTCTCTCCGGGAGATACCGAGCAGCTGGTACTCTCTCTGGAGGGAAACAGTCGGAACACTGCGGCCTCAGCCACGCGTGTTCTGACTACGCAAGTGCTACCACGCTTGCCTTAACCACACATATACCACGCATATGCCTTAACCACGCATATGCGTGGTTAAGGCAGTGTGCGGTCAAACTGCTGGCTGCAGCCCAGCAGAACTCGGAAGCAGGAAGACCTTGGACGAGGAAGTGGACGATATGGTGAGGTTAGTGGGGCTAGGGTCGGGTTTTGGGGGGTGGGGGTAGTTTGTATGGGGTTGAGGGGGTCGGGGTAGTTTTCAGAGATGGGGGGGTCAGTAGTTTTCAAGGCTGGGGGGGTCGGGTAGTTTTCAGGGCTTGAGGGGTCGGGCTGGAAGGGACGGGGGTTGGGGTCGTTTTTTTAATTAGGGGTTAGGGTGTTAAGCCTCAGGGCAGGGGAATGGGTAGTCGGGTGGTTTCTAGGGCTAATGGGGGGGGGGTCTGGGTAGTTTTTAGGTCTCTGGCCTAGCGTTGCAGTGCGCAGCACTGCTCGCGCAGCCCGAGACCTCTTGTATGGGCTTTTGAAAGCTGCCCACACGCTCGTGCGTGTGGTTTTGCTTTCGGCGGTGGCCATTGGCTTTAGCGTGTTTTTTTAAAAAAAAGTAATGCACGCAATTGGGCAAAGGCGGGCGCATGTCCCGCCTTTGCTCCGCCCTTTCCCATCGGTGGCTAGCACGTGCAGCAGCGCGCGTTCGCCTCGCTGCCGCGCTCCCTTTCCCCCCCGCTCCTCTGTGGTGCGCGTGCACCACTGGTTTATTCTTCCACTTTCCTCTTCCAAAATGTTGTAATGTATATTTAAGATTCAGGCTCAATAGCAACTGCCGGGAGGAAATCAAGCAGATCAAACCTTAGTAGAAACCTCTTTGATAACGGAATTCTGCTTTCCGAGTCAGCATATATAGGTACGTTATATAACCCGAATCACGATTCTTTTTTAACAATAATAATAGTAATGTGCGGTCATAGAAGCAGAAGAAAACTAAAATGGAAATTGAATTGCTTTCATTGAGAAATAAGGCAGCCATCTTGAAACTATAATTACTTCCTTCAAAAAAGAATGTAAGAAATAACAGTTGATATGAAACAAGGCTAGTTTCAATTCCCGCGTTCAGCTCCTCTGTGTTTTCTATGTGTGCGTGTTTAATTTCCCTTGCTCCCCTACCCCACCCTGCTCGTTCTAGCTCGCTAGCAGCATTCCGTATAGCCATCTTTAAAAACCCCGGCCTTTACTGCTTCATCTTTCTCCCCCGCCCTCATGTCTGTTTCTCCCCCCCACCAACCAGCTCATGCCGGCCGTTCGAAAAGGGCAGTGTGTACAAGCGGCATAGCCACTTTGCTAAAAGTTCAACAGCACGTAAAAACGGAAACATCGACAGCTGGTGTACGGAAGTGTAGACATATACCAATTCTCTTTAATCCCTCAAGCAACTGAGAAGCCCCTTTGTGGCAGAGCAGCGATGGTACAGATGCTATATCAACCTCCCCCTTCTTCTGTGACTGTGTGTGTCCCCCTTATGACCTAAAGTCCCGCCTCCTACATGAAACTAGCATGGCAACGAGTGTGCCCCTGTCCTTTGGAAGGGAGACTTCCGGTAAACCATGTGACACAATTGTCCATTTCTAATTTGTTGCGCCTGAGGTGACGTACGCAAGTGGGAAGTTTTGTTTGTGGCAGGTGATCAGTAGCCCTGCCTCTCGGGTTTACTGTACAAGAAAGCGCGCCAATCTTCGAACGGACTGTGTATGACCCCCAGAGCGGGGACGCCTAGTGGGAGAGCCAGTGGTAAGTGCAGTAGATGGATGATTTGAATTTCTGTGTGAACGAAAGCATTGCTGAGCCTCGACATAGCTGATGTTTATTGGAAGGAATGCTGATAATCTCTGCAGCATGGCCTGTTTTTTAACAGCATGTGTTGGTCATTACGTAAGTTTGAGGACACATGGTATCTGGCTCTCTGATAAATCAGCTATACTAGCCAGTACTGCTGTTATAACCAATTTGCTCCGCGAACCCATAAATTGGGGGGGGGGGTCAAGGTGTGGCAGAGGAAAGGGGAGTTGAGTCATGAGGGGCGGAGCTTGAAAAGCGGAGTCTGACAGTCAATTAATACATTTATTTGAAAAAAAATCTGCTACAAAGAAATTGACACCAAGGGCAAATGTGAAAAGTGAAATAAGTAAAGTGAAAGTAAATCTGTTCCAGCTTACTTCACAAAGAGGATGCGTTTTAAAATATTTTATATATTAAGACACCTGCTGCAGAGATCTTTCTGTCCTCAGCACTTTTGAGGAGATTATAATAGTGGTAAGATAACTCTGGTCGTTAATGGAGTTCTGCGTTTTGCCCAATCACAGTTTTGACTCATATAGTTGCATAGAAGGGTTACTATGCCTCCTGCAAAGCACATCGTGTAGCATGCAGGTCACAGATCTGTAAGTGCGCTATTGCTTTTGACACTGAGATCGTTTTGTTACTCCCAGTTCATAAATTGCATTCCTTCTAATATAGCACAGTGATCTATTTACCGGCACCAAGGTACTGCATGCAAACTGTAAATCATGGGTTTCGATCTTTATTGTTTTTTATTCTCAACATGTTTTTATTCTAAACTTGCAAAGAAAGGTTCCTCTGAGAATTAATAACGTCTTGTCAGTAGAGACAATCCCAAACACTGTATTATTACTTTTTATATCTTGACTTGGTGTTTCTCCCTACCGTTCACTCTTAACCTATGATGTCGGTAAGTATGGATATGTGATTCGAACATCATGCATTGTCTTACATAACGTTTCATGTTCATTGATTCACACACTTGTATGATTTATTTTATTTCTCTATGGGATGCAAAGTTCTCTGACACCCTACACTGGGATGAGTAGTGCTTTAAAAGAAGTAAATAAAAAATTAATTAGTTAGCTCCATTTCAATCATTGTTAGTTTAATTACTCATACACGCAGATAAATCTTGCGTTCTTACAATCCACAAACATCTCTTACATAGGGGTGTGGACCAAAGTCGAAAACCTTCCTCCAAGTCTCAGTTTCTCTGAAGCACAAGTGAAGTGATAAGCTATGTGCCTTTGTTTCCTTCCACTGCATCGAGGTGGTAGGCTCCAGATGTCTCCCACTCAGGATGGTACTTGAACAAAAGGAAGGCTGGTGAGAAAATAAGAAAGCCGCCTCCCTGCTTGTAGGTTGCTGCACCAAACCGAATGGAGATGATGTTCGGGCGTTGTTGAATTGTGTCCTGGTGTCAGAAAAAGATGCCAGGACAAATTAAGCATATTTCCCTGGGTCGGGCGGATCCCAGATCCGGCCCAGAAAGAGCTGCTGCAACCGGGATCCAGCGCAATCCCCCTAGTTTCCAGCACTGATGGTAGTAGTAAAAAAACATTCATTTTTTAATGCCTCTGAAAGCGGTCCTTCATTCAGCCTGAAGATTAATTACTGGTACAAAAAATGTTTTACCATATCGTGCCAACAATTAATAACATCAAATGACCCTAATTCCAAGCCTGCTGCACTTCTCGAGCTTCAAAAGTCTGAAATTGAGCCACCACATCAATTAGTTGAAAAGCAAAGTAATTCGCTGAGGTGGACCAAGGCATCTCAGCAGCACTAACAATGTCTCAGAGTTTGCTCAAGCATCTGCGTAATGGCTTCCTCGCCCCTAGGTCAACATGTTTAAGCTTTTTTTAATTTTATTGGCATAAAAGGTCTTCCAGCTTTTGTCAGGACCATCCAAGTCCCACACTAATTACTAACATGAATTTCCTTAATTCATATGACTGTGGAGATACCTCACAATCATGCCATGCATTTACTCATGCTTATTCTGATAACGAAATTCTTGATATCACCTGTCTTATTGAGGAGTATCTGCAAAAAACAGGAGATTGTGGTCGGGGCCATTATGCTGAAAATGCGCTAATGGTGATGTGTGTCTCACCATTGTTTGTATGTGGAACACTTGTAATCATGCACTACAAGGTGGACTATAAATATCATGCTACTCTTAGTGGGGAGTATATGCTTCTCACAAATGACACAAAAACCTGTAAGGTCGTAGACATCCAGCAACACACGTCCATTAGTAAAGTATGTACTCATCTCAAATCGTTTCCAATTAATTGAAAGGCTCATATGATGGATGATATCAGTATGATGATTGGCTAAAGGCAGGCAGATCCATTACTGTACTGAATACTAAATTATATGGGAGAAGAACATACTTATTTTGGGGGACCCTTTTGGACCCAAAAGTAGTCACTGGCAAGTTACTCCCAGTGTCCCACACTGGAAAACATAAGTCTTCAGGCCTCGAAAATCATAACAAGCATTTGCAATGCAATAGGTCTCGCATTTGCGAGAGTTTGAGCTATTGGCATTGTAAATGACAACGCCTTTATTTGAGTTTTGAAAACTTGCAAACGGTGTGTAAATACGCACTTTCTACTTATAGAAGCAAGGCTGGCAGTAAAGAGGCGCAGTTACTGCCAGCGTTGCTCTCGTAAGCAAGGACTATAAACACCGCTTGCACGTTTTCAAAACACATAAATAAAAAGCATTGTCATTTACAATGCCAATAGCTCAAACTCTCGCAAATCCGAGACCTATTGCATTGCAAATGCTTGTTTAAATTAGAGGTTAGGATTTTAGGCCTAAGGGGTATGTAGCTTCGGGCGAAGGGAGGGGGGTTGGAGTAGTGGCGAACTTAGCCACGCATACCCCTTTACCATTCATGCCTTTACCACGAAATTGCGTGGTGAAGGAATGCGTGGTTAAGGCGCATTCGTGGTTCGGGCTGTGTGGTAGAGCCACGCGTGATTTAGCCATGCGTGCTTCTATCATACAACCCTCTCTGGAGGATACCGAAGTGCAAGTGCTGATACTCTCTCTGGAGGATATTAAGTTGCTGATACTCTCTCTGGAGGATACTGAGTTGCTGGTACTCTCTCCGGAGAATACAGAGGTGCTGGTACTCTCCCTTGAGAATACAGAAGTACTCTCACTTTTAAGGATACAGATGTGCCTGTACTCTGCCTTCACGACCCAAAGATGCTGAACCTCTCTCCTGAGAATGCAGATGTGCTGTGCTGCTAATATCACTTATTTATTAGATGTGCCAGTACTCTGCCTTCACGACCCAAAGAGGCTGATACTCCCTCCTGAGAATGCAGATGTGCTGGCACTATCACTTGAGAATACAGAAGTACTCTCACTTTTAAGGATACAGATGTGCCTGTACTCTGCCTTCATGAACCAAAGATGCTGATACTCTCTCCTGAGAATGCAGATGTGCTGTGCTGGCACTATTACTTATTTATTAGATGTGCCGGTACTCTGCCTTCACGACCCAAAGATGCTGATCCTCTCTCCTGAGAATGCAGATGTGCTGCTAATATCACTTATTTATTAGATGTGCCAGTACTCTGCCTTCACGACCCAAAGATGCTGATCCTCTCTCCTGAGAATGCAGATGTGCTGCTACTATCACTTATTTATTAGATGTGCCAGTACTCTGCCTTCACGACCCAAAGATGCTGATCCTCTCTCCTGAGAATGCAGATGTGCCTCTACTATCACTTATTTATTAGATGTGCCAGTACTCTGCCTTCACGACCCAAAGATGCTGATCCTCTCTCCTGAGAATGCAGATGTGCTGTGCTGCTAATATCACTTATTTATTAGATGTGCCGGTACTCTGCCTTCACGACCCAAAGATGCTGAACCTCTCTCCTGAGAATGCAGATGTGCTGTGCTGCTAATATCACTTATTTATTAGATGTGCCGGTACTCTGCCTTCACGACCCAAAGATGCTGAACCTCTCTCCGGACGATGCAGAAGTGCTTGCACACTCACTTAAGGATACAGATGTGCTAGTATCCTGCCTTTGGGACGCAAAGATGCTGATGCTCTCTCCTGAGGATCCAGAGAATTCAGAGGCGCCAGTACTCCGCCTTGAGGGTACAGATATGATGGTACTCTTTTCGGATGGTACTGTGGTACTGGTACATTTGCCTCAGTACACAGGGGTGCCCGTGCTGTGCCCCGAGGATACAAAGATGCTGGCGCTCTCCTTTTCAGGAGCAGAGCCGAAGCCCTTCCAGTATTCTTATCTCTTGAGTATATCAGAGGTCTGCTACTGCCCCTTGGGGGTAAAGATGAGTTGGTGATTGCCTCTCCTCGGGCATTAGAAAGTGCTGGTACCCTTATCCACTCAAGTTGTAAGAAGTGCTGGTGCTCTGCTCGAGTACTAACAAGTTCTGGAGCTCTTATCTTCTTCAATCTTAAGATGTACTGGTGCTTTCCTTTTATTGAGCGCACAAACCGTCTTGTCCCCACTCCTTTGGAAAATAATTGTGCGGGTACTCCCCGCTTTCGAATCCATGCGGGGTGTACTCTTCTTTTGAGAATAAGGAAGTGTTGGTACTCTCGACTATAGAATGAACATGTACTGTCATCCTCTCTTATGGAATAATGAAGTACTGGTACACTGCAACTGGGAGTAAACAGAGAATAAAGTCGTGCGTGTACTACCTACTTCACATTTGTACTCTCCCTTTTAGAATAAATACATCCCCTTTAGAAGTGCTGGTACTCTCGCCATTGGAATAAAACAGTGCCGAGGCGGCGCCCCTCCCCCCCACACCCTAGAGTATAAAGAATTGCTCACACTCTCTCCCTGAGGGGTGCGCTCCTACTCTTGAGAAGAGACGGGTACCGGTACTCTTTGTACAAACACGGGCCCGTACTCTGATCCCCTTTAGAAGTGCTGGTACTCTCGCCATTGAAATAAAACAGTGCCGAAGCGCCCCCCTTGGAGTAAAGAAGTGCTCACACTCTCTCCCCTGAGTAGTGCGCTCTTCCTCTTGAGAATAAACAGGTACTCCTATATAAACACCTATCCGTACCCAGTACTCCTTTAGAAGTGCTGGCCTGGGAATACTGAGACGAGGTGAACATTTATGAAACACCACGAGCGAGCCCCGTCAGAGTCACTAGTGGTGCGCGTGAGGTGGTATGGGTGCACCGCGAGGCAGTGGATAGACAACTCGGGGTACCCCCCATCCCCTACCACCTGTCCCACTCCCCGTTATATCCGCCCTCCCCCTACCCCACCCGCCTCACCAACATACAGAGTGACACAGAAACCTACTCACCCACAGCAAAGCCGAGGAGCAGGAAGAGAAGCCCCGGGGCGGGGAACCCACAGCCTCCCCCAGCAGCCATCAGCGCGACCTCCACACCGGGCTCCTGTTTTCTGCTAAATCCCCCCCAAAAAAGAGGGTGGGGTAGAATCCGCTCCTCGATATTAAAGACACAATAAATAGGTGTGTGGTGTAAGTCCGCGGGCACCTCGTACCGTTGCCCTAGCTCGGCTGCTGCCTGCTGGCTGCTTGCGCCATCTTACAGACCAGCAATCCGTCAGTATCCCTGGACCCGGCTCTGCTGCCAGAGAGGGCGACGAGGAATCGCCCTCCCCCACCTTTCCCCTCACTCATTCACTCCACCTCCCACCCTCCCTCGCGCCACTCACCCCTCCCCCTCTCCTTCGCTATTCTCCCACCCCCCCTTTCCCGATACCTCACCCTATTCCTCCTTTTACCGTTCTTCACCCTTTCCGTGGCTCTGTCCTCCCTTCACCCCGTCCTCCCATCACCCCTCCGCCATCCCTCTTTATTCCTCGCTTCAATTACTGACTTCCTACCGCCCTGTCGTTCGACTTCCCTCTCCACGTTTTCTCTTTTCCTCACCCTCTTTTCCCCTCACTCTACCCTCTCTCTGTTTCCTTCCACCTCTCCCTGCCCTCCACCTCCCTCCCTCCCCCCTCTCTCCTCAGGAGGCCCTTCGGGGAAACAAAAGAGCAGCCCTTTATATAACTGGACATTTGGAGCAAAGCGTGAGATGCCCCCTTCACTTTGAACTGGAGGAGGGGGGTGTCCATTTCAAGGGGATTTAATGTTAGCCTTTGAATGCCGCCGCCCCCCCCCCTCCCTCCCTCCTATCCCCCCCGCTCCCTCGGCTCCATGCCTTGACTTTATGCCTCCAATAAAACACTCTAAGAATCGGCAATAATCCAGAAGTAGAGCAGTTTATAGGGTGACAAATGACAATGTTGTATACCCCACCCGCAATTTACTCACAGATGACAGTATCGTATGGCTTATGGCATTTTCTGCTTTGTCCCATCTACCCCCCCCCCCACCCCCACCCTCCCCATGTGTTTTGATGGTTGAACCGGAGCCTGCTCTTCAACACAAAATACCAATTTTCAAGACGTATGTTGAACATGGCGTATGGAACACACAAATCTCCACACGTGTTGGAGTTATGATCCTTCTGTTGTTGTAAAGACGATATAGTCATTTGATTCTTATAGTGCCACATACTGTCTTATGAATCTAGTAGGCGCTGTATGCAAGGTTTATGTTATCACTGATATTTTCCAGGGATGGTGAGTTCGGTTTCTAAATTGTACTCTTTATTTCTCGTGTTGCTGTTGATAAAACCAGTGTGTGCGATTTTTTTTTTTTGTGGGAAAGTGTCAGTTGTATTTTTTTTTTTTTGGGAGAGCATTTGTTGCTTTCTAGGTGCCAGGTGCGGCGGACATGAAGAAACCAGTTGTAGAAAACAGTCCAGACGCATTCCGCTTTATTGAAGTGTATTTATATTGTAGAGAGGAAATCGCAACAAGACATGCAAAATGAAAGAACGCGGCGCGTGAGAATTAATGCGGCGTGTGTTTAACATAATCCGTGGGTGGGGGCAACCAGGCATTGCAGATAGACTGTGCATTAGAATACCTCTCAACTAGGCACGCTCGAATGCTGAAAACGGGGGTTTTGTTGGGGGTGTCAATCGAGCAGCTTTTTTATCCATCTTGAAACTCCTTTTCTTACTGTTTTTGGTCATATTAATGTACTCAACAATGAATTAAATTCACTTGTAAAACACACAGCAATAAAAACAAATCCAATTATTTTCATTTTAATGGATTTCTAGAAAAGGAACAAAGAATACAAATCCAGACAAAATCACACATTATGCATGCCAAAGACTTAAAACTGGTAAGCTATTTATGGATTTTTGAGGAGTTGAGATGGGGGCGAGAAGGCGGTGGATATTTACTGTTCTGGGCTATTAGGGAAGACAGCCAGCAGAGGTGGTTTGAAAATTAGTACCAGAATATTCAAAAACAGGGCTCACAATAATATCCCAGAAATATTCCACAAATACAACAATATTTCGCATCATATGGTAACAGAATAGGTAGCAGCAGTTGCCACCCCGACATGTTGTACTAGAACATACCAGAATCATCCATCACTTCTAGGGTTTAAACATTCTGTTGTTACATGTAAAACAAAGTTGTTACTTACCTTCAGTAACACTCTTTCTAGAGGATGCTCTCTATCTATCTGCAGATTCCTCACCTTGTGAATTTTCTCCAGGCGCCAAACAGGATCCAGAAACTCAAAAGCAGTGCTTCTGTGTGCCTGGTAGGTGGCGCCATGCAACCGCGCCTAAATGCCATTCTGTTCCGGAAGTGACGAATGAATTTCATATAAGCTCTTCACATGCGCGCTGATGTCAGTTTCTTTCCGGAAATCTTCGATGGCATCAGTTGCGGGCAGTGGCGGCTGGTGACATTTGAAAGTGGTGCAGCGTAAAATGATTTTCATACTGCACCGTAGCGAGCGAGCGCCCGAACAACCTAAGGGGTTTGGGGGTTCTCCCCGAGAAAATTTTGAAAAAGAGTGGACAAATGGTGCATTTTCAAGCAAATTTGAGAAAGCAGGAAGGTTAATAAAGCAATTGTGAAAGTGCAGTTATTACATTAATAATGAGATGTCATATAACATAGGTAGCTGCTTATTCAGTATAACCACAGAGCTTCATAACAGACTTCGAGATACAATGCATTTCTGAGTACCTCACAGATGTTTTTTATTTAACAAACAACTAAACAGGTCGCAAACTAACAGCATTAAACGTATAGCATATCAGAGCATACATACTATGCTATAACATAGCATAAGACCAGAAACATGATATCACACAGCAATATAAGACGCCGGGTGCCTGAGTCCACCTGGAGAGCGGAGACAGGCACTGTACTCCCATCAGAGCCCCTTCCACACCCTGACACTCGGAGTCAAAGTTGACTGAAGAACTCCCTGCCTCCCACGCCTGCCACCCCGCTTGTGATGAGTCTTACGCGCCAAAAATGGCACAGCGTAATTTAAAAAAAATTATATTACATACAACGCGTGATATGAATAATTACTTCACAGCTGACAGTGTGTGATAAGATTCACAACCCAATGCCACCACGTGAATGACCACCAGATGACACCACTTGAGCTATCAAGAATGACGTGACAGAGCACTTTATGTGATTCACTTATATCGCAAACCTATCTATCACAGAGGCAGCAGGAAATACATCATAAATGCTCATAGAAGCACGGGGAGCATAGCCTATACAATGGAGTACAATGACGCACACTAGTCTACACATTAGTTCTGAAGGGACTAAAAAAAAAAAGCAAGAACCGGGCCGCAGCTCGATTGTTTTCGCATTTTACAAATAAATTATTCAATTATAATGGGAATGAACGCCCACCCTTGAAAGTCAAATTTAGTAATTGTTATAAAACAGTCTGCACTGAATTGCACCTCTGCTCATAGTTCTTGCAACTGCTCAGCGATCAAAGTGATTGTTGACCCCGCTCTTATATGACCAACCTCCCACCACATCACTGCCTATATGGACCACACTTCCCTTCTACGAAAAAGCGGACTTGCATGCAACATCGTTATAAAGGCCTCCGAGTCAATAGATCAATCAGATGGGGAGACCTATGTGTGACACAAAGGACAAACGAGCTGATGTATTATTGGACTGGGAGTTAATAGAGGGTGCAAATTGCTTCTTGTCCGTTAATAATCAGGCACCAGAACAAACAATTGTAAGGGGAGCAAATCCTCCTGTACCCTCATTATTACATTTTGCAAGTCACATTTATGTTTTTTTATTTTTTAATCTTTATAAAGCGCTGCTGCATTCACCCAAAGGTATCTTGCAACTAGAATCTAATTGACATTAATAAGTGTTACTGCGTCCATGGAA
Source organism: Calotriton arnoldi (assembly GCA_963921515.1). Lineage (NCBI taxonomy): Eukaryota > Metazoa > Chordata > Amphibia > Caudata > Salamandridae > Calotriton > Calotriton arnoldi. The sequence goes on along the minus strand of CAWUFW010002554.1, from coordinate 1,475,272 downwards.
AAACAAATGACTAATAAATGGGAAAGGTCCAGGTTTTCAGACGTGACCTAAATTTCAAGAAAAAAAAAATTACAATAACTAATCTGGATATGAGACTGTTTACCAACAGCTGCAAATGCACGTAGGTAGACCTGAGTGAGACAGTACACCTCCATCACCGAGTTCACACTCAGCATATGTCAATATTTCTTTTTAAAGTAGTCCCTGTCTAGTTAAAAAAAAAGTATTGACATACAAGTGAGACATCGGGTGGAGCAAGCAGTGGTGCCCGGACCTCTGTGAGCTGCCCAAGTGGCCGCTTCACACGATTCTCAAAATGCAAATCTGTTACCACCCCAAGTTGGGGGTCAGTACCTGATCAATGGTTTTGGTTTGGGATCACCATCCCAAACCATCTATACATGCCATTGCAACTCTCAAACCTAAGGGGAGAAGCGCCTTTCAGACCCCCAAACAATCAGAAAAGGGTGATAAAATCATTTCTATGAATCAAAAAGACTTTCCCAAGTTGTAGAATGTTTTTGTACATTGCTAAAATCTCTTTTGTGGTCCCAAACCCTATGATTTCGCGAACCACAGACCTTACAATCATGACAGAGCACATCAGGACCTGAACTCCCCCCCCCTTTCCCCAAGCGTCTTGAGACCCTCACTTGTTTCGCGCTTAATAATCACTGATTGATTGATGGCATCCTTTCTACATCAGGCCCACAGACATTCCTAGTATTCTTAAAATATTAAACAAAGATCCTTTCACATGAATGTTCTGATCTGAAATTGCGAGCCTCTTCTAACCAGAGAGAGTTAGTGCTCAGCGAAATTTGGCAATAAAAGATTAAATACTACATTGTTTGATTGCGCACACACACTAGGGGCATAAATAAAAGTCACACTCACAGCGTTGTTTTCCAAAATGTGTGAATCAACCCAGGACTTTGGAATAATTAATTGAAAACAGGAAGGGTGGTTCGAAGAGGGATCCGAGGTGAGCTCCCGAATGCAAACTAGCCAAATAAGGAATCCACTATATTTAAATTGCAGTTGGGATGGCGGGTGGGGTGCGGGGTGTTGGGAAATGTCAGCAGAACATAGGAAAAGGTTCATTTAAAAACAGTCCTGACACATGCCATGCCCTGTTGGTGAACACCGGGCTCTGTGTGCCTAACAAGCCGAAGCCTCGTCGCACTCCTGCCCGACACAAGGGCTAAGTGAACACGAACTGACTCACTCCAGGAGAGGGCGGAGATTGATCTAGTGAAAGGTTAGAAGACACAGAGGGCAAGCCGTGACTGCAGGCTGGAGACTGAGGCCTGGGTAATGCGCACAGGGCGCCATGTAAAGCAAAGAGGGCTAGGAGTAGCACCCTCAATGAACCGGCAGAAAACAAGAACACCGCCATCAACACACACTGCCCTACAAGTACAACTTAGTGGTGGCTTGCACTGACCCGCGCCGTCCTACTGCTGCAACCCCCTCCGAGCACCGCGATGGATCTCCGATCCGAGCAACGTTTTGCCATTCTAATATTAATACCAGAGGCACCTCAACTAATTGACCTCATCCTTACATTACGAGCACCCCTGGTGTCCAGCACAATCACTCCCACACAGTTCTACCAATACCGTAATATTCCCTAAAATTGTTTCACGGGCATTGGACTGCAGCTCTGCATGCAGAAGAAGCCCATATAAGACAAATAAACGTTTTTCTGAAACCCAGTTTCCCAAGCCTACGGGTCCCGTGGTAAACCTAACTTCAGCTGCTAAAGCGGGGGGCCGGGGCGTCACTGCATCTAACCCTATTTACCACCGGAGCCCCTTTTTCTGAGAGTAGGCGTGACATATTCTTGACCTACTTCTGACTTACTCTTGAATTTCCAGGAGTAAGTTAAACTTCCCGATTAAACAAACGTTGTGAATCATACTTACTGGGAACCAGTAATTAAAATAAAAAACTTACCTTCCTCGACCTCCGGATCAGCAGCGCCGCCGCCTCAGCTCCTGCCTGCCGCTGCTCCTGGCCGCGTTTTGCCTCGGCAGCCTCCCTCCCTCCCTAAGCCAATCACAACGCTGCAATGGCAGCGTTGTGATTGGTAAGACGCAGCGGAGAGCGCCCCAGCTGGGCCATTTTCTCTATGTAGGCTGCATACAGCAGCCTACATAGAGAAAAAGAGGGAGTGCGCATGACTGCTTTTTTCGGCCCTGGGGCCGACCAAACAGTCAGTACCCACAACAGTGGGCAAAGCCACTCCCCCCTGCCCTCAACAAAGACCGCCCACCCGCCCGCCCGCAACCAGGCACAGAGGCACTTCTGCTTTCTCGCAGTGCGAGAAGCAGAAACATAAATGGTAGTTTTTACCGTTTATGTTTCTGCCTTCTCGCACTGCGAGAAAGCAGTGGGGCGACGCCCCCACTGGGGAGCCGCCACTGGATGCGGGGCTCATCGGCAAATTGAACACGCCAGCGTGCAGATTTTTAGGACTGGCATCTTTTTAGATGGAACAGACCATACTAGAGAACGGGGAGGTGGGAGTGTGGTGAGGAATCTGCAGATAGAGTATCCACCAGAAAGAGAGTTACGGAAGATAAGTAACTTATTCTTCTTCCTTGGATACATCTAACTGCAGATTCCTCACCTTATGAACAGATACCAAAGCAGTACCTCCCAATGTGGTGTGTCTGTGGAATGACAAGTTAAAAAGTCCTGCAGCGCCAGGTAGGCAAAATACCCATCTTGACATGTCTGGCTCTCAAGATAGTAGTGCTTTGTGAACGTGTGCACTGATGCCCATGCAGCTGTCTGACAAATATCCAAAACTAGCACTCCACATGCCAGGACAGTGTGGCAGCCTTGGCCCTGGCTGAGTCAGCCCTTACACCTTTTGAAGGCTGCTTCTTAGCCAATGCATAGTAGATCTTAATGCAGAGAACTATCCATTGAGAGATGTTCTGATTTGCACTTCTTAGCCCCAGAGAATCCCACAAACAGCTGATCAGGCACCTGATATTCTCTGGTATATTCAATGTAAAAACTGAGAGCTCGTCTAAGGTCCAAACATTGGAGTTTCTCTTCCTCATTCGAGGGATGAGGCGGAGCAAAGAAGACTCAACATGTAAAGGCCTCACCACCTTTGGTAGGAACACAGCTTGAGTCCTTAACACCAGTTTGTCTAGAAAAACAGGTGGTAGAGGGAGGCTGGAGTTCACTCACCCGTCGTGCAGATGTTATCATAACTAGTAAGACCATTTTAAGGGTGAGTAGACGCAACGGACAACTGTGCATTGGTTCAAAAGGGCTACACATTAGAAACGTGAAAACCAGATTTAAGTCCCACTGTAGTATCACAAATGGCTTAGGTGGAAACATGTTTTAAACCTTTTAGAAAAAGCAGCACAACCAGTGATTTGAATAAGGACGGTTGGCCCGGCAAATGTAAAAAGCTCGAAAGGGTCAACAGACACTCTGACTGTGCATAGAGCAAGTCCTTGCCAGGCTAAAAACAATGTTGACAACACATCCAACAGTTTTGCCTGCAGCGTGTGCAATTGATAGGCACAGCATTAAGCCACAAACTTGCCCCAACAGACACAGACTTCATTGAAGTACGCTTGGCTGCAAAGATAACATCAACTACCTCAGGAGGAAGTCAAAACAGATCAACTGTTGCCACTTAATTTCCACGTATGGAAGTACAGGTTGCGCAGGCTCAGGTGCAAGACCATGCCCTGCTGCTGTGACAGGAGATCCTCTCGAAGTGGCAGCCTGATCAGAGGATGGATGTTCAAGCCCAAAAGCTTTGGGTACCATACTCTCCTGATCCTATCTAGAGCCACTAGAAAGACATGGGCCCGGTCGTTCCTGATCTTCTTAAGACCTTGGAGCAGGATAGGTAGCGGAAGGAAGGCATACAGGGGCCCCTTGATGGATGGGAAGAAGGCCTTCAATGCCAAGCGAATCATCAACAACTCCAGCAAATGAATGTGGAGGCAGTTCTTTTCCAGAGACAGTCCTCTGATCTCCAGTTGCACCAGATGAGGTCCACAACCTAGTAGCAGCCATCTGTAACCACTTTCAACTCTGGGTGGGGCTGGGAGAGGGGTCTGCCGCTGGTCCAATTGCCATTACACCACCACTACAGCAGTACAGGTCTTTTGCAGTCTCCCCCGACATCTGGATGGAATCTGACCCGTTCCCTTGGTGTTGGGCCCACTGAGACTTCAGGTCCCAATGTAAAGCTTGTATGTGTCACCTGGAATGGTCAGCGAGCAGGATGTGAAAGGCTGGTAGGCCCAGAAGTCTCAGGGTCCACCTCACTGAGACCCAGGACAGAGCCTGAAACAGCAGTATCATAGCATGTATGTCCAGGACTAGTTGGTCCAGAGGAAAGGCTTGAAAGCGCACCATATCCAGGATGGGTCAGCTGAAGGGGAGCCTTTGTTAAGTTGTCAGAAGTGACTTTGGAAAGATGATTGAAAACCCCAAAGATATACGTAGGCTCACCATTATCTGGAGGTAGTCCTCAACTAAATGTGGCAAGCCTGCCTTCAACAGCCAGTCGTCAAAATAGGGAAAGACTGGTACCCTGAAGTCTGTTGACCCCAACCTCCAAAGATGGGTGGCACCTTTTCGGTCACCATTGTGATCACTTGAGTGGCGAGGTAGCACAGCAAACTGAAAGTACTTGTGGCCCACTGTGAACCACAGATAGCATCTGTGGGCCTGCAAGACGGGGATGTGAAAATAAGCACCCTGCAGTCCAGCACCATTATCCAGTCACCAGAATCCAGGACAGAGAGAACCAGGGCCAGGGTGAGCATTTTAAATTTGTCCTTGCACAGAAAGGCATTGAGAGGTTAAAGATGCTGGATAAGATGGGGGCCTCCGTCATCCTTTGGCACAAGGAAGTAGTGGAAATAACACCCAGTGCCTTCTTCTGAGGCCAGTGCCCTCTCTATGGCTCCTTTGGCCAAAACAGCATCTATTTTCTGACAAAAAACAGAGATGTCTGAAGTACGTGACTGGTGCGGTGGGTCAAAAAGCAAGGACCCATATGTCAGATGTGATTTGTTGCCAGCCCTCCATGAAGTGACTGATCCTGCCTCCTAATGGGTAGCTGTATGCTGGTAAGGGTGCACTAAAGGGGCTTGGAAGTTATGGCAGGAGGGGCGGAAGACTGGGATGAATGCTGCCCCTGGTGGTCAGGTCGCTGTATGTTGGGCCAACGGCCCAGACTATGAAAGGACTAGAAAGCATGTCGTTTGAGCAGAGGATATGGATGTTGCAGATGCACTAATCCCTGGCAAAATTATGGGGAGAATTGTCTGACTGGAGTTGAAAGGCCCAAGGAGCCTGCCATGGCCTGGCTCTCCTTAAAAAGCTCTAAGGCCGAATCCGCCTTCTCAGTAAACAGGTGGGATCTGCCAAAATACATGTTCATTTAAGATGCCAAGACATCTCCTGAGAAGTCAGGGGACCTCATCCAAGCATCAGGTTGAACCACCGTTCTGTTTCCCATAGCCCTATCTAGAATGTCCATGGTGTTCAAGCCCAAGTGGATGATAAATCTGACTGCATCCTAACCATCCTGAATAGTTTGGGCTACAGAAGCCCATCAGTCTTCGGGGACTGCGGGCAAGATCTCATCCTCCATGACCCAGAGTGCATGAGTGTAGCGGCCTAATAAACAGCTCGAGTTGACCGACCTCAAGATGAGGGTGGCTGAGAAGAACATATGCTTTCAAAATGTGTCCACTCATTTTAACTCTCTGTCCAGGGGCATGGCAGGAAATGCATTAGAGCTGACTCTACAGCTGGGTCCATGGACTACCAGACTTTCAGGTGTTGGGTGCTGTTTGAGGAAATCCAGGTCTCCTGGAGTAGGTCTAAGGGGACGGGTGACCCGTCGATTGACTGGGGGGACAAGAGCGTGGTTTAGCCCAAGTGCCTAGCAGCGTGCCAGTTAGGGCTTCATTGAAGGTCGACAGGTTTGGTAAGTGCCTGGCCAGGCTGTGTGACCTTTGTTAACACGTTTTAACCTCTGTAGTGGGGAGGGGAAGGGGAAAGACCGCTCCAGCACTCTTTATTACTGTGGCAAATGATGTGCTTTCCTCAGTTGGTGGCCCGACAGTTCCAGCCCAGTATCGGGTGAAGTGTTCAGCAGCCCACTTGTGTCTCGTAGCTCCATTACCAGTTGTCTTCAACATCATCATAGGATGAGGCAAACCCTTTCCCATCAACACCAGTGTTGTCTCCATAAAACTGGCTCTGGTCAGAGTCCAAGTCAAAAAGCTTGTGTAATGTCTATGAGCAACTGTGTGGCATGGGAGTCAGATGGGTTCAGCAGGGGCTGAGGTACATCAAGATCTGGACGTGGCCGAGGTGGAGATGATGCTGGCTCAGAGTCAGACACCACAATGGGTTGTGGGTCTTCCTCTGGCACCAGTAGTGTCAGTGCCAGCGTTGACTCCAAAGGAGCCGGACCCAGTTTCCATTGTGGTTCTGATGATAGCACAGAAACCGAAATGGGCCCAAGGGGCCCAGACGACACCAGTTGTAACCCTAGTGAGCATTGCAGCAGATTTTTGGGGATTAAAAGTGCATGAGAGAGAGTCGGAAGCGTGTTAAAGATACGAGCATGGCTTCATGAAAGTCCTTTACCTGCTGCAACATTGCCAATGGACCCAGAAACTCGGGTGCATCAGGATCAGAGATGGAACTGGCTCCTCAGTGGAACAGATCAAGACCTGGAGACACAGTGACACCATAATTCATTTTCTGAAGAACCAGAGTGGTGGGAAGAAGTAGAGTCCTGCTTAGACTTCTTGTGTTTCTTCTTCAACTTACCTGAAGACTTTGATTGCAAGGAAGATCTAAATCGGTAACTACTTTGGGAGCAAAAGCAGGAGCAGGTCCTGGCCTTCGACTTTGATCTGGAGCAGGACTAGTGCGGCCCCTTCTGGTGTTTTGCCATGTAGGGCTTTGAATTCTGGTGGGGGTCTTTGAGAATATTTTGGAAAAAAATAGGGCCAAATGGTGCATTTTAAAGCACAATTTTCACATAAACTGGCAAAAAAAAGTCACAGCACTAAAGGCGCTAATTAAATATTTGAAGACTTTCCTATGTCAGCCAAGCCTTATCCTCCCTAAAAGTAATCAGCATTCACCCACCTCAAGAAAACATAGAGAAAATTACGGCAAAACTATGGCTTACAGTAAAATTTCCCTAAAAAGTGGCTATAAGTATTACAGGCAGTTTGAAATATTTGGGTACACAATTTTACACCACTTATATTGTTTCAAAATATATATAGCATCCTTTTTCACATTTACGTTCCTTGCCCGCCCCTTCCAAGTAAAATCATAGACATATCTTCATGATTGAGAATTTACTGGAACTGGCAGTAATACAAATTTCACAATCATATGTACAGCAGAGTTAAACACATCTTACATGCTCATATAGCAGCACTACTGTTCAGGTCACAGAGATCTTACAGAGAACCAGAAAGAATATAAATTACGGTAATATTACATGCTCATGCCTCAGGCAGCAGAAGTAGTGCCATAAAAAGATGATGAAATACCAATACACAAGTGACAATATATCAATGATGGTCATCATTACGCCAGGGTCCTTATTATCCCAGGGGCAGCCACAAATATGTCAACAATGATCACAAGAGATCAAAGAGGTCACTACTATATCAGCATCACTATTATACTAAGGATACAGTGGTGGCTCCTCCACTATGGCGGAGGAGCGTCGCCCCACTGCTTTTAAGCAGTGCGAAGAAGAAGCATAAAATAATAACTTTAAGTTATTATCTTTTATGCTTCGTGCTGCTTTGCGGGCGACTGGGTGGGGCGGCTCTGATCCCGGAGCAGGGGAGGAGTGGTTTGCCCACTCCTAAGTGCGCAATGACTGTTTGGTCGGCCCTCTCGGGCCGCCCAAACCAGTCATGTGCACTTTCCCCATTCTCCATGCAGGCTGCATTACAGCCTGCGTGGAGAACAAGCCCAGGCCCCCATTCCCTGGTTGAGCATCGAACCAGGACGCTCAAAACCTATCACAACGCTGCAGTGCAGCGTTGTGATTGGTCAGGGGAGCCTGAGTGCCTACCAATCACAACGCTGCATTGTAGCATTGTGATTGGTCAGTGGGGCCTGGCTGTTCTTCCGTCCGAGACGGAGAAGAGCAGGGGCGGAGATGCGGGACCCGGCGCAAAGGTACGTTTATTTATTAAATGTATTTTTTTTATTAACTATGCACAACCAATCCCTCCCCCCCCCCCGCGCGCAATCCGCCTGCCCCGTGAGCCATGCCGGCCGCCACTGCAAGGATCGTCACTGTGAGAAAGTGGATTATTAGTTGGCGTGGTTGTGAGAACTTACGAAGTAATAATGTCACTATTCTGTACCAGGTCAAGTTAGAGTACTTTAATTTAAACTTTAGTTCAGTCCTGGGTAGCTGTGCACAGAGCAGTCAGGCTTAATTCAAAGGAAACAAGTGCAAAACATTTATCAGTAGTAAAACATTTAATAAGACGAAAACACAACACAATAAAAACCCCACTCTAATTTATAAAAATAGTGCAAATTTTAATGATCAAATAGACACAAAAGCGGCAAAACTCAAATTTAAGAGTTTTAGAATTTTCTAGGGCCAAAAAGCACAAAGTGCCAACCATGGGTATGTGGTCTTGCTAAACCGGGTCAAAGTCAAAGGCTGACTGCAATGGAGCACGGGTGAGCTACACAGAACAGGTTCGTCCTGGTTAAAAGTTTACCTTCTGACTTAGTCGTTGTTTTGGAGGAATTTGCTCGTAGGCAGGCAGGCTGGCAGCTGGGTCCAATGGAGTTCTAAACGACGCCGGGCTGCCTCCACATTGAGACTTAGAAACGTTTCTGGTAGTCGAGCTGCTTTCAGTGGGACAAACCAGCAAGTTGAATCAAACTGGCGATATGACGACAGAGGCTGCAGTCCCGTAGTTGCCTCAGGATCTTTTAAGAAGAAGTTCAGAAAATGTTTCTAAGTGTCCACTTTTGCAATCATGAGAGGAAGAAAGTACACTCTAACATGAGCCAAGGGTCCTGACCATTTGAGCACCACGTGGTGAGCTAGGACTTAATCTCCCACAAGCCACCAGCAGGGTGAATGGCAAATCCAGTTGGAACTGGTCAGCTGGGCTCTTCTTTTTTGCAAGCCACTTGTAGCTTTTGTGTTCCAGGAGCTTAGCAGAAGTTTAGCCAACTAGCCTTTGGAGTCCACTTTTCTTTCTGTCCTTGGTTTAAGTGGGAGCAGGTCCAGCCCTTGGGGTTTCTCTCCACAAGTAAAACAGCAGGCTCAGTCCTACTTCTGAGTTCCACTCCTTTGGTTCAACAGGTGCAGTACTTCTATTTTCCACAGACACAGAGGTGTTCTGGGGAAGGCTGCCAAGGTGTCGCTTTTATGCCTGTTCCTAGCTTCTGGGTGGGGGAGTCTTCCTAACCAATAGAAGTAAAATTCCCACAGGTAATCCTACCCACTCTTACATGACTTCCTGGGTGTGAGAAAAGTGGAATATTAGTTGGGGTGGTTGTGAGACCTCACTAAGGGGGTTATTACGAGTACGGCAGTCCTGCGATCACCGCACTTGACGGTGATGGTCTGACCACCACCACCCCTGTGGGTCTGCCTGCCGTTTTCAGAGTGTGGCGGTTGGACTGCCACAGGACCACAGCCTCCGCCGGGATCCAGGATCCCGTGGTGGTGGCAGTGTGGAAAGGGGCACAAATATGCTGGCGGTGCCGATGCCGGGACCGCCGAGCATATTCCGAGTTGCATTTCCACAGCCCATTTCATGGCAGTGGGCCTGAGGATGCGTGCGTGGGGGCACATGTTGTGCCCCCCTAGAATAGCACCTTTGTTCCTTCACAGTGTGGCAAGCACGACATGGTGCATGCCACACCCTGCAGAAACGTGCAGTAGGTGCTGTCACCGCAGCGGTCTGCTTGTTAGGCTCTCCTGTGAGCCTAACAGACCACTGCCGTGACACCGCCGCCGCACCGCCCACCTGGGATTCAACTCGGAATCTGGCAGGCGGGTGCACCACAGGCTTGGCAGACCTACTGGGAGTGCAGCGGTGGCGGTCCTACAGGAGGGCCGCCAAACTCGTAATCGGCCCCTATGTAATAATATCAGTAATCCATATAAAGACCAGTAAGTTTCTTTAAATCAAACCTTAACTTAGTCCTAGGTAGCTATGGAACAGAATGGTCAGGCTTAACTCAAAGGAAAAAGAGTGTAAAGCATTTATCATCACCAAAACTGTAAATAAGTAAGAAACACAACACAATAAAAACCCCACTGCAGTTTATGAAAATAGAGTATATCTTTATCTTCAAATAGACATCAAAACAACAAAAATTTGATGAAGGGAACCATAGTTATTCTTTTTGCAAGGTTTTCATAAATCATGCTTTTCCCTTCAAAAAGTTTGGAAAAGTTTAAAAAAGATTGCCAGTCACTGGCTTTTTGACTGAACGGAGCTGCTTAACGCCCCCCCCAGCGCCTTGAGACCCTCATGGGTGAGTAGTGCGCTTGCAATTCCCCTGATTGATTGATTTCACTCTTAGCAATAGTCTGTGAGCCTTGAACGTGAGGGTCTGGGGTAAGTCAAAGTTTTAGGCCGACTGCGATGGTAGTCGGAGTCCGATGCAAGCACCGGGTAGGTCCCCGTCAGTATTTTACCTTCATTTTAGAAATCAGGGGTTCCTGCAAACAAGATGGCTTGCCAAGCGCAGGGAAAAAACTAAATATTCAGAAACAAACTTGAGCAAGAGACATATAGTGTAAATGTGCAGGCATACAATAATTCAGCTGGCATGTGATAAACAATCTAACAACAGTTCATCTAATGACTGAGAAGACTTCTAGTATTTTTGTATCACAAAATATATTTTAATTTTTAAATTATTGTAAGTACAATATTTAAAGATATAAAATAGTAACATCATGGTACATTATTTATATAAACAGTGTCCTAGACAGTGATCAATTCATAGAATAGATAATGAATACATTTGATGGACTAGTTTTTTATACAAGCGATGCATAAAGTCCTGTTCAGTCTACAAATCATGGATACATATGACTGAAAACAGGAAACATTAATTCACAGGAACATAATTCATTGTCAATTTAGCTCATGGTGTGAGTGGCTTGGATTTTATCTAGCTGACGGTGTATTGACACTGACGGTGTAATAAAACTACGCACGTTTCGGCGGGAATGCTTTCATCAGGAAGCCGTCACAGGACACAAACAAACAAAGGCTACATGATATGTACGCCCGCAACTGATATATTTTCAACATTCAAAATAATAACAATCTCATTAAAATCAGTAGGTGAGTTAAAACCAAAGTAACCACAAGTGGTCTCCTAGAGGTCCCTTGTCGATATCAGAATAGAATGACCTGATATCCTGAAATTTCCAAAGATAAGAAAGAAGACAGAGAGAAAAACCACCAATAAATTGTGAATGAAGAAAAAATATATATATATAAAAGTCCTTGAAGGTTTCAACTCACCTGCTGATTTTAATGAGATTGTTATTATTTTGAATGTTGAAAATATATCAGTTGCGGGAGTACATATCATGTAGCCTTTGTTTGTTTGTGTCCTTTCCAGTGAATGCTGTGACGGCTCCCTGATGTTAAGCATTCCCGCCGAAACGCGCATAGTGTTATTACACAGTCAGTGTCATTAGATACTAGATAAAATCCAAGCCACTCACACCATGAGCTAAATTGACAATTAATTATGTTCCTATGAATTAATGTTTCCCGTTTTCAGTCATATTTATCCATGATTTGTAGACTGAACAGGACTTTATGGACCGCTTGTATAAAGAAGCATTTGCAATGCAATAGGTCTCGCATTCACACGAGTTTGAGCTATTGGCATTGTAAATGACAATGCCTTTTATTTATGTTTTGGGTTTTAAAATATAAATAAAAGGCATTTTCATTTACAATACTAATAGCTTAAACTCTCACAAATGCGAGACCTATTGCATTGAAATAAAGGGCCTCCTCGACCGATTGTTAGATTGTAAATATCAGAGGAAGAGACCGGCCTGCTACGTCTTCAAAGTAGTGATAAAATAGAGCAGTGAAGAAGATGTGTAAGTGTTGTAAATTACACAGACACAAAATGTGAAGTGAGAGTTACATATGATCCGAGCTATAAACACTAACGAAGCGCTCCAACAACTTTCGCTCTGTGATTACACTGTCGTGGCTCAGGAGGAAGAGCGGGAGGGTGGGGCTATTTCCTGCCCTCTCCATGATTTGAGTGTGCAGTGTGACATTGCGTAATGTCATTGCTACCTTTGGCCCAATAAAAAGCACTCTAGCTGTAGTAGTGCCCTGGCTTCACCTCCTGGTGCAGGGCGGGCTGTGCTTTATGGCTTGCATTGAAGGAAGGGAGGGATGGTCTTGGCTGCAGCTCCGGCCTCGTACAGTGCCCCTGCTATTACTAGTGAGCGAGAGGCGCGGAGGTGGTGGTATTAGTATTGGTGGTGGTGGTGGTGGTATTGGTGGTGGTGGTGGTGGTGGTGGTGGTATTGGTGGTGGTGGTATTGGTGGTGGTGCTGGTATTGGTGGTGCTGGTATTGGTGGTGGTGGTGGTATTGGCATTGGTGGTGGTGGTGGTATTGGTGGTGGTGGTACTGGTATTGGTGGTGGTGGTATTGGTGGTGGCGGTATTGGTGGTGATGTTGGTATTGGTGGTACTGGTATTGGTGGTGGTGGTATTGGTGGTGGTAGTTTTGGTATTGGTGGTATTGATGGTGGTGATAGTATTGGCAGTGGTATTGGTGGTGTATTGGTACTGGTGGTGGTGGTGGTATTGGTGGTGGTATTGGTGGTGGTAGTTGTGCTGGTGGTATTAGTGGTATTGGTGGTGGTGGTGGTATTGGTGGTGGTGGAATTGGTACTGGCGATGGTATTGGTGGAATTGGTATTGGCAGTGGTATTGGTGGTGGTATTGGTGGTGGTGGTATTGGATTGGTGGTGGTGGTATTGGTGGTGGTGGTGGTATTGGTGGTGGTATTGGTGGTGGTGGTATTGGTGGTGGTACTAGTGGTGGTATTGGTGGTGATGGTGTTGGTGGTGGTGATATTGGTGGTGATGGTGGTGGTATTGGTGGTGGTGGTATTGGTGGTGGTATTGGATTGGTGATGGTGGTATTGGTGGTGGTGGTATTGGTGGTGGTATTGGTGGTATTGGTGGTGGTATAGGTGGTGGTGGTATTGGTGGTGGGGATATTGTTGGTGGTATTGATGGTGGTATTGGTGGGGGTATTGGTGGTGGTGGTATCGGTGGTGGTGGTGGTGGTGGTATTGTTGGTGGTGGTATTGTTGGTGGTGGTATTGGTGGTGGTGGTATTGGCATTGGTGGTGGTACTAGTGGTGGTGTTATTGGTGGTGGTTGTATTGGTGGTGGTGGCATTGGTGGTGGTGGTATTGGTGGTGGTATTGATGGTGGTGGTGGTATTGGTGCTATTGGTGGTGGTATTGGTGGTGGTGGTATTGGCGGTGGTGGTGGTATTAGTGGTGGTATTGGCGGTGGTGGTGGTATTGGTGGTGGTGGTATTGGTGGAGGTGGTGGTATTGATGGTGGTGGTATTGGTGGTGGTGGTATTGGTGGTGGTAATAAAACAGGCTATTGAAAAAAAAAACGTCAGGTGGCTTTAATACAGATGACATGTAGCACAGATGTGCTGTTGTCAGCTTCAGCCCATTAACACAGGATTATGTGCTACCTGGAATTCACATGACTTAATTCGCTAATAATTTCTAAATCCATTTTACTTGGGGGTGAGGGGATTACAAACAGACACTAGATAATGCTTGGTTAAATTGATTGAAAGCAGGCGCCCGTGCTGCTTAAAAAAACCACAAATGGTTTCAGCTGAAGCAGCACAAGTCCGGCCTGCAGTCAGAGAAACTCAATAAAGTAAATAGTGCTTACAGACTAAATAGCAGGTCCCGTGTAACAACCAAAGTAAAAGGGCCAGTCGCCATGGGAGGGTACAAATGAAGACAAGGCCGTACTAAGGAAGGACTAACAAACCTATTAACGAATCCAAAGGCAGCATTTACGAAATACAATGACACAAGCCAATGAAAAATATGGGAGGATGAGTGGGCGCAGCTTCTCTCCCATACTCTACTACAGCAGTCTCGCAGAGCGTGCAGCGCATGCGCGCTGCCTCTAGGCTCGATCTAAAAACTAGTCCATCAAATGTATTCATTATCTATTCTATGAATTGATCACTGTCTAGGACATTGTTTATATAAATAATGTACCATGATGTTTACTATTTTATATCTTTAAATATTGTACTTAAAATAATTTAAAAATTAAAATATATTTTGTGATAGAAAAATACTAGAAGTCTTCTCAGTCATTAGATGAACTGTTGTTAGATTGTTTATCACATCAGCTGAATTATTGTATGCCTGCACATTTACACTCTATGTCTCTTGCTCAAGTTTGTTTCTAAATATTTAGTATTTTACCTTCACACTTAGAAACATTTCTCGTTATTTCTGTCATAGATGGGGAGGTTGGTGGGGTCCTCTGCAGCTTCAGTCCGGGTCCGTTTGCAGACAGGCAAAATCCCACAGTCCGGTGAAAGCCTTAGTTCTCAGTGGTGTTTGAGACTAACTACAAACCAGCAAGTAGTGGTAGTCCATCAGCCTTGGACTTTGTGCTCAAAATAAGTTATCTTTGCCTTTAAGTTGGCAAGTTGAAGATCTGTGGTGGGAAAGAGTATAGTCCAGCACTAGCCAATGGTCCAGGAACTGAGAGGGACCAGATCTTGATCTCTCAAGGAAAGTCCAGGGCAACTGGTCACCTGGGCACTTTGCAGGTGCAGGGATTCTTTTACTTTTGTGTCTCGGAAGCTTAACAGACAGCTAGCCCTTGGAGTCCAATCACTGGTCTTTGCCCTAGTGGGAGGCGATCCAGCCCTTGGAGTCTCTCTCCACGGGGTTCAACAGCAGAAATAGCCCTTCTCTTTCTGAAGTCCTGTCTTGGCTCACTAGGTGCAGTCTTTCTTTTCTTAGGTCTGCAGGTTCAGCAGATGCGGTTCTTCTTCTGTTCTTTCCAAATACAGTGGTGTTCTGAGGCTGATGTCCCAGGCTCCCACTTTTATGCCAATTTTGAGTTTGTGGGTGGGGAGGACTCAATAGCCAATAGGGCTACTATTCCCACGGGTCAACCCTACCCACTGTTACATCTTTTTCTGAGGGGTTGGCACTAAACAATCCCATAGTTCATCTCATCTGTCTCTTTTGGGACAGAGCCATGGGCACACCCCTGAAGTGTGTCCAGTATAATTAGCCACCCCTCCTGGAAAACCGGTTCTGCAACTGGGTGTCCCCCCTTGCAAGAGATGCCAACCTGTTTACCTGCACAAAGGAAGGGAAGGACAAGCTGCAGTGTGACTCACATTCAGAAGTGGTTGCCCCTTTGAAGCTGGGCCATCTGTGGCTGCTGTGAGGTGTGAATTGCTCTCAGGAAAGGGAAAAACTGTCTTGACTGGGAGGAGGTGTGACCCACCCCCCCTCCTGACAGGATGGCCTGGGGAGATGTGACCAACAAATGTACAAACGTTCAAGGGGTAGCTGCTGTTGCAGGCAGTTGTGAATCTCAAACCTGCAAAAAGGGACTTTCCTTACAGTCACTATTATCCCAAGAACACAAATATGTTGATAAAGCATACCATTAAGCCGCAGCTTTAATTAACCCAGAGGCAGACTAAGAATACTTGCAGTATGCACATAATATGTCAAGGAGGGTACCATTATGCCATACCCACCATTATGATATTAATAGCCACACGTATGCTCAGAATAACACAATATGTCAAGGATGGTCAACATTATGCTAGTGATACCACAAATATGTTGTGTGCCCACAATATGGCACCATTATGCCAGGGCTGCTATTATAGGTGCGGTTAGGAGGTGAAACTTGTGCCCAGACTACCATTATGCCAGGGAATATTCCCCTTTGCACTATAAACAGCATTACCAAAGATAAGTAACTTATTCTTCTAATAGATACTTCTTCGGGAAGATTCCTCACCTCTTGAAGAGGTCCTAAAGTAGTAGCCACCTGGAGACAGGACTGTATAGTGAAGATTACACACTGAAGCCAATCAGAACAGGCCATCATATCTCACCTGATCAGCCAAGAAATAATGTTTGTCAAAAGTGTGCGATGAGGATCAGGTAAATATCAGCCAACAGAGCACTTCTAGCCAGATCTGCACAAGCAGCTATGGCTCCAGTGGAACGTGCCGGAATGCCTGCAGGCAAGTGTTTTATGCCAAAGTATAGCAGATCTTGATCCAAAGAGTAGTATAACAAGAAATTATATATTTAGACACTGCTTTACCATTCTTCACCCCAGTAAAACTTACAAAAAGCTAGACATCAACCTGATCCAATCTCATCTGATCAATGTAGTATGAAGCTGCCTTCTTAGGATCCAGCATATGCACCTGCTCCTCCTTAGAAGGGTTACCAGGAGGGAAGAAAGATGAAGTGACTGACTGGCCTATGTGGAAAGTGGACACCACCTCAGCTTAGGCACAAAGCAGGGGCAAGTTCAGCAGAGGCCCATCCTTAAGAGTGGAGGGGCATGCCCCCGTGCCCCCACCTTTGGCCGACATAAAGTACGTCTGTCAGGCTGACCTTTGCTCAGCCTAACAGATAGTCTTTATTTTCAGGTCAGGTAGCCAGGAACAAGACATACACTAAATGCATATAGACCTGGCTGCTTGAGCTTAATTTTCCCGGGCTGAAGATGTCATAGCTCCTGAGGGCGTGACCTCTTCAGCCTGGGAAAGACCTCATGACGAGGGAGAGCGTCACTGATAGCCTAGGACCCTGGTGGTTCAGGTTTAAGCTCTGAAGTGCCCAGGGCTGAGTGTCTATAACTGATACCTCATAGCAGATTTGGGTGGGGTCAGCAACTCTCACTGACCCCACCCATCCACCTAAGGTCAGCCAATGTGAAGAGGCAGCAGTCCCAACCCTTCATTGAACCTTCAAGACTTCCCTCCTCGAGATGCTGCTGAAGGTAAGTGTTATGTTTTGTAACGTTTGGTGCATACATGCATGTAGGTATGTATGAATGCATGAGTATTTGTGAGTGCTTGTGTGTGCTTGTGAATGGTGGGTTTATGTGTGTACGCTGGTGAATGCATGGGTGAGTCAGTGTACATGTAGATGAATGAGTATGTGTGTGACTTGGTTGCCCCCCTCCTGCTTGAATTTCCGGCCACCACTGGGCAAGTGTGCAGAGACAATTTTCCTGGGTAACACAGTATATGGTGACGAGATCAACAGAACCTGTTACTCGCTGGCCCTGCAGGATAAAGCAAGGGCCATCAGAAAGGCCCGTCCACTGAGTCAAAAGGCATATGGGATAGCTGTGCAGTGGCTCAAAAGGAGACACTATGAGAAAAGTCAGAACCAAGGTCTGGCAAATCACAAAACATGTGACACGTGAACCTCAGAAGAGTCCTTGTCCTCTCCCCAAACACAAGAAACATCTTTGTCCAGCATCTAGAATAAATAGACTTGGTGGCTGGTTTTCTGGCACCTAGAATAACATCTGCTATTGTTAAAGGAAGTGCTGAAAACCTTTAATTGGCACCACTCAATCTCCACATATACAGTCGAAAGATCTAGGGATTGGGGTGGAGGATTCAACTATCCTGCTGTGAATGCAGATCTGCCCTGTCCAGAAGAAGATGACATGCACTAACCTGCACTGTGCTGTCATTGGTATTGCAGGAGGGACACTGATCCAGCACTCCGGTACTCAATTGTGACTACTACCACAGAGTATCACAGGGCAAGCTACACACAGTAGAGGCTGCTACCGGACAGGGATGGTGGGGTGGGAATGAAAGACAAATGTAAAAAAAGCACTTACCTGGAGCCCTGCCAGCTGCCGCCTCTCCTCTATCCTCTTTATCTTCCTTCTTCCTGTCTCCAGTCCCGGCAGCAGGAAGCACCTGGGCTACCCCTAAGCCAATCACAATGCTGCAATGCAGCGTTGTGATTGGTCGGCGCTCAGACGGGGACTGTGAAGCTGTGCATGTTCCCCTCCAGGCTGTACATTACAGCCTGGTGGGGAACATGCAAAGTGCGCATGACTGTTTGGCAGGCCCAAGACGGCCGGCCAAACAGTCATGCGCACTTAGAGAGTGCCACCACTCCTACTCCCTGCTCTGGCCAGCCCCACCCACCCCACATGAAACAGGGTCATTGCACCAAAGGAGACGCACGCTCCTTCACTCCAGCAGGCCCATGGAAAATCATACATCGGATTTCTTGCAACAATTAAGATTGCCAAAAACTAAAGATTAAAAAGAGGGCCTGCAGTATTGCTGAGGAATTCCCGGTCTTGAGTTCAGGTCTTGTCTACCACACTCCTTCCTCACATGGGCACCCGGACGGGTTCCCTGTGAGGAGCCTTTTCCTTCTCTCCCCCTTCTCCCCTATCACATGGTGGCACTGTTCTTCACGTTAGGCAGGATCTACCGCCCTTCAGGTGTCCCACATTTCCAGGTCCTGAAGAGACCCTACAATTCAAAACAGGGTCGAAACGCCGTCGACTGTTAAACAGGGCGAACCTTGATCCAACATTGATGATTGTATTTAGTGTTGTTTATATTGTAAAAACTACAAATGGTCGCCCTATTGTCTTAAAACCTGGTACATAAGTCACGCATTACGTCACTATCTGTCTAGGTTTATTATGTTTTTTTCACTGGGACACGCATTCACTACCTGGTAAACTATTGTTTTCCTAACATAAACATTTTTGTATTTTTAGTTTATATACTTTGTATTTTACATACCAAAAATTTATAAAAGCAGTTATACACCTATACTTCTGTGTCTGTGGTTAGCTTCTCTCTCTGACATCAACGTGACTCTGTACATTGCCATTGTGTGCATCTTTATTATTACTATTTTTACTAGTTCACAGGAGCCACTGTTACGCTTCCAACCACATGAAACAGAGCCACTGACTGCAATAGATCATTATTATCATTTCCTTTTGAACAGTGGGGTGACGATCCTCTTAGTGAGCAGCCACCACTGGCAACACACCAGTAGAAGGAAAGTGAATGGGATAGACAAAGAGACCAAGCCTTTTGTGCTGCTTGGTTCACACCCTTGTGTTGATATGCATCCACAATGTGACCACGTCCTGTGCGCTGGGTGCAATTTATTCCGGGAAACACTAGAGTATAAAAGAAAACTGAATATACAGCAGTCATTACTTCACTAAGGATCAGTCTCCATTTACATAATCATCCTTGAAATTTTCTATCTAGTTATATCACTGTCAAAGAGGCTTGTCCTCTCTATTAACATAGTCAACTGAACTAGTTACCTACAGATCTTCGATTGTGCTGTGAATATAATACAAGCAAGGTTAACAACACAGGCCTGTTAAAGGTTCTACTGGAATAATATTAACAAAATGATACATGGAAACATACACCCATACTATTACGATTTCATAGTCGAAGGCTCTGAAATTAATTTGCCTTTATGCATTACATCATGCATTGAGACGGAAACTGCAAGTGCTGGAGTTCTGAAGTGCTACTGGCTGGAAACCCTCACCACTGAACACTGAGTTCCAACATATGTGGAAAA
This sequence comes from Calotriton arnoldi, assembly GCA_963921515.1. NCBI lineage: Eukaryota > Metazoa > Chordata > Amphibia > Caudata > Salamandridae > Calotriton > Calotriton arnoldi. The sequence continues at coordinate 1,455,531 of CAWUFW010002554.1, read as the reverse complement.
GTATGTCTGTTATCTTGCCATTCGCTCCGCCATTTTGCGCTTCACCCTTCATTACTGACCTTCTCTCTGTATCACGAACGCTCTGGGGCTTCACTCTTGATTTGCCTCATTCCTGCACGGACGCCCACACCCTGTCCGTGCCCCGGCCTGCCACAAACTGACCAACTCATGCCCAACCAGTCGGACAGGGAGTTTCCCAGATGCTTATCGTCTTCACCCTGCGCCCTACGCCCTGCAGGGGCCCAACATCTGCCGACTTATCAGATTGACCTCTGCTTGTTGTGTAATTATGGTTTTCGCCTACGCCCTGCAGGGGCCCAACAGCTACCATCTGCTGATTTATCAGATTGACCACTGCTTGTTGTGTAAATATGGGTTTTTGTTTGTTCTCCTTACACGCACAGGGTGGGGATGAAGGGTATATAAGATGCGGAACCAAAGTACTCAGCAGACTGCCTCCTCAGACAGCTATGGGTGTCTGTTGCTGATGCTCTCTCTCTCATGAGATCAAAATAAACATCTTTTCTCTCCGTGCTCCAGTGTTGGTCTCAATTTGTATACCGGACCCGTGGACGAAGGGTGACCCTGCACCTTTGGGTGGTCTGCTGAGGAGACCCTCAAATCCACAATTGGCGCCCAAACGTGAGGCCCCATCAGTGACGCGGCTGCCCAGTCGAGGGGTCACGACGAGGAAGTTGAACGGACGGTGGTGGGGTATACCTACGTGAAAAAGACCCTCGTCCTCGTAGCCACCACCTGACCTTCACTACATCTGAAAAGACCCCCGCAAGTGGCGCCGGTCCTGACTCGGGCCCCCGATAGACTTGGACGATCCTTGCAGTAAAGAGACCGCCTGGAGAACGAGACAAAGGATTCTGGTAGGGTCGCTGGTTTGCGACACCTTTTTTGTTGTTCGTTTTGTTGTCTGGTTCTCGTTCACTCTTTGCAAAAAGTGAAGGTAGACGGGTAATGTGGACTTTTTGTCCGACTTAGAAACTTGCAAAAGACGTTTTTTTTTTCTGTAAAGATAACATAGAGAAACATGCCCGTGTTTAGTAAATTTGTACGATGGTGCTGTTGTTGCACATCTAGCTCAATGGTGTTGGAAGAAAGTCAGCCAGCCCCCCCGGAGGGTACCCCGAGTAAGGATATGTAGATAGGATATGGTATTTCTCCCATAATATATAACTCATTGTGGCACAAATACACATCTAAAGATATAGAGACCCAGTGGCCCATATACGGTTCTTTTGAAGCACAAAAAATTGAGACTGTAGAAATACAACTCCATAGACTAAGGTCACGACAAGCTATGTTTGACGCCCTAGGCCAATGGAAAAAGGAGGGAGCTGAGAGAGAAAGAAGGGCCCAGGCGAGGCTACAGAAAAAGGCTTGAAAAAACGATAACCAGGCGTTGATAGAATTACAACAAGAAAAAGTTGCGTCCAACATCGCATGTGCGGATAGGGAACGCAGGTTGAATGCGTCTGGTCAGTATCCTGTGTGTTATGCGCCACTAGCGCGAGCGGACCCCCATGAAGAGGAACTCCTCCTCCTCCCGTTACCGCCACCATAGCATGTCCCTCACATTCCCCATGCCCCCCCACAGATGGACGAGCAAAGACACCCCGAGAATGCTCAGCCCCCACCTCCTGATCTCGCTGCTCCTCCCGCCCAAATTGACACTGAACCAACGCCCTCTGCCCGATCCCGAATACCTCGTGTCACCCAAACGGAAAAACTTGCCCTTGAAGGCCTAGCCCGCACCTGCCTGGAGGACCGTTCCACCCCTAATTAGATTCGCGCCATTTACGAAGCCTATACACCACCACAGAAGGGTTATTTCCTACAACGATTTGTTTATGAAGTGTTCTCCCTGTATGAGAAACGCTACAGAGTAACGCCAGAAGAGCATGTTAGAGGATTGTACCGTAAGCTGATAGAAGGGCGAGAAAGTGTTGAAGAAAGCCACAATTTGTTAGCACTAACGCTACAAATGATGGAAGGTCTAAGAAGGAGCGAGGACGGGGAGGAAAAGTTACCAGTAGTAGAAGGCGCAGTAGGAGGCCACATGGCGCCAATAAGAGATGCTGCCCCAGTTTTTGTCCCTGCTCGAGGACAGGGTACTGCTGAGGGAGTAGATAGTCTGGATGCAAAGAGCAGGACGTTATATAACTGGGTGTATACTCCATGGCTTCGAGCTGATGTCCTGGCTTTTAAAAAGGACCTGCCTGACCCCCGGAAGAATCCTACGGGATTCTACGAAGGGCTGGACACGGTTATTACCAATTACACAATGACACTAACTGACATAGATCAGTTCTTTGGATTAATCCTGCCGCCAGATATTTGGAGGCCCATAAGGAAAGTTGACGATGAGGCCTCGTTCGGACATAAGTGGGAAGATTTGGCGACAATGGATGGGGACAGAAAACCAGGTGAAAGGCCTGCTGAAGCAATCTTAGCACTACCAGGTAACATAGTGAAGAAGTTGAAGGCAACAATTCCGGCCAGGAAAGTAGATTGGACAGTCATCACGGCTTGTAAACAAAAATCTGAGGAAACCACATCTGACTACTTCTCCCGCCTCAGCCAGGTGTTCATTGATTATATAGCGGACAGGACTCAACAACTGAGACAGGCCGACACTTGCTAGTTCAGACTTTTGTTAAAGGATTGTTGCCACCCATTTCAACTAAGTTACAGAGTAGTGAAAGTACATGGCCAGCGTCCACGCCAGCACAAATATTAACGATGGCCCAATATTATGAACATTTGCAGAATAAAATAGAAGAGGAAAAAGACAAAAAGAGGAGAGACTTAAAAGAGAAGGTAATGCTGTCTCAAATAAGTACTAGAGGAGGGGGTATGAATAGAGGGCCACAACCTTTATACCAACCTGCAGCTGCTAGGATACACCAAACTCCACGCCAATTGTCCCAGGATCAATGCGCGTACTGTAAAGAGACGGGCCACTGGCGCGCAGATTGTCCTCTTTTACAGCGAAATACCATGGGTCGGGGAAGGGGCTGAGTAGGGGAGGGGAAGAGTCCCACCGTCCAACGAACAACGCACCAATGTCTTCGATAACAATAGACAGGCCTTTGCACACGATTTCACAGTTGACCACTTCCCCGACAGTGAATTTGCATGAGACGGACAGGGAAAGGAACCAGTGGAACTTCCAGTCGATCAATCAGGCCCCTATGTCACAGCTTCAGTGGTTGGAACTCAGGGAAAATTCTTGGTCGACACAGGGGCATCTAGAAGTGCCCTCTCACAAAAACTGATTCCTAGGGCGCCCCTGTCTGGCTTATCGGTCACATCCGTAGGATTTGACGGCACGCCCTCCACCAACCCCCTTTCTACTGAGGTGCCACTGGACATACAAGGAAACACAGTAATGGCATCTTTTCTGCTCTCCCAAAATTGCCCAGATAATTTGATGGGCATTGATCTCTTAAAACATTACAGAGCCACCATTCGCTGTTCTCCCCAAGATGGCCGAGTAATATTGTTTGACAATAATTGTACCCCCGATTATGAATCCCGTTTTTATTGTCTCACTGAGTCTGAGCAGCAGGACTTGTCCCAATTACCCGACGCCCTGTGGGCCGTAACAGACACCGACGTGGGGGAAATTGTGATGGACCCTGTCAAAATACAGTAAAACAGAATGCGCATCTTCCCCGCCTCCCCCAGTATAACATTTCTGCAGATGGCGAAAAAGCCCTCATGACTATAGTGCAGGATATGATTGCAGCTGGGGTAGTTGAGGAAGTCCAGTCCAACATCTGCAATAGTCCTATCCTCCCAGTTTTGAAACGTACGTCCACCTCTGAGAAAATATACCGTTTTGTCATTGACCTTCGCGCAATTAACAAAATAGTGGTCCCGCAATATCCTGTGGTTTCTGACATAACTATATTAACAATGATCCCATCAACTGCTACCACCTTCACAGTGATAGACCTCAAGAATGCCTTTTTCTCCATACCAATCCATCCAGATTCCCGATACCTCTTTGGCTTCACCCTCAGGAGCAGATCCTACCGTTTCTGTAGGGCCCCCCAGGGGTACACTGAGAGACCGAGCATATACAGCCAAGCTCTTAAACAACAGCTGGATCAGATAAAATTACCACCTGGCACTGCCCTCATCCAGTACGTCGATGACATACTTCTGGCTGCAGACACTCCCGCCCTGGCCCGCAACGCATCACTTACTACTCTAAACTTTTTGGCATCACAGGGCCATAAGGTGTCCAAGAATAAGCTACAGTATTGTAGACAGCAGGTGACCTACCTCGGCCATCTGCTGTCTAAGGAGGGACGTACCCTCACACCTGACCGCATCCAAACAATACTACGCCTTCCTTCTCCTACTACCCAAAGAGATGTTCGTGCACTAATTGGTCTCACTTCCTTTTGTCGTCAATGGATTCCAAATGTTTCCCTCATAGTTAAGCCACTCCTTGCTATACTTACAAAAGACACACCCACACCTCTCCCTTGGACACATGAACATGACCAAGCCTTTCAAGACTTACGCCACGCTCTTTGCTCTGCACCAGTACTGGGCACACCTGACTACTCTAAACCCTTCTGCCTCTACACCCATGAATGCTTAGGATGCGCTCTCTCAATCCTGACCCAAGTTCACGGCACCAAACAACGCCCATGCGCCTACTTCTCGGCCACTCTAGACCCTGTGGCCCGAGGTCTGCCCCCTTGTCTTAGAGCGGTCGCGGTCGTCTCCATACGACAAAGTGAGGGAATTGTTTTGGGATCCAAATTGACGGTATTAGTTCCCACGCAGTCGACATATTACTGAACCAGACCAAGACACAACACCTCACTAGCGCACGACTGACAGGATATGAAATTACGTTGTTAGCACCCCATGTCACGCTAAAGCGATGTACGACCTTAAACCCCGCCACACTCCTGCCCACACCAGATTCAGACGCCACAAACATTCCACATGACTGCCTCTTTCAAACAGAAGAACAGACTAAGGGGCGGGTGGATTTGAAAGACATCCCTCTCACGGAACACGATGGGCAATTGTGGGTGGACGGGTCTTGTATTAAACTATCAGATGGTACTACATCTGCTGCCTATGCCGTCACTACTACCAACACCATTGTTGAAACTGCACGCATACCTCAGAAATCGGCCCAGGCAGCAGAGCTTATAGCTCTCACCCGCGTTTGTATCCTTAGCCAGAGTCTCGCTGTCACCATCTATACCGACAGCCAATACGCATGTGGAGTAGCCCACAGTTTTGGTATCCTCTGGAAGGAAAGAGGGTTCCTAACGTCCCATGGTACACCCATCCAACATGATGACTTAGTAACTGCATTGCTCCAAGCCTTGACACTGCCCCGAGCACTAGCTATTGTTAAATGCAACGCACACAAGAAAGTCACAGACAAAATAGGACTAGGAAATGCCTTTGCTGACGAGACAGCCCGGGCTACTGCACAAGAAAGAGCACATACCACTATGTACATAGTAAAATCCCAAGCAGAGAAGTGGCATGACGTTAGACAACAGATTCGGGATATCCAGTCTACTGCCACTCCTGGAGAACTTCAACAATGGGAAAAAGAGGGCATGCTCGACGAAGAAAATTGTTGGCGGTCCAAAGACACAAAGCTTTGGAAATTGCCAAATGCCTATCTCCTCCCATTGCTGAACATGACTCATTTACCCACCCACACCAATGCTGCCACCATGACTAAAATATTACAGGAAGTGTGGGATAACAACAAACTCCGGTCTACTGCCACCAGGCTGGTCCAACAATTTTTGGTTTGCCTCCGCTACAATGTAGGAAAAGGGACTCGGGTACCACGGGCAGGATATGCCATCCCTACATCACCCTTCGAAGTCCTGCAGATGGATTATATCCAAATGGAACGATGCAACAACCTTAAATATGTTTTGGTGGTTGTTTGCGCGTTCAGCAAATGGGTGGAGGCCTACCCGGTCAGAGACAACACTGCCCTAACTACTGCCAAGATATTGTTAAAGGAGTTTTTTCCCCGCTACGTCCTTTGCCGAGTCCTCTGGAGTGACAGCGGGAGTCACTTCATTGGAGAAGTAGTCAAGCACATCTTAGCGGGATTGGGGGTTCAACAGAAATTTCATGCCGTCTTCCACCCCCAATCGGCAGGCCTAGTGGAAAGATACAATGCCACGATCAAATCTAAATTAGCCAAAATAGTGGAAACTACGGGGCTCAGATGGCCAGATGCGTTGCCACTGGCCCTTCTATCAATAAGATCTGTCCCGCATTCTCGCACCTTGTTTACCCCATACGAGGTGGTTTTTGGACGCCCAATGAACATCTGGGGCGTGCCCCCTGCTACCACATTGTCTGATTCCCCTTGTGAATTGCTGAGTGATTATTTGTCTGTACTTACACGAACTTTGTCCTCCATTCATCAACAGATCCAGGAAGCATTGCCTGACCGATCCACTGGGCCGGGACACAACATCCAACCCGGTGATCACGTGATGATAAAGAATTTTGCTCGCAAGAAAACGTTAGAACCCCGTTGGAAGGGTCCCCTGCTAGTCCTCCTGACAACTAGAACGGCCCTGCGAGTGGAAGGCAAGAAATCCTGGATACATGCCGTACATTGCCGGAAGGTCCCCAGTATCACCCAAACTGATCCCACCTTGTCCACCTACAAGGAAGTATTAACGTGCGACCCCCCTGTGTATGGCCTCCAAGAACCAGAACTCGAATTATTTGAAGATAACACCGTGCCAACCAAAGAAGGATACAACCTCCGTCCACGCACGGCCTCTGGAGCTCCAGCGACCGGACAAGTTACGTGAGCCAAAAGTCACAGGGCAGTAGTACAGGCTGGAAGGGTGGATTGGTACTCCTTGTAGTGGGGTACCGAGAAGCCTAGCCAGTGAAGCAACCACCAGCTACCGGCAGCGCGTAGGGCTCAACTTTTCTCTCCAACAGCTGTAGAGCCCAAAGGAAGACTGATTATGACCAATGACGAAACAATGGAACTTTCCAACAAGAAGATAGCATCATGTAACAAACTGCATAATAACAGGTCAATAGCTTTGACGACAGTTCTCTTCCTTACTATTATCTTCGCCATCCTCTTCTGGATCATAGAGGAAGGGGCACCAGCCAAGGATACTATATTGCCAACTGATGCCACGCCTCCTGAACACTCCCATGTCTCCTTATCCCCTTATCTCCAAAATAGGCGACAAGAGTTTTGGAACAACACCTTCATCCAAATGTTGAATCAACATAATGCAATATTGAATAAAACGAACTGTTGGGTCTGTGGACTCATGCCTCACTCCACGGAAAATGACATACCCTTCCTCCCTTACTCTTACTCTATACACGCCTCTTGCGCTGCCTGGATATCGCTCATCATGGGCGCCCATCGGTCCAACGGCCTTGCCGATATCGTTCTCCAACAATTGCAAGATGAGTTCTGGCAGAACAAAACGGGCAACGCTGTTTGTCCAACTAACAATTCTACACGCATGTCTGAGGACGAGAAGGAGGAAATGCTGGTATTCAACTCTACCAATAGACCTCGCTTCTCCAGCTTCAAAGCAAGGACACCCGCCAAGCAGACGCCACCGCTAGCTGTTGTTCGCATTCCTGGACTTGTATGTATCAGAGGCTTAGGTACTGAGTACGTTGGGGACAGCTCTTGTACCATAACAACAACTCTGAACACGACATCTCCACCGCCCCTTGTTGCCTCCCCAAGCACCTATTTCGTGTGTGGGACAAAGGCATACACCTGGCTTCACAAAAACTGGGGAGGCACATGTTATATAGCTTTCCTCCTTCCCCCTGTCTATATTGCTTCTCCTCTTCATCATCGCGCCCGCCGCAGCAACTATGTGGTCGACCAGACAGACACCACCTCTCAACAATTCCTGGATGCCATGAAGGGCTTCCTTCCCTTCTGGGGACCGATGGCAAACAGCGGAGCCATTCGCCACCTCACCAGAGTCATGGAAGCTACCGTCAACATCACAGCTGGTATTTTGGCCAACAACACTGCGGAGCTCCAAGCGGTACGCCTCGTCACTCTACAAAACCGCATGGTCCTTGATGTTATCCTAGCTGACCGCGGAGGAGCATGCCGCATCATCGGCACCAGCTGTTGCGTGTACGTCCCAGATCATTCCTCATCTGTCTACGAGGCTATTTCCACGCTTCATCAAATCGCCTATGATCTCCATCAAGACACCGGCCCATGGTCCCTTGGTTCCTGGATATGGCAACTTCTACTGACATGGGGATGGAAGGTCCTAATGATTATCCTAATACCTCTTGCATTGATCTTCTTTTGCTGTATTTGCCGTCAATATGGCCCCCACTCTGCGGCCTCTGCGCAAAGGCTATCAAGCCAGTCCTCGTAAATGCACATGTCGAGAACGATAAAATAATGACTGAACGCGAGACACAGCTATTGATGAACATTGTAATCGACTAAAAATGGTTTCGCTTATGGCAAAAGGAGGGACTGTGGAAAAGTATGTCTGTTATCTTGCCATTCGCTCCACCATTTTGCGCTTCACCCTTCATTACTGACCTTCTCTCTGTATCACGAACGCTCTGGGACTTCACTCTTGATTTGCCTCATTCCTGCACGGACGCCCACGCCCTGTCCGTGCCCCGGCCTGCCACAAACTGACCAACTCATGCCCAACCAGTCGGACAGGGAGTTTCCCAGATGCTTATCTTCACCCTGCGCACTACGCCCTGCAGGGGCCCAACAGCTACCATCTGCCGACTTATCAAATTGACCTCTGCTTGTTGTGTAATTATGGTTTTCGCCTACGCCCTGCAGGGGCCCAACAGCTACCATCTGCTGACTTATCAGATTGACCTCTGCTTGTTGTGTAATTATGGTTTTCGCCTACGCCCTGCAGGGGCCCAACAGCTACCATCTGCTGATTTATCAGATTGACCACTGCTTGTTGTGTAAATATGGGTTTTTGTTTGTTCTCCTTACACGCACAGGGTGGGGATGAAGGGTATATAAGATGCAGAACCAAAGTACTCAGCAGACTGCCTCCTCAGACAGCTATGGGTGTCTGTTGCTGATGCTCTCTCTCTCATGAGATCAAAATAAACATCTTTTCTCTCCGTGCTCCAGTGTTGGTCTCAATTTGTATTCCGGACCTGTGGACGAAGGGTGACCCTGCACCTTTGGGTGGTCTTCTGAGGAGACCCCCAAATCCACACATATAGGCTTATCAAATCCTCCTTGCCCTATATAATGCAATGAGAATGATTTGAACACCATCCTGGTGCACCTCCTGCATCACCCATGAAATGAGTTTAACCATAGGGAATTCATAAAGCAGACCACCAGAGAGCCAAGTGAAAGGCGTCCCTCACAGAGCAATGTGATGGAAAGTGCAGGGCATAAAACAGAGGAAACTTCCCATTGAGGGCCGAGGCAATGAGGTTGATGCAATTGTCCCTCAACTAAGAGTAAGCACCCCCTGCAAGCTTGGGATAGTGTTTCCATTCATGGACCGAAAGAGGAAAACAACTCAAGGCATCAATTGCATGTTCAGTGCACCTTCAAGGTGTGTTTCCACCAGAACAACTCAGTGCATCAGAAACCACTGCCACAATCCATGGCCATCAGCACAGGATCCTGAAGCAGACTCCATCTTGCCTGTTGAGGTAGTGGCAACATTGAACAACTTAGCACAAGATAGCGGGGAGGAAAGCTTTCATGGTTAGGTCAGTGACCCACAGCCCAAGCATGCTGATGTGCACGCGTTGCCCTGTTGGAGACCAAAACCCATGTACCATTATCTCCCAGGATGATTCCTTCAACCCAAAGATGAGGTATTTGTCATCGCCGTAGCCTGTGAGAGCAGTAGGAAGGAGGGTAAAATGGACCGTGAGGTTGCATGGACATAAAGACCAGCAGAGGTCTGGAAGGAAGCAAGGATCTACACTCACTTGGAGACTGCTCCGACACTGGAAGCATTCTGGAGAGACTTTATCATCAGGCCCAGAAAGCACCACCCATGAACACAACATCCAAGGAGGCATGTGGCATCAGCGGTCAGGAGGGAGAGCAGATAAGGCGTTGATTCAGTTTCTCTAATGATGTCTGAACCACCAGATTTTTCAAGGGCAATCTTTGTGTCAGATGGTCTGTCCTGCTGGACATGAAAAGGGATTCTCCCTTGCAGCAAGCACTGGCTTGAGCAAGGCATCATTGAAGTACAGAAATTACTCAAGAGCCACTGAAGGTAGCTGTAGAATTTATGTAAGGGGTTGGGGCTTTGGTTCAGCTGTCAGAAAGGCTAATTTAAGTGTACCGCAGCCATATGAACAAAGGATGTATATGAACAAACTTTCTTTGAGGGAAGGCCTGAAGGATAGAAAATATTTCTCTCTGGAGACATATCAAAGCCTCTGACATTTTGATGATCTATTAAAAGTATGCTCTCAGGGATGGAGGGTATCAGCCTCTCAATCATCCTCCACGGTGCACCAGAACTCCGAGGAGTCAGAGACTGTGGGTGAAGCTTCTTTGCTGAAGATTCAATACCAGAACTGGCCCCTAGAGAGATAATGAGCAGATCAGTATGGAGGCCGGCGCTGTTGACTTTCAGAAGGGTCCAGAGAGCGAGACAATTCCAACAAGAAAGAGGACTAGTCTTTCCTGCTGTGTCTCTTGTGTTTCTTATAACAGGATCCTTTGGAGTGTCGCTTCCTATCTGGGCACCTGACGGCGCGGAGAGGGGCCATTTTGGGGTCTCCTTGTGTGCATGAGCTAGGAACAGCTTGACCTTTCACTCACTGATGGCCTCAGATGCATGGACGTGCAATCATGGCAGGTGAGGGATTTTTATCTATCGCCAGGCACCACATGCAGAAGCATGGGATGATGGGGATCAGGCTGAGCATCATTGACAGGGCTCAATCCCCAACAACTTAAGAGGTGACACTTGTCCTGGCATCATTGACAGGGCTCAATCCCCAACACCTTAAGAGGTGACACTTGCCTTGGCATCATCGACGGGGCTCAATCCCCAACACCTTAAGAGGTGACACTTGTCCTGGCATCATCGACGGGGCTCAATCCCCAACACCTTAAGAGGTGACACTTGTCATGGCATCATCGACGGGGTTCAATCCCCAACACCTTAAGAGGTGACACTTGTCCTGGCATCATCGACCGTGTTCAATCCCCAACACCTTAAGAGGTGACACTTGTCCTGGCATCATCGACAGGGCTCAATCCCCAACACCTTAAGAGGTGACACTTGTCCTGGCATCATCGACGGAGTTCAATCCCCAACACCTTAAGAGGTGACACTTGTCCTGGCATCATCGACGGGGCTCAATCCCCAACACCTTAAGAGGTGACACTTGCCTTGGCATCATCGACGGGGCTCAATCCCCAACACCTTAACAGGTGACACTTGTCCTGGCATCATCGACGGGGTTTAATCCCCAATACCTTAAGAGGTGACACTTGTCCTGGCATCATCGACGGGGTTCAATCCCCAACACTTTAAGAGGTGACACTTGCCTTGGCATCATCGACGGGGCTCAATCCCCAACACCTTAAAAGGTGACACTTGTCCTGGCATCATCGACGGGGTTCAATCCCCAACACCTTAAGAAGTGACACTTGTCCTGGCATCATCGACGGGGTACAATCCCCAACACCTTAAGAGGTGACACTTGTCCTGGCATCATCGACGGGGCTCAATCCCCAACACCTTAAGAGGTGACACTTGTCCTGGCATCATCGACGGGGTTTAATCCCCAACACCTTAAGAGGTGACACTTGTCCTGGCATCATCGACGGGGTTTAATCCCAAACACCTTAAGTGGGGACACTTGTCCTGGCATCATCGACGGGGTTTAATCCCCAACACCTTGAGAGGTGACACTTGTGCTGGCATCATCGACGGGGCTCAATCCCCAACACCTTAAGAGGTGACACTTGTGCTGGCATCATCGACGGGGTTCAATCCCCAACACCTTAAGAGGTGACACTTGTCCTGGCATCATCGACGGGGCTCAATCCCCAACACCTTAAGAGGTGACACTTGTCCTGGCATCATCGACGGGGTTCAATTCCCAGCACCTTAAGAGGTGACACTTGTCCTGGCATCATCGACGGGGTTCAATCCCCAACACCTTAAGGGGTGACACTTGTCCTGGCATCATCGACTGGGTTTAATCCCCAACACCTTAAGAGGTGACACTTAATCTAGCCTGCTGAAAAAATGCTGTATAAAGTTGGAAAACAGTAAAAAACAAAGAAAAGCTTTGTGCTTCATCAGAACACTGCTGAAAAACTAGAACAGACGCCATCATTACAGATGGCGGCTAATATAGGAGGGTGTCATCATTTTAAGGGCAGATGGAGCTCTAACTGGAGTCATGTGGCGCCACCTGGTGGATCTGGAGAGCTACTGCTAGAAGATTTTTCAGATCCAGTGTGGCACCTGGGAACATTCATAAGGCAAGGAATCTCCAGAAAGAGGTAACCATCAGAAATGGTGGGGCGCGCAGTGCATAAGCATGTTGTGATGTAGATCCTGTCAGCGTAGATATAGGCAAGCATATCTACTTTCCAATGTGTATAGTCAGCACTCTGTAGCTCATGGTTATAATGATCGTCATAGTCATCTTTTAATGCTTTCCAGTTTTGCAGGTGATTGAACACTCTTAATTTGAGCAGGCATTAAGTTCCAAAGTTTGGTTTACTGGGTGGATAACTCAGTGTGATGGATATTTTGAACATGTGTTAACAACATTTTTCCAATCATGTGCTACCAAGATTTTCCACAGCATGTGGCACCAGAATATCTCTCTGTATGGTCACATCAGGCAACATATGGTGCAACAATATTCCAAACCTATGGTACTAAAATATTGTGTCACAAAGTGGCAGAATATTCCTAAACACTGCGGCAACCAAATGTTCCGATTCATACTATGGGCATATTGCGGGCCTATTCTACAAGAACATTTTGGTAACTGGAGGTGAGGACTATCCCAAAATGTGGCATTGCAACAGGCTGGAGCACGTGGTACAGCACTATACCAGAACATAAAGTACCTGAATATTCTGAAATATGTTGTATCTCAATATTCTTGGACATGCGATATGCGTGAAAACCGAATTTTTCCAAAACATGCGTATAAAATATTCTGGACCCAGGCTACCACAACTTTCCGTATGGGGTACAAATGTACTCTGAGAAACATATGGCAAATGATTATACTGCAAGGTATGGCACTAGAATATTCTCAGAACATTCCAAAGCACGTGATACTAGAATGTTTTGGAACACGTGGGAAGCGTAGGGTGGTTTTGATTACAGAGTGATTAATAGGGGTAATAAATCCGTCCTCTTCCCCAGGAAATGGTTGGGATGAGGGAGGGGTTGTGGGGAGGGCCTGGATCGTCTCAGTCTGTTTGGGAAGGGATTATTCCTAGCAGAAGGAGTGCAACCGGTTGATCCCTGCTGCAAGAAAAGGGTCCCCGTGGGAGAATGCCCACTTCGGGCTTCGGAGACCTTCTCGCACGCAAGGGGGGATGGGGTCAAACGGGGATAAAGCTTGGTACTGTTGAGATGTTTGCCGAGGGAGGCGGGGCTTCTGAGTGCACGTCCAGCCGCTATGAAAGCAGGTCGTCGAGATTTGTTTTTAAGGACTGGATTAAGGCGTTAATATATTCATATAAACAGGGAATGACTTGCCCACCAATGTCGCTGCACAATGGGGTCTGACTGTGTCACGTCACGCTGGTTACAAACACACTACCGGGGTTTCAAAAGCTCAAAATATTGTGCCGTGCCCCCCCTCGAGACTTGTGTTGTGACCATACTCTTCATTTTTTAGCTCTATGGGCCTCAGATCCTGATCTCTTTAAAGTTGTGAGCATGTGTATAGCGCCTTCAGCTGGAAATGGAAAATAGTTACCTCGGAAACCACACCTTGGGGGGGGGGGCAGAAAGGGGCTGGAGTTAAGAAAGTCACACTCATGATGATAAGCGACAATGACACCAACCCTAGGGCCCCCTGTCAATAGACACTGACAACAAAGGAAAATGCGATTGTCAAACTGCTCTGGCTTACTTTACTGGTTGCAAACAGGCTCCAATTTAAGCTAGTTTAGGAGTTTACAGTACTTGCCGTCGACATCTATGTGTATCCTGCAAGTCGCAGGGTATAACGCCTGCTAAGACGTTCTCGATTTTCACCACCATATTTCTGATCTGGAGAAGCATATGCTGTCTCAAACTTGGCGTTCATCCACTGCAAATTTTAATAATGCAATTGCTCCCCCACCCCCCAATTACATTATCTTTCAAGTCAACCGTTCTTCTAAGCACCTCAGGGTTGGACTAGCCATCATTATTCGCTCCGCTGGCCTAGGTAAGGAGATCCCAACCTCTTCTCCAATTTTACTCTTTCAGGACTCATTATTAGCTGTGCACTTGGCAGTAATCCTGCCTTCTTGGAGAAATTAACTGACCCAGTTACTGTTTTCAGTACTTCCTCTTCCTCATGATCTATTGTAGATGTCACTCGTTGGTTCGATAATGGCACAAGCCTCAAGGTCACTACTCTTATCGAGCCTGACCTTATGCAATGCATTTCCTGTGGGCAAAAGAGTTGCTTCTAATGAAGCTGTTGTCCTCTCCTATGATCTGGACAGATCACTGCACAGATTACATTTTTCATCACAATACCAGAACAGATGGCTCACAATATTAAAAACAGAATACCTTCTAAGAACTATTCTTCAGTTTTGAGCTCTGTACACATAAAGAATTCCACATCAGACCTTAATGCATCTCTCTCCAGACACTTGTGCATCCTTTTGCACTTGGACATAAAACACAGAAGCTTCTCTGGTAACTAGAATTTGCAACGTTAAACTCATCCCCCCTAAAACTGTATTAGAGAAAACTAAAGTGATGCGAGCAGAATGTTTAGAAAGACACTCCTACGATCCTGAGGATAAGCTTCAGTATAAGGCTTCTTTACTTATACATAATAGTCTTTGTAAAACTCAATACCACTTCTTCTACTCTACAAAAATTCTCTAGGGGGATAAGACTCTGAGAACCATCTTTCAGACAGTATCAGGGTTGCTTGACAGCCCCCTATCATAATCCATTCATTAAGCCTTCTCAGAGCCTATGTTACTGTCCTTCAGGAGGAGATAATGACTATTTAAAATTCTATCAGCACTTCTGTCAGTTTGTCTAAAAAATGTGAGATTTCGCCTAGAATTATTGGGTCACAGGTCTCAATCGAATGTCTTATATGACTTTGTTCTCGGAATCCCTGACCTGCATTGGCCCTTAACTGGATAAAAACAGCTACTGTGTCTCCCCAGGTCAAACTTAAGTCCTTCATTCTGACCTGCTCCCTATCAAATCACGTTAGCTAGAGACTTGCCAGTCTTGAAAAAACTTGAAGCAGATCCCTCCCACTTCTCAAATTTTTGACCAATATCCGTATAACCTGAAATGGAAAACCTGATGGAAGTGGCTCTACCCACTCAAACAAACTTCTTCCTTGAAATAAACTGTATTTTTTATTCCAACCAAGCAAGATTTAAGTTGGACAATAACAAGTGATGGCTATGCTATAATGTCCGCACATTCAAATGCTGTTTGTAGTTAGGGAAATATAATATTTAGTATAGAGGCAATTGACTGTAAGTTGGTAATCTCCTGGTACGTACACCCTGCCAACAAACTTGAAATAGCCAGCCTGGAGCAAACATTTGTAGAAAAATGTACCAAAGCATCACCGGTTTCATCAGACACCCATGATGGCCGGATGAGCGATGGGTGGGCCGCCTGGCACACAGTGCATCAGTGGGGGTGTGCAGAATGCTGCGTTCGCGGACACGCTTTCTCTGATGTAGAATATTCTGAAACCTGGAAAATAATAAATGAGACACAGCAAGACTCTTAGCTTTACAGCACGCCCAAGGTATTTTCTACCTAACTGCCGGAGACATCACTGACAACTCAATTATCTGAATGGGACCAACATATTTGGAATATATGGAATTCACTTTACTGGTACTTAATATGACTGTAGAACAGATTGCGGCGATAGAGACCTTTTACTCCATGCCATTTGGCGTCCGAACTTACTTGTGACCACAGTCTTGAAAAAGTCTATAAGACTAAACAAGTCAGCTGTTGCCTTTCTTTGATGTTACGTCTTATCCGTAAGGGCTGTGAAAAAACCTGAGGCGAATAAATATAATCAACACTTATTTGGACTTTTGGAATACCTTATTGATGTGTATATACAGTGCTCACTGGAATTCCTAGTGTGCTTCGGTACATTTTTCTACAAGATTTAATTTGGCTCAGGGTATTAAGTTGCTTATGATATCTGCACTTGTGACCGAGTTGGAATCAGTTAAAACCCTTGTATAATTAGCCTTATCAGCATCATAAAATGCTGTCAACCATTCCATTCTTTAGGAATGTCTAGAAGCTGTTGGTACACTCCTTACTACCCAATTGGATTCAATTAGTTAATCTTGCTTCAGGTGCTTCTAGCCCTCGCCTCATCCACCATGGTGCTGGACAGTGCTCGGCTCTTTCTCCTTTCTCATTCAATATCTGTGTGGAGTCTCAGGCTAGACATTTGCTCACTTGGCTATACACTCTATATGTACCCAGACAATGCTCCATTGATGTTCTACATGGATTGCTCCCAAGTTATTGGGGCAATTCTTCCAACATTTTATGAGGCTGGTCAATGTGTGAATGGATGCCATCTTATGCCATTTAGATCACTCTCTCCTACCTTGCGCTACGTCGATTGTTAATAATTTCCTTTATTAGCAAACTGTGTATATGGGCTGTTATGTTTGGCTCACCCTACTTCGAAGAAACTAAATGGTGCATAAACACTCTATAAAAGACTGGTAATATGGCATAACATATGCTGGTCGGGGGGGCAGCAGAGCAGGCAAGGGCTACTGGGGCTCAACCGTAGTGGCTAAGGTCATTTGCCACTGGAGTTCTGGGGTCAGTCCTACGGTGGCTCAGCAAATTGGGCAAAATACAACTCTTTCTTCACTTGACTCTCAGGGTATCAAAGGCGAGCAGTCACAGGCTTCTCTGGGAAGGTGTTGGAGGTGCACGAGCTCAGAACCCAACAATCAACCAACAGACACAGTAACTTCATTGTCTAGCCTAGTGCCTGCTCTTTAACAAAACAAAGTACTTGTTATCATACAGCAGTAATAAATGGTACACAATCAATCCAGTACACAATGCAGTGATCCCGGTTATGATTCTATATTGCGGCACTACACTACAAGTTAGGGCAGTTGCATGAATCAGGCTCGGGTGCAGTGTCAATTACCCCAGAAGTAAAATGCCACTCATTTAATGTTTTTCAAGGTTCTTATCCCTGGTCTTGGATTGGGTAATGCATTTAGTCTTTCATACTCCACTTGAGTGGATCTGGCGGTCTCGGCCTTCTGCTGCAGGCAAAGGTCTGCAGTGAGTTAAGGCAATCTCAGGGGCTGCCATGGAGGCCAGGCCAGTCTCTGTTCAGCAGTGAGCAGCGACACCGCACTTATGTACAGATGCGGGCCCGGCTGCTGTGGCCACGTTTGAAAGGAATTGTTTTAGAAAACCTTTCAAATATACATTAGATGAAGGTTCGAACAGATCGAATCAAGGGAATCAATCAAATCAAAAAACAAACAAAATAATATGAACTATTAATTAGTAATGGGCGTACTCAATGCTGGGATACTAAGAAAAATGTTTTTATATCTTAATGTAAGTATAGTCTTTCAAAACTGATAACATATATTAGTAAGTATCACTAGCAGTTTTTTCATTTATGTTTTCTTCAATCGAAAAATCACAAATCTTATCAAACAGTTGAACACAATAGTCTTGTAGAGTTACATAGACATTTGTTACACAACAAGGTCGTAAAGTATGTCCATGAGTGTTTCTCAGAATAGACAGACCTTGCATTATTGAGAAGAACCACGGAACCAAATAACAAACACCTCTATGCCTAGAGTACATGTGGTATTTTTAACTACATTGTAAAGGTTGATGTTGGGGAAAAGGTCGATGTTTCGGTTTCCTAGTTGATCAAAACCACAAGGCCATCTTCAGGACAGAAGAAACTGGATAGGACCCTTAGGTCTGCGCAAAAAACAAACATTTAATAGACATAAGTTATGGGTGCAGGTTCAACAACATCTTTCGATGGATAAGGTATGACTCTTAATCAGATGGAAAGGCCAGAGGCACTTCCGTTAAATAGTGAAATAACACGCGTATCAAATCACCATGGTGCCAGTAGCTGCTAACAGCCATACTTAAACAGACACACAGTTCCATGTGCAATCAATTATAAACACATTCAGCACTTCAAAGCAAAAACAGACCAATGGGTGATCAATATGTTTATCTACAGCAACACATAACTCTGCACACTACCCCTTTTTATAGTAACTTCTACAACACACTCCTTTTAGGTAAACACGTCTTTATCCCCACTGAAATGAGATAAACTGTATCCCATTCCAATGAAACTCCGGTAATTCAATGAGCCCTCCTTTTAATATTGTAAGTGATATATTGTTGTCTTCTAATGGGATCCAACACTGCTCCTTCCAGTTCCACCAATGTGAGGGATAATTTTATTACTTTGCTCAAGGGATTGAGTTCATTCATACTACTCCATCTTTATACAGCACCATTGGCTCAGTCAACAGAGTGCATTTTGATTTTCATTACTCCCTTCTTTGTTTGTTGCTCTGTCACAGTGAAATCATGCAAAACAATAAACCATTTTCCCCATAGCTTATTCCAGTCAGTTGTTTAGTCTATGATCAGTCTCTCTCTGAAGGTTAAAGGACTCTTGGCACTCACCCAAAACCTTGGTATCATAGGGTCTGACACACCATTTTTCCAGATCATGAAGAAAGGCACCCACCTCTGGTCAGCAGTAATGCACAGAATGAACCCTGATGACGGCTGGAATGCCAGAAACCGGTCCTAGGATGCTTGTTTCCGGTCCAGGGAAGACATGGCTTGGCAGTTCGGGCTGGACTGTTCCCATGAGGCACAGGGTCAGACTGATTTGCATATGGCCATGTCTGAACTGGGGTGGTGGAGTGAGCTAAAGAATGATGATGGATTAAACCCAGATCAGTTGACTGGGGGTGAGTGTTTGATTGGCTCAAACGTTCCGTCCATCATCCCCTTTTGTATCGCTTTGTTCGCCCTAAGTTGGCGGGGGTATGCCCAGACGTGGGTCCCTTGCTCACTTTGCCACTGGATTCAAGCAAGCCTGGCTGATGACGGCTGGAATGCCAGAAACCGGTCCTAGGATGCTTGTTTCCGGTCCAGGGAAGACATGGCTTGGCAGTTCGGGCTGGACTGTTCCCATGAGGCACAGGGTCAGACTGATTTGCATATGGCCATGTCTGAACTGGGGTGGTGGAGTGAGCTAAAGAATGATGATGGATTAAACCCAGATCAGTTGACTGGGGGTGAGTGTTTGATTGGCTCAAACGTTCCGTCCATCATCCCCTTTTGTATCGCTTTGTTCGCCCTAAGTTGGCGGGGGTATGCCCAGACGTGGGTCCCTTGCTCACTTTGCCACTGGATTCAAGCAAGCCTGGCTGATGACGGCTGGAATGCCAGAAACCGGTCCTAGGATGCTTGTTTCCGGTCCAGGGAAGACATGGCTTGGCAGTTCGGGCTGGACTGTTCCCATGAGGCACAGGGTCAGACTGATTTGCATATGGCCATGTCTGAACTGGGGTGGTGGAGTGAGCTAAAGAATGATGATGGATTAAACCCAGATCAGTTGACTGGGGGTGAGTGTTTGATTGGCTCAAACGCTCCGTCCATCATCCCCTTTTGTATCGCTTTGTTCGCCCTAAGTTGGCGGGGGTATGCCCAGACGTGGGTCCCTTGCTCACTTTGCCACTGGATTCAAGCAAGCCTGGCTGATGACGGCTGGAATGCCAGAAACCGGTCCTAGGATGCTTGTTTCCGGTCCAGGGAAGACATGGCTTGGCAGTTCGGGCTGGACTGTTCCCATGAGGCACAGGGTCAGACTGATTTGCATATGGCCATGTCTGAACTGGGGTGGTGGAGTGAGCTAAAGAATGATGATGGATTAAACCCAGATCAGTTGACTGGGGGTGAGTGTTTGATTGGCTCAAACGTTCCGTCCATCATCCCCTTTTGTATCAGAATGAACCCCAGCACAACTTTATAGTGTTACATCTGATCTACGGAAACTATTGATCATTTTTGCCATTGGGTGCCTAAAGTGCTAGGTTCCACACTTCTAACTCTCTCTTGGTCTCCGGACATACAATCTATTTCAACACTGCTACAATGACAAATCAGAGCACTCACACCTCACCCAACACACACAATCTCTGTGTGAAAAATCTTCTTCAGTAGTACCTTTCAACCCTCACGAATACATACTTGCACACTGGAAATGTCTACGGTGATCACGCTTCCATAGGGACCTTTCTATGTAAAGTAATGCACTACCATTCATGACAGAGTTATTCTGGCAATTACATGGTCACAAAGTGACTCGTGGATTACACACATACTAGGCATTACACTAAGTGAATTAAATGTGCTAACAACGTACTATGCTAAGACAGTTGTGGCATTAAAGGGTCCAACTGTCTAAAGACTGTGGTCTAAAACATGACAACAACTTTCTAACAGTCCCTTGTAATTCATTGTGCAGCAAATAATAGTTCATTGTGATCAGCAGTCTTATAGTGGAACTTTCGTCTTTCTGCTGGACAACACAGGCATTACAAGGACATTGAAAAACATAAGTCTTCTGACACATTTTGGACCTAAATAAATCAGCTATTGGGCACAAGTGTGAGAAATTCACGCCAATGCTTGGGGTCACACCCATGGCAATACACCAATTGCAACGTTTAAGGGCATTAAAACTAAAACATTTACAAAGGTTGGGTGCATCATAGCATTTCTAAACACACATATAATCACACCACTTCTCAAAAAAACACACCTGACTCAACGAGGGTCTGAGAGTTGACCAATCTGAGCACTGCTGTTGTCATCTAGACTCTTGGATCTACCAGTGCCATCAACTGCAGAGATAAATCTATGGCTGTACTATGCTGGATCCCTGCCAAATAGCTTCCACCAATGACTTCTAGAGGCAGCACTGGATAACAGCGAGAACAATGATGAACAAAGACTTAGGAACAGATTTAGAGATTGTGGGTGGCTGAAAATCTTCAAATTCCTACAGGAAACTGTAAATATGTAGGGGAATCCACCAGCATAATTTCCTCCAACATATCATGCCAATGACATAGGAAAATTATTCTGTGGATTCTCCTCCCTATTCAGAGCCTACTCCAGAAATTGGGGGATTTTCAGTCACTAAAAAACTCCAAATCAGGCCCTGACATCAGGTTTTCTACAGAGACTGCATCATGTAGAATTCTGAAATGTGGCTTTCGCATAGAAAGAATCTTTTTTATCGCTGTTTCACATATTCTTGATACCATTAGTTATACCGATCAGCTCATTTGAGTTTTTTATACAATTATACAGATGCCTCGGAACTCATCCTACAGATCATACCTACAGCAAAGACAAACTGAAACCCGTTCGCTAATTGTTGATGAATGGATGGACCACGGTGGACTCAAGTTAAACCTTGCAAAAGGTGTCCAGTGATAGAACTTGAGTTGACTGAAATATGGTGTTAGGACAAAATATCGAGAAAAAATATCATGATACAAAAATATCACGTCAATAATAGGAATATCAAAGGTAAAAACTTTGTTTTAAGTGTTTTTTTTAAATATTGTTGTAAACATATCAATTTAGAAAATATCATTGTATGTAATATAGTTTGTGTTATTTTGTAAGTTATTTATTGTAGTGTGTTTCATTCTATGTGTTTATTGGTTTTTAAAATTTGTGTTTCTAGTAAGAATTCATTAATTATGAAATTGTTGAAATGTATGTTTTTAGTTGCATTAATGTAGAAAAATAATGGATTTTTAACTTTTTACCTGAGGAATACTGGGTTTTTAGGGGATAAGGGTAGGGACATTTTTAAAAAGTGGATATTTTAAAGTAAATTTAATGCTAATTATTTTAATGATATGCAAACTAATACTGTAAAATTCCTAAATTAATTTTGCTACAAAAATATTTTAAAAATAACTAATATTTATAATTAATTAAAATATATATTAATTATAATAGACGATGTTTTAGTGTAAACATTGAAATACATATTTAAATGAAAAAATCAAAATGAAAACAAATATTAAAATGAAATGTAATCAAGTAAATTATTTTCATAGTTTGGTTGATAAAAAATATTTTCTTTTTTTGCCGAAAAATATAATTCAAATATTTTTTACATTTATATTTTAGAAATTGGTGTTTTTTATTTTTATGATTGTGAAGTTTGGATTATGATTTTATTTTATGTTTCTAAGTTTAGGAATGGCAGTAAATAATTTAAAAAATACATTATTAATAGTGTTAAAACATTATTTTATAAATTAAAGTTTAGACATGAATATATAGGTTTGTAGTTTTGGTTATTGTGTTTTTTAAGTGAATTTTTGTATATTTTATATATTCTAAATTTTGTGAGAGTATGGAGTAATGACTGTGTATATAACATTTTTAGTTTGTAGTAAATTTCACCCCTTTAGTGTCCAACACCTTCTACAAATTGGGATAGATTGGAGTGGGAATAGCAAATGTCACCCCTTTAGTGTCCAACACCTTCTATCAATTGGTATAGACTGGAGTAGGAATAGCAAATGTCAGCCCTTTAGTGTCCAACACTTTCCCCAAATTGTTTTAGTTTGGAGTTGGAATAGTAAATGTCTCCCATTTAGTATTCAACACTTTCCCTGGATTGGAGTGGGAATAGTAAATGTCACCTCTTTAGTGCCCAACGCGTTCCCCAAATTGTTTTAGATTGGAGTTGGAATAGTAAATGTCACCCATTTAGTTTCCAACACTTTCCCCAAATTGATATAGATTGGAGTGGGAATAGTAAATGTCATCCCTTTAGTGTCCAACACCTCCTTCAAATTGGTATGGATAGGAGTGGAAATTGTAAATGTCACCTCGTTAGTCTCCAACACTTTCCTCAAATTGGTAAAGATTGGAGTGGGAATAGTAAACGTCATCCTTTATGGTCTAACAATTTCTCCAAATTGTTTTACATTGTGTCCTTATGATAAGAGAGCCTGGGGGAAATACCAGTTGCTACTCTAATGATCCTGTTTGGATAACATTGGTGTGTCTTCTACTAAACCTGGCAATTCCAAGAACTGGACGAGGTGGACTTACTCACGTAATGTGACATGCTTCATCATAGGCCACCTCGTCCCACCCTGGTAAGGTGGCACTACCAAGGTGGACTCCACCTCGGGCTAGGCTATCCAGAGGGTGTTGTTAGATACAAGTCTTTTTTCTGGATAACTTGGGTCCAATTATTTTGCTAAAAATATCTCGGGGTATACCACAAAAGTATCCTTTTATTAAGGTGGTACCCTGGGAATAATTAAAACGTACTATAAGATATTCACAGGGCTAGTAAGTGAATGCTATGATCCATGCATACCTGTGGATTAAACCAACATGTTTCTGCCCTTTTTAAAGACTAAATGGTCTAGGGCATTCATCAGGGTTATTGTCTGGGGTCCTGACCTTAATTTAAAGTGAGGGTAAGACATTTGTTAATAAAAACTGAGGGGTCTTTCCTCTCTGAAGGTAAATACCTCTATATTATACCTTTGGGGGGAAAAAAACAAGAAGGAGATTTTGCAGTAGCATTAGATATGTCAGGCATGTTACTGGTGTTAACACCTGGATCTTCCTTACCACACTTCCAACCTGTGGTGCAGTATCCTAACAGTTGCGGCCTTTTAAATAAACATATATATTTTTATATTAACACAACCAAAGTGGCTCTCGTGAGACAAAAGCACACACAAACACGAGACGAGGACACACGTGAAAAAGAAGGAACCCATGCTTATTTAGCGTATCCATGTGCAACTTTACCTTGTGCCCGGGGACGTTTTGCTTCGTGGTCTGTTGCGGGGGGCATCTCCTATAGTCACACACTGAAATATTGAAAATGAACAAAGAAATTGATTAAGACGCAAATCAGATGTGTCAAGGTACCTGTTCCCAGAAGAATGGATATGCCCATAATCTTACTGAATGCAAAAAAACACGTCCCTGGGGAAGGGGGGTTTTACACTTACTTTGTCAAGGAGAAATGGCCGCTTTAATCCTACCCGTCCCAACAGCCGTCTGGTGGAATAGGGGGCCTGCTCCATGCACGTGCATTTAACATGCTAAGCAGGATGCAGACAAAGATGGTTTCATGTATAACACCTACCGGTACTTCCGACGTTGAAATAAGGTACCTCCCATTATTGCAGCATAAGCATTAGTGCCCGTGCCTGCAGGCCAACGAAACTGTCAAAGGGGCGTGCATTGCCCAGTGAAGCTGTCCCTCCTATGAGTGGAGGTTTTACCTGAGGAGGAGCCTCTCTTTACTGGTGTGCATGGGTTTGTGCGCGTCGTTGCGGATCTAAAGAGGGAAGTAAAAAGGACAAATTTCCATTAGTGAGGCTTACCATACAGCATGAGGGATTTTGGAAGGAAGGGGCCTTCGTGTGCGGCCGCGCAACAGCACGACCGTATGACCTCATCAAGGTGTGTTGGGAAATGTAGTTTTCCATGCCAATAAAGTTAAAAACAGTAAAAAAAGGACAGAAAAAGGGGGGCCATCGGGGATTTTTTGAGAAGCCTGGGGCCCCACATGTCAATGCGCCAGAGACAAAACATCAGGTGACAGACGGGGGCCCAAGGGCAGGTGATTCACATACTCTGTTGTCCGTGTCCTGAGAAAGGGATTATGGGGATTTGTAGTTAATAGGGACACTGCCCTAAAGATAGCCATATCAGACACCTGTTGTTTATGCAGTGGTGTCGAATGTGGAATTATCGACCTACAGAGGTCCAGTGGATAGAGACACTGCCCTAAAAATAGCCATATTAGACACATGTTGTTTATGTAGATGTGTCGGCTGTGAAATTATCGGCCTGAAGAGGCCCAGGGGATGTCGTCATTCAGGCCCTGGGTGTCCGTTCTTAAGCGGAATATCCAGAGTTGTTCATATTTCAGAAGGGCCCTGCTCATGTCAGCATTCTAATTTCTCAATGAAATACAATTTGATATTATTTGCAGTGTGTTTGTGGTTCCGAAAATGTCTGGTAAGCTTTGTGTTATCTTTCATGAACGTTATCGTGCTTCTGTGATCCGTATTCGTATCTTCCTCGTTGTCATGTCCATATATTGGAGGTTGCATGGGCATTTCAAGGCATAGATGATGTGATTAGAATTACAATTCATGAGATGTTTGAGTACCCAAGGGGTTGTCAGTGCAAGCTCCACTGTTTTGCACTTTTTTGTGAACTGGCATACTCCGCAGTAACCACAGGGTTTATAGTCTGTAGGATTTTTGAATGAAAACATTGGTCTTTCGGCTCCTGGAATTGAGAATACCCCAATTCTTCTTTACCAGTTTAGTAACTAGCTTGGAATTGGGATGGAAAGTAGTCACACAGATCGGCCTTGGTTCCCATGGCTTTTTTGTATGAGTGTAGGAAGGCATCTCTGTCGTTATTCCTGGCTCATTTCCTTGCTTTTGTAATGGTGCTTTCTGGACATTTGTTTTCTCTTAGTTTATTGCTCAGCATTTCCGTATGTTCCTTGAATTTTTCCACTTCTGTGCAGTTTTGTCACAGTCTGAGGAACTGTCCAATAGGTAGCTCTTTCTTGAGGGACCGGGGTGAAAGCTTTCAAAACATAGAAGGCTATTTTTATCCGTTGGTTTGCAATAAACCTCAGTTTTTAGGATTCCTCCATCCAGATATATTCTTAGATCTAAAAAGGGTATCTCCGCCGCGCTGAGTGGCATCGTGAATCTCAAAAAGGGGTTCAAGCTGTTGATCCATGTGTTAAACTAATTTGCTTCTTCCCTGGTGCCTCTCCAGATCACCAGGATATCGTCAATATATCTCTTCCACAGTCTTATTTGACTCATGTATGGGTTGTCATCATCATAAATATATTATGATTAAAAATTATGGAGTGCTCCCCATGGAAGTACCAGGAGTCTGTAGATAGAAATTTCCTTCATCCTCAAACACATTCCTAGTAAGGACCATGCGAGCACAGTCAAGGATAAAGTCTGCCGGTGTCATATTGTTCTGCTGTTTTCGCACTAGGAGTTGTTCTATCACTTCTAGTGTAGACTCTTGAGGTATATTGGTATATAAAGATTCTACATCTAGAGTGAGTAGAAGGTCCATTCCTGAGTCAAAGGTCATTTTCTTCAGTTTGTTCAAAATATCCTTTGTGTCTTTTAGATAGGAGGGCATTTCCGTCATTAGTAGTTTCAGAAAAAAAGTCAACAAATTTTGATAAAGATTCTAGAGTTGAACTTATGCCAGGTACTATCAGGCATCCGGGTGGAGGATGTCTGTTTTTGTGTACCTTTGGCAGGATGTAAAAATCAGGTATTTTAGGGTCTTTTTCAATGAGAAAGCACGCCTCCTTCTCTGTTATCCAACCATTGTCTAGGAACCTCTTTACCAGAAAAGGGATTTCTTCCACAATCTCTGGGGTGGGGCTCCTCATCAGTTTCCTATAGTGTGGGGAGTTACCTAATAGTTTAAGGCATTCAGTGTGGTACATTTCTTTCAGCATCACCATTGTGCCACTCCCCTTATCTGCAGGTTTTATGATCACTGTGTTGTCCTGTCTCAGCTCAGACAGGGCATCTTTTTCTGCCCTGCTGAAGCTGTTAAAGACCTTTTGCCTGTTCTATTGCAGGGAGTTAAGTCCTAAGTTAATCACCTGTTTGAAGGCTGCCACTTCCGGTGGTAACTATTGGATGGTGGGGTGAAAGAGGATTTGTTGTGGAGGCCTGTGCTGTTCTCCATTTCCCTGTCTACGTTTTCTGCCTCTTGGGTTGAAAAAAGACTTGTAGTCTGATTTTGCGAAAGAATTCCGCCATTTGTATTTTCAATGTGAATGGGTCATCTCTAGGTGTAGGGATGAAGTCAAGGCCTTTGTTAATGACTTGTTTCTGGGTTTTTGTCAATACCTTGGTGCTTAAATTAATTATGCTGTCCGTAGTTGTTTGTCCCTGGTTGGGGTTCCTTGGCGTTTGTCCATTGTTCTTGTTCGGGGTTTTTCCAGGACACTCTGCTGTCCTTGTTTTTCCATCTTCCTCTCCCATGGCCTCTTTCTAAAAAAGGTGGGTGTGGTGTTGGTTGCCAAGGGAAACCTGGTTGTGGTGGATATTGTGGAAAACCATAGTGTGGCGACCCCCCATTGTGGTGTGTAGAAAGCACCTTGGTTGTAAGGCTCTTTAGGTATGGGGTTTTGTCTATAGTTCTTTCTTCCTCTGCCCCTTCTGTTGCTGTTATCTGAAGATCTGTCCGATGATCTGCTAGATGAGTTACTGCTATCCTCCGATGTGAAGGAGGAATCGCTCTCTCTCCTGACATAACCCTCCCTGGAGTATGGATATACTTTTTCGTGGGAGAATTTTGTCAGGTCTTTTAGAAATGTATTAATCTTGGATTGTGTGAGAAAGTCTTTGTATTCAGTTAAACTTTGTTGACTTCCTCAAGTTTCTTTTACAGGTACGGGCACTAATGCTTACGTGGCAATAATGGGAGGTACCTTATTTTGATGTCAGAAGTACCTTGACACATTTGTGTATTGTTTTTAAAAATATGTTTATTGATTTTGTAAATAACAATGACCTTACACAGCAACATTTCAGATATAGTTTCACACATATCTCAAGTAGTAATGGGAAACGAATAAAGTCAGGCAGTAACCCAATCTATTTCAAACAACCAAGCCCAAAATCACCTCCCCTCATGTGCCATCAATGGTTTTGCTTATTTGATATAATCATAATGTAACATTCCCTAAAGAGTCAGTCACCTCTCGGATACTCCCAACCAAGCACCTGGGCGTCACTCAGCCGGGTTCAGTAGATTGGTCAGCTTAATCAGATGGTCCTCCCATTGTTCCATGAGGCTACACCTCCCGTCCCTAGCCCTTGTGTCAGCTCTTATCAAGAGTTCTGCTGTTGCCCATCGACCCACATCCGTTTGCCATGCTGTAACGGAGGGGGCTGTTGTCACCTTCCAGGACATGGCAATGCAATGTTTCGCTAAGATAAGAGCCAGACCCTCAAAGCACACCAAGTGTTTTTTTCTTTTTTGTTATCGCGCGCCTGCATTAATTGATGCAATGAGTTGTTGGATCACAAGGCAGAACAGAATCTGTGATAGTGGAAATACAAGAGGTCACCGACCACGAGTAATCCGAGATCACTTGACATGTCCACACCATATGAACGAAGTCTGCTTCAACTGGTTGACATCTGGGACATTGTGTACTCGCACCAGGGTACATCTTGCCTATTCTGTCAGGAGACAGGTATGTGTGATGCAGATAATTAAATTGTGTGAAGCGGAAACAAGCATTCAGCGGAATCAATTTGAGGGAACCAAGACACCTCTGCCAGACAGCGTCGGCAATTCTATGGCCAATTTATCTTCCCAACATTCCTTGAGGGTATGAAGGCAGGGATCTAGAGGATCTCGATTCTGTGTGCCATATATAACAGATATAGTGTGCCTAGTGTTCGTAATGGTCAGCATCAACGCCAGCGGTCCGGCCACCCTCGACAGAACTCTCTCAAAATTCCACATTCTACCAGCCACCTCTCGGAGGGCCAAATATAACAGAAACTGTCCGAAGCCTAGGTTGCCACCCTCCATCAGATCTTCGAATGTTCACAATCTGCCCTTCATTACCATCCATGTCCCCCCATGTTGTGTATCCCGCAGCGATCCAGATGTCCCCTGAACGAAGAGCCTGCAGGGACCTACAAAGTGGCGGTTCGCATAAGGGTAGGCATGGCACCAACGCACCCCTGTATGCCCGTGATGAATATATTTCCTTCAGCACCATACTGCCACCTTCGCTAGGACATTGGGTACTATGCAAAAAGAGGGAGACGTCAGAAACCATCCAAGTAACAAGCCTTCCCCGAGATCAAGGCCCAGCAGGTACCATTTGGGACAAGACTTAACATGAAGCCAATGCAGCGGCCACTGAAGTTGAGCGGCAGCGTAAAAAAACTCAGAGGCACCCAGGCCCCCCATCTCCAATGCCGGAGTCATCCATTCAAAATCAGGGAACCCAGTAGACATTGCAATTCCTGAAAAAAAGGTTTCTTAAGTAGTGCTGCAAAGAAATAAAGAAGACAGGGGAGTATTAACATCTTCGCTATGGCCATCCTACCCATAGGCAACAGTGGTAACTGCGTCCAAAAGGGCAGTGAGTGGCGGATGGAAGTGAGCGCCTTACCAAGGTTAACGTCTATCAGATCTTGTTCTAGATGGTATACATTGATCCCCAAGTATTTAAAGGTATCATGAGCCCACGGGAGGGGTGAACACACATCCAGGTCCCGCAATGGCACGGGAGTCTGCAACAATGGAAAAAGACACGACTTCCCCAAGTTGATCCAGAGTCCAGTTATTCGGCCAAAGTCGTCCAGAGCCGACATGATCGACGGTAAGATCGATGGGTCTGCCCTCAGATAAATCAGAGTATCATCGGCATACATAGAAACTATCTGGGAGCGGTCTGCAGCCCTATATCCCCATGCAATCGCCCATTTCCGTAACAGACAGGCCAGAGGTTCCATGGCCAGGGCGACAGGGGGCAGCCCTGTTGAGTGCCTCGTTCAATGGGGAAGCTGTCCGAGATAACATCACCAGTGCGTACCCTGGCCAAGGGAGCAGTATAAAGGACCCGAATCCATGTGCAGAATCTCGGGCCGAACCCCAGTTTCAGCAGTACCCCCTGTAGATAGGCCCATCCCATGGTGTTGAAGGCCTTCTCTATATCCAAGGAGGCCACCCAGCCTTGAGTGTCTGTCCTATGTGCCCAATCCATGACATTAGACAATCCATTCTGATCTGAATGGATCACTGTGTATATCATCAGGGTCAGCCTGTTCACCAGCACCTTCCCCAACACTTTATAATTAAGATTTAGAAGTGATAATGGGTGGTAGGATGCCACATCTAGTGGGTCCGTTCCGGGTTTCGGGAGTACTGTGATCAGAGTTAGTCGCATACTTTCTGGCAGGCTACCACACTCCAGGGCTCGTTCATATAGAGCCAAGAACTGTGGTGCCACGAGGGTGCGATATGAAGTATAAAATTCAATCGGTAGCCCATCAGTACCAGGCGCTTTACCCCAAGCTATGTGCTTAATGACTGAGACCTCTTGAAGAGTCAGCGGTTCGTCTAACTCTTGCATCAGAAGTGGATTGAGAAGAGGAGTCTCCAGGGGCTGTAGATAAGTGAGGATCGCCTCGGGTGTCACACCTAGCTGAGTCTGATGCAATTCCCTGTAATACATTTCAAATTCTTTATTGATGTCTAATTGAGCATTCACCAAGTGGCCTGCACGGGATCGAATAACTCCTATAGTGGTACATGGGCGTTCGAATATAGGCACCCATGCCAATAATCCACTTGCCTTATCACCTAATTCATGTTGTCGTTTGGTATGTTCTTTGAAGTCAAAAATGGCTAGCAGTCTGGACAAGTCCCTATAGTCTGCCCTAATGCCCGCCAGTACCAGGAATGTGGTTGGATCAGACACCCAGTCTACCTCAGCTAATCTCAGCCTACCCTCGAGGCCTAGCATTTCCCTCTGTATAGTGCGTCATATACCATATTGTGTGGCCATGCACACACCCCTCATCACCACTTTGAATGCATCCCATTTAACCTCTGCAGTAGAAGCAGACCCTTCGTCTACGAAAAATATCTATCAATGTGTTCCCCTATGCTCGTCCGGGACACTGTGTCCTCCAGTGCCTGGGGCTGCAGGCACCAGATAGGTATGGAGCCGCGAGTCGCCAGAGGATACGATGTTAATAGCGCTGGATGTATATTATGCTATAGTTTCTGAAAATGCACATGTATGTCCTTGTTCTGGATACATTGGAAGCAGTGATTAAATAAAAACAAGATTTAAAAAAAAAAAAGGTATGGAGCCGCGAGGTCTCCCCCAATGAAAAGACACCAACAGAGGAGAGTGTTCAGACACTGTCCGTCCCAGATATTCTGCCCGCCCACATTTATTCACTAGCGGCCCGGTGCTGAAGACCAGATCTATTCTCGTATGAAGGGCATGTAATGCAGAGTAATGGGAGTATTCACGCTTATGTGGGTATAACATGCGTCAAACATCCAACACCTGCACTTTCTCAGTCCACTGTTGCAGATGTTTGGTAATGTTGTGGGACTGTGCTCCCGGAACAGGAGGGGTGGATCTGTCTAGGTGCAGGTCTGAGACACAATTAAAGTCTCCGCACCAGAACATAGGCAAGTGGGAAACAACCGTTACAACGCATGCATTACAACGCATGCTTTTACCCTGCATGCCATTACAACGAAAATGGCTTGCTGTAGGGGGTATAAGGTGTTGGATTTAACTCCAACACCTTCCCTACTGTTGCACAGACTGGAGTTGGAATAGTAAATTATACTATTCCAAACTCCAGCGCACCACGACAGCAAGTCGGGGTAAAAAATTGCGTTGTAACGGCATGCGGGGTAAAAGTATGCGTTGTAACATCATACAACCTAGGCGAGTGCGCTCAATGAAGAAGAGTACTGCCAGGGTGAAGGGCTCCCTATCTAATGTGCCCTCCGCAATAACATACTGGACGTCAGGGTCAATCAAGGTGTGTTCCGAAACAAATGAAACTCCCGGTGCAACCCATAAAAGAACCCCCCCTAGCATAGGCAGAGTAAGGGGTGCTCAGTACAAAGCCTCGCCAGCGTTTGTGCCATTTTAGGAGCTCCCCAGCAGTTAAATGTGCTTCCTGTAAGCACGTGATACAGCATTCAGGAACTGACAAATTTTATCATCTGGACCCAATTCAAAAACCACAACAGTACCTAATACGGTGGGTGAGTTTAAACCAATCTTACCGTTTTGCTCATCCTAATCATTCTTTCTTGGCGATGAATCTTTATAAGTTAATCAGGGTTTGGCAAATAATATCAGAATTTCAACGGAGGAATAATCATTTCATATAACTAGATCAATGACACTAATAATGACAAACTCATTGAAAGTTTAAAATGTTTATCTAAATAAATGTGAAATGCTCATCAAGTACAATACAGCTCGAATCATAAGTCATCACACAAGGAAACAAATCATTCAGTAAATATAATAGTGGTTATACATCTCATATGTCAGCGCAATGAGTGAGTGGATAGGCGTAGAGACAAAAGGATAGTAAATATGTCATTTGCAATCAGTTATGCAAATTCAGAATACCATACTAACCAAGGTTCAAGAAATCTGGAAAACTACCCTCTGGCCATGAGAGTAAGTAAAACCCCTTATAAGAGTTAAGGAGCAAAGTTAAAGAGTCAGGTTCAACAGAACAGCAGCCAGCCCATAGATTTAGGAAACAGCAACACAGCTATCTCCTCTCGCAAAGTAAAGTAAAAATGCACCTTCAACCCACCCCCTTTCTACAACTAGTTATACTCTAAACTCACAAAAGTCCAACCCCTATTCTATCCACCCCACATAGAGAAAAACATCTTATTGGCTAAAACAAGGAGTGTCTGTATCACACCACTTTTGTCGTGACTTGAATTTCAACGCGTCTTTGTTATGAACTATATACGTCAATCAGCCTTCAGTAGTAGAACTTCCATATCTATCTTCCGTGACTTGCACATAATCCTCATTCAGGCAAAAGTATCAAACTTCGGAGGAAAATGTCCTCAAGCCTGCTCATTGGAGGAAGTTCTGCTTTGGTTGTATTCATTGTTTCCTCCACACAACCTTGACCATCATCAGTGGCACGCAAGAAACAGCTTGCAGCATCCACTTTTCCCTTTCTACATTTTAAAACATCCCATGTTAACTCTAAAATATCTCTCGGGCCTTCTCTGCAAAGCTACAGACTATGCTTCTAGGAAAGACAAACATATTAATTTTCACTTTATAAAACTCTATTTTCAAACACACTTTGAACATTTTCATTTATTTTCTCTTTCTCTATGCGCTGCACATTTTCTTATTTATTAGTGAAAAAGAAACTCTTGATTTTTTTTTGTCTTATATTCTACATTAGTTATGTGCATCTACTTTGCGGCCTACTCTGATATCCCAGCACGCACTTGCGCAGTTTTTTATTTTTCCCCTTTTAATCTTATTATTATTAGTTTCACAGGTTTCTTGATTAGTATTTCATCAAACAAAAAGTTTCAATCCGAGCTGGTTTTATTTCGTGAAAACCCTGCTCCATCAATCCCCCCTTTGATGGCGACTTAAGCCATCATAAAACACAACCCAAAAATCTGATTGTCATCATTTATACTACTTAAAAAGCAGTAGTTCTCTTTTGTTTCAGCATAACCCCATCTATATCTTTTACTAGTCCATAGTAACTTCCTCTTCCTTCTTCCAATTCTATCTCTTCTCTTTTTCTCTTCCTTGATCTCCGTTTAATATCCAGTGTTTGTGTCTCGCATTTGCAACACTTTTATATTACCATCAGTATTAGTATTCCTGTAGCTACTGCAATTATAGGCGTTAATATTTTTCCTAATAGGCTATTACCAAAGGTAGAAAACCAGTTACCCACTGAGGAGAAACCCTTACCAAGTCTCTCCCAAGCACCATCAACCTTCAGTTCAGTTAAATCTTCTTGCAAATGTGTAATATTCTTAATAGATCCCTCCAGACTCTTACTTTTGTCAGGGATATAAGTACAACACTGCTGGATTTTCAGCATGCTACAGACTCCGCCCTCTTTCACCAATAATGCATCAAGAGCAAGTCTATTTTGTAAACCCATAGACCTTATAGCAATCATTTCAGTATCGCTCATCAAAAACCCACCAGCAGTATCTGTTGATAAACGATCAACCACTGTAGACAATTTGTTAATTTTATGTGAGTTAAGAATTACCCCAACTGAAGGTATCAATGCTCCAAATATATCACCCACAATTTCTGCAGCACTTATTCTTCTTTTATTCCGTGTTAATCCATTCTTTATTGCATTGATTCCATGATTTTTATCCAAATGATTCATCCAACTCGATAGGCGGTGAGGGCTAGGAGGTGCGCGCACTGGTGTGTAATACCGGTTACTCGATTAGGTAGTTCATCCACGCTCAACTTTCAATGGTCCCACCGCTACTGGTCCACTAATCAACAAGAATTCATAACCTATCCTGAAAGGAGCGCCTCGGTTCACAATGTTCACAAATCTATTATTCAAGTAATGGTTTCGTGCAAAAAAAAGGTTCATAGGCAGTCTTTGATGAATTTCAAACTCTGTGGTTTATTTAAAAAACCTTTCAAATTGTTAGATACACACAATATAGTAACAAATCAATCAGCCAACGCATTTCGTCCACACTTGGACATCATCAGGGCTCCAAATTATGTATTGATAATCTGCTCCGAATTTCGTGTTCCATCCATCCCATTAATGAGGAAGTTTTCTGACTAGTAGCGCATTCAAATCCAGCGCGCCTTCTCTCCCGGCTGGTTCAATAAATCCCGCTTTTTTTGCACGAAACCATTACTTGAATAATAGATTTGTGAACATTGTGAACCGAGGCGCTCCTTTCAGGATAGGTTATGAATTTTTATCCAAATGGTAAACTTTAGGAAAAACTATCCTCATATAACAACACCCATACCAATGTGCAGGCAACCTATAATAGGCATTCTTACCACACACATAATATATTCCAGGGAAAACAGGATCCGTACCACCTCTTATTTCCCATCCTCCCGTAATTATAAAAACAATCATATTAACCGGAACCAATGAAATAATTGTTAAAATCTGTTTTTAATCTAAGTAAGCAAACCTTCCCCTATGATGCCAACCCAGAGTCATTGCAGCATATGTCTCACCCTTCTTATAATCACCTTCTCTGAAAGCCCATGGAGGTACACAGGACTTTTGCTCAGCAGCCTTTTCTTTAAAACTCTGTCTTCTATCTTCTACTAAATTTATAAACTCAATCTCTTCTTGTCGTAAACTACATGTTAAGTTATTACGATGTGCATATACAGTATCTATTGTTTTAGTCGTATGGAAAAACTCACCCATCTACTCTGCATTTTTCACACTATTTACCCTGTTCATATTCTTTCTAATTGGCACTTCAGAAAATACCAAATCATAGTTCGAATAATAATACTGTAAATTACCCTTCTCATAAAATAAACTGGTTAGTACACTACATGAAACACCATATGTTAAAGGTAAGTGATGATAGGTCACTCCCTCAGACACAGACGATGGTAATTGCATGCACACAACAATCTCTTGCATCCATAGTATCTACGTATTCATACAAGTAAATAGTAAAATCATTTAACGAAAAATCATTAATTGAATTATTTTGATGATATTTATTATCACTTGTTATCTTTTCCATATTAGTTTGTGGTTCTTCTTTAAGATTACCCACGTCGACTTTTTCACTCAACACAGTATTAGTAACATTATTTTTAGTAGGGTACATAAAATAAGGCACAGCAACAATTAATGTTAACCAAACAAACATTAGTAGTATAACACTTATAAAGCAAGCATTAATACATCTACATTTAAAACTTTGATTTTGATATCCAGTCTCTAGTAAATTTGCCTTTGCCATTTTCGTAGAAAAATAAAAAAATGTAAAAAAATAAAAAATTAAACTAAAAACTAGTAAAAAATAGTGTATAGTGTATCCAAGCACTTCCTAAGTCTTCTTGCTTCACCCCTCTCTTTTAAAAAAAAATATCTTCACAGCCTTTTAATTCAATTCCACCTTAGTTTTCCACACTCTTCTGAGTTATTTTTCAATCTTTTGTACCCAAATTTTTGACACAGTTCATTTAGGGTGGCTCATAACAGTTTTTGTGACTCGACTCTGCAACAGTCTCTTCTCCACATTGATCTGTATTTTCAACTGTTTCAGTCACCACATATGTCCATTCAGGTGCTGTGTACTTCTTGTTCGGAACGCTTGCTCTTTTTGTTCTTTGAACTGTATGTTCTTCAGAGTCACTCTGTTCAGTTTGACTCTAAACTTCTATTATTGTGTTTGGATATTTTTCTTTCAGAGTGTATTTCAGTCTCTTCACTCCCTTTGGCCATGTATCATCTTTTCTTGCCTTTTTCACTTGCACGGTTACACCGGATTCAAGACTATGTTCACGGGTTCTTTTGTTTGCCTCTTTTGCACTTCTTGAATCAAATTTTCTCCATCATCGGCATTGACAACAGTCTTACGAGACCCAGTAGCTGGTGCCCACTTTATTCGACTTTGCTCAGGCTCATGCCCTCCTTGACTCTCAGCATGTTCTTGCTCTTCTTCTTCTGGTTTTTCAAGTGGACTTGGGACTCTTCTTGTGTGACTTGCAGGAATCCAATTCGGTAAGCCACCACACTTCACTGCTGTCGTTGTTACCAGTATCACTTGGTATGGCTCATGCCAACGTGGTTCCAAACACAACTTTCTCACATGTTTCATCACCAGAACCCACTCTCCTGGACTTAGGTCATGTGCTTGTTCTTGCTGTGTTGTGGTTGCAACTTCTCCAACCTGATGAGACACAGAATGCACCACATCAGCCAATCCTTTGCAATAATCGAGCACTAGATCATCAGTTATATTCATCAATTGATTCGCTGGGACTAATGGCTGCCTCATTGTTCTCCCCATAATCACTTCATGAGGTGACAGTCAAGTCTTTTTATCAGGAATACTTCTCAGGCTCATCAAAACCAAAGGTAAAGCATTTGGCCATTTTAGTGCTGTGGATGCACATACTTTTGAGAGGCTTGACTTAATAGTGCCATTAATTTGCTCGACCATGCCTGAAGCTTCTGGTCGATAGGCACAATGTACTTTTTGCTCAATTTGCAATGCTGCACAAATCATCCGAATTATTTCATTATTAAAATGTGTACCTTGATCTGTTTCTAAAGAGACTGGAAATCCAAATTAGGTATTATCTCTCTTAGTAGCAATTTAGCAACTGTTAGACTATCATTTAGTCTTGTTGGATAAGCTTCTACCCAACGAGAGAACAGACAAACCACAACCAACACATAGTTCAGACAATTACATAAGGGTAGTTCTATAAAGTCTGCTTGCAGTCTGGTAAATGGTCCTGCTGCTTTTCCAATTCGTCCCCAACTGACAACTGTCTTTCTCCCTGCATTTTGCTGCTGGCAAGTTATACACTTCTGGCAAAGACTCTCTGCAATG
The DNA here is from genome assembly GCA_963921515.1 of Calotriton arnoldi. Classification (NCBI taxonomy): domain Eukaryota; kingdom Metazoa; phylum Chordata; class Amphibia; order Caudata; family Salamandridae; genus Calotriton; species Calotriton arnoldi. The sequence continues at coordinate 1,417,993 of CAWUFW010002554.1, read as the reverse complement.
ACTCTAAACTTTGGGTTGTACCAAGACTGCTTAAAAAGCCTGATCATAGCATCTCTCCCTACATGTGTCAAGCCATGATACATCCTTGCCATCTGTGATAGCAGGCTATCTGGCATTATTGGTCTCCCATCTGTGTACACCCACACTTCATCCTCTGCTCTGCGTGTACAACCTGCTTTAATCCATGTTTCCTTTTCCTCCTCATTAGCTTCTTCCTGCAACTGTCTAACTTCTTCCCATGTTTCCACAGAAGAGAACATTAGATGACAATTTGTATCAGATTTTTGCGTTTCTTTGTTTATTGAAATAGAATGTTGAGCACAGAATCGTGCAACTTGATCAGCATACCGGTTACCACTCGTCTCATAGTCGTTTCCAGATTTATGTGCCGAACACTTAACCACTGCAATTTCTTTGGGCATTTGTAATGCAACTAGCAAATCCTTCACGTTATCACTGTTCCAGATTGGTGAACCCGATGATGTCAAAAACCCACGTTGCATCCACAATTGTCCAAAATCGTTCACCACCCCAAAACCATATTGACTATCAGTGAATATGGTTACTCTCAGATTTTTGCCAATTATACATGCTCTGGTCAAAGCCACCAGCTCGAAAATTTGAGCAGAACTTATTCCCTTCAAGCATGAAGCTTCAAGAACCATAGCCACTGTACAAACTGCATAAGGAGCACACAGTGTGCCCTTTTCATCTCTCAAGCACGATCGATCCACAAACATCACACAATCCGATTCTGGCAATGGTGTGTCTTTTATATCTGGTCTTGGCTTTGTACACAGTTCAGTCACATCCAGACAATCATGATCTGCTTCCTCCACCACTTCCTCACAATTTGGACTTGGTAACAATGTAGCTGGATTCAAATTTGTACATCTTGTCACAGTCACATTCTCTGCTCCGAGTACCATGTCAATCGACTACTCGTAAGATGTTGTGTTCTCGTTCGTGTCAACAAAATCTCAACAGAATGTGGCACATAGACTCTCAATTGATGTCCCATCACAATCGATTCACTCTGCTCCAAACTCACACAAGTAGCAGCCACTGCTTTCAAACATCCTGGCAATGCTGCAGACACTGAGTCCAAAGTAGCAGAAAAGTATGCCACTGGATGTCGTGCCATTCCATGTGTTTGAGTTAGGACTGAAAGGGCACATCCATCTTTTTCACAGCAGAATAGTGCAAAGTCCTTACTGTAGTCTGGCATTCCTAATGCAGGTGCTCGACAAAGGCTGTCTCGCAACTCTACAAATGCCCTCAAACATTCTTCACTCAGTTCAATTGGATCAATCACATCTTCATGTGTCAATCTCTGTAATGGCTTGGCTGTCAGTGAAAAACCACTGAGCCACTGTCTGCCGTATCCAACCATACCCAAGAATATCCGAACTTCCTTCTGTGTTCTGGGAGGTCCCATTTTTAAGATCACAGCTATTCGATCTTGTGATACTTTCCTGACTCCTTTTTCAATTTTGTGTCCCAAATATTGAACCTCTTTTAGACAAAATTGCAACTTAGCTGGTGACACTTATTGCCACCTACTCCCCAATGGTTCAGTAGAGCAATTGTATCTGTCACACATGCTTGTCTTGTTTTTGATGCAACAAGTAAATCATCTATATACTGAACAAATACTGATTCTTCTGGCATTACCAATGACTCCAGATATTTTTCAAAATCTGATTGAAAATTGAGGGACTCTCTGTATACCCTTGAGGAACTCGGCACCATGCCAAAACACGGTCTCCGAACCGGAATGTAAAAGGATATTGGCTATCCGGATGTAAGGGTATCGAGAAAACCGCTTGACACAAATCAATCACTGCGAACCATTCCGCATCACAAGGAATTTAGTAAAGAATCACTGCAGGGTTTGGCACTATAGGACAACAAGGTATCACAATCTTATTCACTTTCCTCAGGTCTTGAACTATCCTAAATTCCCACTCGGTCTCTTAATCCCCATGATAGGTGAATTACAAGGACTCCCTAGTATTTCTCTCAAAATGCCTTGCTCGATTATTTGTACAATTACAGGCGTCACTCCTGCAATAGTCTCAGAACTCATTTTGTACTGTGGTGTTTTTGGAAATTCTGCACCTTGTTTAACTGAAATTTGAATAGGATCAACTCCTTTCATCAATCCGATGTCTTTCCGTGTAAAATCCCACACATCAGTCATCACTGTGCCTCTCAACTCAACAGGAAAATTCTTTGGTGTAAATAAAGGATACAATCCATTCACTTCTGTCCCTTGCCAACATTACTTTGAATGCAACATCCTCATCTGGCGTTTGAAATGCAATACCATCTGGTGTACATTAGATGGTGCAATTCATCTTACACAACAAGTCCCTACCTAATAGGTTTACTGGACTTGTATCACACACCACATATCAATGTAAATCCCTAAACTCTCCAATGTGTACCTTCATTGGTTTTGTCACTGGAGTTTTAATTAGCTGATTTGAAACAACAACAACTTGGATAGTATCTCCAGAGAGGGGTAGGTTTGGGATTTCCACAGTTCTCACAGTGGAACGGGTAGCACCAGTGTCTACAAGGAATGTAACAACATTACCTTCAACTTCTCTATCCACAAAAGGACCACACTGATCTACCTCTAGGGATGCACCAAGCACGCACTCCTCCTCCCCTCTCAGGCATAGTCATTGAGATGCATCTGAATCACTCTCCTGGCACTGCAACCAGTAATGTGAAGCCATTTGTACATTGTGATTATTACCAACTTGCTCTCCTGCGGGGAAACCCACATTCGCACTGTATGTTTGTACCTGAGCATTCACATTACCTGGCATCGGGGCTTGTGGTATCTGCACTTGTGTAACTACCTGTTGTTGCTGCTGTTGATTCCTATTCACTTCATTCTCCATCTGCTGATTAAAATTCTGAACCATTCCATTATTTCCTAAGAAAACCATACACTCGTTTTTCCAGTGTCCAAATTTCCCGCACGCATGACAAGGATATTTCTTTTTCATTTCATCCTTATTACCTCTATCTCTACCCTTTCCTTGAGTAGGAACACCTCCATTCATCATGACACCTCCCATGTTAGAAATCTGACCATTTTGAATATTCTGATTTTGACCTTTTCCTTGGAAACCTGTTTGAGAATAATCCGCAGAATTACCACCTTTCTGTGCTGCTTTCATTTGGGCCCACATTAGTTTCTCTTTCAACTTCTTATGTCTTGATTCAATATCATCGATACAATATTTTGCATATCGCAGTATCTCATCCACACTTTTATTTTGCCAACAAATCAAATGCTGTTGAATCTTATTACTAATCTCTGGTTTCAAACCAAACACAAACCTGTATACAAAATATCCCATATCTTTGTCAATTATGCTTTCAAAACCACTATACTGTTTGAACACCTGCAAAAGCCTTTCATAATAAGCATGTACTGATTCTTTCGTCTCCTGAGTCGTTCTGTAAATTTTAACCCAATCTATCTCTTTTGGTGAAATCTTACTCTTCAAGTAAGTAATTACTTGATTATGCTTTTTAATTACTTAATCTGACGGGGCTCCAGTCTTTGCATCTCTTGGATACTCTTCTTTTGGCCAATCTATTGCAATCTTAATTTCAGTCCACAAATCAGCTGCACCACAATATCAAACAACCCATCCAAATCTTTCAACAAAACCTTTGAAACCTTTACAAACCTCTCTACTTGTTTGTAACATCCCGGGATCTTAGGCAACTCCGTACCCGTTTCTTCTTGACAACATATAACAATAGCACAATATGTTAGTAACCAAAATTATTAATTCCAATTCCAACCTATTAATTTGCCAAATTAATTGATTAAACCATCCTCTGCTACCAAAAACTGATCCAGCGTTCAGGAACTGACAGATTTTACCTTCTGGACCCAATTCAAAAACCCCAACAGTTCCCAATATGCTGGGTGAGTTTAAACCAATTTTACCGTTTTGCTCATCCTAATCATTCTTTCTTGGCAATGAATCTTTATAAGTTAATCAGGGTTTGGCAAATAATATCAGAATTTCAACATAAGAATAATCATTTCATATAACTAGATCAATGACACTAATAATGACAAACTCATTGAAAGTTTAAAATGTTTATCTAAATAAATGTGAAATGCTCATCAAGTACAAACAGCTCGAATCATGTCATCACACAAGGAAACAAATCATTCAGTAAATATACTAGCGGTTATACATCTCATATGTCAGCGCAATGAGTGAGTGGATAGGCATAGAGACAAAAGGATAGTAAATATGTAATTTGCAATCAGTTTTGCAAATTCAGAATACCATCCTAACCAAGGTTCAAGAAATCTGGCAAACTACCCTCTGGCCATGAGAGTAAGTAAGACCCCTTATAAGAGTTAAGGAGCAAAGTTAAAGAGTCAGGTTCAGCAGAACAGCAGCCAGCCCATAGATTTAGGAAACAGCAACACAGCTCTCTCCTCTTGCAAAGTAAAGTAAAAATGCGCCTCAACCCACCCCCTTTCTACAACTACTTATACTCTAAACTCACAAAATTCCAATCCCTATTCTTTCCACCCCACATAGAGAAAAACATCTTATTGGCTAAAACAAGGGGTGTCTGTATCACACCACTTTTGTCGTGACTTGAATTTCAACGCGTCTTTGTTATGAACTATACACGTCATTCAGCCTTCAGTAGTAGAACTTCCATATCTATCTTCCGTAACTTGCACATAATCCTCATTCAGGCAAAGTATCAAACTTCAGAAGAAAATATCCTCACACCCGCTCTTGGAGGAAGTTCTGCTTTGGTTGTATTCATTGTTTCCTCCACACAACCTTGACCATCATCAGTGGCACGCAAGGAACAGATTACAGCATCCAATTTTCCCTTTCTACATTTTAAAACATCCCATGTTAACTCTAAAATATCTCCCGGGCCTTCTCTGCAAAGCTGCAGACTATGCTTCTAGGAAAGACAAACACATGCATTAATTTTCACTTTATAAAACTCTATTTTCAAACACACTTTGAACATTTTCATTTATTTTCTCTTTCTCTACGCGCTGCACATTTTCTTATTTATTAGTGAAAAATAAACTCTTGATTTTTTTTTTTGTCTTATATTCTACATTAGTTATGTGCATCTACTTTGCGGCCTACTCTGATATCCCAGCTCGCACTTGCGCAGTTTTTTATTTTTCCCCTTTTAATCTTATTATTATTAGTTTCACACGTTTCTTGATTAGTATTTCATCAAACAAAAGGGTTCAATCCGAGCAGGTTTTATTTCGTGAAAACCCTGCTCCATCACAGGTAAATTGGATGTGATATCATTTTAAATAAGAGTGGATCTTGTGTCTCTTGGTATAGTTTCCCATACCCCTCACATTTCAGGTGAGTATATTACAGTCACGTGTGGTCGTGTAATGTGTGCGTGTGAGTGGATGGCATCCATGAACTGAATGGCAAGGAAGAGATGGGACCACCGGGAAGGCTGGGCAGGGAAAAAAAATAGAGAAACAAACATCAAGAACAATCCCCAATAAACCTCAACTCCCAGGCCACACCCTCAATCGGCTACGGCCAGACATCGCCAACTATGATTGGGCAACTAGTACAAAGTCTATTCGTTGGTGAGGGGGTCCAAGATTGTCAACTTTCAGGGACAAAGTCCAGCCCTGCCACCTGTGAAAGAACACATAACTCTCCCACCCCAGATGGTTCCTGGTCTAAGGAGACCTCCTACCCGTTCTTGTCGTAGCTCAGAGACTCCCCCTACAATAATCAGAATCCGCAATTAAAGGATATCACCTCAATCAAGGAGGGCACAGTTACAGGTCTGCAGTCATCGGTGTGAGCTGAGGGCCGCCCCTCAGTTCTTCCAGGAATCTCTTCAATCGGAGGGGGGTCATGGGACTCTACAGTGTCCGCATTGGAGTCCCTATTGCTATTACCAGCAGTCACGGACTGTTCCATGGCAGCCAAAACCTCTACCATGCCCCGAGCAGCCTGAGCCTTTTTGTCTGCCCGAGCATGTCTCGTCGAGCATCGCTTCCTCCTCTTTATCTGCCACATGTTCTCTCCTTCTGGCATGTTAGCATGTTAAGACTCGCCTCTCAACTCCAGCCAATTTTGGGCTTCCTGTGAGGTCATGAAGAAACAGGTCTTCAATCGGATTATACCCCCAACCGAGACCAGATTCGATGAATTCTGCCAATTGTCCAGCGCAGCCAAGCCTAGGGGAGGCAGACCTGAAATGTATGGGCGGGGGGTCTTTGAGCAGTGATAGTGACCCTGTCTGTGTAAGCAATCTTGAAGTCCTCCTGGGGCCCCCAATATCCAACCAGGCAATCGTAGCAAAAACTAAAGTGCCTCCTTAGAAACAGCCCCGGGCCCCCGAGCCGCCCTGAGACTAGAGTCAAGGGCGGGTGATGTGATCCCCCTGTAGGCCAACTATTCTCAGTTGAGCGATCTGCCACAGCATGGAGGAAAAATCCAGGCCTGTGTTAAGGCATAGCTCCAGAGAAGCACCTCGGGTCCCTCCAATCAGCAGATGAATGGTGCTTATGGAGAGTGTGTTTCCCCTCTCCCGTCTCTCACCCATGCACCCTGCTCTGAAACCCAGTCGGCCCGGCAATGCTGATCCGGCTCCTTCAGGGTCCTCGCAGCCACACCGCAGTCTGTGCAGCTTCTGTGGAGGAGGCGCCTCGGTACATCGGCGCAGCGAGCACTCAATACGACGGGACGGGGAAGGGTGGAATGGAGGGGCCCGCCAATCGCGGCCTCTCCCGTGCTGGCCACACACCTCACGTCCCCGCCATGGCTGCGCTAGCTACGCTGGATGTCCACCGCTCCCAGGCACTTCTGTTCCAGTGCCACTGTCAGGCTGCGCTACACGGGGTCCCCAAGCCACAGCCGTAATCCACGGGCGCTGGGTCAGCCCACCGTTCAGGGTCCTTGTGCGCAGCTGGAAGTCTGAAATGGCAAACAACCGGGTCCCCAGGAGGGTCTCAAGCTCACCCTCAGTTCAACTCAAAATGCCACCAAGGTGGAAGTAACTCCGGATAATTAGTGGTGACTGGCCGGAGCTGGCATTTATGAGACCATCCTCACCGCCATCTTGGACACGCCCCCCCCATCTGATTTGGGTCTTAATTTCTTTGTTAATTTTCAATATTTAAGTGTGTGATTGTAGGAGATGCCAACACAAGGAGATGATGGACAGAGCGTAGAAACTTTTCAGACACGCACCCCCAGTCACAGATCTGGGTTGAATCCATCATCGTTCTTTAGCTCACTTCGCCACCCCAGTTCAGACCCAGCCATATGCAAATGAGTCTTGACCCTATTCCTCATGGGAATAGTCCAGCCCGAACTGCCAAGTCAGGTCTTCCCTGTACCAGAAACAAGCATCCTGGGACCGGTTTAAAGGAGATGCCCCTCGCAAATGACCATGAGGCAAATCTCCCCCTCTCCTGCCCCTTCCCACCCCCCCGGGTCGCGAGGTAAGGTTGCACAGGGATACTCAAAATAAGCATGTGTTCATTTTTTCGTGTGTGTCCTCGTCACATGTGCGATTTTGTCTCATGACTGCCACTTTGGTTGTGTGTTTATATAAGCATATATACTTTTTTTTTTTTTAAAAGGCCACTACTGTTATGATACAGCACCACAGGCTGGAAGTGTGGTAATGAAGATCCAGGTGTTAACACCAGTAAAATGCCTGATATATCTAATGCTGCTGCAATACCTCCTTGTTTTTTTCCTCAAAAGGTATAATATACAGGTGTTTACCTACAGAGAGGTAAGACCCCTCTGTTTTTATTAACAAACTTCTTACACTCAATTTAAATTAAGGTCAGGACCCCAGACAATAGCCCTGATGAATGCCCTAGACCATTTAGTCTTTAAAAAGGGCAGAAATATGTTGGTTTAATCCACAGGTATGCATGGATTATAGCATTCACTTACATACCCTGTGAATACCTTATATTACATTTTAATTATTCCCAGGGTACCACCTTAATAAAAGGATACTTTTGTGGTATACCCTGAGGTATTTTTAGCAAAATAATTGGACCCAAGTTATCCATAAAAAAGACTTCCATCTAACAACTCCCTCTGTATAGCCCAGCCCGAGGTCGAGTCCGCCCTGGTAGTACCATCTTACCAGGGTGGGATGAGATGGCCTATGATGAAGCATGTCACATTACGTGAGTGAGCCCACCTCAACAAATTCTTCCATTAGTAAATGTCACTCCTTTAGTGTCCAGCACTTTCCCCAATTTGTTTTAGATAGGAGTGGGACTAGTAAATGTCACCCCTTTAGTGTCCAACACTTTCCCAAAATTGGTTTCAATTGGAGTGGGAATAGTAAATGTTACCTTTTTAGTGTCCAACTCCTTCCCCAAACTGGCATGGGTAATAGTAAATGTCACCCCTTTAGTGTCCAACAATTTCTTAAAAATGGTTTATGTTGGAGTGTGATTATTGAATTTTATAATTTTGGTGTGAAATGCTTTGTTTAAATTATTTTTGTATGTAGTAAACATAGTTTGTATTATTCAATTAGTATTGTTGGTGTTCAGAAATATAATGCAAAATGGTTAGTTGTGTGTTTGTAATAAATAATAGTATGAATTACGTTTTATATAATAAAGACAAGTAACATTATTCCCCATTATTTATGTTTTCAAATTTTATTTTATTTATATTTTTAATCATATCTATATAAAAATAAACATTTATATATAGATGAAAAAGACATTCTTAATGCATTTTTATTACATAAAAATGTAAATCGTATTTAAATTTTATTGCATGTTGTACATTTTCCACTTATTTTCCATTGTTTGACTTTTTAAAAAACATTTCCTACTTTGCTTTATATACATGTTTTCAAAATCATTTTAGCATAAATTTGTTTAGTATATATTAAATAATTTGAATTAATTTAACCTAACATTTAATTTATACCTTACTATTTTATTTATTTTTTGACATGTTTTAGATGTTTAATATTCTTTAACATTTTTAAATGCATTTGTTCAACATTTTTTCTCATTCATTTCTTGAGGAGATAGTCTTTTATTTCTTTTTATTTAGCAGCCATTTTTTTCTGCTACCTTCTATTTTGTACTCTATTTGTGTCATTTATAGTCTATTTTCCGGTATCGTGGTCGTGGTATGGTGCTATTGTTTGTCAGAACAGGTAAGTCCTTTTTAAAGGTTTTTGTAAGGGTCTTAAGGGTAAGGGATGATGAGGGGATGTCTAGAGGTTCCTTATAGTGTTGTTTGTGGGTTTTATGTACTTTTAGTTGTATTAATAGTAGTGTTTTTTTACCAGTGTGTAATTTAGGGTTTTTGTACACTGTTTTACTAATGTTTTGTTATGTTATGTTACTGATTTTCTGATGATTCAGTGTAATTTATAGTCATTTTTGGGAAAGTTATGTGTTTTGCGTTTTTTGTTTTGTTTACTCAACAGGCTTTTGTCAACGAGCGTGTCCTATGGGCATTGGGAGTTACCTTTTTTTTAAGGAAATCACTTGTGGTTTATATTAAACCAATACTTTTAGCTTTGATTTCCTTTTGTTCAAGTTTCCAGGAGCGTTTCTTTTTTAAACACTTTTTCAGGTTTTTAATGGTTCCTACATACTTTGAATTACTTTGACGAATGTCTATTGGATTTGTTTGATTTTTGCATTTTTTGGGGGACTTTTTAGAAAATATTTTTTTCGTTTTTGGTGGACTATTATTTTTGAGTATGTGGATATAGAAGATCTGCAGCTAGTGACTAGTACGTTTTTAATATTTTGTTTTAATATTATGTGATTCTTATTTGGAAATGTATGGTTTATGTGTATTTATTTACGTGATGGACAGTTTGTTCTTTGAGCTTTTTGGTTGGTTAGTAATGTAAATAATTTATATATTATTTTATTATCTCAGTCTAATGTAAATAATTTATATATTTTATTATCTTCATCTTATTTAATATTGGAGTTTTATTTAATAGACTGATAAAATATAATCTTTATTATTTATATTAAAAATGATTTGTCATCTTGGTTTAGATATTGTGACAGGTTTTTGAGACTTTTGTAGGTTACTATTTATTTTATTATTTGCTTTTGGCTATTATTTCTAAGAAACCTACTCCTTTGTTGTTCATGAAGATTTTGACTTTACATTGCAGCATGTCATATATTCTTTTGGTTTGTTTGCTAAGTTTAGGTACAATTTGACTAATAGATGGCTCCATTTGTAGTTGTTGGTAGCTTTGCTCTTTTTGTAATACTCCTATAAAGTTATAGAGTGTAGGTTGGGATCTGCCTAGAGTGGATTGGAAGGCGTTGTGCTATCCTTCCGCTGAGTTCTTTGTTTTGGCTTCCTATGTCAAGGTGCTGTCAAAGACATTCCACCTAGGTATTTGGAATTTGGGCTGACATCTGTGTCTGTAATGAAACAGCCTGCCAACCCAAGTGTCTTTAAAATAAATAATGCATTAGGGGGATTAGTTTGTCTTCGTTTTGTTGGTAGAAAGGGATTTCTATTAGTAAATTGGGTAGCTACCTCTGTTACAGGGAGATAGGCTAGTGCTATCATTTTTGTATTTCAAAGTTGGATTTGGCTGTTTGTAGCATATTCTACACTTAGTGCATATTGTTGGAGGTGTCTCCATATGCTTTGATTGAAATGATAGTAACATCTTGTATGTCTGTGTGAGGGTAAATTATTAAAATTGTCTGAATCATGGCTTTTTCAAAGTCTATGATTATGTTTATTGGGTAGTAGTTATTTGTTTTATGTTTAATGTGGTTTAAGAGTTTGTAGTAAGTGCGGTTTTGTTTAATTGGTAGTATGCATATGTAATTGCTGCTGTGTTTTCTGCTTCGCCCTATTTTTAAATAGTTTTAGCATCTTTGTGCTTGAATTTGAATTTGCCTCCTCACCTGTTGTCCTGCACTGTGCTCTGCACTTCTCTCCCGGTGTCAGGCTGGTGGCACCGGAAGTGCTTTCCATTCCCCTGCGGGGAGCCAATCACTGCGGGAGGGGGGCAGGACTAGTCCTTGCGCTCGGCCATCAAATGCTGGCCAGAGCACGGGAGCACAGTGGCGCACGGATAGCGTGCCAAAGGCAAGCCTGTCTGCACCCGTCTGCGTCCGTCTGGGGCCAGGGGCCAGCCATTATGCTCAAATGCTATGTTATTCCCCTTCGGATCTGAAACGCTGGCACTCCAACAACCTTATACTTAAACCCTCGACTCACACCAAATTATCTCTGTCAGGAATTCTGGTTGACAGAGAGAACTTCCCTGAACTTGTCTCTCGGCCTCGTGGCCCAGACAAGTTCAACTACAATAAGTTAAACAACCTTGCAAGGAAAAATGCTCTCATCCAGCACAACCAAAATTGGACCGAACTCACAGTCACTTACTTGAACACCCGCTCTCTGGTCAAACATCAATTAAAGATATTTCAGCTGTTAGATTCTGACAAACCCGACCTACTCCTTCTTCCCGAAACCTGGCTATCAGTAGAGTCCACTCCGGACATACTAGTGGCCCTTCCCAGCAACTACTACATTCTTCAAGCTAATAGGGACCCCGGGAAGAAAGGGGGTAGGGTCACCACTATAATCCATCAGAAACTAAAGTTCTCCTCTCTCACCATCCTAGGCATACCATCTACTGAAAGCTTAACCATAAAACTTGACTCCCCACATATCCCTCTGGTTTGCGTCCTCATCTATAGACCCCACTACCACAAGCCACTTTTCCCCCAACATTTGGGTGAAAAGATTTCCCATTTAGCTATCAACTATGCCAAAATCCTAATAATTGGGGATTTTAATTATTGGGCTAATGATGCATTGGGTGGCATTAGCTCAGCTGAACTGTCCGAGCTATTCAGAGGACTGAATTGTGTCCAACATGTGACTGCTCTCACTCATATCAAAGGCCACACCCTTGACCAAGTCTGGACATCTAACCAGATGGTTACTAATGTGAGGGTCTCTCCTTGTACTTGGTCAGATCACCATTTCATCAAATTCTCCCTTTGCAACTTGTACTTGCAAGGCCCCAAGCTAAGGTGATCCGCATGGCAAGAAATTGGAGCCGCTGTAACCTTGATGACTTTTATAAACTGCTAGCTACTTCGGCCCCATCCGAACAGTCCTCGATCAACAAACACGAAGAAAGCATCAAATCTTGGCTAGTTGCTGCCAGTGACAGTTGTGCCCCCTATAGGAAAGTCAACACAGTCAGAAACCACGATGCCCAGCGCTGGTTCTCTGAAGACTTAAAACTAGAAAAACTCACACTCCGCCGTGCTGAGCGCGACTGGAGACGAGACTATTCCTTAGAAAAAAAGAGTCCTATACCTAACTCTACTTAAACTGTATAAAAAGGCCTTTCTACAAACTAAGGCAACTTACTTTTCCAATAAAATATTGAACTCCACCAAAAGATCTAAGGACATCTTCGCTATTGTTGACGAGCTATCTAACCCGGACAGAGTCACAGTGAAACCTGCCCCCACTCAAGCACTATGTGACTCACTCAATACCTACTTTATTGATAAAATTATCACCATTAAAACTAGTATTCCTGCTTCCTCTCCCCCTAACGCCCAGCCACCCCCACTCAGGAACCCTCATTCCTTTGAGCAGTTCTCCCCTATTACCAAAGAAGTTTTCTCGAATCTACTAATGAAGGCTAGATCAGGCCGTTCGAGGGACTGCTGCCCCCGCACATCTTAAGGGAAGTTTTCCTCTCATGTCCTGACACCCCCCTAGCACTACTGAATAACTCTCTCACTCAGGGGTCAGTCCCCAAGGCATTTAAAGGAGCAGAAATTGTTCCCATTCTGAAGAAAGTAGGGGCAGTCCCTCTAGCTCGCAGGAATTACCGCCCCATTTCCTTACTTCCTTTCCTAGCCAAGATCCTTGAAGCCCACGTTGCAAACTGTCTGTTCTTTTATTGAACAATCCCACTTTCTTGATCCTATCAGGCGGGTTTCCGACCATCTCACTCCGCTGAGGCTGTTATCTTGACGGTTCTAGACGAGTTAAGGAACGGGCAGATAAGGGCAAAACACAGGCCGTAGTGCTCCTCGATCTCTCTGCCGCATTCGATACGGTCGACCACAAACTCTTAGTCGACCACATCAGCAACGCAGGGATACAGGGCCTGGCCCTCAAGTGGCTCACATCTTTTCTTGAGGATCGCTCGCAAGCAGTGCCTCACTCAATTCCATTCCTCGAAAGTTAAATTGACATGCGGAGTACCACAGGGCTCCCCCCTATCGCCATACCTTTTTAACTTGTATATGTTTCCCCTTATTCATTCCCTGGGTGAAAGGAATGTGTGCACCTTCAATTATGCTGATGATCTTCAACTGATCTTCGATATTGACAATTCTCCTGCCTCCGTTTCCAACTTCTAAACAACCATGCAACACATTAGTAACTGGATGAACGTCAATCACTTGAAGCTGAATCCAGATAACCGAGTCACAAGAAAACAGTAGAAAAAACATTAAAAACAAGAAAAGGGGGCAGGGTAGAAACACCCTGACCCCCTAGGCCTGCTCAGCGGGGTCCCACAAGGACCCCCAGGGCCCAAAAAAGCATTTTTTTATTTTTATTTTAAAAAAACGAAGCGCGGTCTCTTGCGCTTCATTTTCTATAAGCCCCCGGGTGGGCCAGGTCCCGGAGGCAATGTTTATAATGTATACGGGGGCCGCATGTACCCCTGCAGCCCCGGGGACTGCCACCTCCCCGGCGCTTTTGAAATAATATGCGGGGGCTAACGGTCCCCCGCTGCCCCAGGGACCGCCACCTCCCCGGGACATCCTTAATTATGTGCGGGGGCGGCTCGCAGGCCCCCTCAAGCCCCGGGGCCCGCCACCTCCCTGGGTCTTAAATATAATTAAAGAAGTGTGGGGGGGCTCCTGCCCCACACTGCCCCGGGGACCACCACCTCCCCGGGGCTATTTTGACAAAGGGAGGGGGACTGCGCGGCCCCCCTCCTGGAGCCCTCCATGGCCCTGGGGACCGCCGCCCCCCAGGGCCAGCTCCTGCAATGTCCCGGAGTGCCCACCCACGGGACATTGCCGTTTACTATGGCAGGGCGGGAGCACGGCTCCCGCCCTTTCATAGCAAACACTGCTTTGCTTCTTGGAAGCGAGAGCAGGAAACCTGCTCTCGCTTCCAAGAAGCAAAGCCGAATTGCTTTTGGACAAGGGGAGCTGCATGTTAGCAGCTCCCCTTTCCCAAAAGCAATGCCGGCTCCCGCAGGAGGCGGGGAGCCGGCTGGGACCGTGGGGGCATTGGGGCTCCCCCCACGGTCCCCAAACCTGAGGCCAGGCCCCGGGGTATGGGGTCCCCGGGGCCAGAAGTGGCCCGGGAGGGGGCAACTCGGCCTTCCCTCCCCATTTTAATTAAAATAAATAAATAAATAAGGCCGGCCCCGGGGGATGGGGTCCCCGGGCCATAATTGGCCTGAGGAGGGGGGCCACGCGGCCCCCCTCTAAAATTGAAAATAAAGGCTGGCCAGGCCTTGGGGGATGGGGTCCCCGGGGCCAATAGTGGCCCAGGAAAGGGGGGCCACACGGCCCCCCTTCCGTATTAATAATTAAAAAAAATAATAATAAACGAGGCCATGCCCCGGGGGATGGTGTCCCCGGGACCGAAATCGGCCTTGGGAGGAGGGCCACGCGGCCTCCTTCCGGTTTAAATGTTTTTTTTTTTTTAATGGGTCAGGCCCTGGGGGATGGGGTCCCCAGGGCCCTCAAAATATTAAGAGAAGGGGGGCCACACAGCCCCCCTTCTAACAAAAAAAAGAAAAGCCGGCATCTCCCGGAGGCCCCGCCCCCTCCCTGTAACACTCTGCAAATGCGTCTCCTGGCACGTTCTAAGTTGGGGGATTAAGTCCCGTTGAATCCCGAGGGTCCCTGGGGGCCAACTAGCCCACCAGGTACCTCCAGTAAGCCCCACACAGTGGGATTGCTTAGAGGTGGTCCGAGGCCATGCCCCTTTTTACACCACTATGCAAACGCGCCTCTTGGCGCATTGCTGGTGGGGTGAAGAGGTCCTCTTGTGTCCTGAGGACCTCAGGACTAAAATGGATTTCATCCCCCGGGCAGCAGTGCGCCAGGAGGCGCGTTTGCAGAGTGGTGTAAAAAGGGGGCTTGGCCCCGATCACTCTCAGCAATCCAGCTGTGTGGTGCTTACTGGAGGTACCTGGTGGGCTAGTTGGCCCCCAGGGACCCTCAGGAGGCAAGGGGACTTAATCCCCCAACCCAGAATGTGCCAGGAGGCGTTTTTGCAGAGTGGTGGAGTAAGGGGGCATAGCCTGTGTCCACCTGTCAGCTATCCCACTATCTGGGGCATACTGGAGGTATTAGGTAGGCTAGTTGGCCCCTAAGGACCTCCAGCAGTGAAGTGGACTTTAATCCCCATCCAAGAGCACGCCAGGGAGTGTGTTTGCAGAGTGGTGGGGAAAGGGGGCGTGGCCTGCAATGAGAACTTAGCAATGCTGTTGTGTGGGACTTACTGGAGGTAATAGGAGGGGTAGTTTGCCCCCAATGCTGTCCTTGGGGGCCAACTACCCCTCCGGTTACCTCCAGTAAGTCTCACACAGTGGTATTGGTAAGATGTCTTCGGAGGCCATGCCCCCTTTCTCCACCGCTCAGCAAACGCGCCTCCTGGGGGATGAAGTCCACTTTGCTCCTGAGGGACTTTGGGGGCCAAGAAGCCCTCCTGGTACCTCCTGTAAGTCCTATGCAGCGGAATTCCTGAGCGCTGGTTGGAGGCCCAGCTCCCTTTCTCCACCTCTCTGCAAACGCGACTACTAGTTAAAGAAGCATTTGCAATGTAATAGGTTTCACATTTGCGAGAGTTAGAGCTATAGGCGTTGTAAATGTAAAAGTGTTTTACTAATGTTTCTTGGAGTGGAGTGGATGTAGGTTGTGTGCAGGGGAATTATGTGGTATGATGTGCAGTGAAATTATGTGGATAGACTTTGACTCTGATGTGGATAGAAAGTATGTGGTATTTAGTGTATAGGAATTATGTAGAGTGAGATTATGTGTTATGGAGAGTAATTACCTGGTATGGTAGTCTCTGTTGAGGAGTGGTAACCTCAGGTTTAGTCTTCCTCATTTCCATAGAAGCTAAACTATAAACTCAATGAGACAAAAAAAAGAAGGAACCACTGAGGAGCACTTCTGGACCTAGTCAGAGGTATGAGCAGGGCCACTGGAATTATGCGACTGTTTTGCTCTACTGACTTTTGCACAATTATACATTTTCCGCATTTGCCACATAATCCATCATCTGCTGCATAATCTGTAGATCTGAACAAAAAAAACCTTGTTTCTTGCTCAAACGGCTCAAATGTTACCAAAAATGCAGCGACAAGTGTTACAGCGTGGTGGAAGGCCCTTTGCAAACCTAGAATGGTCACCTGTTAGTTATTGCTAAATGTGGGTATTAAATTGGTACTAATGGTGTGCAAACCAGCTTTGCTTCTTTCTGCGCCTCTCTTGCCTCTTTCTGCATTCGTTGCTTCTTTCTGCACCTTTCTTTCTTTTTCTGCACTTCTTTTGCCTCGTTCTGCTCATCTCTTCTACTTTCTGCACCTCTCTTGCCTCTTTCTGCACCTCTGTTGCCTCTTTCTGCACCTCACTTGCTTCTTTCTGCACCCCTCTTGCCTCTTTCTGCACCCCTCTTGCCTCTTTCTGCACCCCTCTTGCCTCTTTCTGCACCCCTCTTGCCTCTTTCTGTACCCCTCTTGCCTCTTTCTGCACCCCTCTTGCCTCTTTCTGCACCTCGCTTGCCTCTTTCTGCACCCGTTCCCTTTCTGCACCATTCCTGCCTGTTTCTGCACCTCTCTTGCCTCTTTCTGTACCTCTGCTGCTTCTTTCTGCACTTCTCTTGCCTCTTTCTGCACCCTTTGCACCTCTTTCAGCACCTCTGTTGCTTCTTTCTGCACCCCTTTTGCCTGTTTCTGCAACTCTCTTGCCTCTTTCTGCAGTTCTCTTGCCTCCTTCTGCACCTCACTTGCCTCTTTCTGCACATCTCTTGCCTCTTTCTGCACCCTTCTTCCCTTTTCCTGCATGTCTCTTGGTTCTTTCTGCACTGCTCTTGCCTTTCTGCACCCCTCTTGCCTCTTTCTGCACCTCTGTTGGTTCTTTCTGCACTGCTCTTGCTTCTTTCTGCACCTCTCTTGCTTCATTCTGCACCTCTCTTGCTTCATTCTGCACCTCTCTTGCTTCTTTCTACACATCTCTTGCTTCTTTGCACCTCTCTTGCCTCTTTCTGCACACACAGGGCTACATTTAAACTGACCTCAGGCTCAGCAGTGCACACATGCAAGTGCAGAAAAGGGCTGCTGGCCTCTAAACTGCCATGACCTATTATATGTTAGGGACTTAGAGGTAGTTGTAATCCCCCTGTCCTATTATGTACTAGGGCCTTACAGGGGAGGTCATGCCAATCATGGGGGTACCCCCTAACCATAGTGTACCCTAGTGTATGTATGTGTTTTCACTGTATTCTAATTGTCTTTCAGCATAGCACAGGCTCCGGGCCTGGTTAGGCAGAGCCCAGGGTCAGTCAGAGTCAGTTAGTACCAGTCAGCAAAAAATTGGGGGGTGCCCATGGCACAGGATGACTTTGCAACAAGGCCTCTTTCTGCACATCTGTTGGCTCTTTCTGCACATCTCTTGCTTCTTTCTGCACCTTTATTCCTTTTTCTGGACTTCTCTTGCTTCTTTCTGCACCTTTCTTCCTCTTTCTTCACATGTCCTACCTATGTAGGCATAGTTAGAAATTACCATTTAAAAAGCCTTTCAAATTCACTGAAAAAACCATAGGTTTCAGGGACGTTATAGTTAGAAATTAGCATTTAAAAAACCTTTGAAATTCACTGAAAAAACCACAGGTTTCAGGGACGTTATAGTTAGTTGGACTTTTCACTCATACAAAACTAGAGAAATTCAGCCGTTATAGTTAGTTGAGCTAACAATAACTCGCGCCCCCGCAATGCACTGCTGATGACGTCACATATTACATCACTCATGACATGGTCAGTGGCATCACTGATGACATTACTGATGACATCTCAAATGACATCACTGATGACATCACTGATGACATCAATGATGACATCATCCAGTGACGGAGTGTTTCTGAAAAGTTTAAGAATGTTATCTATATAAACGCCAAGGTGTATTCGAAGAATGAGTGGGTGTATAAGTGTCTGTATGGATGATTTTGTGGGTGCGTGTCTGACTGTATAAGTGAGTGATTAAACGTGTCTTAGTGAATGCATGGGTGAATGACTAATCTGTGTGAATGTCTGTATCAGTCTGTCAGTTGGTGTGTAAGTGCATGGGTTGGTGAGTAGCTACATCAGTGTCTATATGGGTTAATGATTGGTTGTCTGAGTACCTGTATGGGTGCCTGAGTGTCTGTGTGGGTGGGGGTGTGTGTCACTCCCTGCATGGATATGTGAGTGGGTGATTCACTGGGTGTATGGGTCTATGAGTGCGTGTGTTAGGGACTGTATGGGTGAGTGTACATATAGCTGTGTTGGTGAGTGAATGGATGTCTTAGTGGTATATGTGTAAGTAACTACATATTTGAAAGGCAGTATATGTGAGTGTTGGAGTATATAAGTGAGTATATGTGACAGTGAGTGATTGTGACAGTGGCTGCATGGTTAAGTGTGTGCTTATGTCAGTAATTGTTGAAGAGAGTACGTATATGATACTATCTGTATGAATAAGTGAGGTGGTGTGTGTGTGTATAACTGTATAGGTGAGTAAATGGCAGTGTAATTAATTCTTTGGGTGACTGACTAGGTGTTTAAGCAACTCTTTGGGTGAGTGGCAGTGTGTGTCTGTATGGGTGTATGAGTGTATATATCAGTGTCTGTATTGATGAATGACTGCGTGTATGAGTGACTGTATGGGTTAGAAAGTGGATGTGTGTGTAGACGTATGAATCACTGAGCGAGTATGTATTAACTGCAATTGGTCTGTCTATGGTTTCGATATTGGTAGTCTGTATTTTAGAGTGGGTGTATCAAAGGTTTTATTAGGGTGTGAGGAGGTGCATCAGATTATCACGTGGATGATGTCATTTGAGATGTCATCAGTGATGCCATCAGTGATGTCACTGACCATGTCATGAGTGATGTAATATGTGACGTCATCAGCAGTGCATTGCGGGGGCGCGAGTTACTAGAACGGTTGAATTTCTCTGGTTTTGTACGAGTGAAATGTCCAACTAACTATAACATCCGTGAAACCTGTGGTTTTTTCAGTGAATTTCAAAGGTTTTTTAAATGCTAATTTCTAACTATAACGTCCCTGAAACCTATGGTTTTTTCAGTGAATTTATATATATATATATATATATATATACGGTGAATCTCCTTTTGCGGTCTCTTGCTCTGACCGCCGAAAAAACGGAGTACGGACCCGAACATGGATGTGGAATCAAACTTTATTCAGCTCCACACAACTCCACAGCATGACGCGTTTCGATCCCTGAGGATCTTGATCACATGACGCGCTAGCACAGAAGGAGGTACCATTAAATGCATTTTTTGTAAATTCTCTTAAAGTGCCAAATACCCAGTTTTGTTTGCACAGAAATGGCGAACCTCACTTAACAATGACTAGATTTTTACTTAATGGTTTTATATGTCAATTAACTAGATAAAATAACTGAATAAATATCTAAAACCATATGATGTTAAGAAAAATCAAGAATCTTAAAATCAAACATATGCAATGCACTGTAAAAGCAAAATATTCATTTTTTTTAAAAACACAAAATGTATTGTTTTTTCAAAGGAAGCAATTATTACAAAACTCATAATAATAAATAAGATAAAACATTCCTATATGTAAAATGTTGAAAACATGTCTAGGTCTAAATACCTTGCGTTGTTTGTTTCCTGCAAGCAATTAAAGTGCTATTGTGCATACAGTACCAAAGGAGTCGCCAGCCCCATTGGCAAACAATTCAACTGGGAATGTGATATCAGTGCAAAATACAAATAGATAAAGTGCTAAGTGCCATAAAAAACAAACACTTCTAATGTGTCACCATATACATCAAATACCTAAAACTATGTGTAATAATAAAAACAAGGAGACTGGAAGCGGAAACTCGAAATAATTATTCATAGACATAATGTTTGTACTGTCTTTTCTCTTTCAAATGACTATTAGTGCATTTCCACTTCACAAACTAATTATTTGTAGTTTGTTTTACCGCTTTTAACTTATTTTAACTACTTGTACTCATCCTACTGCTGAGAAACTGTCTGGCTTGATTCTAGAGACAAGTGTATAAATCCTCAGTTTGATTAAGGCCCCCGGATACTTGGTATCTAAATTGAGAATGTATTTTGTTTCCAATTGTCTGAGGGCTTTAACTCTATCACCTCCCCTCTTTTTGGTAGGGACACTGTCAATTATAAAATATCTCAACAAAGTGGGATCTGCATTGTGACTCTCTTCAAAATGTCGGGCTACCGGATATGTTTGGTCACGGTTGTTAATCACCCTCATGTGCTGGAGTACCCTCTTGTGAGCATGTAGTATGGTATTGCCTACATATTTAAGCCCACAGGGGCACTCCAGCACATATATGGCATGATCCGTTTTGCAGGACAGAGACTTGGTGATAGGGATATCTCTTGAATTAAATGGTGTCTTGTAGGTAGTAGTATTGATACCCTGATGGCATGCCTTGCAAGTCTTACATTTAAAAACCCCTTACGTTGACTGAGCCAAGTACCTTTGATTGGACCCTCCAAGTCATTTCTCACCAAAGTATCCCTCATCGAAGGTGCCCTACTGAATGTTATGGCTGCTTTCTTGGGGAGGAGATGGCCAATAACAGGATCTCCCAATATAATTGGCCAGTTCCTATTAATTACATTCTTAATAGTACGACCCTGCTTACTGAACTTGAAAATGAACCTGAATGTATTTTCATCTCCTCTATCAGATCGATTCAGTTTGACTGTGTTATCAAGGAGGGTTTCCTACCTACTTCATTACTTTTTTGATAGCCCTATCAATACAATTTGGTGAATATCCTCTTGCCAGGAATCTATTCCTACTGGCCATCTGAGCCTCATACAAATCTTCCTTATTACTGCATATGCGTTTCAGCCGCAACATCTCACCAAAAGGTATGCTCTGGATAAGGTGGCTTGGATGTGCGCTGCTGGCGTGCAATACCGAATTACCTGCAGTAGGTTTCCTATGTAATGTGGTATGCAGCTGTCCTTCCTTTATATACAATTGCACATCCAAGAAATTCACAGTTAATGGGCTAATGTCTGCAGTAAAGTGAAGATTTAAGTCATTATCATTTAGTTTTTGTATAAACGATATAGCCTCATTTTTAGCTCCTCTCCAGATCACAAATAGATCATCTATATACCTGACCCATTTTATGACATTGTTGGTCATTTGCATGTTATATTCTTTATGGAGGACCAGCTCCTCCCACCATCCCATATGCATGCATGCATAACTGGGGGAGAAGCTGGCCCCCATGGCAACGCCACGTTGTTGCTGGTACAGAAAGTTTTCAAACAGAAAAATATTATTTTTTAAACAAAATTCAACCATATTGGCCAACATTACACTGTGTTGATCATAGTCAGAACCTCTACGTGCTAAATAATGTTTCAGAGCTCTCAGTCCATCTTGATGTTTTATAGAGGTATATAAGGATATCACATCCAACGTGATTAACAGGTAGTCATCTTGCCAGACTATATCTTGAATTTTAGAAAGAAAATCACCTGTATCACGAATATATGAGGGCAGTCCTTGTACATGACTTTGAAGGAAGAAATCCACATAGCGTGACGTCTTTTCTAGTAGGCTGTTGCAGGCAGATATAATTGGCCGGCCTGGGGGCTTAAGGGGATTTTTGTGAACCTTCGGTATGAAATACATTACTGGAGTCACAGGGTTTTCATTTCTCATATATATATATATACATATACTCACTGAAAAAAACCATAGGTTCCAGCGACGTTATAGTTAGAAATTAGCATTTAAAATACCTTACAAATTCACTGAAAAAACCACAGGTTTCAGGGACGTTATAGTTAGTGGGACATTTCACTCGTACAAAACCAGAGAAATTCGGCCGTTATAGTTAGTTGAGCTAACTATAACTCGCGCCCCCGCAATGCACTGCTGATGACGTCACATATTACATCATTCATGACATGGTCAGTGACATCACTGATGACATCACTGATGACATCACTGATGACATCACTGATAACATCATCCAGTGACTGTGTGTTTCTGTAAAGTTTAAATATGTTTTATATATATATGCCAAGGTGTATTGAAGAATGAGTGGGTGTATAAGTGTCTGAATGGATGATTTAGTAGGTGTGTGACTGACTGTATAAGTGAGTGATTAAATGTGTCTTACTGAATGCATGGGTTAGTGACTAAACTGTGTGAATGTCTGTATCAGTTTGTCAGTTGGTGTGTAAGCGGCTGCATGGGTTGGTGAGTAGCTACACGAGTGTCTATATGGGTTATTGATTGGTTGTCTGAATATCTGTATGGGTGCCTGAGTATCTGTGTGGGTGGGTGGGGGTGTGTGACTCTGTGCATAGATGTGTGAGTGGGTGATTCACTGGGTGTATGGGTTCAAGAGTGCATCTGTGAAGGGCTGTTTGGGTGGGTGAGTGTGTGTATGGGTGTGTTGGTGAGTGAATGGATGTCTCAGTGGTACATGTGTGAGTAACTACATATGTGAAAGGCAGTATATGTGAGTGTTGGAGTATATAAATGACTATATGTGAGAGTGAGTGATTGTGAGAGTGGCTGTATGGATGAGTGTGTGCTTGTATCAGTGATTGTATAAGAGAGTAAGTATGTGTTAGTATCTGTATGAATAAGTGAGGTGGTGTGTGTATAACTGTATAGGTGAGTAAATGGAAGTGTGATTGATTCTTTGCATGACTGACTAGGTGTGTGAGTAACTCTATGGATGAGTGGCGGTGTGTGAGTCTCTGTATAGGTGTATGAGTGCATATGATAGTGCTGTATTGATGAGTGACTGCATGTATGAGTGACTGTATGGGTGAATGAGTGGATGTGTGTGTAGACCCAGGAATCAGTGAGTGGTTATGTAGTAACTGGTATTGGTGTGTCTATGGTTTCGAAAATGGTAGTCTGTATTTTAGAGTAGCTGTATCAAAGGTTATATTAGGGTGTGAGGAGGTGCATCAGATTATCACGTGGATGATGTAATCAGTGATGTCATTTGAGATGTCATCAGGGATGTCACTGACCATGTCATGAATGATGTAATATGTGACGTCATCAGCAGTGCATTGCGGGGGCGCGAGTTATAGTTAGCTCAACTAACTATAACGGCCGAATTTCTCTGGTTTTGTACGAGTAAAATGTTCAACTAACTATAACGTCCCTGAAACCTGTAGTTTTTTCAGTGAATTTGTAAGGTTTTTTAAATGCTAGTCTCTAACTATAATGTCCCTGAAACCTATGGTTTTTTCAGTGAATTTCAAAGGTTTTTTAAATGCTAATTTCTAACTATAACGCCCCTAAAACCTATGGTTTTTTCAGTGAATTTCAAAGGTTTTTTAAATGCTAATTTCTAACTATAACGTCCCTGAAACCTATAGGGTTTTCAGTGAATTTCTAAGGTTTTTTAAATGCTAATTTCTAACTATAACGTCCCTGAAACCTCTGTTTTTTAGTGAATTTCAATGGTTTTTTAAATGCTAATTTCTAACTATGCCTACATAGGTGGGACATGTGCAGAAAGAGGAAGAAAGGCACAGAAAGAAGCAAGAGAAAGGCAGAAAGAGGCAACAGAAGTCCAGTAAGACGAAGAAAGGTGCAGAAAGAAGCAAGAGATATGCAGAAAGAACCAACAGAGGGGCAGAAAGAGGCCTTGTTGCAAAGTCATCCTGTGCCCCCAACTTTTTGCTGACTGGTACTGGTGGTAACTGACTGACTAACCGGGCCCGGAGCCAGTACTATGCTGAAAGACACTTAGAATACAGTGAAAACACATACATACACTAGGGTACACTATGGGTTGGGGTACCCCTGTAATTGGCATGACCTCCCCTGTAAGGCCCTAGTACATAATAGGGCAGGGGGATTAAAACTACCTCTAAGTTAGAGGTGCAAAAAGAGGCAAGAGAAGTGCAGAAACAAGCAACAGAGGTATCGAAAGAGGCAAAAGAGGTGCAGAAAGAAGCAAGTGAAGTGCAGAAAGATGCAACAGAGGTGCAGAAAGACGCAAGAGAGGTGCAGAAACAAGCAATAGAAGTGCAGAAAGAGGCAAGAGAATTGCTGAAAGAAGCAACAGAGGTGTGGAAAGAAGCAAGAGAAGTGCAGAAAGAGGCAAGTGAGGTGCAGAAAGAAGCAAGAGCAGTGCAGAAAGAACCAACAGAGGTGCAAAAAGAGGCAAGAGGGGTGCAGAAAGAAGAAGGATAGGTGCACAAAGAGGCAAGAGGGGTACAGAAAGAGGCAGGAGGAGTGCAGAAAGAATGAAGAGAAGTGCAGAAAGAAGCAACAGAGGTGCTAAAAGAGGCGCGAAGGGTGCAGAAAGAGGCAAGAGAAGTGCAGAAGGAAGCAACAGAGGTACAGAAAGAGGCAAGAGAGGTGCAGAAAGAGGGAGGAAAGGTGCAGAAAGAGGGAACAGGGGTACAGAAAGAGGCAAGAGAGGTGCAGAAAGACGGAAGAGAGGTGCTGGCTGAAAGAGGCCAGAGGATGCATACATTTGCAACAGAGGTGCAGAAAGAAGCAAGAGCAGTGCAGAATGAGCCAACAGAGGTGCAGAAAGAGGCAAGAGTGGTACTGAAAGAGGCAAGAGAAGTACAGAAAGAAGCAAAAGAGGTGCAGAAAGAGGCAAGAGAACAGCAGAAAAAGGCGGTACAGAAACAGGCAGGAAAGGTGCAGAAAGAGGGAACAGGGGTACAGAAAGAGGCAAGAGGTGCAGGGAGAGGGGTGCAGAAAGTGGCAAGAGGGGTGTAGAAAGAAGCAAGTGAGGTGCAGAAAGAGGCAACAGAGGTGCAGAAAGACGCAAGAGAGGTACAGAAACAAGCAAGAGAAGTGCATAAAGAGGCAAGAGAATTGCTGAAAGAAGTAACAGAGGTGTAGAAAGAAGCAAGAGAAGTGCAGAAAGAGGCAAGTGAGGTGGAGAAAGAGGCAAGAGAGGTGCAGAAAATGGCAAGAGAAGTGCAGAAAGAAGCAACAGAGGTACAGAAAGAGGCAAGAGTGGTGCAGAAAGAGAGAGGAGGGGTGCAAAGAGAGGCAAGATGGGTGCAGAAAGAAGAAAGAGAGGTACAGAAAGAGGCTAGAGTGGTGCAGAAAGAGGCAAGACAAGTGCAGAAAGAAGCAACAGAGGTGCAGAAGGAGGCAAAAGAACTGCAGAAAGAGGCAAGAGAGTTCCAGAAACAGGCAAAAGGGGTGCAGAAAGAGGGAACAGGTGTGCAGACAGAGGCAAGAGAGGTGCAGAAAGACAGAAGAGAGGTGCTGAAAGAGGCAAGAGGGATGCATACATTTGCAACAGAGGTGCAGAAAGAAGCAAGAACAGTGCAGAATGAACCAACAGAGTTGCAGAAAGAGGTAAGAGTGGTACTGAAAGAGGCAAGAGAAGTGCAGAAAGAAGCAAAAGAGGTGCAGAAAGAGGCAAGAGAACAGCAGAAAAAGGCAAGAGAGGTGCAGAAAGAGGAAGGAGAGGTGCACAAAGAGGCAAGAGGGGTACAGAAAGAGGCAAGAGGGGTGCAGAAAGAAGGAAGAGAAGTGCAGAAAGAAGCAGCAGAGGTGCTGAAAGAGGCAAGAGAGGTGCAGAAACAGGCAGGAAAGGTGCAGAAAGAGGCAACAGGGGTGCAGAAAGAGGCAAGAGGGATACAGAAATTTGCAAAAGAGGTGCAGAAAGAAGCAAGAGCAGTGCAGAAAGAACCAACAGAGGTGCAAAAAGAGGCAAGAGGGGTGCAGAAAGAGGTAGGAGAGGTACACAAAGAAGCAAGAGAGGTACAGAAAGAGGCAGGAAGGGTGCAGAAAGAAGGAAGTGAAGTGCAGAAAGAGGCAAGAGAAGCGCAGAAGGAAGCAACAGAGGTACAGAAAGAGGCAAGAGAGGTGCAGAAACAGACAGGAAAGTTGCAGAAAGAGGGAACAGGGGTACAGAAAGAGGCAAGAGAGGTGCAGAAAGAGGAAAGAGGGGTGCAGAAAGAGGCAAGAGAGGTCCAGAAAGAAGCAAGTGAGGTGCAGAAAGAGGCAACAGAGGTGCAGAAAGACGCAAGAGAGGTGCAGAAACAAGCAAGAGAATTGCAGAAAGAGGCAAGAGAATTGCTGAAAGAAGCAACAGAGGTGTGGAAAGAAGCAAGAGAAGTGCAGAAAGAGGCAAATGAGGTGCAGAAAGAGGCAAGAGAGGTCCAGAAAATGGCAAGAGAACAGGAGAAAGAGGCAGGAGGGATGCAAAAAAGGAAAGAAGGGTGCAGAAAGAAGCAAGAGAGGTGCAGAAAGAAGCAAGAGGTGCAGAAAGAAGCAAGAGAGGTGCAGAAAGAAGCAAGAGAGGTGCAGAAAGAGGGAAGACGAGTGCAGAAAGAACAAATGGGGTGCAGAAAGAGACAACAGGGGTACAGAAAGGAGCAGGAGAGGTGCAGAAAGAGGCAATAGAAGTGCAGAAAGAAGCAACAGAGGTGCAGAAAGAGGAGAGAGAACTGCAGAAAGAAGCAAAAGAGGTGCACAAAGAGGCAAGAGAACTGCAGAAAAAGGCAAGAGAGGTGCAGAAAGAGTCAGGAGAGGTGCACAAAGAGGCAAAAGGGGTACAGAAAGAGGCACAAGGGGTACAGAAAGAAGCAAGAGAAGTCCAGAAAGAAGCAACAGAGGTGCTAAAAGAGGCAAGAGGGGTGCAGAAAGAGGCAAGAGAAGTGCAGAATGAAGCAAAAGAGGTGCCAAAAGAGGCAAGAGAGGTGTAGAAACAGGCAAGAAAGGTACAGAAAGAGGGATCAGGGATGTAGAAAGAGTTAAGAGGGATACAGAAATTTGCAAGAGAGGTGCAGAAAGAAGCAAAAGCAGTGCAGAAAGAACCAACAGAGGTGCAAAAAGAGGCAAGAGGGGTGCAGAAATAGGTAGGAAATGTGCACAAAGAGGCAAGAAGGGTACAGAAAGAAGCAAGAGGGGTGCAGAAAGAAGGAAGAGATGTGCAGAAAGAAGCAACAGAGGTGCTGAAAGAGGCGCGAAGGGTGCAGAAAGAGGCAAGAGAAGTGCAGAAAGAAGCAACAGAGGTACAGAAAGAGGCAAGAGAGGTGCAGAAACAGGCAGGAAAGGTGCAGAAAGAGAAAACGGGTGCAGAAAGAGGCAAGAGAGGTGCAGAAAGAGGGAGAGGGGTGCAGAAAGAGGCAGGAGGGGTGCAGAAAGAAGCAAGTGAGTTACAGAAAGAGGCAAGAGAATTGCTGAAAGAAGCAATAGAGGTGTAGAAAGAAGCAAGAGAAGTGCAGAAAGAGGCAAGTGAGGTGGAGAAAGAGGCAAGAGAGGTGCAAAACATAGCAAGAGAACTGCAGAAAGAGGCAAGAGGGATGCAAAAAAGGGAAGAAGGGTGCATAAAGAAGCAAGAGAGGTGCAGAAAGAAGCAAGAGAAGTGCAGAAAGAAGCAAGAGAGGTGCAGAAAAAGGGAAGACGAGTGCAGAAAGAGACAAGGGTGCAGAAAGAAGCAAGAGAGGTGCAGAAAAAGGCAAAAGAAGTGCAGAAAGAAGCAACAGGGGTGCAGAATGAGGCTAGAGGGGTGCAGAAAGAGGCAAGACAAGTGCCTAAAGAAGCAACAGAGGTGCAGAAGGAGGCAAAAGAACTGCAGAAAGAGGCAAGAGTTGCAGAAACAGGCAAAAGGGGTGCAGAAAGAGGGAACAGGTGTGCAGAAAGAGGGAACAGGTGTGCAGACAGAGGCAAGAGAGGTGCAGAAAGACGGAAGAGGTGTGCTGGCTGAAAGAGGCAAGAGGGATGCATAAATTTGCAACAGAGGTGCAGAAAGAAGCAAGAGCAGTGCAGAATGAGCCAACAGAGGTGCAGAAAGAGGCAAGAGTGGTACTGAAAGAGGCAAGAGAAGTGCAGAAAGAAGCAAAAGAGGTGCAGAAAGAGGCAAGAGAACAGCAGAAAAAGACAAGGGAGGTACAGAAACAGGCAGGAAAGGTGCAGAAAGAGGGAACAGGGGTGCAGAGAGGCAAGAGAGGTGCAGAAAGAGGGAGAGGGGTGCAGAAAGAGGCAAGAGGGGGGCAGAAAGAAGCGAGTGAGGTGCAGAAAGAGGCAACAGAGGTGCAGAAAGACGCAAGACAGGTGCAGAAACAAGCAAGAGAAGTGCAGAAAGAGGCAAGAGAATTGCTGAAAGAAGTAACAGAGGTAGAAAGAAGCAAGAGAAGTGCAGAAAGAGGCAAATGAGGTGGAGAAAGAGGCAAGAGAGGTGCAGAAAATGGCAAGAGAACTGCAGAAAGGCAAGAGGGATGCAAAAAAGGGAAGAAAGGTGCATAAAGAAGCAAGAGAGGTGCAGAAAGAAGCAAGAGAAGTGCAGAAAGGAGCAAGAGAGGTGCAGAAAGAGGGAAGACGAGTGCAGAAAGAGACAACAGGGGTACAGAAAGAAGCAAGAGAGGTGTAGAAAGAGGCAAAAGAAGTGCAGAAAGAAGCAACAGAGGGGTGGAAAAAGAGGGAAGATGGGTGCAGAAAGAAGAAAGAGGTACAGAAAGAAGCAAGAGAAGTGCAGAAAGAAGCAACAGGGGTGCAGAAAGAGGCTAGAGGGGTGCAGAAAGAGGCAAGACAAGTGCAGAAAGAAGCAACAGAGGTGCAGAAGGAGGCAAAAGAACTGCAGAAAGAGGCAATAGAGTTCCAGAAACAGGCAAACGAGGTGCAGAAAGAGGGAACAGGTGTGCAGACAGAGGCAAGAGAGGTGCAGAAAGACAGAAGAGAGGTGCTGAAAGAGGCAAGAGGATGCATAAATTTGCAACAGAGGTGCAGAAAGAAGCAAGAGCAGTGCAGAATGAACCAACAGAGGTGCAGAAAGAGACAAGAGGGGTACAGAAAGAGGCAAGAGAAGTGCAGAAAGAAGCAAAAGAGGTGCAGAAAGAGGCAAGAGAACAGCAGAAAAAGGCAAGAGAGGTGCAGAAAGAGGAAGGAGAGGTGCACAAAGAGGCAAGAGGGGTATAGAAAGGGACAAGAGGGGTGCAGAAAGGAGCAAGAGAAGTGCAGAAAGAAGCAACAGAGGTGTTGAAAGAGGCAAGAGGGGTGCAGAAAGAGGCAAGAGATCTGCAGGAAAAAGCAACAGTGGTGCTGAAAGAGGCAAGTGAGGTGCAGAAAGGGGCAAGAGAAGTACAGAAAGAGGCAAGTGAAGTGCAGAAAGAAGACAGTGAGATGCAGAAAGAGAAAGAAAGGTGCAGAAAGAAGCAAGAGAAATGCAGAAAGAGGCAAGAGAGGCGCAGAACGAAGAGAGGTTTGTGCACCATTAGTACCAGTTTAACACCCACATTTTGCAATAAGTAACACGTGACCATTCCAGCTTTGCAAAGGGCCTACCACCACGCTGTAACACATGACGCTGCATTTTTGGGAAAATTTGAGCCGTTTGAGCTAGAAACAAGGCTTTTTTTGTTCAAAACTGCAGATTAGGCAGCAGATGATGGAATATTTGACAAATGCGAAAAATGTTTAATTATGTGAAAATTGGTGCAGCCGAACAGTCACATAATTCCAGTGGCCCTGCTCATACCCCCGACTAAGTCCAGAAGTGCTCCTCAGTGGTTCCTTCTTTTTTTGTGTCTCATTGAGTTTATAGTTTAGCTTCTATGGAAACGAGGAAGACTAAACCTGAGGTTACCACTCCACAACACAGACTACAATACCACATTATTACTCTCCAAAACACATAATCCCACTCCACATAATTCCTATACACTAAATACCACAAACTTTCTATTCACATAATTTCACTGCACAACATACCACATAATTCCACTACACACAACGTACATCCACTCTACACCAAAAATCATTAGTAAAAATCTTTTACATTTACAACGCCAATAGCTCTAACTCTCGCAAATGGTGTGGTGCAGAAAGGGGGCTGGGCCTCCGACCAGCACTCAGGAATTCCGCTGCATAGGACTTACAGGAGGTACCAGGAGGGCTTCTTGGCCCCCAAAGTCCCTCAGGAGTAAAGTGAACTTCATCCCCCAACCAGTACTGTGCCAGGAGGCGCGTTTGCAGAGTGGTGGAGAAAGGGGGGGCGTGGCCTCCGAAGACCGCTTAGCAATCCCACTGTGTGGGACTTACTGGAGGTAATAGGAGAGGTAGTTGGCCCCCCAAGGACAACCTTGGGGGCGAACTACCCCTCCTATTACCTCCAGTAAGTCCCACACAGCGGGATTGCTAAATTGTCATAGCAGGCCACGCCCCCTTTCCCCACCACTCTGCAAACACACTCCATGGCGCGCTCTTGGATGGGGATTAAATTCCCCTACACTGCTGGGGGTTGTTAGGGGCCAACTACCCTACCTGATACCTCCAGTATGCCCCAGATAGTGGGATTGCTGATAGGTGGACACAGGCAACTCCCCCATGTCCACCACTCTGCAAACGCGCCTCCTGGTGCGCTCTTGGTTGGGGGATGAAGTCCCCTTTCCTCCTGAGGGTCCCTCGGGGCCAACTAGCCCTCCTGTTACCTCCAGTAAGGGGGATGAAATCCACTTGTGTCCTGAGGTCCTCAGGACACAAGAGGACCTCATTGCCCCACCAGCAGTGCGCCAAGAGGCACGTTTGCAGAGTGGTGTAAAAAGGGGCGTGGCCTCGGACCACCTCTCAGCAATCCCACTGTGTGGGGCTTACTGGAGGTACCTGGTGGGCTAGTTGGCCCCCAGGGACCCTCAGGAATGAAGGGGATTTCATCCCCCAACTTAGAATGCGTCAGGGGGCACGTTTGCAGAGTTTTGCAGAGTGGTGCAGGGAGGGGGGGGCCTCCCGCAAGATGCAGGCTTTACTTTAAAAAAAATATTTTTAGAAGGGGGGCTCTCTGCCCCCCCCTTCTTTTAGTATTTTTGGGCCCTGGGGACACCATCCCCCAGGGCCTGAGCATTTTTTTTTTTTAAATAAAAAAACGGGAAGGGGGCCGCGTGCCTCCCTTCCCTGGGCCACTGTTGGCCCAGGGGACTCCATCCCCCGGGGCCTGGCCAGCATTTTTTTTTTTTTTAAATTTTGGAGGGAGGCCCCGTGGCTCCCCTCCTGAGGCCAATAATGGCCCCGGGACCCCATCCCCCGGGGCCGGCCTTCCTTTTTAAAAAATAAATAAATAAATAAAATAAAGGGGAGGGAGGCCGAGTATCCCCCCTCCTGAGCCA
The DNA here is from genome assembly GCA_963921515.1 of Calotriton arnoldi. Classification (NCBI taxonomy): domain Eukaryota; kingdom Metazoa; phylum Chordata; class Amphibia; order Caudata; family Salamandridae; genus Calotriton; species Calotriton arnoldi. Next base: position 1,386,550 of record CAWUFW010002554.1, on the reverse strand, counting down.
CTTCTGGCTCCGGGGACCCCATCCCCCGGGGCCTGGCCAGCCTGGATTTTGTTTGGGGAGAGGGGAGCGTGGCCCACCTCCTAAGGCCAATTATGGCCCCGGGGACCCCATCACCCGGGCCGGCCTTCCTGTTTGTTTAAAAAAATAAAAATAAAAAAAATAAAGGGGAGGGGCTCCCGGGCCACTTCTGGCCCCAGGGACCCCATCCCCCGTGGCCGGCCCTCAAGTTGGGGACAGTGGGGGGAGCCCCAATGCCCCCATGGTCCCATCCGCCTCCCCGCCTCCTGCGGGAGCCGGCATTGCTTTTGGGCAAGGGGAGCTGCTAACATGCAGCTCCCTTGCTCAAAGCATTCTGCTTGCTTCTTGGAAGCGAGAGCAGGTTTCCTGCTCTCACTTCCAAGAAGCAAAGCAGTGTTTGCTATGGCAGGGCGGGAGCCACGCTCCTGCCCTGCCATAGCAAACGGCAATGTCCTGGGGGTGGGCAACCCAGGACACTGCAGGAGCTGGCCCTGGGGGGTGGCGGTCCCCAGGGCCATCTATGGCTCAAGGAGGGGGGCCGCATGGCCCCCTCCCTACATTTGCACAGCCCCGGGGAAGTGGTGGTCCCCCGGGCTGGTGGTCCGCAACAGCCCCCCTTTTTTCAATAATAAGTGCCCCGGGGAGGTGGTGGTCCCCGGGATTTGGGGAGGCCCGTGAGGCCCCCCTCCCTAAAATATTAAATTCCCCAGGGAAGTGGCGGTCCCCGGGGCTTGAGCGGGGCCCGCGAGGCCCTCCCATGCATTTTAAATAAAAAGCCCCGGGAAGGCAGTCCCCGGGGCTGCGGGGGGCCGCGTGCCCCCGCATATCATTATCCCCCAGCGGGCCCCCACTAATTAATTTGGCACTGCCCCGGGGCCTGGCCCACCCGGGGTCTTCTAGAAAACGAAGCGCGGGAGCCCGCGCTTCATTTTTTAAAAATTGTTTCGGCCGGATTCGCTCACCCAGCGCAAATTCGGCCGTTTTTAAAATAAAAATATGCTTTTTTTGGCTCTGGGGGTCCTTGTGGGACCCCCTGAGCAGGCCTAGGGGGTCAGGGTGTTTCTACTCTGCCCCCTTTTCTTGTTTTTTAATGTTTTTTCTACTGTTTTCTTGTGACTCGGTTACCGAGTCACAAGATGGCTGCCAACACATTCTGGTTTGGAGTGTTGGCAGCCAATCAGAATGAAGCTCATGCTCGGGAGGGTTCGCGAACCCTCCTCGGTGCACAGATATCGATATTTTTATTTTTTTAATTTCTCAGCAACTACTGAACGGATTTACACCATTTAAAAAAAAGGTCGCTTTCTGAACCAAGAGCTACCTTTTTGCCAAATTTGGTGTAATTCCGTTCAGCAGTTCCGGCTGTAGCCGTGTCTAAAGTTCCTATGGAAATTAACATGGGGAAAACGCATTTTAGGACCCCCCTTTTTTCTCGGCCCCCACTTGACGAATCACCCCGAAACTTTCAAGACAGGAGCTGACCTGAGTGAACCATTAGTTTTGAAAATTTTGCGAAGATTCGTCAAACGGCGCCAAAGATATTGGCAAAAGAAAAAACGCTTTTTGAATAGAAACAAGGTCCTAACTATAACTACCTACTGGCGACCGCCAGTAGGTAATATACATACATACACACACATTTTATTACTATTGAAGTTGATTTATTAATGTTTGTAGTTAATGTCAATATTTCTTTGTTATATTGTTTTTATTTTAAACAATTGGTTTATGGAAAAAGTGTTTTTAAAATTATTTATTAATTATATTGTCATTATTTTGCCGATATTGTAGTTGATATTGTGTGAATCGATATTTTTGCGTATTGTATGTTTATTTAAAGATGACATTATTTTTGCTTCCGATATTTGTGTTTTTGATATAAGCAAAAATGGATATTTGCAACAACCATATTTGTGTTCTCGATAATGGTCTTTTTTTTTTAGTTAAGTAGAGGAAGACTATATTTTGTCAACAATATTTATTTTCCGATATTTTTGTGTTTCGATATTGTGTGCATCGATGTTATGTCAGTATTCCATGAAATATTTTGGTCTTTCTGGACAGAAACTGCTCTGCTGAGGTCCAGCCTGTAAAAGATTTTGGACTCTACTATGATTTTGAACAGTCAATGATTTCCCTTGATGCAGACACATAAAGGCAGGTGTTTCCCATTCTGGGGTCATCTGAAGAAACTTCCCCTACCTGTGTTTTTCCACATAAAGACTATGGGTTCAATTACGATGTCGGCCGGAGCAACCTCCGACCAACACTGTCATGGTATCGGGACCGACCGACCTCGGGTCGATGGTCCCGACACCGCAATCACAATGCGACCACACATGGTGCGGTCGCATACTCCCATTTCTCAATGGGAGCTTGTGCTGCGGCCATAAACGGACCGTAGCACAAGCTCCCATAGAGAAATGGGAGCTTGTGCAAATCCCTGCACAGTGCCTGCCACACAGTGCAGGGATTTTTTAGGGGGGCACCATAAGTCCCCCCTTGGCCCCCAACCGGAGGCCGCAGGGAGAAGGAGGCCCTGCTAGGGGCCCAAAGTAACTTTCCGACAGGCTTGCGATGTCGGAAAGCCCAGCATGGAAAGCCTGTTGGAAACCAACATCATAATCCCGACGGCGAAAACTCCGTCGTATGGTATTATGTTGCGATCTCAGACTGGCCGATGGGCTCCTGGAGCCCATTAGAATCCAGCCAGAATGACTGGCCAGTTTCACTTTCAACTGCCTAGATTGTAATTAGGCGGTCGGAAGTGAAACCGAGATGTGATTTGGAAAGCCTCCGACCTGTAGTCATAGGCTTGCCGAATCACATCATAATAGAGCCCAATGTGTCGGGCACATCAATTCTTTTGATTCCTAACTTTCAAATCCACTCTTACTCTTTTTATTACAAAAAACAAAGCAGCATGTCACAAGCAAGTTCCAACCTTCATCAAGGATTAGGAAGGATCTTCTCAGAGGTGGTATCAAACCTCTGAAATACCCTTCAACTGGAAACTGCAAAACGTAGGTGTGCATTTAGCTCCATAAAGCAATAAAGAACTGGCTGTTTACGTAGTAGCAACTGTACAGATACAACTTGCATAGGCATCTTAGCTCTATTCAATGTTCAGTGTGAAGAGGCAGTGCAAACAGAAGGAAATGCCAGAGTGCTCCAAGACAGATCTGCAAGGCACAAAAGAGAATTTGTGCAACAATTACATAAATCACTGCTGACTTCTCACCTAATTTATCCAGTTCTGCAGTCAAGTCTTCAAATAAATAAAGAAAGATTAGCATAAGTCCAGGGGAGAACCAACAATGAAGTGGCAAGTCTGTCTCACAAACCTTACAAATAGATATGTAAAGGCTTGAATCTGTAAACAGTAGAGGAGGAGGACATGTTCCAGCAGTGGTGTGGTTCTAAAAAACAAAGGGAGGGAAGGGGGGGAGGGGGCGGCTAAGACATGCTTAGTTAGAATCTCAGAAGTAACATGGAAATTGTTATTCACAAATGTCTGGTAAATGTGTTGTGAAGCCTCGAGCAATAACATCCTTAAGGAAGGCCTGGGCAGACAGAGTACCGATAATACACAGTGTAAGAGCAAAGGTACAGTTAGAACATGAAAAAAAAGTTACTTACCTTCAAGAATACTATTTCTGGTGAATACTCTATTTAATCACAGATTTCACACCTTTAGTCTGGTATCCCAAGATGCCAGACTAGATCTGGAAAAATCTTCCAGCAACACTCAGCTCCATCATTGTGCACTGACATCAGTTCGTGGAATCTTTCCCCTTCCAAAACCTCAGAAATCGAGCATAGAAAAATCATTTGAGACAATGTGTCGAATCTCTAATTTGGGACCTTTTTAGATTGGACATATTGGATAGGGGGAAGGGCAGTGATGAATCTGTGTTTAGAGTATCCACCAGAAAGAGTGTTACCAAATATAAGAAACTCTGCAGATTCCTTACCTTTAAAATAGATAGCATAGCAGTACCTTCCAATGGTGGAAGGTCTGGAGAGTGGTTTCAGAGCAAAAAGTACTGAGTCCTGAATAACCGAGTGGATGAAGTGACAGTCCCACCAGAATTATCTGTCAATTCCAACATTTGCACAAATGCCCACGTCACAGGCTGGCAGAAGTATAGATCTCTCATTGAATCCTAGTGGATAGATTACGAGAGATCGGTGTCAGAGGAATGGCACTTAGATGGTTTGAAAGCTTCCTTGCCGACAGAACACAGCAAGTCCAACTTGAGTCGTTTACTTCTCAGACTTCGGCGGTGGACAAAGGGGTACCACAGGGTTCCATTCTAAGCCCCACGTTATTTAACATCTATGTATCTTCTCTGGCCTCTATTATCAGATCTTGTGGGTTCGACACCGTATCATATGTGGATGATACTCAAATGATCATTACCATCGATTCGGATCCCGCATCGACCAGAGAAAGATTAAAAAAATGCATGTTAATGACGGCGGCCTGGATGACTGCTAACTGTTTGCAGTTGAACACAACCAAAACTGAAATTGTGTTGTTCGAGGAAAGCCGAGGAGTTTTGGTCTACAGATTGGTGGCCTCCTGAGCTGGGAGACCCTCCGACCCCCAAAAAATGGGTTAAAAATTTGGGTATTATACTGGATGATAAACTCTCCATGGAGCAACACGTGAAAAGCATTTCGGGCACGTGTTTCGGCTTGATGCGTATGCTCAGAAAGATCTTTCCTTGGCTCCCCCTCTCTGCAAGAAAGTCGCTGATTCAGGCACTGCTAGTAAGCAGGTTGGATTACGGTAATTCCCTACTGGTAGGGATCAGGGAAGATCTTCTTTCTAGATTGCAGGTCGTGCAGAATACTGCTGCTCGTCTTGCCCTTAATCGCCCATCACGTTCACCGTCGGAACCTCTCTTGTGCCAACTTCACTGGCTCCCAATTAGGAAGCGAGCATTATTCAAGCTTCTGTGTCTGGTATTTAAAACTCTACAGGGGCATGGCCCAGCCTACCTCAGCATAAAGCTAATACCGTACATCCCAAGTCGGCAACTGAGGTCGAGCAATCGGCGGTTGTTGTGCCCAAGGAGGATCAACAAAATTAGAATGGGGGGTCGCTCATTTTCTTACCTTGCGCCCTCCCACTGGAATAAGTTGCCGGACGACATTCGTGATAGCCCTACTTTTGGGCTATTCAAAAAAAGTCTCAAAACATGGCTGTCCAGTCACTAATCAGTGGTTCTCTCCTTCACTCTTCTGTTATTGTGGCACCGAGAGATCCCCGTGGGGATGATTCGTTTTGCGCCTAATAAATGCTAATAATAATAATAAATAAAAATAATAATATAGTAGGCACCCTTCATGCTAGAGCCATTGGAGGACTATCCACCTTAACACTGTCCTCCTCTTTTACACTGCCCTGCCCTTCTTTGCACCAGAAAACACCACAAAAAGTGATTCATCCACATGATGATCCTTTATCCGGTTCATGTAAAAACGTAGTACCCTCCCGGGGCCTGGTTTGGATGGCGGTGGGACCGCCACCGACAGCACGTCGGTGACAGTCCCACCGCCAGACAGCCCTATGGTCCGACCGCTGCATTACAATGCTGGTTGTTGGGCCACAACCATTCATGGGACGGGGTCCCGCCTCCGCCAGGATCTCAGATCCCGATGGGGCAGCGGTAGGAATCGTAGTCCCAACAATAGGTGTCGGGACTACGGTGTCTTTAATAGGTGTCTTTAATAGCTGTCTGACCGCCATGAAAAGGCTGCCGGAAGGGACTTTGGGGGCCACAAACAGGACCCCATCACTCGTGGGCCACTGCAAAGTGGCACTGGGGGAGCATGTAGTGCCGTCACGCACATCCATGCACTTGAGGATGCATGGCACAAGGTGCATGGATGTACACAAAGTCCTCTTTTCACTGTGGCTTGTGCTGCAGCCCTTTTCCTGGCCCACAGCATAAGCCACAGTGGAAAAGAGCACTTTCCAACCACCACCACGGTGGTCATATTGAAATTGGCAGTTGGACTGCCCAATATCGAAATCAGGCCCTTAGTATCTAGGCAATGGAGCCTGTATCCTATGAGGTGGGGCAAAAACACTGGAAGAGTGACAGACTAAACAATATAAAAGTAGTCACAACTTTAAGTACGAAGCCTGCCCAGGTCCTCTGTACCATTTTATCTCAAATGTGGGTACAGTTCACTCATGTGGCGTGCTGAGGTGATGGCAATGAGGAAGACAGTTTTAAGTCTCAAAAGCTTCCAGGAGGAATGTCAAAATAAAATGTTGGTCCCATTGTGGCATAACAAACAGTTTGGGCAGAAACAAGCGAGTCAAACCTTTTATAAAAAAGGAATACAAACGATCAACTAAGCAAAGACGTTTGATCAGGTAAAAATAAAAAGGCCAAAAGGACTGACAAATAATTTGTGCATCCTAGCGCCCAGCATAGACAGACTTTGTGGGAGGGTATCTGGCCACAAGGATGACATTAATCACCTCAGTGGACAAATCAAATGGATTTAGCTGCGTATCTCAGCTTCAACTGATAGAGGTTTACGTTGTGGAGACTTGAATGCAGGAATCTGCCTTGTTTCTGAGACAGGATGTCCTCCTTAAGTGGAAGCCTGATCAGAGGGCAAATGAGGAAGCCCAGAAGCATTGGGTACCACACTCTCCTGCCCCAGCCTGGGGTGATGAAAATGAGTTGGGCCTAGTCTGCATTGATGTTCCTCAGAGGCAGAAGAGACAGCTGTCGAAAAGCATACAGGAGTCAGTCCTTCCATTTCAGCCGAACCAAATAGCCTAACAAGAGCTTTGGACAAAACTCTAATGCACAGAATTGTTGACACTGCACGTTTGCTTTTGTTTCTACAGAGCAGTTTTCACTTTGGAGTCTTTTGGTGCTTATCAGGATTCGCAATGGTTGAAAGTAGATCTAGTCAGGATGCACGCCTGTGGTGTTGGGAGATTTGGAATCAAGCTATGCAAGTATAGAATCTTTCCTGTGTTCATTCGTTTGTTATGGAATGGTTTGCTTTGAATATGTAAACGGTTCCTGAGGTGAAGGAGAATGAGGTGTGCACCCAGGGGTACAATAAAGAAATTTAATTAAAGTGTTGTTGGACTTTACAATAATTTGCAACGAGCTGATAGCCCTGGGTAACCAACTCATAAAAACAAAAGACCTTACGGAATTAGGAAAACTCTACTAGGGATACTACTATGGATACTACAATGTGTGGAGCTGTTGAGAGACCTCACCAAGTAATAATGTCACTATTCTGTATCAGGTCCAGTTAGGTTTCTTTAAATCAAATCGTAGCTTAGTCCTAGTTAAATTTGACACAGAGCAGTCAAGCTTAACTCAAAAGAAAACAGATGTAAAGCATTTATCCTTACCAAAACAGTACATAAGTAAGATGCACAACACAAGAAAAATCCCACTCCAATTAAAAAACATAGTATATATCTTTATCTTTAAATAGACACCCAAATGACAAAAATTTGATGAGGGCCACAGGAATTATGATTTTTGCAAGGTTTCCATAAATCACTGCAATTCACTCAAAATGTTTTGTAGATCACTGCTAATCTCTGTAGCAGTAGTCTATAAGACTGGAACGTGAGGGTCCAGGCCAAAGTCAAAGACTCAGGCCGAATGCGATTGACTGCGGGTCGAATGTAGGGGCTCGGTTGGTCCCTGTCAAATGTTTACCTTCGCACTTAGAAACCTTTCTGGTTATTTTTCTCATTGACTGAGTCGTCTGGAGATTCAGTCTGGTGCTGGGTTCGACGTCGATGGAGAGGCGAAGTCCAGCTGTTCGGTTGCAGCCTTGGTTGTTGACGGAGTTTGAAGCTACCTATGAATCAGCAAGTAGTGGTAGTGTATAAGCCTGAGTCTGTGCCAAAAACCATTATCTTTTAGCTTTATGTTCAAGTTACAGTTCTGTGTGGGGAAAGAGTACACTCTAGCACCAACCATGGGTCCAGGACCTGGGGAGCACTTCTTGGGGGCTAGGACTCAATCTCTCGGGCTACACTAGTGGAGTCCAGGGCAAGTGGTCAGCTGGGCACCTTGCAGGTGCAGGGATTCCTAAGCCTTTGTGTTCCTGAAGTTTAAAAGAATGCTTGCCAACTACCCTTGAAGTTCACTCAATGGCTCTTGGCACAAGTGGGAGTAAGTCCAGCCCAAGCCCCCTTCTCTCTCTCCACCAAAGTAACAGCATGAGCAGCTCTCTTTTTCAAAAGTCCTATCTTGGGTCAGCAAGCGCAGTCTTTCTTGGTACAGCCTTTCTTTCTGAGATCCACAGGTTCAGCAGGTGCTGTCTTTCTTCTGTTCTTTCCCAGTCCACTAGTATTCTGAGGCTGGTAGCCGGGGATGTCACTTTTATGCCAACGTATAGTTTGTGGGTTGTGAGCACTCCCTGACCAATGGGGTATAAATTCCCACAGGCAACCCTACCCACTTTTACACCACTTCCTGTGAAATCGATTGCTGAGCCAGACTCCATTTTTAAATACAATTAGAGTTCGCTTGACTGAGTTATTTTCCATTGTCAACCTCAAACAAGTTGTTTGCACATTTCAGTACACAAAGGCACATTGAGTTTGCACAACAATGTATTCTCATTAATTAGCAGCAGAATAGGAGACATGAGCCTGGCCAAGATACCCTGAATATCTGCTTCTCAGGGTCGCCTGGTACCAAGACACCAAGATATAGAGAACATATGTACACGAGAGGTGATGCAGGTTATGAACAATGGTTTTGACTGGATTTTTCCACCATGATTCTGCCTTAGTTTCTACTCACAATCAGCTAGATTACGCAGTGTTCAGTTTGCTATATAAACACAGAGATTTGACCATTGAGGTTAGAGAGGCTTTCACACCCGAGTTGCACAGAAAGAAGTCAGATTCCAGACTATTGTTGCTGTCCGTTTTTGACTGAGGTTGGACACATGGAGCCAAAGCTGAGATCAGCTAAACTTCTCTGACAGAGAGCTCCCTCCTCCCTCTTCCTGATCATCCAGCTGAGAGTCTGATAACAGTGGGACAGGTTGTGTTCAGGTATGCAGTGCGAGAATTGCAACATTCTCCCACTTAGGCACAGTTAGTTTACTTTATGCTCTCAGAGCAGTGCTAAAAATAGGGTGTAGGAGTTAGGAAACATTTCTGAGAAACATGGTCGCAATATTTGTCGTTTTTACATTCCTAGCAACTCTGATAATGGCAATATGCTGTATATGTCTTTTTATAAAATAAATTTCTTTATTGAAATATTGATAATATCATATGAGAATAACAGCTATAAAATGTGTCCTCACTTAGTACTCTACTCTAAACAGATATACTAGACTACATAAAATCCTAAAAGGAACAAAAAGACCACTAAAACACATAAGTAACAAAAGAGCAAACCTCGCTTAACCAGCACAGTTTAAACAATGCCTGAGGTGACCTCCCCACACATAACATAAACCCCACCAGGACAAACTATCATAATTCCTGACCAACTGCCACCTCATTCCCCGCCCTACCAATCAAAACAAAAACAACAGTACTAAAATTGAACATGAAATGGATCACGCCACATACCCCAAACACTCCACCCATATTCCAAATCACAAAAGCAAGTACTCCAAGCCCCCTTCGAATCAAATGGATAAAAGAAGCAATCCCATGCACGAGTAAGGGCAGTTAAAGTTCACATTGGCTCACAAGGGGACCCCATACCTCATTGTATACACTAATTTGATCTCGAACCCATTAGATACAACGTTCATATGTAGCCATACGGTAAAACTCAGCAAGCCGATCTTATTGTGTGGTGCACACCAATGTCGTAATATGCAGATCTTAGCCACCATAAAGGCCATCGTCATCCATCTATGCCAATGGGAAGACGTATCATCCAAGGCGACAAAGTCTAGTAACAAGGCCAGTTTGTCAGACTCCTCAAAAGAAATATAACTAGTTGAGTCTAGCATCTCCCATACAGAGCATCAGTAGGTATCTAGGGAAGGGCTTGAACATAATATATGGTACAAATCACACTCAACATCCGGATGCCTCCAGCATATAGAGCTAGGAACCAAATGCACCCTATACAACTTGAATGGAGATCAATACCATTTATGGAGGAGTTTGAAATAAGTGTACTTCAAGCACGCTTCTCTGAGTGAGCAATTGCAATACTCTAAGATTTCGTAACAGTCAGCCTCCAAGTATGCTATCCTCAACTGCTCCAGCCCTAAATATCTGTTTTTCAGGGTCGCCTGTTACATACAACAAGATATAGCTATGGTATGTGCGCAAGAAGTGATGCATGTTATTAACATTGGTTTCGTTTGTATTTTTCTACTGTGTTTTTGCCTCACTTTTCACCCACAATCAGCTAGATTACGAAATGGTCAGTTTGTTATATAAAAACTGAAATTGGACTTTTCAGGTTAGAGAGGCCTTCGCTCCAGAATTATCCATAAGAGCATTCCAGAAACCACACTGCAGGTTGCTTTCCTCTTGGGCTGAGGCTCGACACAAAACAAATGCGGAGTTCAGCTGAGCTACACTGTCAGAGAGCATACTTTCATTGAGAGAACAGCAGTGGCATTCCCACCTCCCTCTGCATTAGCTGAGAGTCTGATAAACACAGAGGCACAGTGTGTTGCAGGTATGCAGGACAACGATCCAAATGTTCTCCCATTTAGGCACAGTTAATTAAATGTATGCTGTCAGAGCAGTGCGAAAAATAAGGTGTACGAATTAGGAAACGTAACTAAACGAGGCAGAGTGCAGGTCGACAGTACACCAGATTCGCCTTCCTCATAAAGAACACATTGAACTAAGTCGTATTACAGAGGTATGGGATCTAGACCTGGCTGCAGCTGCAGTTGTGATAGGAAAAAATTACAGAGATGCAGTTACACAGCACCTCCAGGCAAATGGTGTTCCCAGAGCGGGAGAGGCACTTGCCTTTGTAATAGCCGCACATGCAGCATATGCATGTGAAACATTTTACTTATGGATAGAGTTTGAGGCACTTGATGCAAACACAGCAATCTCTCATGCATACCGACCAGCTGCAGTACCTAAAGAATACAGAGCTTACCAATACCTGGAAATCCCAATACTAGGAACATCAAAATTGGTTTGCAAGCACCCTACCACGCACTGAATAATGAAGGGGTACCTGTCCAGTCTTGGTGGATATACACCATATCTAAAATCAGTCACACTAAATTTAGCAGAAGCAGTGGCACTATTGAATAATGTAGTCGGGACATATAGATGATTTTTACAAGAAGTATAAAGGACTTTAGGACTTTAAAAATGAGGCAGGTTCCAGTAGGACTTATGGCACAGGAACAAATCCCCATTTAGGCAATAATCAGACATTAAACGCTATCATCGAAAAAGTGCCCACGAAGTGTGACGAAATAGACATCTGCATTGCTAGATAGATAAACCAGTTGGATGCGGTATACTTTCAGACAACACCCCATGATAAATATACAATTCTTACTATGTGCCTACCATTAGGAATGATACCACTCGTAGAGGAGGGCAACATCTGGGAAAGCCTTATTGCGTGCATTTATAATGCATTCATACTATCACACATGGTAATCCTCATTGGCGTAATTCTCAGAGGTGATAAAACAGGTACAAACTGAACATGGAGCTGCTTCAGCCCTGGATCTGTGTATGAAATTAATTGGTAATCCTGCCACAGTGTCCTCTATTATTTTAAGTAATATTACTGGGGAAGCATCAGCACTGGCTATACCGTCAGAGACTGGCAACTGTTCCGGCACTGAATCAGGAATGAGAGCTATGAGGAATCATAGCTGGGACCGACACCTCTGTGGGCCATGGCACCTTAGAGATACAGGCAGTAAAGAAGCATATTAAAAGCAACGCCAAAGCTGAGGGTACCATTAAAGAGAAACCCACACCTGAAGCTAAAAAGAGGAATTGAATAGAGTAGCCTTTTCCCCCTTAGTACCTGAGGATATCAGGGACATCTATGCCAGAGAGTGGGCTGTAAAACTCGCTCTAGTGCTATATAGAAACCAAGCAGGCTGGGATAAAAATACTATTTCTTATGTAATTCCTTTAAGGAGTAAGCCTCAGATCCAGGCTCAATAGCCAATGAAACCAGAAACTAAGCATGACATAAAAGCAATTCTAATACAATTACAATACCAAGGCATAATAAGTCCTTGCAATTCACTAATTTTTCTCATCTTGAAATCGGACAGAACATATAGAATAGTTTACACTATAGGAATTTGAATTAACACATGCGAACATATGCCATGCAAAATGTGCATTGTTTGGGTCTTGTGATCTGGTGTGTGAAAATATTTTTAAAAGAAATAGATATTGCTAATGGATTTTTCAGTAAAACAAATGGCACCTAAAAGCGAGTATCTAACAGCCTTTACAAGCTTTGGGGTTCAATATTTTTCGGAGACCCCCAATGGGGCATAAGAATAGTTCAGATCTATTCTCAGCCAGCATTATAGAGATCTTGCTAGCAAATCTGAAGCCCTGACATTGACATTTACATCACAATGATTTAAACACTTAACTCAAATGGAAAAGATAGTGGCCATATTGGGCTCATACGGTTTCAAAATAAACTTTAAAAAAATCTAAAATAACTTACCCACATGTAGTCTTCCTAAGCTGCGGGCTAGTAAATGAGGAAAAAGAACTAGCACCAGATTTCCCTAAGAAATGCGCTACCGTGCAACCCTCAAATATGCTCAAGAGGTTGCAAGCCCTGCTGTGCTTCCTTAGCTTTGGAACAGCTTACTTGCCACATTATGCTGGGCGAGTTAAGCCATTGTACAACTTAATAACTCCCACGTTCTCTACAAAACTTGGACAGTAGAACACACAATAATTCTGCATGCTCTTCAGGCAGACATGCTAGATTCAAAATATTTGCTAACTAGGGATAACAAGACCAACCGAGGTTTGAGAATTGCACCTAGCACTTCAGACTACACCTGTGTGATCCACAATGAGGGGCAGACGATTCGCATAACATACAATTCACATTTATACTCAAATGCAGAATCATGTTTTACATCCACTGAAAAAATGCTTGCAGCTGTACAAACTGCCATTTTATTTTAGTGTCCTTAGGCGCAGGGAAAACACATTATTGTTGTCTCTCCCGTACCAGCCCTTGAGGCATTGACCAAAGCCAGCATTCCAAATGCTTAAGCACTACACCCCATGTGAATTCAGTAGGCATCATCATTAAATGCAGTGGCTCTGTAGTTTCAATATGACCTTACACTTAAGACACAAGAATTTCTTCAATATGAGCAGAAATGGCCCATAATTACACAAACATTATCTATGAAGAGCAATAAGAGTTTAGTCTATACAAAACGATTCAGAGCAACTAGCTGTTGGAACAAAACACAAATACTCAGCAGCCTGTTCGGGGAATAATTGAAGGTAAATTTGAGCCACAACACACATACACTCAAACTATGGGTGGCAGCACCGCACAGATCACAGAGATAAATGCATTGATGCTCGCACTTCAGAAGAGCAAGCCTGGAGTTCCCAGACCAATCGTCTCTGACTATTCTTTCTGTGTGCAGGCATATATAATGTGGATTTCCCACCTTGGCAAATGAATAGATTCAAACATTCAAAAGGGTAACTAATCAAGTCAAGAATAACTTTATTCGGTTTGAATAACCATAAAAGTATAACATTCATACAGGATATACAAAATTACATGTCATATCGAATCAAATACGATAAAATGTTACATGACTCAAATACTCCGTGATTTATCTCAGAAATTTAAAATACGTGATTCTTAAATTCTAAAATTCTTAAAATCTAAAATAACTAATCAAAAATAAACAGTTTTGGGGAAAGGTTGTCATTTTTAAAGATGCGCTTCCATTAGTCCATATAAGATGCACATTAGGACACCAGCGTGATGGTATTCATGCTTTAGGGAACTCTGCAGCAGACTCTGCAGCAAAGGTAGCTGTTGTGACCCAATCTCAAATGAGAATCGATAAAGACATACTGGCTGCTATTGAGGCAACCTCAAAGAGTGAAACATTTGTAGAAGGCTTTCCTCGTAAATCCTCCTACACCCTCAGTTCAGATAACACTGATGGTGTGCTTACTCAAAGTGGGAAATAGAGTGATACCTAATAAGTTGTCTAGGTGCAGTACATGCATTCCATTCGGACAATGGTCCAGCGTTCACCTCAAAATTTTACAAGGACACGGTGAGTTTGTGGGGGGTGTGTCTGCAATTCAGTAAACCATTCAAAAGTAACACAAATGGCTTAGTAAAAGGCTCTAACTATATGCTTAAGCAGGCCCTAAACGGCCAGGTGTTGAGTTCAGGTCTTAATTGGGTCCATCATACCCATGTACAGAAAGCACTAAATAACTTGCCTGGGGAAGCATTGGGAGGTTGCACTCCATATCAGGTACTCTTCTGAATACCCATGTATGTTACTGACCTGGATCACTCTGGCAAGGTGGCAGAAGAAAATCCTTTTGACCTAGACCAACATTTGACTGTTTTATAGAAAGTGCAAGAGGTCAGCAACACTCTTTTGAATGCCAAGCATTCTGACTCTGCCACCAGTGAAGAGAAGGTTTTGCGAGTCACAGAAGGGTCATCCCCAAAGTAGGAGATCTAGTTTGAGATAAGATTCCAGACAAACATTTGCTTGGACCATCATAACCAACCACCCTGCAGGAGATTCTCTTGAAGATCTTAACAATCATGAGAGCTCAAGTCTCAAGCTGGGGACAGCCGAGTATGCTGCATCTCATGTTTTACAGCTCACATCAGATTCCATGGAGGGGTTTGGTGGCTACATTTCTACAAGAGCAACTGTGCAATCAAATGCTGTGATATATTACAAGCCCCCTATAGATACACTGAATCAGGATACATTGCAGTTGACTTTTCTTCAGATTCCTCAAACACAGCATGCCTGAAAGTTTCTGCAGTACGGCACTGGTTTCATGATAGGTATTTGATACCACCATGGTCCTATGTTTTGATTGCTATAGGCGTGTTCTTCTTTATCATGTGGCTTGTAATGCTAACTTGTGTTATTATTGTTAAATGGACATTATGTTCTGGACAGAACTGTGCGAAAGATGGTGGCAAAAGAACTACAACCACATTTTTCTTCCCACAGACTTCAAAGAGACTTATATGCTGTAAACATTACGGCTTACCCAATACCGGATGGTATAGTTTGGGATAAAGTCCCTTATCCGATTACAGGGCTTACTGAAATCTTGCAATTACCTTATGTTATAACATTTCACTGGATGATATTATAACTTCTGGTTCCATTTCAGTTGAATGGGATATAGAAACAGTAAAGAGTAAGATGTCTGATTTAGAAATGCATACCACTCTTGAAAATGAAGATCCTTATTTAAATGGGTTTAATTATAAGGACATGTATTCCTATCATCACTATACACACCATTACATTCACAGAACTAGCTCTCCAAGTGAAATATACAATTAACACACAGTGGGAACACTGCACAACACCCTCTGCTGGCAGCACCACAAATTACATGAAGACATTTCCCTATTTTAATGGTGAACACAGATCTGATATCGCTGCTTTTTATACAAACAAAAGCCTGAGGCAGCTCGAAAGAATATAACGACATGTGCTAAGCTGATTATTCTAATGAATTTAATAGAAAACTGAACATACATGGTTATGAGTAATGAAAGGACAATGTAGACATAAAAAGTGTATGGGGTAGCAAATTTTGGCAAATACAAAGTAAAGAAACCCTTTTCAGAGCATGCATAAAACCAAGGTAGATGATGTTCCAAAACAAAACTATTCAGCAAACTAACTGTTTGGGTTTTGGTAGTATGAAAGATATTAGAAATCCTTCCATTCCCCTCGCAGCATGGTTCACAGATTGGGAACTGAAAATGAACAGGTTTGAAGGCACAATAAATGATATAATTAAAAATGATACATATATTTCATCTATGTACCATCATGAACGTTAGTCCTTATGGCCTGTAGACACACATGAATGCATGACCTGTTTCCTTTCCAATACTTATGGTTTCAAAGCTAACCATCCAGATCAACGCTATGATAGCGGTGATATATCTGCAATAGCTACCAATTTAAGTGTAGACAAATTATGTCAGCATTGGTTACAACACTGCAGCCCACAAGCTGTAAAACAGCATTTGTCACAAGAGAAAATATTAGTATTCCTGAATTCATTTTAGGACCACGCAAAATGCATGATATATGCTGTGTATAATGAGTTGTGGAAAGTTTCACAATAAGAAGCAGCTGAAAGAATTAGACACATTGACAAAGAAATTTAGAAAAGGTCTTGCAAGTAGTAGATAATGGTATGACTACATTGTCAAGACATGTGTATTCACTGAATAAAATAGTGTTCTCTGCACTTGACCTGATGCATAATGACTTTAACATGTTGCAACATAGCCAGGCTCAATTAAGGGCTATAATCCAATTAAACTGGGCACTACAAACACTGCATGCTGGGCGTGTTCCTTGGAAGTTTCAGAAATCTTTGAGACATACAATTTGATTCTTACACAGAGGACCATGGCAAAAAAGAATCCACATATACATTATTAAAAATTGAACAATTAGATCAAATACCATTTTCAGTAGCTAACACACCAGCTATTACATGGCTTTTGCAATGATTTTGAACGATTGCACTTCCAAAGAAATGTCATTTCAATGATTGCCAAATTCATGATCAATTTCTACATCAGAGATGGACACTCCTGTTGGAGTACAATTGTTTAAATGAAGATACAGATGTTTTTGTAAGTGTGTACAGTTGTTTAAAAAAAATAAACTAGGGCATTCGCTGTTGTGCGATTCAGTATCTCTTCATGGCCTCAGTAATGGATAAATGCCTGGATTAGCATGTTTTTTTAGGGACTCCCACATTGAGTATTCAAACATGATACACATTTTTGACAAACAGGTCTTAACTGCGTTTAGCAAATTTTACTTGTTGCGGGATGACTGAAGGGGTTTGTTGACAATATCAAAAGTGATAAAATGCTGTAGAATAACGTTCCATCCCCCACCTACTCATGTCGTTGACGGTGTCCCTTGGCCCAGAGTACAATCCCAAAACATACATAGATTAGCAACCTTGTTGCAATCTTCCTCCAGAAGGACGTTGTTTTAATGCCAGCTACCAAGACTTTTGATTTACAAACTGATCGCACCTCTTTAGAGATACAGACATTTCTCAGAACACAATATACAACACACTTTGCTGACCTGGTACCTCAAATCATTAACGCATCCAGTGCAACTCCTGTTGTTCATTTTCTCAAGAGCATCAGCTCTAGTCTACTGTCTACCTCATTGTGGCTGTATCTGCTTTCCAATGCAGATTACTCCTCTTTTCTTAAGTATCAGAATACTTAAAGGAAGTACCCTCTAACAAATAATTTGAAATAAGTTTTGGTCATTTATACTGTTGAAGTATGCAATTTAGGGGAACACTGTACTTCTGTATTACCATCTAATACCATATGGTTGTGAGCATAATTACTGTAGTGATACCATTTATACTAAGGTGTGCAAAATGTATACTTAATCATGTATATACTTCATAACTACACCCATTAATACTTACAATGTGCTCCTGAATCCTCCTTAACCTCTCTGGGAGATCAATCTTGAAACTGCCAGGAGCGAAAGGAAGACTGTACTAATTATACTGATACAATTGATGATGAAGACATTACTTCAGAAAGGAAGAAAAATATCATATTGCATTCGGTGAGGCCACAAGGTCTCAAAATCTACAATAGGATGGAAAAGAAAACAAGACCACCTACAGAAGGGCATGTTTTTTTTCTAAATTCCTTAGGTGATTTGAAGGACTACATTTCCCCTTGTATGAAAAGCGACTGGCAGATTAAATATTTTAGCAGGAAACAAGGGAAAACTGAGCCAATTGATGATTCTGTATTCTAGTCGTAAAAACTAGCTATCAATTGCAAATGTGGGAATTCACATGATGAATTTATAAGGGACCAAATCATTATGCATGTGAATGACAAAAATGTATAAGATAGGTTATAGGTACATAGGGGTTTCACAAATGGCTGATTTTACTGCTTTGGTTCGTAAGGCAGATATTTCTAACAAATGTGTCAAAGCAGTAGTTGCTTTTATGTCCTCCAACTCATGAAAGATTATTGGCAATGTTAAGACTACAAACAACAAAAAACAAAACTTCCAAACACATAGCTTATCTCCAGTTAGGGGTCATGGGAGACCTAAGGAGGAAAGAACTAAGAACCAAAAATACAAAGAGTTTAAGAGTAGGGGAAGTCAAAAAATGTATTACAGGTGTGGTAGTCTAAAATACCTTGTGTTTAGCAAGGATTGCCCTGCTGTGAATCAAAAGTGCATAGCATATAGAATTAGGGGTTATTTTCCAAGAGATGCAGGAAGACCAAGTGAGGCAATACAATTAAGCTGGTGAATGAGCAAAGTATAAGCTCTGACTCACAGTCAGGGAGTTGAGAATCAGGTGAGATTAAGGATGTTAAGGTGTGTGTGATAAGTGTAAATCAACAGGGTTGTGTCGTCAACAAATGTTTGCGCAATAAGCCAGTGAGCACAATAAAGTTAGGGGGCGTTAAGATAATGGTAGTGGGAGACTAGGTATTCTACTATACAATGGTAAATAGAAATATTTGGGAAGAGAAATTTTCAGGAGTCTTGGGTCATGAGTTACTACCATCTATTATAAATCCAGAGAGTTTCAAAAGGGAGCCCATACCGACGACTGGGTAGAGGACTGTTGCTTCTGAGTTTAAGAGCTGGAAGATGATGGAGAAATTATCGTAGTGGAAGAAGATCCATCAGTGTGAGGGTCAATTGACTGAATACCACTGGATATCATACTCAATCCAAATAGGCCGGAGGAGGTATTAGTTGTAGGGAAGCGATGGGTGGTGCGGAGTGTCAGCATGGTTTACAAGATTTTGGAGGCATTGCCGAGCATGTTATGGGGGGAAAATGTCTCTATTAAAGGGTTTCTCTCACAAAATAGTCTTGAAAGAGGGGACAAGTACACACAGAAGGTATACAAGATGATCAATCTACCATGGTAGTGAGAGAAGATGACAAATGAGAGATTGAGAAACTTTTGAAAGCTGGTATTTTAAAGCCTACTGAGGTCACAGAGTGAATTGCCCCTTTAGCTAATAGGGAAATTTGTTTATGCTTTGAGCTAAGAGCTCTAAACGCAACATCATTGTTGAGAAGTCTCCCCTAAGATAAACAAGATGCTGGCCATGTCTGGAGGGATGCAATGGTTTTCATCAATTGATCTCTCCCTGAATGCTATCAAGTAAAAACGCACACAGGGTAGGAAATTAGCTACATTTTTGACGTCTAGGGGGTGTTTCCAATATGTATGTATGCTGTTATGCAGTTAGTGTCGGCAGTGGCAGCCTTCTAATAATGAATGCACTGGTTGTTGAAAAACACCAAGGGGACGATGTTTTCCAGGATGCATTGTGACATTTTGGTGATGGAAGAAAGTGAAGAGCAGCATGATGTGTGGTTGAGAAAGGTGTTAAGCATTTTGAGGGGGATTGATTTGACTGCAAAATTTGAAATGTGTAAGTTTGCAGGGCAGAAATTTCACTATCTTGGTCATGAGGCCAGTGAAGAATATATTCGAGGCGAGCAAGACCTCTGACCTCTGGTCTGAGACCTGCTCTCTCCCCAGCAGCTTCGCTGTCTCTGACGCTGCCACTGACCTCGTCTCACCTCCTCCTGGTAGGTGTTCGAGGCCGCTGCTGCCCAGGTCCGTCATTGTGCCCGTTCTCCTGCTGCTTCTGTTTTACTGGTTGTACTTGTGACTGTGCCTGCTTCTGGTTTGCTTATTGTGATTATTGTGCCTTGTTTTTCTTTGCTTTGCTCTGTTTTCCCTCCGTTTTTCCTCCCCGCCGCTGCTGCCCCTGCAGCCCCTCCCCCTGCCGGTTCCTGCTCCCGCCTCCCAGCTGCACGTCCCTCACCCCTTCCCTATTTAATGGTGAGCCGCTGCGCGGTCACGCCGCTGGTGCGCCAAAGGCCAGCCAGTCTGCGCCCATCCGCGAACCGACCGCGACCAGCACCAGAACCCCTGGATCTCCGACCACGCACCACTACAATCCTGCTGCCCTACTCGCACTCAACGCAGGGAGGAACAACAACTGCCAGCTGTCCGCTCTGAACACCACCCACGGCCAGTTCTCCTGCTGCCAGACCTTCGCCTCCGACCATGCAACAACCGACACCGCCCCACGACGAACGCCAACACCTCCGGAGCCCTAAACTACATACTCCTCAACGTGCGCTCCCTGCACAGACGAGCCGTAGAGATCTGGGACCTCC
Organism: Calotriton arnoldi; assembly: GCA_963921515.1. Classification (NCBI taxonomy): domain Eukaryota; kingdom Metazoa; phylum Chordata; class Amphibia; order Caudata; family Salamandridae; genus Calotriton; species Calotriton arnoldi. The sequence goes on along the minus strand of CAWUFW010002554.1, from coordinate 1,366,060 downwards.
TTGACACCCTCTCACCAGACGTCGACTTCTTTACAGAAACCTGGACCAATGCCTCCTCCGCCCCCGACATCACCACCGCTATCCCTGATGGATACAAGATCCAGAGAAAGGACCGACCCAACCGCCCAGGAGGAGGACTCGCCATCGCACACAAGAGCTCCCTCCAACTCTCCACCTCCACTACGAGCAACTCCTTCTCCACCACCGAACATCTTCACTTCCAGATCCAGACCAGCCCTAGAACCACACTTCGTGGCACCCTCGCCTACAGACCCCCCCGGACCCTGCGCTTCATTCAACACCACCATCGCCGACCTCATCGCACCCCACGCCATCGCCTCCATGGACTACATACTCGTCAGAGACCTAAACTTCCACCTCGACAACCCCAGCGACTCCAACTCCACCACCCTCCTGGACAACCTCGCCAACATCGGACTGAAACAGCTCGTCACCGTGCCTACCCACAAGGCAGGACACACCCTCGACCCCATCTTCGCAGGAGGTAATAACATCCATTTCAGCCACACCACGCAACCCCCATGGACAGACCACCACTGCGTACACTTACACATCGACAAGCCCACGCCGCCCAATCCCGCACCACGCCCTCCACGAAGGAACTGGAGCAAAGTCACTGAGGAGCAGCTCATCTCCACCCTCAACCACGACGCCCCCACCACCTCGACCAACGCCAACCTTGCAGCCAAAGAACTCCACAGATGGATCTCCAACTGCGCAGACAAGCGTGCCCCCCTACGCAACCCCGATGGACAGCGTACTAGGAAGGCCACCTGGTTCACCGCCGACCTCCAAGAGTCCAGGCACACCTGCAGACGTCTCAAGAAGAAATGGAGAAACAGCAAAGAGTCAGAAGACTGCACCACCTACAAGAACACCATGATGGAATACCACCAATGCATCAGATCTACCAAAAGAGCCTTCATTCAAAACAAGATCCCCGCCAAATCCAGCAACTCCAAAAAACTCTTCAGCGTCATCCAGGAATTCACCAAGCCCGCCAGCGAAACCAAGGACATCACCCCTTCCCAGAACCTCTGCAACAAGCTTGGATCCTACTTCCATCTGAAAATCAAAAGCCTCTACGACAACTTCGATGACCAGACACACGACTCCGACACCACCCCCCTCACCAGCAACGCCAGCCAGCCCATCATCTCCTCCTGGACCCCAGTCACCACCGAAGACACCACCTCGACCATGAAAGGCATCCCACTCAGGGGCCCCCATGGACCCCTGCCTAGTGCACATCTTCCACAGAGCCGCCACCGCCATTGCTCCAGAACTACAACGCACCATCAACGCCACCTTCGAGACCAGCATCTTTCCCGACGACTGGAAACGCGCAGAAGTCAGACCCCTGTTCAAGAAGCCATCAGCAGATCCCACGAACCTCAAGAACTACCGTCCCATCTCCGTCCTCCCTTTCGCGGCCAAAGTCACTGAAAAGACCGTCAATGCACAACTAACTATATTCATCAAAGAAAACTCCATCCTCGACCCCTCCCAATCTGGATTCCGAAGCAACCACAGCACCGAGACCGCTCTACTCGCCACCACTGACAACATCTGCACCCTCCTCGACCAAGGACATACCGCGGCCCTGATCCTACTCGACCTCTCGGCAGCATTCGACACCATCTCTCACCGCACACTCACTGCAGACTCCACGACGCCGGCATACAGGGAACCGCCCTCGACTGGATCCGCACGTTCCTCACCGGCAGAACCCAGAAAATCAGACTACCACCTTTCCTCTCCGAACCCACGGAAATCAACTGCAGAGTACCCCAAGGATCATCGCTCAGCCCCACGCTCTTCAACATCTACATGGCCCCCCTCGCCGCCATCGTCAGACAGCACAGACTCAGTATAGTATCTTACGCCGATGACACCCAGCTCATCCTCTCCCTCACCAAGGACCCCATCACCACCAAACTCAACTTCCAGGAAGGAATGAAGGACGTCGCATCCTGGATGAGCAGCAGCTGCCTGAAGCTCAACTCGGAGAAGACAGAGGTCCTCGTCCTCTGACCCTCCCCCTTGGCTTGGGACAACACCTGGTGGCCCACCACCCTCGACAGCCCTCCCACCCCCACTGACCACACCCGGAACCTCGCAAACGTACTAGACTCCTCCCTCTCCATGACCCGACAGGTCAATGCCGTCGCCACCAACTGCTTCAACACCCTCCGCATCCTCCGAAAGACCTTCAAATGGATCCCCCCCAAATCAAGAAAGACCGTCACCCATGCACTCATTACCAGCAGACTCGACTACGGAAACGCCCTCTACGCCGGGATCAACAAGTCTCTGCTCAGCAAGCTCCAGACCATACAGAACACCGCAGCCAGACTCCTACTCGGCATCCCTCGACACAAACACATCACCCAACACTTTCGGAACCTCCACTGGCTCCCCGTTGAGAAGAGAGCTACTTTCAAGATACTCACCTACGCCTACAAATGCCTACACAACACCGGACCCCAATACCTCAACGAAAGAATCTCCTTCCACCTACCCAAGAAAAAAACTCTGATACGCCGACCTCACCCTTGCCGAAACCCCATGCATCCACAGAGCCAGAACAGGTGGAAGAGCCTTCTCCTACATCGTGGCCAAAACCTGGAACGCGCCCCCTTCCTGACCATCTTCAGGAAGACACTCAAGACCTGGCTCTTCGACTGAACGGAGTTGCTTACCCCCTACCCCCCTAGTGCCTTGAGACCCTCACGAGTAAGTAGTGCGCTTATAATTTTCCTGATTGATTGATTCATTGGTTGAGAAAGGTGTTAAGCATTTTGAGGGGGATTGATTTGACTGCAAAATTTGAAAAGTGCAAGTTTGCAGGGCACAAATTTCACTATCTTGGTCATGAGGCCAGTGGAGAATATATTAAACCAAAAGAGAAATTTTTAGAAGCTATCAAACAAGACCTGTCCTATCAAATAAAGATAGTTTAAGAGCTCTTTTAGGTCTAGTGGATTTTATACAAAGTTTGTACAGAGCCTTGCGGAGAAAACATTTCATGAGACAACTGTTAAAGGACAGAATACATTTGAGGGGTCAGAGGGCTACAAGAAGAACCCTTCAAAGTTAAAACAGATATATGGGGGGCGTGGCTTAGGCGCTCGCAGGATAGCAGCGCCTTTCTGAAGCTCCGTAACGCGACGGAGCCGAATGTTTCTTTACTGCTGCTGTCTGCTTTGAAACTCCTCATGAAGTGGATATTTTGAGTTCGGAACATCGGGGGCACAGGTATATTGTCTTCTGGAGCCTCATTATGTAATGGCTGTGCCTTTTGCTCCCGCGACGCGTTCTCCTCACGACGCAGCCGCCATTTTGACAGTATGTTTCGTTCCAGCGCTTGCCTTGAGGGAAGGAATTTCTGAATAGGGCGTTTGAAGATACGTTGCATTTCTGCTGTATGCCTTTTGCTCAGTAGGGTGTTCCCTGATAAGTGAAGTTTTTTCAGAGGCATTACCTTTCTTGGCCAGCCCTATTAGTGTACAGAGCCATAGTTTTGCTGCCTTACGGGTCTCTGGCCTTTTTATCTTTGAAGCCTGTACCTCACAGGATTAACCTTTCCCCTCTGGCAAACAAGGTCCTGGCTGTCTGTGATTTATAGATCATACATACTCATTCAGCGGTATATCCCCTGTTAAGCTTCTGTCCTTCTATATGGAGCCTTCTCTTGCGTCTGATCAACAGAACACCACCTCCAACATGTCCTCTGCCAGCAAGGAATCCATCACCGCCTCAAAGAGACAGAAAAAAGATCCTAACTCCCCCACTAAGTCCCCACTACCTCTAACCCTAGAAGACTTAATGGATGAGATTAAGCTTATGAAGCCCTTCGTCATAGACACCAACGCCACTCTCCAACGAATGGAGGAAAAGTGGTCCAACCTGGAATCCAGAGTGACGACGATGGAGCAGCGGATCAGCGATGTTCAGGATATCTCCTCCAAGTTTGAGGACATGTCTAAAGAAATAATTCTCCTCAAACAGCAGACCGAGGATTTGGAAAATCGAAATAGGAAGAACAATCTCAGAATTTACGATATTCCAGAGGGGGCAGAGGGCTCGGACATGCTTTCTTTTCTTAAGGTACATATTCCTAAAATTGTGGGCCTCAAGGAAGACATCAACCTCAACTTACAGCGCGCTCACTGCCTAGGCCCTAAATCTGGGGGTCTTTCCTTCTCCTCGAATAATCGACCTAGAGGGATTATCGTTCTCTTTCTGGAGTACACTGATCTTATGACGGTTCTGTCAGCGGCCACACAATGAAAACAAATGCTGTGGTCGGGCCAGAAGATATTCTTTTCCCAGGGTGTGGCCAGTGCCACCGCTGATCGACGCAAAGAGTTCTTTCTCTCTGACCTGCTCTACGCTCCATAAATGCCAGATATGGTCTTGTGCATCCGTGCTTTTTTAAGGTTACCTACAAGGAAAGGACACTATCTTTTGATCGCCCGGAAGATTTAAGACTATTTATCGCTCGCCACAAGCGAGAGGAGATGGACCTTGGGAAAACTTGAACAGATAACATTATTATAGCTTTCATATTTGGTTGCTGTAATTTCTAAGTAGGACTGTTGTTTGAGTAGTCAACTCTGTGTTTACCTCTGATGTTTCTTCTATTCTTGTCTTTTTCTGATTGATTCGTCATTACGTCTGTACAGATACCCCTCCCTGATGTATCCTCTCCCATGTTCCTCCTTCCTAATCCTAGTGTTTATAGTACCTCTTCCCTGATGGTAAGTGTTTATTCCAGTTACTGGCCTTACTTGTCGATCTTCATGCTCCTCCCTTCCACATGATTTGCCTCCTGATGTTCCCGTCTATATTTCCATTTTCTTTGGTTCACTTCTTTGGTCGCTGTTAGCCTAGTTATACCATTGTCTTTTTCTCAGTCTCCGTCGATATTTCTGTTCTGTCCATATGTTGGTCGCCTTCTTGTTCGCGCCTCCTCACCTCTACATACTGTTTTTTCTACACTTGTTGTGTACTCTTTCAATTTTGACTGAAGCTTTTCAGCTTTTTGTCAACTTCTCCTCCTATCTCTTGCTCCCTTTCCCTCTTTGTTTTGAGGTTTCTGTCCCTCTCCTTCATTTATCTTTTTCCTCTTCTTGTATTTCATGTCTGGCACTTTGTACTTATTTTACAATGACCTTTATATTGTTTTTGTTTTCTTATTTTGGTGATTTTTTATTCTACTATTGTTTCCTTTTCCCTGTTCTTTTCTCTTTGACCTTTCTCTCATTTTCTACTCTTTGCTCTTTTTGCATCCTTTTTTCTTACATGTTCTTATTGCAAAGTTACTTATCTGTCGATTTAAGATTTTCGCATGTTGAATTCTCAATTTTATTAATTTTTAGAATGCTCTTGGTGTTGCTTTTTCCCATTTCTTCTCATGATGACCGATAATGTTCGTATTGTCTCCTGGAATGTGAAGGGATTACGTAATCCCATCAAGAAACAAAGGGTACTTACTCATCTTTCCAGACTGCACTGTAAAATTGCGATGTTGCAGGAAACTCACCTTAACGATAACGATATTAATTCCCTTAAAAAACAATGGGTTGGTCATGTGTATTGTTCCCCAGCTAAAGACAGGAAAAATGGTGTGGTGACATTATTTCATAAGTCCCTTTCCCTCACTATAGAGGGGGAGGAGAGGGATACAGAAGGAAGATGGCTTCTTCATCTACTCATAAATGGTTCCCCTATCTCTCTCCTTAACATTTATGGCCCTACTGGTATAGATTCTAAGTTTTGGCAGTCCATGTCACACACTCTCCACTCATGTTCTGATTCTAACCTTTTAGTGGGTGGGGACTGTAATCAGGTCATGGACCCCTTCACCGATAGGAAATCTACCTCTAGATTTATCCCCAATAAAATGCAAAAAGCCTTTAAGAACGCTATTCGTTCGAGAGGTTTGGTTGACACCTGGAGGTTATATAATCCGGATTGTTTGGAATTTACTTTTTACTCTCCAGCACATAACTCTACTTCCCGAATCGACTATATTTTTCTGAGCCCACACCTTCTCCCTAACCTACATCATGCGGAAATTGGATCCATACTGATTTTCGATCATGCTCCTGTTCTTATTAATTTAGATCTCCCTTCTGTTCCTTCCAAACCCTGTAGATGGCGTTTTAATAACTATTTACTCAAGGATCCTATCTTCATTGGGCGCTTCAAGGATTTTTTGTCAGAATTTTTTCTCCTTAATGCCAGTCCTGATTTATCTTTTCACACTATTTGGAACGCCTTTAAGGCGACGGCCAGAGGATTTATTATTGATTATGTGTCTGTTAAGAAGAAGCAACACCTTAAAGAGTCTGCTTCCTTATTATCCTCCATTAACACCTTGGCTGCGGCGCGAATTCCGCTGCGGTGCTGAACATTCCAATCGCGGGCGTGGCTCGGACGGCCCCCGGCCGTCGTGCGCACACGCCCACCATGACTCATGACGGCCGGGAGCCGTCATGAGCACGGAAGGGGTTAAGCAGCTGGAACATACTTATTTCTCTTCCAATGACGAGGCCATTCTTAAGAAATTGGTCCAAGCAAAATTGAATTTTAATAAGAAATCAACGGAGGAAGCTTCCGGAAAGTTTCTAAAAATTAACTCCAAATTTTATGGTGGTCGCAACAGAGCCGGTAAATTGCTGGCAAATTATTTGAAGGTTAAATCTCAAAGATCTAAAATAGTCAATATAATCGATGATAACGGTGTTAATCATTTCAAGGATGAGGAAATATTTAATAGTTTTACTGATTTCTAGAAGATCTTATATACCCCTGAATTCGCCCCTTCTGACGCTGCTTTGGATGCATTCTTCGACTCGTTGCCTCCGCGCTCCTCCCCTTCCCCAGACTGTTCTATTTTAGATAAAGACTTGTCCCTATCTGAGATTAAGGTAGCCCTAGCCAAGCTACCTAGGGATAAGGCCACTGGCCCGGATGGCTTTACTGCTGAATTCTATTCTTGTTTCTCACAGACTCTTCTTCCCCATCTTCTTTCTCTTTTTCAGCACTTTGTCTCTCACAATGAAGCCCGCGGCTCTTTTCTAGAAGCCATGATTTGTCTAATCTCCAAAAAAGATAAAGATCCCTCCTCCTGTGCTAATTATCGCCCTATTTCTTTAATTAATTTGGATTGTAAGATTTTCGCCAAGGTGCTGGCCCTACGTATCAATCAGGTGATTTCGGATTTGATTGGTTCTGAGCAGACGGGGTTTGTTAAGTGAAGAACGTTGGCAGACAATTCCAGAACTTTTCTAAATATCATACATCTTGCATCTAAGAGTTCCTCCCCTGTTGCAGCCATATCACTCGACGCGGAGAAAGCTTTAGATCGCATTCATTGGCTTTTTATGATGCGTGCTCTTAAATGGCATGGTTTTGGTCCAGCTATCCTGTCCTTTATAAGTCTGTTATATTGCTCCCCAACCACCTCAGTTTTTGTTAATGGATCTCAATCTTCTTATTTTACCCTACAACGGGGTACCAGTCAAGGTTGCCCTCTTTCGCCCTTGCTCTTTATTCTATCGCTTGAACCTTTTCTCCATTCTTTGCGACATTACCCCGCCTTTTGGGGTTCTACACATAAGGCTACTGAAATCAAGTTTACTGCTCATGCGGATGACATTATGCTGTATATCTCTGATCCCCTTACTTCTTTGCCTGCTTTTACGGATCTTTTATCTTCCTAAGCCGCCTTAAAGTTAAACTTTTCCAAGTCCGAAGTTCTTCCATTAAACAAATATTGTTTAAAAAGTATGTTTGTTGGAACGGACTTCAAATGGAGCATTAATAGCATCTCTTGCCTGGGGATTAAATATTCTTCTTCAATTGTTAGAACTGTTCAGCTTAATTTGGAAGATGTTTTATTAAAAGTGACCCGCATGACAGAGAAATGGTCTCCCTTATTTTTGTCCTGGTGGGGCAGACTGGACTCAATCAAAATGATGATGCTTCCAGTCATCAATTTTTATTTGTCCATGTTACCTGTGAAACTCCCATTAAAATTTTTCAAGTATCTTAAGGGTGTTTTGAGTAAATTCCTCTGGAATAACCGGAGAGCCCGCATCTCTTTGTTCCTCTTGTCTGCTCCAAAGGACCGGGGGGATGTTAATTTCCCCAATTTTCGCCAGTATCATTCCTTTTTGATTCATCAAATGCTGCCCCATCTATCTTCCTCGGAAGAACCCCCTGTATCGGTGTGGCACAGATTGGAGGAATCCTTAGTTCAGCCGTTTTCTTTTTCTTCGTTAGCTAATTTTACTCATCCTCCTCGCTCATTTAATTCCCCAACCATTTCCAAATTTATTTCAACCTTTAATCCGGTCCTTGGTAGATCCCTTACTCCTCTACAAATGTTCTTAGATTCACATCTCTGGCATAACAGATCCATTAAACTTTCCAACCGCACTATTTTTTGGAAGGATTGGGCAGCTAAAGGGATCATTCAGGTTAAACATTTATTACTGGGTACTCATTTTCTATCGTCTCAGGAAATTCAGTCCAAATTTTGCCTGCCTGCCTCTTCACTTCTTAGGTATGACTCTTTGAGATTGCTTTTAACTCATCAGTTTTCTCTTCTCTCTGGGTCTCCTTCCTCCTCATCTGACCCCCTATTAGAACCTCTTTCTACTTCTCTTTCAGTTCGGACGTCTCATATCTACAAATATCTTCATTTCTCTCTTCCCAATCGCTCTAAGAGTAAAATTGAACTATTGTGGGAGTCAGATTTGCAGCGTACCCTCTCTCTACACGTATGGAACTCTATTTGGACACGAATACACCATACCTCCTGCACTGCCAGTACCACCCAAACACTTTATTATTTTTATCATAGGTTGTTTTTAACCCCTTTATCCCTTTCCAAGTACAGTTCCGACTTGTCCCCCAACTGCTGGTCCTGCAAAAACACCCCTGGCTCCTTCCTGCATTCCTTTTTTCTTTGCCCTAGCAATTCCGCTTTTTGGATCAAAGTTTGTAAATCAATCTCCTCCATTTGCTCTATGAACTTTCCCTTTGATATCTACTCCATATTTCTGGGCAGCAATTCTGTAAATTGGTTAGGTGCTCACAGGATGGGCAAATTTGTGGATTTGTTAATTGCTATTGCCTTTCAGGTTATTACCTCTAACTGGAAGGATGCCACTAAGGTTTCTTTTACAGTCTGGTGGAATCTTCTTTGTTATCACCATAGGCTGGACAGAGCTTCTGCCACTACATCCCAACAACTCCTTCGAAAGGAAGCCTTTTGGTCTCCACTCACCAACTATTTATCCTCTTCTGCATTACGTAATAATGACAGCTCCTTTGTCTTTCAGCCGCCATGAGTATTACGTTACATTTCATTTATACTGTTTTTATTAGATAATGTATTTTTCCTACATGGTTATCAGAAATGTATAATGTTTGTTATTAGATATTTATTTATTATATCTGGTAAGGATGCTGATTTATTTCTATTCTTTTTTGGTCTGTTTTTTCTTTCCCCCCCTTTTCTTTTTCCTTCTTTTCTTTCTCTTTTCCTGTCTCTTTTTCTTTCCTTCTTTCTTTCTCCCATACAAAAAATTGTGAAATGCTAATTTTTTAAGGTTCACGGCTTGTTAGTATTGCCTTTAGCCATTGGTTTCAGTTTTCTACAAGGTAGTTGTCATACATTTTATCGGACCATACTTATATATACTATATGATATTTGCTGCAATTCCTCAATACCTATTGATGTTATGCTGTACCTTTTTCCGTACCTGCTTTAATAAAGCTCTTTAAACAAAAACAAAAAAAACAGATATATGCACAGCGAATGCTTAACAAGGTTCTGATCCAATGGGCAAATGCAAAATTACGACATATGGAAGTTGCAGGGGAATTGGTGCATTTGTGATACAAAAAAGTAAATAAGGAAAGGAAGTAATAGTGTCTTTTGCTTCAAGAGCCCTGACTCAAGAATGCTGATCTGTTGTAGAAAAGGAGACCATTACAGTGGTATGGGGTTTTAAACATTTTAGACAATTTGTTTGGGGGTCCAAAGTTCTGATCAGGTGTGGTCATAAACTGCTCACCAAGCTCTTGACTATGGAAGGATTGCTTTCTATCACCCCCAGGATAGCACGATTCTCTACGAGACCTTTACCAAACTGAAAATGCCCCTGTTAAGAAAATGGTAGCAGATTGTTTAAACAGATTACCACTTCCTTTGGAACAACTTCCCAGACATGACTAGGAGGATTACAGTATGGCTTGTTTGGTTGAAGATGTGAGTGGATGTGAGGCGAGTTTGAAAGAAGAGCAGATTAATGCCTACAAGAATGAACTGTTATGGGATGTGAGAGTATGCAATGTCCTATTGGCCACAAAAAAGACATTTCTGAGAATTTGCGTGCAATCTGGGAAGTCTGCGATGAACTGTTTGTGGAAGATGACAAACTGATGAGAACTAAAATTATAGGTTCACGCTATGAGAGTCACTGTGGGATAATTAAAGAGAAGAAAAGAGTGACAGAATCTTATTGGTGGCCAGAAGTGGATTGTGACCTGGAGCGTAGAGTACACATACCTGTGTATATTGTAAGGACACTGATAAAGCACAGGTGATGAGACCCCACTACCTCACGTGTAGTGTTCCAGCATGGCTTGGGAAAATATGGGTGTAGATATTAAGGGCCCTGTGGCAAAAGATGGAGTTTTTATGTTCATTCTGGTAGGTATTGATTAATGTTCCAAGTGTCCAAAGGTTGAATTTGTAAAGTGTGCTGAATATAGTAGTATTGTAACTTTACTGGACAGTATCTTCCAAAGTGAAGGGTTTCCCAGAAGGGTGCTCACCAAGAATGGCTCCCAATTCAAAGGAGAGGAATTTGAGATTTGTTTCAAATCGAATAGTATTGAGCATAAGTACACTTCTATGTACCATCCTGGATAAAGTTTAAAGGTTCAACTAAGTTATTAAGGGTATAATGCAGCTGACATGCAGGAAGACAAAAAATGGGAGTTGGAAGTAAAAATGGTCTGGACACATCACATTTCTGCCATAGCCACAAGGTATAGACCATTCTGCAAGAGAGAGTTCCCTTTGCCAAGGACAATTTGTGTTGGATGTCACAGGATAAACAGGTAAAGTGGTCGACTGAAGTAACGAGAAACAACATCAAGGAAGCACAAGACGTATACAGAAAATCTTATGGTATGAGACAGAGTGAAAGAGGTAGGTCTAGGAAGGAGTGGCATTCTCTGTGTAAAAAATGTGGCAGGGTGCAGAAAGGAGAGTGTGTGCACTCAGAACCATTGGAAGTAGTGGAAGACTTTACTAATTCTTCCCAACTCACTGACCGAAGGGTATAGCGTATGAGTAGGATTGGCAAATGTAAAGGAAGGACCCATGTTTATAAAGATAATGTGGATTACCAAGAGAAAAATAATCAAAGGTTTGTTTGGTTGTTAGAGGAGGAAGATTGGGCTCAAGGTTGGAAACGGAAGAGGGTGGAGATAGTCTTAGGAGTTTGATCTTACAATTCTGTAAAGTAATTTAGTTTAATTTGTATACCCATACATTTCATTTTCCTCCCACATTTAAGTTATGTTAGTGAACTGTATTTTTTAATTTTCTTAAGGAGAAAGATATAGAATCTTTCCTATGTTCATTCTTCTGCTGTGGAATGTTATCCTTTGAATGTGAAAACGGTTCCTGTAGTGAAGGAGAAGGAGGATGCAGCAAGGAAGAAGTATAATTTGAGTGCAGTTAGGCTTTATTTACAACCCCGCTGATCAAAAACAACCAGCACCACCTTGGAATGGAGAATCATGCTCAGTTCACTAGCTCTGGCATTTAGGAACCCCACTAGTTGGTTAGCAAACAGAAGTATGAGGTCTTTAGGCACATGATCCGGGATTTCACTCGGCCCTGCCTGTTGTAGTGCTACAAGGTGGTCGTATTGTCTGTGAGGACCTGCAGCAGTCTCTCTTTGATGGATAGCATGAAGGCCTTCAGGGCCAGATGGATCGCCCTGGCTTGCCAACCCAGCAGCGACACATCCATCACAACCATGAACTCTAGGTGGGGGTAAGGGAGAGTGACCTGCCACAGGACAGGTTGGTATCTGCCAGCCATGACTGTAGATATTGCACTATCCAAAACACAAAAAGGTATGGTGGCTGTGTAGTACCTTATACATCAGTATTATTTGTACAAATCACTGGTTCACTATTTACCAAGATTTCAGTATAGAAAGGGGTCAAAAGAACAAAGACCAATCTTTTGGAAGAGGAAGCCTCACTCACATAATGTAACATGCTTCCTCACAGGCAACCTCTCCCCACCTTGGTAGGACAATACCACCACGGTGGACTAGACCTCCTAGTGGACCATTTTTAGTTAAGGTATTTTCCTGAACAAAACAGGGGATCCAGTTTAAATTAAAAGTACCAAGAGGTAACTGGCTTTTCACCTTTACTAGTGGTAGCCTCTGGTGCATCTAAAAACAACTATGGGATGGAGTGAGAGCGCAATGGCTTGGACCATCGTCCTTGTGCCAACATTTTTCTGCCCCAATTTTAATAGCCTCTACTATTCGAGGTCATTTGTAAGAGCCTAGCCTAAGAAATAATAAAAAAGTCTCAGTACTAGTTTACCTAAAAACAATAGCCAAACAAAAAGGGAGATCTTTTATCAACCTCATCAGACAGGTAATAGCATTTGTCACATGCGGAGGTCAGGGACCTCAATGTGAGTCACTCATGAAATGGCACTGCAAGACGCACAACAAACAGGAACATGTGTAAAAAGTGACATACAAACATGCACATTGTGCGGAATGGCCCCGGTTCTTACCCTAACTAAGGGAATACCCGCCATCCAGTCTGGGAGGGACGATAACCTCTGTAGTCACACACTAGTATGATATGAGACATCCATCAACACATCACCAGCAGTAACCTCTTGTCTGTATATTTCAGCCAACAGACACATAACTGTCACACAACTTTGCCCGGTACACAGGGCTGAAAAGAAATCAGTCAGGCCGCACTTTACAGCAGCTCGAATTGGAATGGGGTACCTGCCCCTTCAAGGTACATACCTCATATTGACAAAGACATGCCCACTTGGAAATGGCCACAATGGTAAGGGGAACAAATGGAAATAAGAACAAGTTACTTACCTTCGGTAACGATATATCTGTAAGAAACATAGGTTAGTTATAGATTTCTTTCCTTAGAATTACCCCCAGGCGTCAGACTGGATCCGGAAAGTTTTTTGTCAGCAGTACCCCTGCGCGTCAGAAGGTGTCGTCGGTCGACTCCGCGTTCGTCATTGGCGTCGTGGTCGCCGGGATGACGTCGCGGTAGCTACATAGACGCCACACTCGCTCACTGACGTCACTTGTACACGACTTTCCACGCCAGAAGCGCAGAGCCATGCAAGACACTGACCACTGGTGCACAAAACTAGGGCCCTGAAAGGAAGTCCTTAACCCTAGAAGTCAGTTTGCAGAACGGGGAGGATGGGTGGGGTGATAAGGAATCTATAACTAACCTATGTTTCTTACAGATATATCGTTACCGAAGGTAAGTAACTTGTTCATATGAAAGAAACAGTTAGTATAGATTCCTTACCTTAGAATAGATACCCCAGCAATACCAACCCCGGAGGTGGGTCTGCAAACTAAGTTCACACCAGAAAGTCCTGGAGAACAGAACGGCCAAAGAAGCCGTCTCTCTGGACTTGGCTGTCCAGGCAGTAGTGTTTGGTAAACGTGTGCAGCGATGCCCACGTAGCTCCCTGACAGATGTCATTAAGGGGGACTCCCCGTCCCAAAGCAGTGGTAGCTGCCGTTGCCTTGGTGGAATGCGCGCGCAGTCCCACTGGAGGCTCCTTCTTTGCCAAAGAATAGCAAGCTTTGATGCACAGAACGACCCACCTGGAGATGGTCCGTTTGTGCACGGCCCGACCTTTCTTAGCGCCCACGTAACCAACAAAGAGGTGGTCGTCCACCCGGAATTGTTTGGTGCGATCCAAGTAGAAGGAAAGCGCACGTTTTGGATCCAGACGGTGAAGCCTCTCTTCCTCTTTTGAAGGATGCAGAGGCGGAAAGAAGGTGGGCAAAGTGATGGTTTGGCCAATGTGGAAATAAGTAACCACCTTGGGAAGAAAGGAAGGTCTAGTTCTGAGGGCGACCTTGTCCGGATGAACAGCCAGAAAGGGAGGCTTGGAAAAAAGAGCTTGTAGCTCATTCACCCTGCGAGCAGAGGTGATGCCCACCAGAAAGTCAGTTTTCAAAGTTAGAAGCCTGAGAGGGCAGTTATGGAGTGGCTCAAAGGGAGCGCACATAAGATATGTAAGAACCAAGTTCAAGTCCCACTGGGGCATTACGAAAAGAACAGGAGGAAAAAGATGAGTAATGCCCTTAAGGAAACGATTTACAACAGGGGACTTGAAAAGAGAAGGCTGATCAGGAAGTCTAAGGAAGGCTGAAATGGCCGAGAGGTAGCCCTTTAGAGTGCCTAGAGCAGAGCCCTGCTGGGCCAAAGAAAGGAGGAACAAGAGAACCTCAGAAAGAGGGGCGGAAAGGGGATCCATAGCCTTTGCTGCGCACCATGCCACAAATTTGTTCCATCTGCAGGCGTATACCGTCTTAGTGGAGGGACGCCTGGCTGCCAAGATAACATCACAGACTTCGGGAGGCAGGTCAAACGAAGTCAACTGCCGCCACTCAATCTCCACGCAAGGAGGTGGAGGCTGGACAGGTTCGGGTGGAGGACCGTCCCCTGCTGCTGCGACAGAAGATACTCCCGAAGAGGCAATCTGATCAGAGGATCGATGGCCATGTGTAGCAGGTCGGGATACCAGACTCTTCGTGCCCAATCCAGAGCCACAAGAATGACTTGGGCCCGGTCGCCCCTGATCTTCTTCAGCACTCTGGGCAGAAGTGGTATAGGTGGAAAGGCGTATAGAAGACCGCAACTCCACTCGCGACGAAAAGCGGCGCCTAGCGAGTGCCGCCTTGGAAATTCCAACGCGCAGAATTGCTGACATTGCACGTTCTCTTCGGTGGCAAATAGATCTAACCAAGGCTCACCACACGTGCGAAAGAGACCTTGCACCACCTCCGTGTGAAGACGCCATTCGTGATTCTTCATGCACCTGCGGCTGAGTTCGTCCGCCCTGGCGTTTAGGGAACCTGCCAGGTGTTGAACCACCAGGGAAATGCCCTGATGTTCCAGCCATGTCCAGAGGTGGAGGGCCTCCTGACATAGGGTCCACGACCCCACTTCGCCTTGTTTGTTGCAGTACCACATGACGGTGGTGTGGTCCGTGAACACCTGCACTACTCTTCCCCGGACAGAGGGAAGGAATGCTTTGAGTGCAAGACGAATCGCCCGAAGCTCCAGAAGGTTGATGTGGAGCCCGGACTCTGCCGGAGACCAGAGGCCTCTGACCTCCACCTCCCCCATGTGGCCGCCCCATCCCAGAAGTGATGCATCGGTCACCACTGTGAACTCTGGTTGGGGAAGGGAGAGTGATCTGCCGTCGACCCAATCCTGGTTCGTTAGCCACCACTGCAATTGGTGTGCAGTGCCCTCCGAGATCTGTACGCAATCGGACAGGTTCCCCTGATGTTGTGCCCACTGGAACCTCAGGTCCCACTGCAGAGCCCGCATATGCCATCTGGCATGGTCCACCAGCAGGATGCAGGAGGCCATCAGGCCCAGTAGCCCGAGGGTCATCCTGACCGAAACCCGGGATAGAGGCTGAAAGATCGGAATCATAGCCCGAATATCCCGGACTCGCTGTTCGGGAGGATAGACCCGAAACTGCGTCATGTCCAGAACCGCTCCGATGAAGAGGAGCTTCTGAGAGGGAGAACCCCAGCGAATGCAGGAGGTCGGCCGTAGACTGGAGGTGGGAGACGACAGCCTCGGGCGAGCCCGCCTTCAACAGCCAGTCGTTGAGATAGGGAAAGACTGGAACCCCTGTTCTGTGCAGATGAGCTGCGACGACCGCCATCAGTTTTGTGAACACCCGAGGGGCGCTGGTAAGGCCAAAGGGGAGCACGGTAAACTGAAAGTGCTCGTGGCCTACCGTGAACCGCAGGTAATGCCGGGGGGCCGGCAGGACGGAGATGTGAAAATAAGCGTCCTGCAAGTCCACATTTTGAACTTCTCCTTCCGGAGGAAGCGGTTGACGTTCCTGAGATCCAAGATAGGACGCAGGCCTTTGTCCTTCTTGGGCACCAGAAAGAAGTGGGAATAACAACCACGACCTACTTCTGGGACAGGTCCAACAGGAAACTTCCTGTTGGAGAAGGGCCAGATGATTCTCCGACATGTGATGGTAATGAGGTGGCATGGATGGAGGGGTAGTCTCGAAGGGGAGGGAGTAGCCCCTTCGGACTATTTGCAAAACCCCCCTGTCCGACATGATGGTGCACCAGTGGGGGAGGTGATGGCGAATCCTGCCGCCCACTGGCGTTTGGTGGCCCTGAAAGGTCGGACTAGGAGGGTTTGGAGGCTGCTGCAGGGGGGCTGTGGTGGACTGGCTCGTCCGCTGGCCCCCAGAACCAGGGCGGTGGTTCCCACATCCTCGCCACGCTGGGGCTGAACAGCTTGCGCTGGCCTGTGGCTCTGGGCGGGACGTGGCAGGCACCCCTTCCGTAGCCACGAAAGGGGCGAAAAGCAGACTGCGCAGAGCGGGTGGTGGAGAGGCCCAAGGACCTGGCCGTAGCCTGAGAGTCCTTAAAGCGCTCTAGCGCGTTGTCCGCTTTGTCACCGAATAGGTGACGGCCATCAAAGGGCATGTCCATAAGGGTGGATTGAACATCCCCTGAAAAACCAGTCGACCTCAACCAGGCGTAGCGTCGAACGGCTACCGACGTGGAAATCGTCCTGCCTAGTGAGTCGGCGGTATCCAGCCCACAGCGGATGGTAAACTTCGCTGCTTCTCTCCCTTCGGCAACTGCCCGAGAGAGTACGGCCCAGGCCTCCTCCAGGCACTGAGGCAGCACTTGCGTAACCGTATCCCACACGGAGTGGGTGTAACGGCCCAACAGACATGCTGTGTTTACCGACCGCAGTCCCAAGCTGGAGGAAGAAAAAATCTTCTTCCCAAGATGGTCCAGCTTTTTGGATTCCTTATCAGGTGGTGCGTTAGGGAATGCGCCTTTAGATGTGGAGGCTTGGACCAGCAAGCTCTCAGGGGTGAGGTGTTGGGAGAGGAAAGTGGGGTCGCCCGGGACCGGGCGGTGGTGTCGGGCAACCATCCTATCCACAGGAGCCCCTGTGTTGGGCCTGGACCAGGTGCCCAAAAGGATGTCGGTCAGGGCTTCATTAAACGGCAGCAGGGGCTCCGAAGAGCTCGCTGCCGGTTGAAGCACCTCTGTCAGGAGGTTAGTCCTGACTGCCACCGTAGGTAGCTCGAGGTTGAGAGCCTCGGCTGCCCTACGCAACACCACTGCAAAGGACGCTCCCTCCTCCGTAGCCACGGTAGGAGGAGACAACATGCCAAGGTCTGGTGAGGTATCCAGACCACTGGCTTCCCCCAGTTCCTCTCTCCAGTCCGGTGCATAACCTAACTGGTCAGTTAAAGGGTCTCCAGACCCTTCCCAGTCCTCCTCACCCTCCTCTGGCTAGCAATCTGGGCTCAAAGAGCCAGGGTAGAACAGGGGCACAAAAGTACCCGTCGGTGCCGGATTCGGCGTCGGTCGACGCCGGTCCGGCTCCGTGTCTACCTCGAGGTGGAGGCCGGGGTCGATGTCGGCTGGGGACACAGCCGACGCCGGCTGCGGACGTGGTGCCGGTGGAAGCGGCACCGGTGGAGGTGTAACAAGGTCGACTGGCGCCGATCTGGATCCAAGGGGACCCTGCGGTGCCGAGGCCGGAGCCGCCGTCGTCGAAGGCCCAGGGCCCCCAGCCGAGTCCGCGGGGCCCGAAGTCGCACCGGGGGAGTCGGGCTGCCCAAAGATGGCGTGCATCGCTTCGTAAAATTGATGAAGCTGGGCAGGGGTAGCTCCAGGTCCCGGAAAGGGGGGGGAAACCCGGAGTCGACCCTTCGGGCTCCGCTCGCGGAGCCTCGGGAGGGGCTCCACCCACATCCCTCGTCGCGTCGGCCGACGGACGGGGAGAAGTCGAAGAACGACGATGCTTCTTCGACTTCTTCTTGTGCTTCGACTTACCTGTCCCCGAGTGCGAAGACTTAGAAGAAGAATGATGGTGGCTCTGCGACTGGTCCCTTGACCTCCTATGCGACCGGGACCTCGAGCGACATGGAGCCCACTGCCGGACCTCGAGAAGCTTTCGGAACCGCTCCCGCAAAGACTTCGGATTCATGGTCCGGCAGTCGGAGCACGACTTGGGGTCGTGGTTGCGCTCCAGGCAGAAGAGGCACACGCGGTGAGGATCCATCACCGACATCAGTCGACTACAGGAACCGCAAGCCTTGAAGCCGGGCATCGCTCGTGCACCAGGAATCGATGGACTCAAAAACGATGTCGACAAAAGTCGAAAAAAAGTCAGTCAAAAAGTGACTGGAGGTACCACTCTATCCGGATCTGCGCTTGCTGGCACGGAAAAAGAAAGAACTGACGTCAGCGCGCGAGGGCGGCGTCTATGTAGCTACTGCGACGTCATCCCGGCGACCACGACGCCAAGAACGGACGCGGAGTCGACCGACGCCACCTTCCGACGCGCAGGGGTACTGCTGATGAAAAACGTTCCGGATCCAGTCTGACGCCTGGGGGTAATTCTAAGGTAAGGAATCTATAACTAACTGTTTCTTTCAGATAAGGAAGTGTTGCCTGATGCTGGTCACTTGTTAATCAAAGTCCCTCTGTACTTACGTCATCAAGAAGTACATCGTGTGGATATACCTATAGTACGTCCTTGCCCAGTCGCAGGTACGGCTAAAGTGGCAATGGCGTCCTCTATTTGAGGCCAAAAATGTGAGCAGTACATTGGCCGCAGCTGGCTGTCCCTAGAGTCATGGATGTAGGCAGTATGTGCGGTGAAAAGGAGGGCGTTTAAAACCAGCACTAGACTATGTGAGTTGGCCCAAAAGTAAGTAAACTGCTGTGCTGCCTGCCCACATGTTGCAAGGCAGGAGCAGGCCAGAGGCGAGCGAGCTGCTTCCAACTCCATCGTAGCTAGCCAGCTTGTGCTGTCAGCCGGTGGGGTCTCGTCCCCGCATAGGACCATGGGAGGTGTAGTCCCATAGTCTGCTTGTTAGGAAAACAAGCCCACTCTGAACGCTGTGTAGCAGGAATGGTTGGCAGCATGAGGGACGCTTCATCACTGATATTGGTGCTTTGTCAGGAGACGTTATATTGTACGGTCCAGCCTCACAGCATGAAGTGGCCCTCAGATGTCCCACGCGCCAACATGCAATTGAACCTTTAGATCAAAACCCCTATGTTCACAAATTGGAAAAATATCTTATTTAAATTGTGCACAGGTATAAAAACAAACAAACATAGGAGTAATGAGTAACTATTGTCCGCAGGTTGCACTCGTATGCAGCAGCTACGCCGCCTCACTGTTTTGTCAGCCCTAACATGGGGCCACGGGCATCATTTATTTAATACTTTATATGTCTATACTCCCAGTACCAATGTAAGTGTTTATTCATTTTCAGTGTTTTTACAGGATTTTAAATCAACCCACAGTTTATACTCCTAATACCACGAGCCTTTACACCAGTGGATACCTCGTTCCTTGCTCTCATTGTTTTTAGAAAACAAGTAACCCCAGGGTATCTTGTCATTTAGCCCTTGGATGTCAGTGCAGCATCTGTACACCCAACTCTGCTCAAAAAGAAGAAGCAACAGAGTCAAATCTTTTCTATTTTTTATCAGTTTCTGAATGGCGCACCATTCCAAGTCACTGTGTCCCTTCTCAATTAAGTGTTTTGGCAGTTTTGTGGCATTGGGTTTGCACCCTATGGTGTGTCGGAGTTCCGTTACTCTTATTCTAATGCTTCTTGATGTCATCCCTACATAGAGTAGATTGCAACAGCACCTTATGATGTCCACTACATTCTTGAAATTACAGTTCGACAGGTCTTTCATTTTCCATGGGGATTTGAGCTCTAGATCTACTTTCTTCATCCTTTTGGTGAAGTGGCACATGCTACAGTTTCCGCAAGGGGAATGTCCTCCTGGTGGCGGAGTGCTGTTTGTCTATTATCTGCTACTAGTTTCTTTGGGAGTGAGTGTACCAGTATATCTTTCAAATTGCTAGCTCTTTTGAAGGAGTACATAGGTTTGCTGAAGCCGAGGCCCCGACACCAGGATACCCCAGTTCTTGTTTATGATTTTTTGAAGTTCAAGGGTTGAAAGTTGTTACACAGATCAATATGAGCAGAGTGGTTCTTTCAAAAGTGGATAACAGTTGCTCTGTTGTTATTTAGGGCTCTCCTATTAGCTTTTCTGATGAGATGAGGAGGGCACTTCCTTTCTGTTTGTTTCTCAGTTAGTCTCTTTGCATGGACCTTGTAGTCCTTTGTATTTAAACAGTTATGTCTCAGACGTAAAAATTGACCAACTGGGAGGTTCTCACAGAGATCAGGGGTGGTAACTCTTGAAGCAGAGCAGATTGTTCCAGTCTGTCTCCTTATAGTAGACTTCTGTTCTCAGAAGATCCACACCAGTAGGTCCAAGAGGGCCGATTTCGATCCACCTATGGTAATGGTGAATCTTAGGGATGGAGTTCGGTGCGTTCAGCCAATGTGAGGAGGACAAGGCAGGTTCCTTACTCCCTTTCCAGATTATCAGCATATCGTCTATGTAGTGTTTCCACAACTTGATGTTTTCCCTGCATGGGTTGGAGGGGTGAAGCATGTACTCAAAGGAGTGTACATACAGACATGCCAAGCTAGGAGCGAATGTGCTCCCCATGGATGTCCCATGCCCTTGTAAGAAGAAATCTCCTTTGTGCTCAAAAAAGTTCCAAGTTAGGGCTAGATGTGCCAAGCCAACTATAAACTTGCGTGGTGTCATTGATTCCCACACTGTCTCCTTCAAGATTTTGTCTATCTCCTCAAGGGTGGCCTCCTGCGGACTATTGGTATACAGATATTCAATGCCAAGGCTAAGGAGTATATCCCTGTTCTGATCAAAAGGTATGTCCTTTATGAGGTTAAGCATGTTCTGTGTATCCTTGAGGACAGTAGGCAACTATTTTACCAAAGTTCTCAAAAACATCACAGAACTGTGAAAGGGGTTCGAGTGCGGACCCTATCCCGGACAAAATTGGTCTTCTGGGGGGAAGGAATTTGTTTTTGTGTACCTTCGGAAGTACATAAAAGTACGATACTTTGGGTTCCTTTTGGATCAGGAACTCAGATTCATGTTTGGTGATCCACCCATTGTCAATTCCCTGTGATACCAGGAAAGCTATCTCCCCCTGTATTTCAGAGGTCGGGTGAGAGACGCTTGTAGTTACAGGGGTTGTTGAGGAGTCTAAGACATTCTGCCTTGTACATAGTCCTCGGGAGGATTACGATCGCCTCACCCTCATATGCTGGTTTAATTACTATTGAGACTCGTTAGGGCCCTCATTTCTTCTTCCTTTGAGGTGTTGCAAAAGTGCTCATGATGGTCACTGTTTTGGGAGTCAATGCCCCTATTCACTGCCTTTTCAAACACCAGCACTTCTGGTGGCATTCTAAAGGAAGGAGGGGTAAAGGTAGATTTAGGATGCAGACCGGTGTGGTGTTAGACTGTTCCTAACAGAGATGATCTCTAAAGAAAACCTGGAGTCTTACTTTAAGAAGGAACTCGGCGAGTTCGGACTTCAGTTTGAATATGTTGACTTTGGGGTGGGTACGAAGCCGAGTCCTTTATTAAGGACTTTCTTTTCTATGCCAGTCAGGGTACACTCACTGAAATGTATAGTTATGTTCTTGTGGCTGTTCAAGTCCTGCTCGTATACGTGGTTGGTTCCTTTGTGGATGCAGTTCTTTGTTGGGTTTCCCTGCCTTGCCATGAGACACCCTTTCTCTTGCCTCTGCCTCTCATTCGTCCTCTCCATAAAAAGAGACTGGGTAGAGTAAAACCAAGGCATGTTCTGTGGGTGTACGAATTTGGATGGACCACAGCTAGGAGGTCAGCCCCACGAGTTATCACCCTGTGGGGATTCCCAAATGGTGCTTAGGGGGGAAGAAACCACGCCAGTTCCATAGAAACCACGCCAGTTCCATCTCCTCCCTCTTCTCTGTTATGTTCCTGTTTGGTACTCCTTTTCTGAGTCCAAGGAGAGACTGCTTCCAGAGGAAGAATCTGAGGTGGTAACAGGTTTACTCACATAATGAAACATTTCAGGCAGACATTATAATCAGGTGCTCTGGACTCCGTGTTAAACTGGACCCTTTAGTAATAAAACATTGCTGCTAGCCATCTGAACCACATGACCACCAGCAAAATGACAAGAACTATACAGCCATTAGAGGAAGCACTGCTGGCACTTTTGTCAGCTTTGAGTAAAGAAAAATACACTGACCACCTTACCCAAGGCTTTCAGTTAGAAACCTGGATAGCAGCCACATCTACACCAGGGATTGAAGGTAACAGAACCAGACAGCACAAAGACTGTGTGGATTATGAAAGCGGACAAATCCTACCCTTTAGCTGCAAATATGACCATGTTTTCAAGTCTCAAACCTCTGGTCCTGTAGTACCCACCACGGCATTCGAGGCATCCCTGTCAGAACCGGCAACTACAAGTGACAATGACACCAACACATTTGGCACTTCTGCGAGCGATCGAAGTGGGAAGCCGGCTACTTTTTTAGATGAGTACCGGCTTCTACGTCGGGCCGGCCGACAACAAGAGGAACACCAATACCGAAACCCAGAGACTGGGGAGCGGGACAGAGAGGCCGGGGAAGAGTAAGAGGTCGAGGAGGAGCCGGAAGAGGCGAAAAAGATTCAGACAGAGATGGGAAAAAAGGCAGAGGAAAGGGGCGCATGGGAACCAGCACTACAAGCTTCAAGAAATCAGTCTGACGGACTGCTATGCGAGTAAGCAGTTGACCTCCTAGCTTCTAATTATTTTAACTCGAGTTTTGGTCATTGTGTGTACTTGCTGGGCAGAGGGCTATTGTGGCAGTGCATTTCTGCGTGTTGCAGGGTGCGCTGCTGGGGATACCGGGGCTCTGACTATATGCTTTACGTTATTTTAATTACTGAATTTACTGAGATTTGTATAAATTTTAGCACTCACCTGTGAAAGTGGGCACGAGCTGGGTCTTCCTGCTGTCGGCTCCCGTGCGGAGCGCCATCTTTCCTCCGGGGGCCGGGACACATTTGAGACGCCATTCTGTAGGGTGAGCAGTCTAGCTTTTGGTGACTGTCTCCCTGGCGCCTACTTAATGCAACCCGCCAAATGCAAGCCTGTCCACGTCCGGACCGCGGACAGTGCCAGCCACTCTGGTCAAATTGCAAGTGGTAAGATCAGAATATGGTCAAGAGAATCGCTTATGGCCTTAAGGGTTAACTCATGCTCAGGTAATCCTTGCGCAAACTTGGAGGATGGACTCTCTGAGTATCGCTGCCAAGAGTGTAGTTTTGAATTAAATACTCGTGTCAGGTCGGGGGGGGAAGTGATCATCAAATGATTTTTTTAATGTGAAAGACACAAGGGTAGGAGCTTGCTTGATCAACTGTAGATCTCTACCTAAACATGCTGATTACATATGGGTGGCTCTGATGGATAAATCATGGGACCTGATGTTCCTAACAGAAACATGGATTAAGGAGGACTCCAATCCAGACCTGACCCCGGCTATCCCCACCCCGGTTTCCAAATCCTGTGCACCAATCGGAATGGTGATACGAGGGGGGAGGAGTGGCTATTATTTTGAAGGACTCCTGGAGATCTCTACATCGAAACTGAATAAACTGGGCAACATTGATGGTTTTATCTTCTGCACTAAGATCTCGCCAGCCTGCTCCTTTACTGGGCTATTGCTACATAGGCCACCAGACTGCCCTCATACCCTTACCCAGAACTGTGTAATACCATTGCCCAGTTGTCTCTACACTATGCCAACTTTACCGTACAAGGAGATTTTAACTTACTTGTTGATGACATGTGTTGCACCCAGGCTTCCCACCTCATTTTGACTCTTAACGGTGTCAACCTCACTCAGTTTATCACTTCTCCTACTCACAGGGGAGGACACACATTAGATGTAATCTTTTCTAACATCCAAGATCTGGAAGTGGAGGACCTCCTTCGTTTAGTTTGGACGGACCATTTTCTTGTTTCTTTCTCTGTTGACTTGGAGACAAAGCAATCGCCTAGTAGAAAGCAAAGTGAGTTAAAGAGAAATTGGAAAAAGATAAATATAGATACATTGGGGTCTACCTTACAGGCAACGGAGCCACAGCTGTCGGATGATCCAGACAGAGACTCCTCCTGTTTTAACTCATGGATTACATTCACCCTAGATACAGTGTCACCACTTAGGTCAGGCACCTCCGCGAGAACATCCCCACCTGCCCCCGGGTTCTCCGTTGAACTAAAAATGGAAAAGAGCAGATGCAAAAGGTTAGAGTGCTGCTGGAGAAAGAACTACAATCCAGTTGCAAAGGATTTGTATAAGGAGGCACTGAAGGAATACACAAGTCAATGCGGAGGGCAAGGAGAGAATACCTGGTTAACCGCATAGAGAGCTCAGGAAACTCTGCAAAAGAAATCTTTAAGATTGTCAGCTCTTTTACCAACCCGGCAGCATCGGAGGGTATCATCCACCCGCCCCCCTCCCTTTGCGCAAGCCTGTCAGACTTCTTCGAGGAAAAAGTTCAGAAATTATATCCTCATTACCTGCTAGGGCAAATTATGTAACTATACAGCAACCTGCTACTTGTAACATCTTAAGCTCCATTACGGTGTTTTGCTCTATCACAGGCAAGGAATCTCTGGCTGAACTGCAGAGATGCAAGTCAGGTTCTCCTGGAGGTCCTTGCCCCCCACAGTTTTTTTAGATCTTTGGCCCCACTGCTAAACCCAGTGTTGAACCATATTTGGAATTCCTCGCTGAAAGAGGGCATCTTTCCAGCTACTTGGAAACAGGCATTCTTACTTCCACTGTTGAAGAAACCCAACGCTGACCCAGCCGTGCTAAGTAGCTTTCGACCAATTTCCCTTCTGTCGGCACCCGCAAAAATGCTGAAGAAGATGGTTCAGCGACAGCTAGCTGATTTCACAGAGGCGAATGGCCTCCGTCATGATACCCAATCGGGTGTTCGCACTGGATACAGTGCAGAGACAACCCTGCCTGAAGTAGCAGAATCCGTGAGGTTGGCTGTTGATGGTGGTGCATCAGCAATGCTGGTACTGTTAGACCTATCGGCAGCAATCAACACGGTCTCATACTGAATCTTACTGGAAAAATTAAATCAGTCCGGCATTCGGGGGGTGGCTCTCTCTTGGATCCAATCTTACCTTGAGGATTGTTCACAACAGGTTTTCCTACGACCATTTCAATCCACTCAAAAACCGCTAGTGTGCGGAGTGCCTCAGGGCTCTGCCTCGAGTCCGTTGCTTTTTAGTATCTATTTTGCACCACTGTTGGCCCTTGTTCCAGCAGGGGGGTGGGGGGTGAAGGCGGACTCCTATGCGGATGACACCCAGCTGGTGTTCTCTTTTAAAGAACATTCCATGGACGCCTTCCACAATTTCAAGGAATGTCTGACAAATATCTCAAGCTGGATGAATAGTAACTGCTTGAAATTAAATGCAGACTAAACGGAGGTCCTGTTTCTTAGTCAGTCACCTCCTCCTGCATCGTGCCTCTGGTGGCCTACAGACATGGGACCTCAGCCAATTCCAACAGAGGCAGCTAAAAATCTTGGCATTAAGTGAGAAGCGGATTTATCTTTTACAACACAAGTACGTCAGATTTCGTCAGCTTGCTTTGGGAGGTTGCGTTGCATAAGAAAATTCCTCCTCTTGCTTCCGAAGGGGAGACGCAGTATAATAGTCCACGCGCTGGTGACTTCCCAGTTGGATTACGCCAACAGCTTGTAACTGGGGCTTCCAGCCTACCTGATACAGAGACTACAGATGGTTCAGAATGCTGCGGTAAGGCTGATTCGCCGGGTCCCTTTCCGGCAGCATATATCCCCCCACCGGAGACACCTATATTGGCTCACAGTGGCTAAGAGTATTGAATTTAAGGCGTTGACCATTGCTTTCCGAGCTTTGGGTGATGGGGGCCCAGGTTATCTCAAGCGCAGGCTCAGCCCATATCGACAGGAACGGATGCTTGGATCCAACCACCAGCAACTGCTCTGCGTCCCGGAATATGCTAAGGCCCGACAAGGGAGTAGGTCCTTTTCAGTTAGGACCGCAAGACTGTGGAACTCTTTGCCAGCATACTTGCGCCAACTTGAATCAGAACATGAGTTTAGGAAGGCCTTAAAAACCTGGCTCTTTAAGCAGGGATAATATCTGTCTGTTGCGAGGTTGATGATGATGTCTGCGTAGTGCCGGGAAACCTCGGTTTGAGGTAGCTGTGCACTTTATAAATGTTTATTATTATTATTTTAACACGGTGAATAAAAAACATAATTTATCTTTCCACCAGACACTTAAATGACATGGAAAAATATAACACTGTGCCTGGGTCTATCATTCTGTCCAACGGTCCCATTCAACTACACTGAGACACGGATCAATCTGTTTAAGTATATACGAAAGCTTAAGTTAAAAAAATGGCACAGCCTCAAAGAGGAGAGACCGAGAACTACTCAGGGACACATGGATTGTGATTTTGAACTTGATCTTAATATTGGGGATATTGATACCCTTCTCACATTGCATGAATTACAAACGGAAGAGAGCAAACAGAGAGGCAGTACTGATACCGACACGTTACTAGAAGTAATGGGCATTACTCATGACAGCGCAGCTAGTACGGAATTCAAGCCCCTTTCCACCTTTTATCCTATGTTACCACATGATAACATTGACAGATTCCAAGAGATTGTTATCAAAAATCTTATCAAATTTCACCATAAAACATGGTTTAAAAACAGCCCGCTTCATAATCTTACATTTTCACAAAAACGGGCACTGAAGTCTTTGGAGGAGGATCCTAATATAATCATATGCCCCGCTGATTAAGAAAGGAACATTGTACTGCTCACTAGGGAAATGTACATCAGAGAAGCTCACCGGCAACTCAATGATAAAATATTCTTTATTACTATCAACAAGGAGACATACACTTACAGTGCCATATATATTTGGGGGAATCTAGCAGATTGGAAGGACAGAGGAATACTTGAGTGGGAGGAGTACTGTTTCTTGAAAAAGGACTTCCCCAAATTGCCGGTACTATATCTACTCCAAAAGGTGCACAAAGACTCTACCAACCCAACTAAGAGGCCCATAGTCTCATCCAGGGAGACTGCCCTCAAAAATGCTTCTAAATATGTGGACCATTTTTTGAGGGACCTGGTATCCAACCTCCCTTCCCACGTCAGGGATACTAAAGATTTTCTAGGCAAACTTGAAGGCATCTATTGGGAAAAAGATTTTATTTTGATTACCTAGGATGCAAATTCTCTGTACACTATTATTGATCACCAGCAGAGCATAAGAGCATGCCGTGATTTTCTTCGGACTAGACATGTCAAATATAAAGCCCACACTGACATGATTCTCGCCATGATTGAACATTGCTTGACGAATAAAACTTTTCTCTTAGATGGGTTCCTATTCAATCAAGTGTTAGGGACCGCCACGGGGACTTGCTTTGCGACGAGTTTTGCTAACCTGTTCCTAGGCCTGTGGGAAGAGGAAATATTTAAAGACAGTGAGAACTTTCCAGAGGTTGAACAGGTCATCCTCTGGTTGAGATACATTGATGACCTGTTCATCATCTGTAAAGGGACGGAAGAAGAGGCCAGTAGGTTTATTGATAAACTAGACAACAATAACATCAACCTGTTTCTTACACACACCATGAGCAGGACCACAGTAGATTATCTGGATGTCAGAATTGACATCCTACAGAACACCATACACACTAAACTCTTCCGCAAAAAGACTGTGGGCAATACCATCTTACATGCCACAAGCAGCCACCCAGATACCCTTGAATGGAGTATTCCGTTTGGGGAACTACTGAGGGCCAAACGCAATTGTAACACAGATGAGGCATTTGTGGCAGAAAAGACTATCATGAACATGAGATTCAGAGAGAGAGGATATCCTCAGTGGGTTCTTAATAGTGCCACGAACAAAGCCAGCAAAGTTACAAGAGCTCAGACTTTGTTCATACCCACTACCAGCAAGAATGACAATAATGAAGACAACGAGGATCATCCTCACATACAATAATAATTCCAAAGACATCCAGCGAATTTTGGTAAAAAACTGAGACATCCTTACCAGTGACCCCACCATAGGACACACGATCCATGAAAGACCCAGGATCACCTATAGGAGGGGACGGAGTCTCATAGACCTTCTTGTACACAGTGACATTACGATACCCAGACAAGTGAAGGAACATAATCTCCAAGGCTTTTTCCCAAGCGGACATTGTAAGGCCTGCATGAATAGTTGCATGCACAAAGAATACATGACAGCCAACAAGAACACCACCAAGATCATCTCCCAATTCCTGACATGTAGCTCTACTATATATATATATATATATATCTTGGAATGTTCTTGCAGATTGAGGTATGTGGGTAGTACCATGCAGATGGCCAAAAAAAAGAGTGCTAGAACACGAGGGCCATCACAAGCACAGACCCGGATTACCCTTAAGCGAGACATTTTCAGGACAAACATTTTTCTGACAGCTCACTTCTGTCATATAATGCCATTGAGCAGATACCAAGCATCATTTGAGGGGGTGACAGAGTACTCAAACTCAAAAAAAGAGAATGCAGGTACATCATTGATTTACAAACCAAGATGAGGAACTGAGAGTCCATTTACAGGAGAATTGACAAGCTCCTTATCCCTCCAACCCCTGCGCCCCCCTGCCTTTGTACGATGGGTTCCCTCCACTCACGGCCAGTTACATCAGAGGGGAACCCACTTATCTTTTACACATATCCTCTTTCATAGTGCCTTCTTTTTAGGGACTTGGTTTACATATGTATGTACCATGATGTTCACATAGTGATTTTAAAGTTTTGTTATATGTTTTCTTTGACTACAGGAGGAAAGGAAGGGACCCACTCGGCTTCAGCAGTTTCACCTACACGGGTCCCCTACCCTTTTCTTCAGAGGCACATATGGGTGGAGCACCGTCAGATAAGACTTCTGCACTTTTCTTCTTTATTCTGTACTTTGCTGTGTCTAACCTCCTCGGGACAGCTCTCAGATCGTTACCTTCTGAGGGGTACACTGGACAGGAACACCTGGGACTTATTTGTTTCCATTTGATTTAGACCACATTGTCTTATGGACCACTGTGATCCTAGTCCCCACTTTTCTGGGAACCCTGTACTCACAGTATCCCTGTTCTCTCCCACGTTACACCCTCATTGGAGGATGCTATACCTGGGACCTTGTCCACAATTACACACAGGCACTTGTCCGTAGAGTATGTAACTCCATTCTCAGGTCATATTCCCCCACAAGCTCTTGAAAGTCGTTTATGGGTTTCCTGCCCACAACAATACATGGGCACTAGTCCCTTCATGTTATACCTTGGTATGTGGGCACAGACCCTCTGGGATATCTGCACGTCCCCTTTCCCCATTTTATTTGTCAGATTACCACATCTCGGACATTCATGATCGTTGATGTCAGAGTACTGCTCTCGACGCAATCCAGGCATGACAGTTATACAATTTTCCTTCATCTTTACTACAAACCCGATCTATTCTGTTTAGATGAAATCTTCCCGAGGTCAGGGCAATACAGACCCTTTAGGATTTGGCACTTGGGAGTAAGAGATGGCAGTGCTTGCAGTAGCGCAATGACAGCACCACTTAATCACGTGTCAATTTTTCTTTCCTGACGATACGTCCAGTTATGTAATTTTAAAGTGATTTTCCAATTCCCCCTGCTGATCATTGTGTTACTCGATAATACTGTTCATAGTGCTGGTATAACATACGATTAGAATATATACTTTATTTATGAATGTATACTTTAAATATGAATTTTCTCATGTTATGCCTGTGATGAATGATCTGTTGAACCGCAGGGCAGCCTAATATGGCGACAATGTATTTTCAATTCACCAGACGTTACAACGTATGTCCTTTGTTGACTTTCAGTACACAGCTTTTATCATGCACCCGATTGGTGATGAATTCTCATGTGATCAAGGCTGCGTGGCAGATGAAACGCGTAGTGGGAAAATGAATTAAAACTTTATTTGCTGCAACTTTCTCCGCGTCCTGAGAGTGCGTTTGCAAGAATATGTTGCTTCTGTGCCCTGGAGATATAGATATATATATATATCACCAACAGACTCCTCCACAAGAAAGAGCAGAGGCCACACAGGGGAAAACCATGGAAGCGCTTTATTTCAATTCTGTGGCGAATGCATTTCGGCTTTAGATTCTGCCTTCATCAGCGCCCAGGTGTTTAGCAGGCTTCCATCATCACGGTAAGTTAGTCCTACTGCTCTTTTGTTGGTGAAGGTCAGCTCCGCCCCCACAATTTCACCTTGCACCAATACCAGTTCACAAGATTGCTGTGAACTGCAGGCCCCAGAATGCATTGTTCCAAATCTGGGTGAGTGATACATGGAATGAAAATCAAACCAGAGTGGCTGGGCGGTAGCGCAGAGGATTCCGCAATGAAAATGTCCAGATATTTCTGCTATGAAAGAAATGCAGTGCCTCCTCGGGTCCCCAAACCGCTTCAGCCATTAAGTCCAGGAGTGCTTCTGACGGGGGCAATAATGGCAGTGCATCTCGCCCAGCATGAGGTCAATAACCTCACAACCGCCCTTCCTCCTCCTGAACAGCGAGGCGTGCCCGGACCATCCAATACCTTGGAATTTAAAAAAGCTGCCGCAACAGAACCAGCGACGTCCGGCCAACTTGCGAAGCGGGGCCTCTGTAGCGCGTCTCTGGCTGACGCGATATTAATCACCAACAGACTCCTCCACAAGAAAGAGCAGAGGCCACACAGGGGAAAACCATGGAAGCGCTTTATTTCAATTCTGTGGCGAATGCATTTCGGCTTTAGATTCTGCCTTCATCAGCGCCCAGGTGTTTAGCAGGCTTCCATCATCACGGTAAGTTTGTCCTACTGCTCTTTTGTTGGTGAAGGTCAGCTCCGCCCCCACAATTTCACCTTGCACCAATACCAGTTCACAAGATTGCTGTGAACTGCAGGCCCCAGAATGCATTGTTCCAAATCTGGGTGAGTGATACATGGAATGAAAATCAAACCAGAGTGGCTGGGCGGTAGCGCAGAGGATTCCGCAATGAAAATGTCCAGATATTTCTGCTATGAAAGAAATGCAGTGCCTCCTCGGGTCCCCAAACCGCTTCAGCCATTAAGTCCAGGAGTGCTTCTGACGGGGGCAATAATGGCAGTGCATCTCGCCCAGCATGAGGTCAATAACCTCACAACCGCCCTTCCTCCTCCTGAACAGCGAGGCGTGCCCGGACCATCCAATACCTTGGAATTTAAAAAGCTGCCGCAACAGAACCAGCGACGTCCGGGCCAACTTGCGAGCGGGGCCTCTGTAGCGCGTCTCTGGCTGACGCGATATTAATCACCAACAGACGCCTCCACAAGAAAGAGCAGAGGCCACACAGAGGAAAACCATGGAAGCGCTTTATTTCAATTCTGTGGCGAATGCATTTCGGCTTTAGATTCTGCCTTCATCAGCGCCCAGGTGTTTAGCAGGCTTCCATCAAGAATATGTTGCTTCTGTGCCCTGGATATATATATATATATATATATATATATATATATATATATATATCACATAACAATTTTTCATTCAGGAGTTTCAATGAAGAAACATTGTCGCTGCCATCTAAGCCCATTCTCTTTAGTAAAGGTACACTTCAGGGAGCCATCTTAATCTCTCAGTGTTAAAGCATGGATGGTGGTTAACTAACACAATGCTCTTCTGTTCGTACATAATGTTGGCAGCCATATGTCAATGCATTTTTAGTAAATTGAAAGCAATGCTTGTTTTAAATGTGTATTAGTTAGCATAATCAGGCTTCAGCTAACATCACTAAGCCAAAGTCTGGCTGCTTTGACTCATTTTCAGTGACAGAAAGAAATGTGCTTTATAAATTACATGGATGAGCCGGTCTACTGATTTATACTTAGACTTTTTGCTTTTCAAACTGAGCTGACTCCACGTTGGTCTAAGACTATTTGAGCACATTGCCATGTTACTCTTCTTGCTAAACAATACATTGGCTCTGGCTAATTACTTGCGTTGGAGAAGGATACCTTATGTTGAATCCTCTTGCAATGTGCGCTATTTCATGCATTATTGATGCTGATTTGCCTTTGACTAATTAGCTACTTTTTGCCTTCTCTAATGATCCTTAAATTTGAATAAACCTTTATAGTTTTTGACCTTGAATTTTTTCCTGTGAAGGTTTTTTTTTATTTGTACAAGGCTGTTGCCTTTTGAGACTCGCATGACACCGTCCTGTGTCTCAACCCTCTTACTTTATAAATAAAAAGCATTGACTGAATTTGGGTGAAGAATGCAGGGAGTTGTGCCAATTAATTTGCATGTACTGGTGTACCTGTAGGTGTTATCAGGAGTTAAATTACATGTTAATAGGACCCAGAGTGATGAGTTGTTTTGCACACTCCGAGTAAGACAGAAGTGGGTTGTCTTGCGATGTGTGATTTGGAGTGACATCATTAGTTTTGTGTCTGCTGCACAGTGTGTTTTATCACTGGTGTTTTTTTTCACGTATTGAAAACTGCATTTTAATTGTGTCTGCTGTAAAGCGTGTTTTATCAAGGGTGTTTTGTGTTTGTTTTTCAGGTGTTGAAAACTGCATTGCATTGTAATGTGATATGCAAATTGCTAAAGCTGTTTAAATTGTGTTACGATGAAGAAATATGATTTTATGAGCAAAGGTGATTTATGTATATGGGTTATAGATTTATAGAAATCTATGATCTTAAGATAATGTAAGGCTGTTTGCTGAATAAAGGCATGGGATAGTCTAGTCTAGTTGTGCATATGAGAATTAATCCTGAATGGTGGTGTTATTCTGTGTAGGAGGATAGACACGCTGATTCTAAAGGTAGGTTGCCGCTGATCGAGAGCCTATCTTGGTGTGACCATGGTGCTATCCCCTTTCTGTGGCTAGTTTGATTTTCTGCCCCATACCCCGGTAGGCAGAAAAAGGTTTATTAGTTTGGTTATTAACATTATGTACTGCGTTTTGGTGTCTCGCTTTGAAATTGCATTTTATTTTAGTGTTATGTGTATTGCCAAGCTAGGTGGAGATTACAATGGGTGCACTTTGGATAAGTCTGTGATTCCTACCCGTGGGGGACTCCAACCTCGGTTGGTACCCTAGCCCATGAGAGGGCCCTTAACTTAGGTATGCACACGTCTGTGGCTTAAAGAATGGAATAGGATTACTGATGACAATTAAAAAATTACAATTTCCTGTGAATGGTATGTTTAAAGTGAAAATGATTAAGAATTTGAGACATGTCATGTTTGGGAGTAAACTGAAGCCCAGGCCTGAACAGCTTGAAGTCTTGAATGAGTGGGACTACGTAGCAAATGAAAAAGCACATAAGAAAATGTTGGAAGGTCAGCATTGGTGACTGGATAGCATGAGAAACTGCAGATTGAAAACACTGTCTTTTTAGATTCCTTGGATTTTGCTCAATCTACATTGCTGTCTGCTAATTTACAAGTTCAACATTTTAAAACTTGTTTTGATCTATATCATACCCCCAGAAAAATTGCCAGATGGGGCGGGTTGGCTGGTACGCGCTGCCCCCAACGTCAACCACATGGGCTGATTTAACTCATATGTTTGCGACTTGTTCTTCTTTAGATGGTTTAAGGAAGGAGATTAAGGATTTTTGCTATGCCAAACTTGGAATAAAAATAACAGTAAACCCCCAACTTATTCTGTTAGGGGTACATAAGGAGGTGGTACCTAGCCACGCTCAATTACTTACGTTTGTTGCTATGACCGTATGTAGATTAGGCTTAGCATCAGCCTGGCTTGATCCCACCTCTTCTTCTTATAACCAATGGCTCGCGCAGCTTTTATCAATTTATAACTTGGAACAGGCTCTATATGCATGGAAAGGCAAACAAGCTAGGGAAAAAGGAATGCTGTTATGGGTGCCTAGTTCTGACTGGATTTCAGAAAGCCAATAGTAAGGGGGAACTGGGAGGGAGAATAAGGAAGTGATGTCTGGGGAGTGCAAGTGGTTTTATTTCCATAATGTTCACGCATTATTGATGGAGTGAAATTCTTAATTTATTAATGAATTGTTAGCTATTATAAATACGTCTTTGCTGCTTGTTATGAAATGTATTTTATGGCTGTCCACTTGAGCCTGGGGAGAAAAGATGTAAAATGCTTTGAATAAAAATATTTTAACAAAAAATATTGAAAGGACAAATTGTTAAGACTGTTAACAATTGGTTGGATATGAGATTGCGCTTATGGAAGAGGGCATGGTATAAGGAAGTGCTAAAACTCAACAATGAGTAAAAGAATGAGATTAAAAAGAATACGAGTGACTGTGAGGGAAAGGATAAGTTTATGGACAAAGTATTGATTGAAGTGAGATCACCTACAGTGACATTTCAACATTTTTGGGTGCAGAAGAAGGAAAACGTGCACAAAACGCATTTAAAAAGCCTGAGAAATTGACTAAAGAGTTAAATGAGGATTTGAACAAAAGAGAATTTGTGAAATATTTAGAATGAAATCGACAAAGTGACTTACAAAAACAAGATCTTAAAACCCTCCAAGAAAATCTTAGCAAACTATTGAGAAGATCAAAAATGAGAAGATGTAATAAGGTATAGAGAAGACTGGAAAGTAAAAACTCGACAAGCCTGAAGCATCGAAGGAGAGGAAAACAAAGAAAAAGGTGAGTGATGTTGAATATGAAGTGGTTATTGAAAAGGGTTGAGAGAAGTGCAGGGTGGAGCATATGTACATGTACCTTGGACAAGAAGTGTTCTTTAAACATTTACAAAGAATTTTCTGAAGCGCAGAGAGGAGCCTGAATAGTGGCATACAGAGGTGGAAAGATTTGTGACTATTTCAAAAGTACAACATGGGCTGACTTTGATGCATTATTTTAAATTGGTGTGCCTCAAGATTTGTGGGCAGAATATAAATCTATAGAATAGTGGCCAGAGGAATAACCACAGAGAGAAGCTTCTCTTAATAAGCATTCCTGAGTTCTGTCGAAATTTAATTGAGCATTTGAAAACAAAGATTCCCCAGAAACAAGTTGATTGGTCAAAAATCATTAGAAAAATGCAAACTCCAGATGAGTCAGTGCATGCAGATTGAGTTATTATTACAGATAGTATAGTGGAGATGAAGACCCCGCAAAAGAGGGTTTCTCTGTGTTTAGATTACATCCGGAGATAAGTGATTGTATTCAGCAAAGTGTGATGTGCTGGCAAGCAAAATTGTTCGACGAATTCATGGCCTAATTTTGTTGTGACTGTTTTGATGGTAAAAAGAAAAATGAAGAAAGAGAAGTTGATGGTGACTCAAACAAAGGTCTTTCAGGTGTAAGTGTTACTATGCAAGGGGTTAATGCAGAAGGCAATGGTGTGCAATTTGTGCAAGGAAAAAATGGTGGTCCTTGTGATAGATTTACAGGATTTAATAATGATTGTAATGTAAGCAATGGTATTGGCAGGGCCACTGGAATTATGAAACTGTGCAGCTGCAGAGTTTTTCGCATAAGTAAAGATTTTGCTGCATCTATCACACAATTCATCATCTGCTGCATAATCTGCGGATTTTAACAAAAAAATTGTTTTGTAGCTTGAAAGGTTACTAAAAACGCAGCAATACGTGGCATTTGGTTGTCAAACTGGTACAAGTGAGGTGCAGCCAATGTCCGGACAGTGTTAACAAGTATAAAAATGAAGAAATACTATTAAAAAAAATGTGCTGCATTATGTTACATAATTTGCCTTTTCTTGCAGCATAATTTATCCATCCATGCCACATAATTTGACCCTCTCATCCCACATAATTCCAGTGGCCCTGAGTATTAGTAATGCACAGATGAGAAGTAGTCTGTGTCAAATCTGTGGGAAAAATGGGCACTGGAAAAGTGAATGTAGGTTTAATCGAAAAAGATTTCAAAATGAATTGCTAATGGTTTTCCAAATTCAGCAGAATATTAATCATATGGCACAGGATGGGATGACAGAATCAGTTGTCTCAGCCGTACTGGCCTCTGTGCAGAACATGGAGAACCCAAGGCAATTCAACTGGAATATTCTTTTAGCCCAGTTACCCAACACCCCATGTAAAATAACATGCAGGGATGTGAGCCAAATTTCAGATTTCGGCAAACACATTTAGTAACTAATTACAATTTTCCACAATTGGCAGCAACACTCTGAGTTACTACAGGACTGAGTCAATCACAATAACGGTGCTTGAGCGGAGAGGAGGATTGCATGCTTGGTGTCGTCCTAGAGGTAGACAGCATGGTCCTTTTGTGGAAGGGAAAGTGAATGGCCATCCAGTATCTCAGTGCTACCTGCTCATAACTCAGCCCACGGAGGTTCCTAACCTACCACTCTCTGGAAATGAAATCAAAATTATAGGCATTTCAAATAAACAGGTGACTAAGAAGTTAACCAAGCTAATGTTGAAGGAATTGATCCCTGGCTTTCATTCTACTACATCGCACCCAAGACATGGAACGACTTCCCTCAACACATTCAAGCCTCCTTCTCACTTCTTGAGTTTGGCAAGAAACTGAAGACCTGGCTCTTCGTATAAGCACCTTGGGGACCACAAACAAACTCAATTGCCCAGGTGCCTTGATACTCCCTGGGTATACAAATCAATATATCATAACATAACAAATGTAGTAATTTGTGTTCTCAAGATGGAAGCCATGTGCAGAATGTTCCTGTATTTGCAACAAATTCAAAGCTCTTTGCCTGGGACTGCTCGTAGTAGTTGTACTATGTATTGTTTTAATTTACTGCATAAATGTCATGTTATTTCCTTAATTACCTATGTATGCCATACTATAATTATGCATGAAATGTTTCTTTTTGATTTATTATACTTTCCAATTTTACTATTGGTTTGTGTGAATGAAACATTATTAGTACAGTCCAATGATGTATGATCTCATCATGCTGAAAATGTAGTTTTCACTGACTGAAACCTATAAAATCTGCCTTTTTTGGGATGTGTGTCAGAATTTTCTCACCTTTTGAACTGTGCAGACTGAGCTAGTCTGCCTACTGATTTATACTTACACTTTTCTTGCTTTTCGAACTGAGCAGACTCCACATTAGTGTGGCTGTCGATTTATACTTAGACTATTTGAGCAGATTTCCATGTTAGTCCTCTTGCTGAATGACACTGTTTCTGGCTATTTACTTCCTTTCGAGGTAGACCTTATATTGATTGCTCTCTCAATTTGCATAATTTGATGAATTAGTGATTCTGATTTGGATTTGACTAACTAACTTCTTTTTGTCTTATGTAATGATTCTTAAATTTTGAATAAAACTTTGTTTTTTTTTTATTTTGAATTTTGCCCTGTGAAGGTTTTCTTTATTCTCACAATGCCTGCCATCTTTTGAGACTCACAAGGACCCGGTTCTCTGTCTCAACCATCTTCATTTATTAATTAAATATGTTGACACGTGTCTGTCTGGGCTCTAGGTGACATAAGAATGCAGGTGGCAATTTTAACTAAAGGTTTTAATGAGACAGCCACCTCATCAAGAGCTCTTCAGTTAATCTACTGGAAGTTATCGTCTATAAAGCGCACAAGAAAGATTCGTTGTTTGTGACCACCTTACAGCAAGGTCTTGAGTCATGAAATATTGCTGCCAGACATCTAACATGACTCTTAAAACAAGAAACACAGTTGGCAGCCATTGTCCCTAGAGCTCTTGGCTCATCACCAGATTGTCTTAATTCTCCTAATATATCAATCTGTGAGACCCGGGATACTCAAAATCAATTTAATTATCTCAACATGTTATATGGATGTATTTAGCAAGTCATTCCTTTAATATGCTATTATAATTAAATCTTGTTGAGTAACTGGAGAATGACTCAGCTGTTTGGCACAATGGCAGAACTCCTACCTCCTCTGAATAGTCAGATCAATGTGGAACAAAGATGTCAGTAAAGAACATCTCCACATTATAACAACTTCTCTAAAGTAACAACTGCCCCAAACTCTTCAGTGATAGGCCTAAATTCCCAGATTAAAATATAGCTAAAATATAGTTTTTTGAGAGATAAATCCAGCAAACACTTCATAAACCATCAGCTGAGACACATTAGCATTACATATTAAATATAAGACACCTGTTTTGTGGCTACAGCCACATGCACTATTACCTCTGAAAGACTGAATGCCTCACAAGTGATTGATTCTGCCCCAACACTGTTGGCCTTTCAGGGGTAGTGGTGCAGCAAGAAATGTCTCAATTAAGTTTTAAAATTGGCACTTTCAAAGTGCAAACATAAAACAATGCAAAGTAAAATCCAAATATTCTTTTGCCATATAACTGAGATTGAATGAGACGGGAGGACAAAAGAACCTGAAGAGTTACTACTGCCTGTTTGCAGCTGTGGTCTGGGGTGCCAGAATAGTAGGTGCTCCTTCCTGCTACCTCTATATCACTTATTTATCCTGTAGTCACTTCAATTTTTATTTTGAAAGGAACTCCCTTTGGGAAAACTCATTGTTAGTATTTTCAGGAATCTTAAATTTCTCGTTCACTGGAAAACAACTGCCATTTTCAGAAAATTCCTTATTTAACAAATTCTTTTACCAAATTAATTCACCTTTCAGCAGATCCTTCACACAGAACCAGTAGAACATTTGTGTCTCGTGTCAATTCTGTTGCATGGGACTTCATGAGCAACAGAGAGGTCCTTTTTAATCAGTGCTTCAGTTTTCTAGAGCCAAAACACTGTACTCTTCGCATTAAAACAAAGCTCATGACATTAAAAAAATGGACACTGGAAAATGCAACTACTTGTTAAAGTACATGAGGTAGTTGTGTTGTTAAGGAATTAAAAAGTAAAATAAAAAAGTGAAGAAAAAGAGACAGTCAGAAAGAATTTGTTTACAAAGTCTGCATGCTACTTCACGTTATATGTTTAAATAATATACAGATAACCAAAGGGTGTTAAAAATCTACTGTATACAGTCTTACATCAAAAGAGAGCTTCTGTACCTGAAATATTAGGTATGAAGAGGCTAAAAACATAATGTACATAGTCATACATGAAAAAGAGAACACATACCTAATTTTTAGGTATGATGACGTTAAGCAACAAAATGCACTGTCACTCAGTAAAGAGATAATGTCCACCTAAAATATTAGGCATGGTGACCCTAATACATACTGTACAGTCATACACAAAAAAGATAATGCACACCTAAATTATTAGGCACAGAGAACCCAAGACAAAATCCAGATCATCACAGGAACCCAGAAGTTGCAAGAGATTTCTTTGCTGGTCCATGAGGTCACAGACACTCCCAGAGTGTGTAATAGCGGCACTTGTCCTCTCCATTCAGCTGGCCAGAGGAGGTTTCTGCCCTACTGAACCCGACGAGCAACTCTCAGAACTTTGATCATGCGGGAGCTGAAAGGATTGACCACTTGACCAGTGGAATGGACTGTGTGTGTCTTGAAGGCAGGGTAAACATAATGAAGTATCGTTTCATGCATTCACTTTCCAACGGTCGCTCTCATTTGCGTTTATTACTTACAGATATGACACGCAGAGAGTTAAAGAGGATGTGGGCCTGTGTGTCTGAAAACCTCGCTGTGACTACTAAAGAAAATACCATTATCAGGCATGGCTGAAACAGAGGATAATCAAGCTTCAATGATATGTTAATCCAGTGTGCCACAGTGCTGACATCACACATCGGCACACCACTCAATCTCCTGGTAGTCTCACAATCTCGTTCCCCTAAAATGTTACAATATTTTCACTTTAACCCAAATTACAACAATGCCTTTCAAACTGGTTTCAATTGGAGATTGAGAAATATCAGACAAATATCCCCAACTCTGAAATTTTTATTCACTCCTGGCATACATAGAGCCAGGCACAGAACAATCTCCAGTAACACATTACACAACTTATGGGCATCCACCACTTGCAAAAAATATGGCATTTGCTAAATACGCACATCTACAAAGCAAAAATACCCATGGAATAGTCATTGTGAGAATACAATAATCAATCTGAATATAGTCAGTGCTAGCATTTAATATACTAGTAATAGAATACCTACCACTAATGCATATCACCCGTAGAACACTTGATAACAGACTAGCGTATTTCTATAATCTGAATTATGTAAATCCACAACTATAATACACCATTTTGACACTAGGAGCCTAATGTGTGCACTTCTACAGCACAATCTATCCAGAAGCATGTGCTATACCCATAACTTGAATACTGGTTACTGCTCACACGTACGTCAATTTCCAGAATATTAATTACTGTCATACAAAAACCTAATAGCTAAACTGCCATGAACCGACTTCTCAAATACAATAAACCATCAACGAGAACAGTGTACCAACATAGATGATAGTGTACATATACTACAATAGCAAGCACCAAGTATGACAACAGCCT
The DNA here is from genome assembly GCA_963921515.1 of Calotriton arnoldi. Lineage (NCBI taxonomy): Eukaryota > Metazoa > Chordata > Amphibia > Caudata > Salamandridae > Calotriton > Calotriton arnoldi. The sequence continues at coordinate 1,325,203 of CAWUFW010002554.1, read as the reverse complement.
ACACAAAGTAGAACAATTGTGAGGACAATCAGCAAGCCACTCAGAATATACAATATACCCATTGCTAGAATGAAATTAAGGGATAGTGGTGGATGTTTTTCAGTGGGTAAAAAATGGGAACAAACAAAACATTACATAAGACACACTAACTTCACCATGCACCGATGCTTATATAAAAAATGCCTCACATTGGGCTACTATATTCAGATGTGACTTGCATCATAAACTGAAATATTGAGTCATGAGCCATCGCCTGGAATCTCATCTCCCTATCACTAAGGCGAGAGGCTTAATATGTAGCCTATAATTGGTTGCTTAAATAATGACATCAGATCAAGTGCCTTTGGTCAGCAGAGGAGGTCTAGTGCCTCAATGAACAGATCTATTCCAGTCTCAAGTTCTGGAGCTAGATTATTAATTTAAGCACGGGCCAAAAAAGGATGGATGCCGAAAAGGAGAAATGAAGCGTGTTTCAGAGCCCACTGCCACACTACGAGAAAGCAATCAACAGGAACAGAAGGCTTGATACTCAATTATATACAAAGATCCCCTATGGCATAGTACTGGTGACATTACAACAAGGTTCCATATGGCACTGTACCAGGAGTAATTCCCTTTAGTTGATAGGTATCAATATGAAAGCTGTAGTTCAGAGGTGAGGCAGAACCTAGCTCATGGTCGCAGTTAGCATGCTACAAGTGGAATTGCAACTATGAACCCGTGTCCTTTAGAATTTATCACACCACGGTCAGGAATTGTGCCAGGTTTATCTCCCAAACTCACAGTTGTCACCGATCTATTCAGGGTTTTTCTATACTTGGTGATGATACAACGCAAAACAACTCTCAGCACGCAGCCCTGGCAATTACTTCACTGGGAGGGGAGAGTAAAGTCCTGTACCCCAAATATCAAGTTGCACCCAGTTAAATGGTGATTACAAACTGTCACAGGGCTAAACTCCCCGGGATATCCAGTAAACCTCCATAAGGAATTCTTAAGTGGCTGAAAATAGCAATGGGAAGGTGGCGTTCCTCCCTTGGTAGAGGGAATTCATTCTGACCAGGTCATATGTACCCTATCTGCGAAGGATTCCTAAACCAACACATGTCGTTCTGAACCAAGTTAGCATCTTTCTAGAAGTTTCTATAGTTGAGTTACTGCCATCTTTCTAGAAGTTTCTGCAGTTGAGCTACTGGCTTCTACCCTAGCACCACGATGCATTACAAGTAACCGTGCACTTTACAAGTCTCGTTTCATTCCTCACATCGTCTGCCACGTCACATATGCTGCTGCACCAAAGCAAACTCCCGAGCCAGATGTGCAATTCCTCCAGGTGGAATGCCTGAGGTAATGTGGCGATACAGCCAGGAGGGTTTCTGTTATGTCCTTCTCATGTATTGCTTACACTCAGTGTATTCTTTGTGTCATGTCCTTGGAATGCCTTCTGCTCCCCGGCAACCCGCTCTCTGATTCTAGAATGTAATGCCAGAGGTTGACAGAGAAGCAGTTGCTGGGAGAGTGGCTGGTGCTTTCAGGGGTCGTTCCTGTTTACCGATTAAACTCTCTAAACCATTCCTAAAGTGTCCTGCCTCTTCAAAACTGGCGACGAGGGTGGGATGTTAATTGTGAGGAAGCTACAAGCTGAGGAGGACGTTCTTATCATCGCTTCTGGAGAAGAACCTTTGTAGGATCGTACACGACCCCTGAAAAGTTTTCTGTGCTGTCAATGAAGACTTTGTTTGGCACTGGAGGATCGCTTAGTGTCCAACCAGCCCTCGTTTAAAGGTACCAAATTTTCCACTGTTTTAAAAGTCTGGAAAGCTTACTTGTGGAGAGCAACTGTCTGAAGGCCCGCGCGCCGCCTTCTCTCTTCGTTTGGTGCATTTTGAATCTTGTTGCTGAGAGTTCTGTTGCCAACGCGCCGCCTTAGACGTTCCGCCATTTTGGAGTCAGGCAGACGTCTTGACGCTCGCACAGCACGCACGTTACGCACGCAGGCAGCGTGCCGCCATTTTGAAGAAAGAAACTTCGGTGACACGCACACCAGATAATTTGCGTGTTAGCTTGCTGCAGTCCACATCGCACATAACGGACCGCCATTTTGGGAGTATCAATCTCCGGTGACACGCACACCAAGAATCTGCGTGTTCATCCCAGCGGTCAAGTGTTACAACACCAGGAAGTGCGAGTGTTTTTCTTCTTTTCATTCGCGTTTTTTTCGAAGCGCATTTCAGTGTTGTTTACACTTGGCATTGGTGACAAGTTCACTTTCGTGAGTGTACATGGTTTCCAGCGTTCAACTAGCGTGTTGAAATATTAATCCGGTTTTGTTTCAAGAACATCGCTATTCTGCATAGTACCACCATTCTACCAACTTGTTGAAGATTTTTCCTGCATGGTTTAAGGGTACTGTATCCTGATTCCTTTTACATAAAGCGTCACATTTAAAGCGTCAGACAGTGACATTGTGCTAGTGTCAACTCTATACAGTGTCGTGGACAGTGTCATATTTTTAAATTTAGAAGTTATTGTCACTCTAGAATTTCAGTTGCACGCAGAGAAACTATACAGCTTAGGCATGACAGCACAAGTCATTCCTGCGCCACCTTATTTTCTACAGAGTCCTGGTCAACCTTGCATGGCCTGGGAAGACTGGAAGGAGACATTCGAAACCTATTTAGAAGCCATAGGTGGAGATGTATATGTATCAAAGAGGAAATTAGCGATTTTAAAACAATTTTTAGGATTAGAGGGCAGGAATGTTTTAAAAACCTTACCCATGGTGGAGGCTATCAGTGTTGAGGTGAATACTGAAGGTGAGGCTGGGGGAACAGGTGATAGCAATATTGATGTGTATGAGATTGCTCTGAAAGCCTTAGAAGAAAATTTTGGGAAGAAAGTCAGTGTAGTAGTGGAAAGGCATAAATTCTTTTCGCGTACACAATCACCAGGAGAGTCTATTGAGCAATATGTGGCTAACTTAAGGATGTTGGCGGTCACTTGCAAATTTAGAGATATGAGAGATGAAATTATTAGGGATCAACTAATTAATAGAATGTCAAATCTTAAAATTCAAGAAAAATTACTTGGGATGAAGGATCCTTCTCTAGAAAAAATATTGTTAGTAGCTAAAAGAATGGAGAATACCTCCAGATATGTGAAGGAGTTAAGCTCTATTCCCAAGAAAGTCACTCAAGACGAAACAGTCCATAACATTAAGAAGGGTGTTAAGAAAATTGATGAGAAAGTAACATCTGAAAAGAAACCAGAAGTTGTAAAATTCAAGTCCAAATCATGTTTTAGGTGTGGCAGTTCAAGACACACTGCTGACGCCAATCACTGTCCGGCGGTTAGGAGTAGATGTTACAAGTGTAGAAGGTTTGGCCATTTTGCGAGATTGTGTAAAAGCTCTGAATCTCCGATGTTTTCTAAGTCCATCAATTTAGTAAAGCAGACAGACCCATCTGATAGAGAAGATGTTTCATGTGAGAGTGATGATGACAATGTAGAGGTGATGGTAATAGAGACCAACCAAGTTCTTAAGTGTGAAGGGAACAAGCATGATAATTATCGCCCTCCCAAATGTGTAATCAAAATTAAGGGCAAGGATGTACAAGTCTGGGCGGATTCTTGTTCCCCATTCACCATTATTGACAAATTCGTTTGGGAAGAATTGGGTGGCAATCTAAATGATTTACAGCCCACGGATGTCATCCCTGAAGGGTATTGTGGTGTCAAGTTACCTGTTATGGGTTATATAGAAACAGAAATGTGCTTTTTAGACAGGAAAACTTTTGCTAAACTGTACATTGTAAACAAAGGGAGATCTCTTTTGGGTTGGAAAGAACAGAGGGCTCTTGATATCGTGTTAGATCCAAATCATCCGCAACAGGTACTGCTGACATCATCTGTGGATACCTCCGTTTGGATCACCAAATTTCCTGAACTGTTTAAAAAAAGTTGGGATGTTTAAAAAAATTCAAACACCGCATTATATTGAAGGAGAATACAGTACCTAAGGTACACAAAGTTAGAAATGTCCCATTGATGCTAAGAGACAAACTTAAGGTTGAATTGCAGAGGCTATGCAAGGAGGGGGTGATTGAGCCCATTGAGGCATCTGAATGGTTGAGTCCAATTGTTTTGGCCAAGAAACCCAATGGCAATATCAGGATGTGCATTGACTTAAGAGATTTAAATGACAACATCTGGATTGACCGACATCCTCTTCCCGTATTAGTGAGATGTTGACAAGTGTAAAAGGGGTGCATGTTTTTCCACATTGGATTTATCCAATGCCTACCACCAAGTGTTGTTGCATGAGGATTCGAGACATGTTACGTCTTTCATCACTCCTGAAGGAGCATTTCAGTTTATTCGAATGCCATTCGGTTTGGCTTCGGCTTCTGCCGTCTTCCAAAGGGTTATGCAAGCTGTTTTGTCTGGTTTGAAAAACGTACTTGTGTTTCAGGATGATGTTTTGGTGTGGGGGTGTAATAAGACCATACATGATGAGATTTTGGAGGTAGTTTTGAAAAAGCTATCAGATGCTGGTCTCACTATAGCTTTGGAAAAGTGTAAGTTTGGTTTAAAAGAAGTTGAATATTTAGGTCACACTTTGACCTGTGATGGAGTCAGGCCCAAGCGGAGTTTGGTGGAAGCCATAGAAAAAGCACCCGCTCCGTGTGACAAAGATCAACTCAGGTCCTTCCTTGGCCTTGCAGAGTACTATTCTAAATTTGTGCACCATTTTTCAGAGAAAGTACATGATTTAAGAAATTTAATGAAAAAAGGGGTCAAGTTTGAGTGGTCTAATAGTTGTCAGATTAATTTTGAGGCGATAAAAAAAAACATTGCAAGCGCAGTCACTCTTAAACCATTTGATCCTGAAGATCAAACCATAATTTCTACTGATGCTAGCAACCATGGTCTTGGTGCAGTCCTTATTCAAATACACAAGGGAAATGAAAGAGTGGTAGCATTTGCTTCCCGCACATTAAAAGGTGCAGAGCACACTTATTCCACCATTGAGAAGGAGGCCCTGGCATGTTGGTGGGGTGTGCAATATTTCCGCATTTTTGTGTGGGGAACCAAGTTCCAATTACGCACGGACCACAAGCCCTTGGTGGATCTTTTCTCCACAAGAGGTGCGGCCAAAGCAACTCCTAGGATAGCCAAATGGTTATATCGTCTTCAGGAGTATGATTTTGAAGTAAAATATATTCCGGGTGCCAAAAATGTTAATGCTGACTGTATTTCCAGATTACCATTGGATAATGTGCAAGATGAGGATGATGACGAATGGATGGTGGCGGAGGTGAAAGATGTTTGTAGTGCCATTAGCGAAGATGATTGGAGAAAAGCGGTTACTGAAGATGTTGTTTGTAAAAATCAGTGAAGTTTTAGGATGTGAACAAGGATGGAGGTTGCACAAGGAATTAGAGTCTTTCAAGTTAATTTGGTCTGAGTTAAATGTAGTGGATGGTTTGTTGAGGAGAGGATGCAGGTTAGTGGTTCCGGAGGTTGTGAGGGAAAGATTATTGAATATCATGCATGAAGGACATGGTGGTATGTCTGCCATGAAAAGGAGAATCCGGGAGGATTTCTGGTGGCCTGGAATGGACATCCAAATCGAAAGATATGTCCGCAACTGCATAGCGTGTGCATGTAGTGACAAGACTCATTCTTCGCAAGAAACCACCATTGTTTCTTCACCTTTACCCAAGCGTCCTTGGGATAAACTGGCCATAGACATTTGTGGACCATTTGACACTTTGAATGTGAGTGAAAGGTTTGCCATAGTCATGGTCGACTATTTTTCTAAGTGGCCGGAGGTAGCTTTTGTGAAGGAGGTCAAATCCAGTGGAGTCATCTCCTTTTGTGAGGACATCTTCAGGAGGGAAGGTTGCCCTGCCGAGATTATTACGGATAATGGTCCCCAATTTGTTTCGGAGGAGTTTGAAAGATTTTTAGTTAGATGGGGTATCAAACACATCAGAACCCCTGTTTATCATCCCAGGGGAAACGGCCTAGTTGAGCGTTTTAATAGAGTTTTGGTGGAATGTGTTCAATTAGCGTGCATGAGTGGTGAGTGCTGGAAGCGACAGGTCAAAGACATGTTATGGTCATATCGCACCACTCCTCATTCCGTGACTAAGGAGACACCTTTTTCCTTACTCAAGGGCAGAGAACCATGTTCTGTAGCGGTACCAGCTTGGATGAACAGAGCAGGGAAATGTGACGCTGATTTAAAGGGTGTGCAATGCAGAGTGGATAAGTACCAGAAAGCTTATTGTCAAAGGCACAACAAGAAGGTTGTGAAACCCAAGCGCCTTTTCACTGAGGGCATGTTTGTGAGAGTGTTTTTGGGTGACAAGGCAAGAAAGGGTTGTTCGAAGTGGTCGTGCCCGAAAGAGGTAGTTCTTGTGAAAGGAAATTGCGTGAAAGTATCTGATGGCAAATGGTGGAACACTAGAAAACTAACACCATGCTCTAGCACTGAAATGGCTGTGTCATTGAAAACCCAACAGAATGAGGACGAACATGAAGTTGAACTTCACCCGGGAAATGCGCCCTCGCCTAGTGTCAGAAGTGGTTCTGGACGTGTTAGAGTGAAGCCAAAAAAATATGATGATTTTATATGTTCATAATGTTTCTTATTTGTGTTTCAAAATTTTCGGCTGTATCGCCGGTAATGTGGCGATACAGCCAGGAGGGTTTCCTGTGAGGTCAGGTATGTGTGGCACAATGCACACCTGATAAAACAAAAAGATATGCTTTAGCACCACTTCACTTCACATTTCTACAAAGCACACCAGGTTTCACAGCACTGTTGATAAAGGGTGCACTGTATCAGTAGGACAGGTGCTCCACATGTCTCTTAACAATCCTTTATCTTGTTTCTTTTGACTGGGATATGGATCCAGTCCAGAATCAAGTTTAAATCCCACCACAGTAGTGTTAGCTTTCCATGCTTGTGTAGCAGACGTAATGAGGGACAACTGCAAAAGATTTCAGTCAATTTATTAGTGGTCCTTGTAAGCGTCTTGAGATAAGTAACAGCACCAAAGCACTTCTGAACGGCACACGTTCCTCTCTAGGAAATGTGAACCAGTGCCCCACCTGCAATCAGGGGGACCCGATCCTACCTTCTGCCCTGCCCCCAAAATCGTACTAACCCGTTCTCACATATAATGTAATACATATAATCCCCATTTATGGGAACTATTTCATAGCTTTCTGTGAAATACGGGTTTCACCATCATAATGAAAGCTCCCAAACCACTTTGCAAAGCTTTGCACTGTTGGGGCTCCTTGGATTATGTAGCCACTCTGCTGTTACTGGTCCCATCGGAATTAAGAGGCCACTCATTCTGACGGTCCACGCTTGAAGCAAAAGAAAGATGTCTATAAAGTGACTAAATGTCTATAAAGAGGATTACATTTTTCCATAACCCACAGGTTAAATTACAAGAACGTATTCATTCACTATCTTCGAGTCTGTAGGTTCCTGGCACCTCATAGAATATCACTACTGCTCATTGAAAGACCTAGATAATCAATGGCTAGCCTGTAGGACTCTGTGCAGCGAGGCTCAACAACATGCGAAGTTCAGTTCTCAAAATCTCCTGAATCATCAGAAACCCGTAGAGAGGGAATCAGTGGGACAAGTGGCTCAGCTCCAGATGTCTCAAAAACGTGAAATGGTTGGGTCAACTGGGGGTATCAAAAAATCCTTGTACAACCCCTTTCTTCAGCAATTTCTGAATACCTTCAAGGCAGAATAGAAAAAGCGAACAGGCTTTCCCTAGGGAGTTTGATCCTCTGCGCATCCAGTATTGTATTGTATTGTAATTGCATTTTTATAGCGCTTACTACCCCTGATGAGGCGTCGAAGCGCTTTTTCGGCGAGTAGTACACAAAGTGGTGACAGCACATTCTCAGGTAGAGGCGAACAGAGCAGGGAACTCCATTGGAAACTAGTGCAGACTATATTTTGAGTACCATACTCAACTGAACACTGGGGGCTGTGGTCTAGACGGAACACACATTTTCTGCACCTGTGCAAAAATTGGGCTATTCCGATCCAAGCTCCATCAAAATATTACCAGAGCTTTGGGAAAGTATCTGGAGAATGACCAATTTCCTTTTTTTGTTTGGCAAAAGACCGATTTAACGAAGAGAGCTAAAGGTGCTTCCATTAAATGCATAACGGCATGAAAATCAGAGGAAGCCACTTCAACAACTTGGTGGGTAAGGAATATTTGACAGCTAAAAGAAAGCCAGAGGATTACCCACAAGTACCACCTCAATGCCCCCTTTATTTACAGAAAGATTTGCACTACTATGCTCCTACTGTGTGGAAGGCAGCTTGCATCACTCACTCCAAACAACAAATAATAAAAATGGTCACTTCTAATGTCCAGGGCATCATATGCTTTCCCTGCTACTTGGCCTGCACATTCTCACCACAAGATGTATTCCAAGCTGCAGTTCTGTTAAAAGGTTGTGTGACAACTGGTCTCGTTAAGTAGGCAGAAAGAGAGCCTAATTTTAAGCAAGTGAAAGAGGAGGGCAGAGCAGGAGCGAAAGACACAAGATGCCGAAGGACATTGTTCAGATCCACACACCAACACTGGCGCGGACTAACGTTTTTAAGCGTTCCAGCTAAGACTGGCCCTGCCATTGAATGTCCCCAAACTATTCGTATAGTGGTAAGATCGTCTTTGTTTCTCTCTAAATGTGGGGTCAATATGTGCCTAAATGTCAATGTGTTACTGCGTGTGCACTTCTATGACTTTCAAATAATACAAATCTAAATTTAAAAAAGTAAAAATGCCCTTGCATACTCAAAGTAATACAAGCATTAATGACGCCCCAGTGTACATCAGCTGCTATCCCTACAACAATAATTCAATTCTGGCAAATCCAGGGCTCTTTCATTAACAAAGCCTTCATTAACCACTCAGCCCAATAAGCACAGTGACACCGCTGCCCGCTACAACAGTCTCTCCCTCACTCCAGAAATTGTAGCACAACTAACCTTCATGTCTGGAAAAGACTCTCCTTCAAAGCTAGGGAAGTCTCAGATGTCCTGAAACACTGCCTGATAACTCTATTATTTAAGAGAGGCACCCTAGACTCAGCAGAGCTGACACTAAGGTTTCATAGTAGGGTACCCATGGAATTATAAAAGTCTGAAATATCTGCAAAAAATGGTGCACATGGAAGCCAACCAAATCCTAGACACTCGCCAACTATATTTTCACCCACAACATGGTACCAAGCCAGTCCTAATCTCTTTTGGGATGACATAAAAAGCGAACTCAGGTGGGATGGGTCTGCATGCGGATCCTCCCTAATCCATCAGTCACATGCAGCATGGTATATCACAACATAATTCTCCACAGCCTGCTGTCAGAGGCACGAATCCTTGTTATGTGACCGCACCTGGACATTAAAGACTCGTAGGTTATTTAGACACCAGCAGGAGACCCACCAGCCTGGCAGTGCGTCGGAGGTCCTTACCTCCTCGAGACCTACAGAGCACCGCCTGCTGTATCCACACATCCCCAGCGTGCCGCAATTCCTATTTCTGAATAGAAAACAAATCAATGACCCTTACGCATAGGGAGTTTTCACACGGCACGTGGGGGTCTCTGCGCAGGTCTACCACACATTGCACGTCAGTTTCAAGCAGGTGAAATCTGCACTAGAAGGCCTGCCCCTGAATGAGGTGGGTCTTTTGACGTACTGACTCGGTTGCCCTGTGGTAGATGGACAACAGGGTCATAGGTCTCTGATGGCAGAGCAGCAAGCAGAGATTCGGCCACTCTAAACCTAGTGCTTTCCTCACCCCTGAAAGAGGTATAACTGCAGGGAGAGCAAGGGGAAGCCTCCCCGCTTTACAGCAGGCCTCCCACTCTGCCAAACTTTACTGCGCCTGTGAAGTAACCCATCCTTTCCGACCAGCCCAGTCACCTCTTGGGTATAAGAAGAGTCTTCTTTCCACCACTTTTAAACATTTACATTAAAACGCCTTCCACCCTTACACATCTCCTCTGCCTATGACCACCTTCACTTCACCTTCCTCTCCCATGCCGAAGGCATGCAAAAAAACTTTTATCTCTCAGAGGAAAAACAATCACTAGCGATATCAAACGACCTGGAAGACATTAAGTCTGGATGGGATACCACAGCTTAAAAGCCTAGCAGATCAAAACAATCCTGCCCAAGCCCCATCTATTTTCCTTAAACAAAGGAGGTTGATATGGTGACACTCATCTCTAAAACTGTCCCATTCAAACTAAGGTCACACAAAATGGTATCATGTGGGTGATGTCCTCAAACTAAACACACAAACAGGAGCTGCAGTAAAGTCATTCTTCTTACTACTCAGACTCTTAAAAGGACTCTGCCACATATAACCCCAGAAAAGTACACCTTGGAAGTTACAGCAACTCGCATCTTCACTTGGGCCATTCTCTGTAGGCGGAATAACCCACATATCAAATCATAAGCTGTCAAAAATCCCCCAAACTGAGCAGAACGTTTTATATTTTAAAGATGCCAACCATTAGAAGCCTATAAGTAATTACTTCCAGTGAATCCCCATTCAAGCAAGTATAGCATTTAAGATCCTATTCACCACATAAAAATGCCTAAAAGGATCCACGGTCAAATACCTTCGAGGCAAGATCAAAATAAACAAACTTTTCACTTATCACTCAAAGTAAATACCACATTTGCTGTGCCCGGGCCATGAGCAGCATCATTACCTACGACACTAACCTCCTAGCTGACATCTCTCGCCCTTAAGATGTCCAGTAAGCACAATATAAATCAATAAACAACATTATGCTGGAACCAGAGTGAAGTTCTCCAATATTAGGCCAGGTCATGGTCCACTTATTTTTTATATGTGATGTCAAACACTGAAGAGTAGCCAAAAGTGAATCAGCCCTGATCAGCCAATTGTCCACACAAGGGTAAAGGTGTTTTTCTTTGTCCCAGGCAGGTTGCAGCCACTAAAGCACATAAAAAGTGATGAGAGGATGCTTGCAATAAGTCTAACCACTGGCAATAGCTCCGGGTAGCATTCCCACCTGCTGTCCACCAGGCAGTCTCAGTTGGCACCCAGTCATGCACAAATAAGGCTTGGTTATGTTTCAATGGGAACAGTCCTGCCCGAACTAACAAGCCAGGTCATCTCGGAACCGGAACACAAGCAACCCAAGACCGTTTTACCCCTGATTGGTGCTTTTCAGTCAGGTCTAGCTCGGTTCCAGTGGCACAATGAGCAAGGGACCTACGTCTGGGCATACCCTTGGCTACCTAGGACATTAATTAAACACACAAAAAGTGATGGGAGGATGCTTGCAATAAGTCTAACCACTAGCAATTGCTCAGGATAGCATTCCAATTCACTGTTCTTTTGCCAGCCATGCAACCTCAGTTTGCACCCAGCCATACGCAAATCATTCTTGGTTACTCCATTGGGAACAGTCCAGCCCAAACTGCCAAGCCAGGTCCTCTCTGAACCGGAACACAAGCAACTCAAGACTGGTATCACCCTGATTGGGGTTGGGTGTAGCTTGATTCAGTGGCACGGTGAGCCACTGCCATTACCTTGAAAACTGAGGAGTTAAAACTGGCTCAATGGACGGAGCCATTTACGTAGAATGCCTTCTCAAAACCAAAAATGTGTGGGCCTTCCTTTAAGATTATGGAATAATAATCTGACCAATCTCCACTGAGGAGATTGCCTCTGCAAGAGAAGTGTTTTGATTTCTGACCAGACGTCTGATTTCATATGACGATACTACGGTGGGAAAGAAGGACAACTAATCAGATAAAACAGAGTCGAAATCCTTGCCCACCACTGACAGAACCTTAGGGTCCTTGGAAATTTTCTTCCAACCGCCACAAATCCTAAAACACTCTCTCATATGGAAAGCAGGACTCAATGCTCAATTTGGAGAAAAATGTGCAGGGGCCAGAGTTTCTTTTATGAGCTTGCCACAAGCGCTGCCATTTGCCGAGACTGCCACATATGAAGGCTGCCTAGTCATGTTTCTGCCCACTTACTCTTTCTTCTGTCATTCTACACGTTATGTTTCTTTATCTAACTATGTCTTCCTGCTTTCTATCTTTGTCATGAGTTTCCTATCTTTTTCTTCCTCCTTCTTTCAACCTTTCTGCTTTTATCTTTCTTCCTATAGGTCAAAGCTTGATGATCAAAAAATAAGTTCTGATCCCCAAAAATAAGCACCGGTGTCCACCACTTGCAACCACTGGCACAAATACAACACTGCCAACACTCTTTGACCTCTCGGATAGGGGTGTATATTTTTTCTTGTTTTAGGCCTCCCTGAATGTGGCGTCAAGGAAGGTCTGCCACCACACACTACGAACACGCCTTCACGACGCCGGGATCCAAGAGAAGGCCCTGGACTGGACCACATCCTTCCTCTCCGGCAGAACACAAAGCGTCCGCCTCGCCCCTTCCGATCCAAAGCCACCAAGATCATCTGCGGCGTACCCCAAGGCTCCTCCCTCAGCCCAACGCTGTTCAACATCTACATGGCACCCCTCGCCCACGTCGCCCGACAGCACAACCTCAACATCATCTCCTACGCCGACGACACCCAGCTGATCCTCTCCCTCACCAAAGACCCTCACACCGCCAAAGCCCACCTCCACGAAGGAATGAAGGCCGTCGCCGAATGGATGAGTACCAGCCGCCTGAAGCTGAACTCGGACAAGACGGAGGTCCTCATCCTTGGTTCCAACCCTTCAGCATGGGACGACTCCTGGTGGCCAACATCACTGGGAACAGCCCCGACACCCACCGACCACGCACGCAACCTAGGGGTCATCCTCGACCCCACCCTCTCCATGACTAAGCAGGTCAACGCCGTTTCCTCATCCTGCTTCAACACCCTCCGAATGCTCCGCAGGATCTTCAAGTGGATCCCCACCGAAACAAGAAAAACAGTCACCCAGGCCCTCGTCACCAGCAGGCTGGACTACGGAAACGCCCTCTACGCAGGAACGACGGCTAAGCTCCTGAGACGGCTGCAACGCATCCAGAACGCCTCTGCACGTCTTATCCTCGACATCCCCCGACGCAGCCACATCACACCCCACCTGAGAGACCTGCACTGGCTCCCTGTCAACAAGAGGATAACCTTCAAGCTCCTCACCCACGCACACAAAGCACTCCACAACTCCGGACCAGCCTACCTCAACAGACGACTCAGCTTCTACACCCCAACCCGCCAGCTCCGCTCCACCAGCCTCGCCCTCGCCACAGTCCCCCGCATCCGGAAAACGACCGCCGGCGGCAGATCCTTCTCCCACCTCGCCGCCAAGACCTGGAACACCCTCCCCACCAACCTTCGGCAGACCCAAGACCTACTGGCCTTCAGAAGACTCCTCAAGACCTGGCTCTTCGATCAGTAGCAGCACCACCCCCCTCTTCCCCCAGCGCCTTGAGACCCTCGCGGGTATGTAGTGCGCTTTATAAGTGACATGATTGATTGATTGATTGATTGAAGCCACTGAAAGACCTCTTTAAGTCTTACCTGAAACTACTGAATGGTGTGTACTGACAGGCGCTCTTAGCAACGTAGTCCTGAAAACCACAAGACATTCTTGAATGGCCTGTTCAGTGAGCGCCTCATGAGGTTTCAGACAATATAAGTTGCAGCTCTTTCATAACCATTGAGGACAATTTGGCTACAGTCAATGTGGTCTTGAACTGAGCAAGGATCTCTTTGCTTGACAGCCAAAGAGACCCTTCCAAGTAAATTAAATGTTGAGCTCCTGATGTGAGGCGGGAGGAGTCTAGCAGCACATGGCACATCAGTGATGGCATTAAGGCTAATCGAATCTGCCTTCCTACACTGGTGAGTGGTGTGGGTTCTGAGGCGTCTCCACTCTTCATCAGAATTGGATGAGGTTCTCGGGATTGGCAACCACGGACGGAGTCCTCCATCATATGCGGTGGGAGGTCTTCGGCGGGAGCACCGTTGTCAACCAGTCTCGTCTATGGAATTTGGTGTTCGGCGACCTGGTCTGTGCCTTGCGACGGACTGCCGAGATCCTCCCTTGCTCCCCCTTCGCTTCTCGCCTGCATCCTGTTGGTGAAGATGGTGGTGCGAGGCGGCCATCTCACCCCCCTCTGCTGGCCGTCTCGGTTGTCTACTAGTCTCGGCTCTGGGAGCGAAGCCGGCTTGCTGTGCTGTGGCCGAGACCCCAAACCGTCTGCGTGCTTTACTCCGGAATCGATTGGGCCTGCCTTTGTTCCGGCACTGTGGTGGTGGACTGGCCCCTGGCATTACCCTAGTTGGTGCTGGTCTGCGGGACATTTATTTAATCTAACTATCGTCTGCCCAATTTCCTATCCCCCTCCACTCTTCGTTACGTTTTACAGTGTTTATCCATTGTTCGGCTGCATTTCTTTAGTTGGTGTACATCGCTGTATGTTATGTATCTTGTGCAACTTTCACGTTTCTCTTTTATGTAAAGCGCTCTGATACCTCCGGGTCTAGCCAGCGCTATATAAAACTCCACAAATAAAATAAATAAATAATAATAAGGCTATGCCCCTCACAGTTTGCAGTGTCATTAAAGAGCATATACAGCTCTGTGATCGTTGTATCTGATAAACATCCCATGTACTTCTTCTGTGATAAAGATGGATGATGTTCCTTGAAATTTTAAGTGGGCTCTTACAAGCTAGTGGCAAACAGCAATGCATCTGATTTGGCTTGTCTGCGGGGCAGAAATATGTACTGATAAAAGCACTGTCCAATTAATACTGAATCTTTATCAGAAGGCACCTCAGCACTTAACGCTGCCTTACTCTCAGGCAGCAACAATGTTATGAGAATGTGCAAAGTAGCAGAAGCAATAGAAGGATCACATGAGAGGGAAAACTGTACCCGTGTACTATAATTTTCACTGCAACAGAGACAAGATGTCACTAGGGTCAGAGTTTTTTTGCAACTTTATTAGCCCCCTGAAGTGGGACTGTGGTCTTTTTTACTCTTCCCTCTGTAGAAGGATGGTGACCAGCACACTTTCTGCATTCCTGATCCCAATCCATGGTGTCTTCCCTTAAGGCATGAAAGAAACCATTTGTCAGGCTAGTCCTATTCGACATGCTTCACTGACCCAATCAGAATCACGGCTTGTGTCTGTGGGGGAAGAGAACTAGGATTCCTAACTCTGGTCTTGGAAGGACCCAGAATCAAAGAAGTAAGAAGCTATTGGCGGCCCAATCGACGATGAGCTGGAAGAAAGGACAGAGTAAAGGACTTACTTGTTGCTTCGAAACATTGGTATAGCACACTTATACATGCAAAGGACATTAGGGAGCTGCACGTGGGAACGATATAAACCTGTAGAGCAAGTGAAGGGATAACAAGAGGGTGGTGACTCCATCTCAGCAACTGTTCACTGAAAAAGAACTCCATCAGCCGTCTTTTGAAGAAAGTCTTCAATGAACTAAGCAGTGCCACATCTCTAAGATGATGTGTGGCTGCACATGCTGGAAAAAGCTCCCATGTGGATGGGCACATCCACAAGAGCTAGTAATCACATGAAAGTATGGAACAAGGTGGGTCCAATTGTTGCACAGAGGCTTCACCCAAAGGGTTCCAGAAGCCCAGGAGAGTGACTGAAGCAAGGCAACCATCATAAAGGAGAATGAGGAGTAGAAGGAAAATGGGACTACATTCCATCAGCTGGACTGTAAAGAGCAGCCATTACTGAGGTGCAGCGGGCCGATCATATCTGCAACCCCAGCTTACAATTAGGGGTGGGCGGAATTCACTGAATTCTGTGGGGTGAAACTCCGCGGAGTTACATAAAAACTTTGCAATATTACGTGGAGTTCCACAAAGAGGAGGAAAATATGCACGCCGCACTGCAATTTAGTGCCAGTAGCATGAGCAGCACTGAAAAATCAGCGTGAACGGCACCATGCGGTGAGCAAGAGTGCCCGGCCATCTGATTTGATTTTGCTCTTGCTTGAGTAGAAATCTAGTTGAGTGGCAGCAAATCTACTAAAAAAGCAGCCCTCTGACCGTGATTGCTCACGACCACCCACGTTAGAAAATCGTGCTAGGAGACGGCAAATCTCGCTCTAATTTCTGGAGTCTTGCGGGGAAATAATTCCACCATGTGGCCATTGGCAGAGTTTGGCCAGATCTGCTCGTTACAAGAGTAACACGGAGTCGCCAAATTCCGACAATTTTGCTGGCGAAATGAAGCATTGTGCCAACCCCTACTTATATTGCACCTGCTGCATCAATGATAGCTACACCCCTGTATCTATTAAAATTACAAAAGTCTGCATAGTGTGAGGAGATGTGTCCTTACTTTGCATCTTCTCACTTGGAAGTGATGTAACTTTGGTCACGAAAAAGCAGGTGTTTTTTAAACACCCCAGATGGCTGTGACTCACACAAAATGCAAGAAGGCAGAGTGTGCTGGCCAGTGAAGCAATGAAGGCAGTATTTGCAGGAATGGCCTTAGAGAAAGCGGATTCAAAAGATCTTCATTCATTAAAACATCTAACCTCTAGCGGTCTGAAAAAAGATGTAAAAAAGATATATATATTTCCTTTGCATTTGGAAATAAATCTGATCTCTGTGAAACAAACTCCGAAGAACTCCTGGAGGTCGAATTTCAGCAAAGCTCAATATGGAGGCTTACAGTGAATGACTAGATGTCTTCCTTCTGCAGTCAGTTTAGAGGTTCCTTTCTTTCTTCTGTACGAGGACAGACGGATGCCAAAAGGAAACAAGAAAAACTCTCAGTAAGAAGGTGTGCTGGCCTTATGCTGTTTTTTTATGACAGCCATTTTCTAGAATTCTTTACCTAAAAAGGCCAACAAGTGAGCAAAAGGCACATTATGTGGTATGCTGGAAGTCAATATAGCCACAATAGAAAGAAGTATTACATTCAGTGAATTCTTGTCGTCTCGCACTGCAGCCGTTTCAAGTTATGATTAGAAATGATAAGACTCACTTCCTACTTGCTGCGTTGGTCCTATTTCTTTAACCATGAATTTAAAATTGATCTTAATGATTTATATAGCACACTGAGAAACGTAATGACCTCATATTACCAACCACTACCTATTAAGTAACCCAATGGCACTAATTTGATTGGCCCCAAAAGGAATAACATCAGAGTCAGTACACTTGGATTTGAAACTCTGGCCAGCAGAGAAACAAAAATCTCTGAAGTTGGCTTTTACCCACAGAGCTATCATGCAAGCCCTAATCTCCTGACTATATCTGACCCCTGTAATGTGGTTTTTAATGGCTATCACTGTAGGACATGTTGTCTTGGTTATATCTAGAAGCTACCCGCATGATCAAAGTTTGGGTTGGCTCTGTGAGGTTTAGGAACATGTCTGCTCAGATGCTGAGGTTGAATTGCTTGAAGAGGAGATATTGCACAGTGAGGTATCTTGCAGACCTGGACAAAGAAGAGGCTCTTTGTCTGCCTCTGAGCTCCCTCTATCTTCCATGTAGTTCATTTCTACCTGCAACACTACTCGACCTCCCTTGAGGCAACTCATATCCAGCCGTGAGATCTCTGTGCCTTCCTTGAGGAAGTCCGTCTCTCTGTTGCACAGAGGGCTGATGTTCTCACCATCCCTGTGGAAGCCATTTGCAAGCTTAGGTGCTATAGCAACTTCCAATTTTTCGGTATCTTTGTCTACATGGAAGAGTTCTTCTTGCATTTGGTGAGCTTCTTCTGGTCTTTCAAAGTGGTGCCCAGTATCCTCTCTGCCTGGCGGAGAGGGGGTGGCAGGTTGAGGCAGAATCTCTTCCAACGGATTGAATGCCTGCTCTTCGTCCACCTCAGTGATGACATCTTCACTTTCCGACCTGCTCTGCTCACATTCACAACTCTTCTCAGAGGCAGAGAAGTCAGAATGGACAATAACTTCAGCTTCCACACGATTGCAAATGGCCGGATGATGGTGGCCAGCTTTCTGGACTTCATTCTGCATGGAATAAAAAGATAAACAAACACATGTCAGGTGTCTTGTATTTAGTCAGTGCCATACAAAAAATGTACTTGCCATTGCCATAGCGCTAATGGTGTGCCAGGTAAGCGGGCATCCATCCCCTCCCTCAAGGCGCCACTATGAAGAAGTCTGCTTTCATAGCTAGCTGGGCTCCCCATCCAGCAATGATAAAACGGGCACTTCGAGCTATGGCAGTCCCTTACTGTACAAATGGCTGAGTAGCCACTACTCCCACTCCACTTGTCTGTCAAAAACATTTGCTTCTTCAAAGACTTGCAGACAGGGCCACTTAAGTGACTGGTTAAAAGTCCTTCTCTCAAAATCTGGCAGAAGCACGCAAGGTCGGAGGGTTTTCAACAGCCTGCACAATCCTCTGTTTTGATTCTTTGGATCTGCTCAGAATAGACCAAGAGGAAGCAGTGCACACGGGCCAAAGCAGGGGGTGGGTACAAAGCAGAAGCAGGCAGCCATTCTCCCTTTCAACATATAATTTCTATAAAACTAAAAACTACAGTTTAACCACGGAAACAACATCCAATAAGGTATTTGTGCAATGCTTGAATCAAAACTTTAGGCATGAATGTCCTAAAGTCGATCATTAGGACTCAAGCAGTCAGTGGCGGCTCCTCCGCTAAGGCGGAGGAGCGTTGTCCCACTGAGCAGGTCGAAAAAGCAAAAAATAAAATGATAACTCATTGTTATTATCATTTTATTATTCCCCTTGCTCAGCTGGGTATGGGCGGGGCTGCTCTGCTCACAGAGCAGAGCAGGGGAGGAGTGGCTTGCCCACTCCAAGTGCGCAGGACACTTTGACCAGTCGTCTCGGACCAGGCGAACCGTCATGCGCACTTTACATGTTCTCAATGTAGGCTGCATTACAGCCTGCATGGAGAACATGCCCAGCCTCCCATTCTCTGGCTGAGCGTCGATCCACAGCGCTCAGACCAATCACAACGCTGCATTGCAGTGTTGTGATTGGCTATCGGGAGGCTGGGAGCAAGGTGCTTCCTGCCCTGGAAACGGGCAGAAGAGGACCCAGAGGAGGCGGCGGCGACAGAGGGGTGGCTGCGGCAGACAGGTGAGTATTTTAATTTTTTATTAACTCTGTTCCCCCTCCCCCACCCCCCCACCCCCGAGACCCTCCCCTCACCACCTTCAAATACCAGCCGCTACTGCAAGCAGTTAGTAAAACAAAGTACTTGATAAACTGTATTAGAAGAAATTATAGTGCAGTGCTCAATGATCATGCTGTGCAGAGTATAATATTTACAGAAAGCATATAGAACTGCACAACCTCGAGTGATGAGATAATGGTTTCTTGTGCAAAAAAGAAAAACAACCTTTAATTTTTTAACATTAACAATCATTCAATGGTCTAGTGCTCTATGGTTACTCGAAAACTTAATGTTTTGACCTTTGATGGGTCACACAGATTGATCGTCATCAGGAAAACTAAAAATGTTTGAGCTTGTCTATGGAGGAGTACAAAATTCTTAATGCTAAAGTTACAGGACAGCCATAATGGTATTATATAAAGTAATAAACCATGTGAAGCAATCAGGGGGAATATTGCTGTGGCAGAAATTATGGAGAAAACCATTCATAGTATGGCTGGAAATTTATCATCATTGCTCATCGACCGATGTTATAGTACTTTGTGTCAGGTTAAAGAAAATAAAATTTGTACAAAAATACACACACACCTGTTTCATCAAGCTTTGACATGCAGTCCTAAAGCTGATTTTGATTTGATAACTGTATAAAAAATGATTTCTAACATATTGAAAAGGCTCCCAAAGCGATTTCAAATGTTTGCATTGCAATCATGTGTTAATTAAATATCTTAACATCGTTAACAAGCCAAACAAATGAAGTCTAATTAAAAAGAATATAAAATCAAATGTTTAATAACAATACAACTGTGAATTATTTGCTTTTCTTACGGCAGTATTTTTTTCCATTCGTTAAAATCTGTGGCTTAATGATAGCACTACAAAAAGCAGAAGAAAATACACATTCCATCAGATTCTCTAAAAACACTAGGAGTGGGAGTAACTCGCTTAATTTACTGTAGTGGAATTACACAAAATTACAGCAAAATTATGCGAGATCACACGGAATTACACAAGCAGCATAATACTGCAGTTAGCGCTATCTTCTTAGTGCCAAATGCACCACTGCATCCAAAAATGTACCCGAGGATAAATTTTGTGCTACGAAAGTAGCACTAAATGCAACAGAAAAGCAAAAACAGCAGCCAACCGCTCAAGTTCTGTTCCTGTGCTCTTCCGGAGGCATTTTTCCCCAAATTACGTAAGCAGGCGTAATTGCATTATTTTCGGTAATTTCATGTCACAAGAGTAAAGCAAAATTACAGAAATTGGACATACTATGAGGCTGTGCAGGTCTGTGTTTTGTTAACCATTGGGCGTATGCCCACTGGGGGTCCCAGCATTTTGTTTGGACCGACAGGCTATGGGGAACAGAAGTTACCTACACTGGTTGTACTGTGGCAGACTGAACCTGGCTATGTGTCCAGCTACAGGAACGGTAGTTCGAACTTAGAGAAAATTAACCAAGGAGATGGGATAGAGAAGTAGGCTGACCCAGAGAACACCATTGTGGGAAGGGAGGGGTCCAGGCTTCCACGTCTGGCAACACTGACAGGTTTTCAAAGTTGGAAACAAAATTGGCATTTCGGCCCAAGCAGAATTTGGGATCCTGATGGGGTGGTCCCATTTGCTCATTTACAAACAGAATACCAGATGCTCAATGCGCAGTGGGTGAAATATGCTCAAATGAGGGCTGTTCTCATTCACACTGCCACCCCCTCCGACGAGGAGACACAGGAAGACTCACTGTTGGAAATGAGACTGCTGGATGAGCCAGTGGTGGAAAAGTTGACTTCTCTAACATATGGGACTTTGATGAGAAATACACAACCCCCCCCGGACCAGTCTGCGGGATAGATTGTCACGGAATTGCGGGGACCTGGATGAGGATGACTGGCGAGAGGCACTAATGTTTCCGGCAGAGGTGGCCATCACGGCGACTCTCGGTCTGATCCAATTTAAAATTTCCCAGAGACTGGTACACACGGACACTGATCCATAGGCTGGGTAGAGCTGCGGATGTTGGTTGTCTTAGGGGGTGTGGTCAGGAGGGCATGTTTTATCATATGCTCTGGAGCGGTCCTAGACTTGAGAGCTTTCGGGAGGCAGTGAATGGAACTTTGGAAGATGCAATGGAGACACCCCTGGAGCTCCAGCCTGGGCTTGCGCTGCTGGGAATATGGAGACAGACAGATCATACCTGGTTATCACAAGGTCTTAGTAAATTTAGGATGCATGGTGGCGAAAAGAGATATAGCTCAGGGTTCGGGGACACTTCCTTAACACTAAGGGCCTGATTACAACTTAGGCGGTCCTCCTGAGGGCCGCCACAACAGCGCCCCACGGGAAGACCACCAAAGCCGTACTCACACCGCCTGCCGAATTACGATTGTAATCCTGTCTGAAGGCCCATAGGTGTTCCTCAAACTGGCACCACTGTGACACCGCCGCAGCACGTCCCTGCATGGTGCGGCATGAACCATGTGGTGCATGCTGCACATGCAGGAAGCGGGGTGCACATCTGCAGGGGGGCACAGCATGTGCCCCCCTGAATCCACCTCCAGGCCCTGGAGCGTCAGGAGTAAGCGGCGGCTTCTCCGCTAAGGCAGAGGAGCATCACCCCACTGCTCTCTGAGCAGTGCAAAGGAAAAATAAAATGATAATACCAGAACGTTATCATCATTTTATTTTTAGTATGGAGCCAGGATAGGGCAGAGCGGGGCTGGGCTCGCATTGGAGGGAGGAGTGTTTGATGCACCATAAGTGCCCATGACGGTTTGACCTGCTGGGGCCGGCCAAACCATCATGCGCATTTGGCATGTTCTTCACCTGGCTGGACTGCACAGCCTTGGTGGAGAACATGCACAGGCCCCCACTCCCTGTCTGAGGGCCGAACCAGGCCGATCAGACCAATTACGACGCTGCTATCATGCTGGGTCACAGCAGCGTTGTAATTGGCTAGGCGAGTCTGGGAGCCTAGGTGCTGCCGGGAGCCAGGAAAACAGGGAGGACGGAGGAGACGCGGCGGCTGGCAACTAGCAGGTAAGTCTTATTTTTTTTTCTCTTGTTGTCTAACCCCCTTCTCCACCGCCCCCCGCCACCATTCCCTTCCAGCCGCCGATGGCAGGGGGCCCTGTTAGGGCCCCCTTTGTTGCCTCACTGCAAGCCGTCCCATGGCGGGCTCACCATAATGGAAAGGCTGGTGGTGAGGAAACTCGTAATATGCTCAGCGGTGCCACAGTGGCACCGGCAGCATATTATTCAGCTTGACCACTGCGCCATCGCCGCAAGATCCAGGATCCCCGGTGGCCGCAGCAGCCCATTGGTGGTCCAACCACCAAACCCAGAATATGGCGGGCATACCGCAAGTCTGGCGGTTTACCGACCGCCACCATGGCTTCGGCGGTCCAATGGACCGTTGAACTGGCAATCACCCCTAAGAATGGGTGAATGGAATGGACCACTGTAGGCTGATGGAAAGGGAAATCTATCGTGGCAGGGGGTGTGAAAGGAAATATATAAGAACATTTGGGGTGGCTGGACCTCTGGACTTGATTAAATGGAGGTCTAACCGGGTGGGAGCGTATAGCTTATTTTTTCCTGTGTGGAGTACATGGGATGGATATTAGTAGCTGCCTATGGCCGGGACTGCTGATGTTGCAGACGTTAGAGGGAGATACTATGCTGCGACAAACTGGATTATAATTGTCTTTTGAATAAAGGATAACATGTAATGTGTTGGGGGGATTGTAATATGTTATGGGTGTTTTGTTAACCTTGCATATAAAACTAATAAAACATTTAAAACAAAAAGAATTACAGAAATTAGTCCAACTACCCCTGCATAATTAAAATTTTGCTGAGGCCTAAAAAATACACATTCACCTGCAGCGCTTTCACATGAGCACCACAGTTCATGGTCAGTGGTGGGTAAGCTCATTTTCACTGCTAAAGCCCAAAATCTCAAAACCTCTAGAATTTCCATTTTTCCTTTGATCACCAACTTGTATTCTGAAAAGATGTGGGCATTGCGTCTTGACATCTTGCAAATTTCTAGCAGCTTTGCTCTTCGTTCTTGCACTTATTTTATAAGTGATCTACAAATCTAGCAAGCTCCTGGTTTTATGGTATTTTTTTTATCATTTCACTCTATTTATATTTATGTTTTGCTAATTTTATCTGTAAAAAAATATGTGATCACTGGAATTTATTTAGGAAAATCCTTCCCCTTTATAGTTGACTTACCTTGCTGCCAATCTGCACACATTTTGGCCTGGCATTCTTGAGTGATAGTACAGAGTTATGGGTAAAAAAGACCAACTTTCGGTACTTTTCCATTGTAAAAATATATACAGACTGGAAAACACATTGTTTTCATTCTGTATTTATATGTAAACATTAGTAAAAATGGAAAAGTGGGAGCCTTAATAATGATTAACAGTCTGGTGTCGGAATGCCACATATGCACCGGATATTGCCCCACTCCAAATGGTCTGTTGAAAGCCGCAGCCCATTTTTGGAATCTGATTTCTCCAAAGGTCTGCCAGGCCTCTTCTCAATGTGTCTGGAAATAACTAAGACTCTGATAGAATTAATTACATTGATCTGTACAAACCTCATTAAAATGAACCTGCAACAGAGTCCAACAGGGTCATCAAGATTGGCCAGTTTTCCCTAGCAACTTAAAGATTAATCTCAAAGAACACATTGTCTGATCATTCTTTACACTGAATGTATTATAGAATTTTACATAAAATTAGAAAATGAACATCCTTTTGTTACTGCCTCCAACAAAGGCAGTCCATGCTACCATCACTCTTTCTGTACAGAAACTATGCTTCATCTATCCTCTCCAGGCCTGTGTAACTCATTCACATATACTATATTATTGTGGGGAAAAGACTCTTAAGTTCCCGTAATGAGAGATCGGATGAAAAAACTCAGAGTTAAGTGAGTCTGGGTAAAACAAGTCAAGAAGCATAAGTATTGGCTGGGAATCTTGCCCAAGGATCAGTGTTTCCATGTGCGACATACATTTTGCCCAAGCTGCAGCCTTGAAATTCTCTGTGATTTTCATTTATCAAGTAGGTGCAATCATTAGTTTATAGTCTATTCCATCAATCTTTCATCAATCCTGTACTCAGGAGAACCAACATGTGGATGGAGCCTCATCTCCTCTCAGTAGTACTCTGAAAAATCTTTCTTTGTTGATCATATAAGTTCAAGCAACAGTTGCACTGTCATGCCAGATCTTAAAATCCATGCAGATTGGTGTAGCCCTGGACATTGCATACTGCTTTCAAACACAAATCTGCACTCTGAAAGCCAAAGTTAATGATGGAAGAGGAGAATGCAGGGAATACAATGCATGCTTCACAGGTGCCTTCCTCCCATCTGTGATGCTGCCAGAGGAAGACAACACCATAAACTATCTAGCTATCTAAGACATTTTAATAGCAATAGAGTGTCACGTATGACCCTGAAAGTTCAAGCTCAAGAAGTTGGATAAACAAAATGATCACCGCTGCATGGAGGGCAAGCACTTTTTTGTGGAAGCGTACAACTTCTGCCCAATCAAAACATATACTCCTGACTCCCAAAATGTGGATGGAGCCAAAGCCCCTCTTTTGGTTCTTGGTTTTTCTCATAGAATTGTGGCGACAGCTGCGCTGTCAAACCAGACCATAAAAAGGGGCTGTAGTTACAGAAAATAGGATTCCAGGTGGCGAAAATTAGATATATGAAATAAATGATTCTGTGTAAAAAGAAATGCAGAAGATTATTTGAAGAGCATTAGGCCTTGCTCACGAAGTAGGTGCTCTGAAAAGTGTGCTCTGCTTCCTCATAGTCTTCACAAACTGCAATAATCAGATAATCAACTGAGCATTTTACCATAGACTCAGACACAGACTAATTAAAGTAAAGAGGAAGAGGAGGAAGCAAAGGCACTCGTTTGTCTCCCCTACTCATGAATATAAACAAAGAGGGGGGGCGTGGCTTGACGCGCAACAGAGATGGCGGCTTTTCTTTGAGCTCCGTGACACTGTCGGTGCGGAGGCTCATTTAATATGATTTACGGGTGAGTTTTTCACTGCCCTTCAGCTCCGGAGAGCGGCGGAACATCCAAGGATCTTCGGAGAGTGTTTTTAGCTCATTAAAACACTCAATTTAAAGCTGCGACGCGGGAGGTGTGGAGCTGAATATTTTTTCAAAATGGCGACCGTCTGTAAAATTCTCCTCACAAATCGACGTATGGATGCTGTACTACATTACCATTGCGCATATTTGCTACATTAATGCTCCCTAAGGTACTGTTTTCTATTATTTTATTGCGACGTCTCGCTGTGACCGTACCATAGGGGTGTGGCTTATTGCTCGTTGGAGGTGATTCCACTTTCTTCAGCTTCGTGACACTGTTGATTAAAGTACAGACACTACAAGGGATTTTCATCTACCCTTCAACCCCAGAGATTGGGTGGAAGACTAACGTATATCAGAGTGTGGTTTTTCTCTCCTAGAGCTATCTAATTTGACACTGCGACATGAACTGCGATGCTGTGATATTTTCTAAAATGGCGGCCGTCGGTGCAATTCTCCTCATAATACATTATGGAATTGCTAAATTTCATGATTAAGATTCTGAAAGGCTCAGTTGACGTCATTTGAAGTACCACTCTTCTTTGTTCTTGCTCCACACAGCGCTGTTCATAGCTACCACATATCTTGCACAGATATTTTCTCTTCAGGATCTGAAGCTTTAAAATGGCGACTGCTGTCTGAATTTTGTCGCATACTGGTTTAATAAATTGAATGGATATAATCTGTCATTGAGACTGGCCCTAGTGCTGGTTGCCCATTCCATGTGTTATAAAGTGGTGATGATTATATTCTGTTTTAGTGCTTCCTATTAACTTGGCAGTACGACTGAATAATTCGGTTGGCTATTGGAGAATATATCCTTCGCTCTAAGGTCATACTCCGCTTTATCTGCTATTGCTAATCATTTTAAGGCTTTCTGCTGACGGCTGTTACGATCTTACCCAATGGCGGAAGGCATGGGTGTTACTACCAAAAACAGAGACTCCAAAGGGAACTTAAAACGCTCCAAATAGACCTCTCCTACGACGGAATCACCAACTAAGGGTAGTCTTGAATCTACCTCAACTCTGGATGCGATTCTGCTTAAGCTCAATGCTGTTCATGATATCGCACAAAGTACCAAAACAAATACTGATTTGCTTCAGGTAGAGGTAGCTGCAATTCGTAATGATCTCAAATCTCTTTCACTGGTGTTTCTAATGCGGAAACGAGGATAAGTAATGTGGAAGACTTTACAAATAAGCAAACGAAGCACATTCAGAGTCTGGAACGTTCCATTGCTTCATTGAGGAGAGATCTCACGAAACAGGAGGATCGGAATAGAAGGAGTAATCTTCGTATTTTTGGATTGCTGGAGGATTGTGAAAAGTCTGCTCCCTCAGTAATTGATTTCTTGCTTACATGGATCCCAAATACCCTGAATATTTCCTTCAATAAATACTTTGAGATAGAGCGAGCTCACAGGGTTCCTACCTTCAAACCACGATCGATGCCCTCTCCAAAGCCCCTGATTTTTAAACCTTTGCGCCATCATCATACAGAATAAATTAGGAAACTTAAGTCAATACAATGGGAGGGTTTTTCATGAACCTTCGGATCTTTCGACATTCTTGGATAATCAATCTGAATCGCAAATGGATTCAGACTCTCTTCCTGGTACTTCTCGTCTCTAATGTTTTAGTATTTATTGACATGGTCTGTGCATAATATTTTTTCATTTATCTAGTACATATGCAGGTGCCTTTCTTCATCAATTGTTATTCTCCCTTATAAGACAGTGCAAATCTTTGTATCGTATTTAGTCCTACTTGGGACTACATCCCTGGTTTTGGTTTGTACAGTGTTGGTTGACAAACTCATATGGTTCTTTGCAGGATGATGCAATTTTTTTGTACTTTTTTTAGTATTATTTGGGTTTACATTCCTAGTGTTGATCGGTACTGTGCTAACTGACTTAAATTATATGGTTCCTTGCAGTTATGTTGTTACAATTGACTACTGCTATTATATTTTTTAATTCTTACCCATTTCTATTTTTTCCTCTAAAAATCTCTCACAATCAGTAAATATGTGTTCCTTTAATCATTTGCTTCTTCTACTTTCTTGTTTTGTCTTTTCTTTGTCCAGTGGTCTTTTTTAAGCGGTAATCTATTTATATGGATATATTAGTTTCTGACGTTATTGACCGCCATCGACCTGATAGCTGTACAATTTCCTTATGTTATAGTTATGATGTCTCCAGTGTAATTATCAGCTTATGACAATCATTTTATTTAATGTTTCTATAATAGTCGTTCTAATCAAATGTTATGGTTCATGATATTTTTATTCCATAACTTCACAGTGGTCATTTACGCTATATATAATACGTACATTTGTTGGTAATAGTACCATGCATTTCTGTGTTTTGTATTGTCCCTCTTGGGGATAGCTTCTTTTATAAGTTGTACGATTGTTTGTTTCACTCTATTCTTTGACTTATCATTAACTTTTTCTCTCATCATTCTCTTGATAAGGTTAGTATTATATTTTTTATTCTCTATCTTCTATTCTCCTTTCTTCGTTTTACTCTGCCTTTTATTTGTTTTTCTGTTTAGCTCACTTGTTCTTTCTTTTACTCTATCTTTCATCTTTTCTCGGTCTCTAAGTTGGTGGTAATTCATTTACATGTATATTCTATTTATTGATATTATTGTTCTTCATTGAAAGATCAAGCTATTTTCATGATATTGTGTCATTATATGCTCCAATTCAGTATCTATTTATTCTTTTCTGGCATTACTCTTTTTAATGTATATTTAATCAGAAGTTCTATATTATTAAACCCATGATGATATGCTTATGAATTACATTTTATGTTAAGATACCCTACTTATATTTAATTTTTATCTAATATGTGATTTAATTGTATGCGATTGTTCCGGACTTTTCTTATTCCATCATTTTAAAGTTGCTTATTTATTCCATATCTTGTATTTACTCTTTTTAGATCTTATTTATAGAACCTTATGGGCCGGTTTATAATATCTTAGATTGATATTTATCTTCTAATATAGGCTGCTTTATTTATTTATTTATGAAATGTTATCTATTCTCTCCTTTTTCTCTAATATCCGAGTATACTATATTTATTGAATTTACATTATTTATTCTTAGTAGCAAGATGTAGTAATATGGTAGTCTGCTTGAGAATGTTATGCTTGTTTCGCCGCTCTGCGGCCTGTTTATCCCCGAGTTGTCCATACCGAAGTGGATAGCCTGTGCTGTTGCTCCTCCACGTTGTCCCGCCCATGCAATTTGTCTCCTACAGACATCACCTGGTGGGGTTGCATTTGGTTGATACTCTGTTTTTCTCTGTAGTATTTCTGTTCTTTCTTTTCTTTCTTCTATTCCTCATTCCCTTCCTTGCTATTCACCCTAATTTTTGGGACATCTGCTTCATTTTATTTTGGGATGCATGCTTTATTTCTTTTAGTTTTTTTATTTATCTTGGTTGCCCCTTTCTCTTTTTATCAGATGCATTCACTCATGTTGTTTCATATATATCTATGTCTGGTTTAAATGTAGTTTCACTTAATGTTCGGGGTTGAATCACCCTGCTAAGAGGGCCAAAATTTTAGATTATTGTAAAAGTTTATCTGGTGATGTGGTTCTGCTTCAAGAGTCTAAGATAGCTTTTAAAGAAACTCTTCTTTTGCGGAAGGATTGGGTTCTTGATGTTACTTGTTCCGAGGCCTCTGGTAAGAAGAATGGGGTTGTTACTCTTATTTCCAAAAGCTCTGGTTTGTCCATTGTTACAGCTGAACATGGTACCAGTGGCAGATGGCTACTTACTCGCTTGACTAATGGTTCAGACGATCTATATATTATGAATTTATATGCCCCAAACATTGATGACCCACTTTTTTGGCGTACCATAAATAAAACTTTCTGATATTTCACAGAATTCAAGAACAATTGTTGGCGGGGATTTTAATCTTCCCCTTTGATCCTATTTTAGATAGGCATTCTGCTTTTAAATTTCGACCCCCTTGGGCGCATAAACACATGCTCAATATGTGCTCGTCTCATCATCTTGTTGACGCATGGAGATTGCATAATCCTACAGGAAGTGATTTCACGATTTTCTCCTCTCCACATTCTAGTTTCTCTCGTATTGATTACCTTTTGGTAGATGCCTCTCTTTTAAAACATACTATAAATGTTATGATTCATCCAATAGTCGTTTCTGATCACGCGGCGGTTTCTTTAACTATCGTTAATCTTACAGATACGAGAGGCCCTCGTAATTGGCGTCTCAATACAGAAATTTTGGAGGATAATGATGAAGTTAAAGAACTTATTGAGGAGATTGATAATTTCTTCAAAGATAATGAGTCTTCGGTGAACTCCCCAATAGTTTTGTGGGGTGCATTTAAATGTACTATACAAGGTCACATTATTAAAAAAAATTGAAAAAGAAACAGTGACATTAGAAAATCTCTTCAGTCTCTGGGGGATGATATCAAACGCAAAGAGGAGCTATATAGGCACTCTGACAAGTCTCTCCTTCAGGATATCAAGCATTTGAAATACTCTTTTAACTCTATAGTCACTAAAAGAGCTTATATTGGTGTATACGCTCAAAAATCCCGGCATTTATTGCTACGAAATAGAGCTGGTAAGTTGTTGGCCGCCACCCTAAAATATCAAAATACGAATATTAAAGCTACTCATATCTCTCATATTATTGATAAAAATGGTTCAAAGAAATTCCATACTCAAGAAATACTTGGAGTCTTCCGAGACTTTTATGAAACGTTATACACACCTAAAGATCAATGCTCCAAGTTTACTTGTCAACAGTTTCTTAACTCGATCCCTACTAATACTATTTCGCACTCCGACATGATCGAATTGGGGAAACCGATTGATACTGACGAGATCATTCAGGCTATTAAGAAGCCTCAGCTGCTGAGGATACTATAGTAGTGATCCCGAAGGATGGTAAGGATCATTCTGATCCCAAAAAAATTCGCCCATTTTCATTATTAAATATGGAGGCTAAAATCTTTGCCAAGATCTTGGCTAGGCGCTTAGAGAGTCATATTCCCAATCTCATCCATGATTCCCAAACAGGTTTTGTTAAAGGGAGACTCGCTAGAGATAATATTCAGACCTTTTGCCATATTTTAGAAAAAGCAAAACTTTGTTTTACCATTGGCGGGGATCGCCCTTGACGCTGAAAAGGCTTTTGACAAAGTCTCTTGGCCTTTCTTACAAGCAGTATTAGAATCCCATAACCTTGGCGACTCTTTTATTAATATGGCAATGTCTCTCTATGCGCAACCTAAAGATAATATCAGAATTAATGGTGTTACGTCTTCCTTTTTTAATCTTCGTCAGGGCACTAGACAAGGGTGCCCTCTCTCACCCCTTCTTTTTCTCTTGTCTATAGACCCACTCCTTCGTCTACTCAATTTGAACCAGAGTATTAAAGGTTTTCAATTTGGATCGCATACGCTTAAAACAGCCCCTTACGCTGATGATGTCCTTATTTTTTCAGAGGATATTGCAACAGCGATTCCAGTTATTTCTAACATCATTAGGGATTTTTCGCTTGTTTCCGGGTACACTCGTAACAAAGAAAAAACGGAAATGTTCCCCCTCAATTCGTTGTGCTTTCCTTCTCACATGGGTGACTCAGGCTTTAAATGGCAATCAACTCGCATTAAATACTTAGGGATTTGGTTCTGTAAGGACCTTTCAGATACTATCACTTATAACGAATCCCATATCATAGCTAAAGTTAAAGATCTTTTATCTTCCTGGTCTCCTAAATATATTTTTTGGTGGGGAAGATTACAAACTCTTAAAATGATGATAACCCCGATTATTAATTTTTTATCCTCCATGTTACCTATAAAGCTTTCTTCTACCTTCCTCCATGAGATTGATTCAATCTCTTCAAAATTTCTATGAAATAAGAGAGCTAGAATCGCTTTTAAATACCTTAAAAAGCCCTCTATCCTGGGTGGCTATAATCTTCCGGATTGGAACTTGTATCAAATCGCCTTTCTAGCATCTCAAGGTGCACTTTGGTTCTTACCGGATTCCCAACATATACCCCCTTGGATTTATATTGAGCGTGAGTTGTGTACTCCGTTTTCCACTCCTTCCTTTCTCACGGCTTCTAAGCTCGTCTTTGATCATTCTCATCGTATTATATTAGACACGATTAATGCACTAAAATATATTGATAAAAAAGTATCCTATTCATAAATCAGGATGGTCCTCGTTATGGTACAATCCTAAAATTGTTACTGACATCGATCTTGGTATGGCCTCTTCGTGGGCTGCTAGTGGTATTAGATTGGTGAAAGATCTTTATGATTCTAATCATGACCCTCTTCCCTTCCCTTTCTTAGCTAGAAAATATAATCTTAGCAACATGGACTTTTACTCTTTTTTTAAACTAAAGGTTATACTTTCTAAAATATCCCTCTATACAGATTCGGTTACTGTTTCACTTCTTTCTATGTGGTTACGCTCAGGCCATACCGCATCTAAAATCTATAAATTTATATCCGCTCCACTCCCTTCACAGTCTACAATTACATATGATAAATGGTCTCATCATTTTGAAGATTACATTTTTAAACATATTTCACAAGAGACCTGGCAATTGATTGGGAAGTTATCCCTACGTAATAAGATTGCTCATTCTCTTATTCAATCCAAATTCTTTACATTAAATCTCCTTCATTGGACCCCTGCCTGTTTACACAAGTTGAAACTACGAGATAGTGATCTTTGTTGGAATTGTAACTTAGAACCAGGCACTCATCAACATATGTTTTTTGAATGTACGTTATTGCACTCTTTCTGGGGCCTGACATTTATCATCAATCTTTAATATATCTATAGAGCTTTCTTTACCCATGATTCTATTGGGCCCATGGGCTACAGCTATTCCTGTACCCCTTGACAATACAGATCTGGAGCCATTAGATTTACTTTTATCCATTGCTGTTAAAATAATACTAACAGAATGGAAATCTTTTCATCTTCTATCTTTTCATACCTGGTGGGCATGGGTCTCATACCTTCGTGGAGCTCATACTTTTGTTGAGGAAAAACATTACTCGCCTTCCATTTCTAGTAATGTTTGGCGTCTCTGGATAACTATATGAATTTGTCCTCTCAGGGGTTGGTAGCTCAGTATCCTTTTGATTCTATGTCTTAATTTATTTCCTTCATTGGAGCATATGTCCCCTCCCTTCTCTTTGATTCCTCTCTTTTCTTTTTTTTTCTTTCTGTCTTTTCCCCAGTATTCTTTTTTTCTTTTCCTTCCCCCCTGTTTTCTTTTGCTGTTCAATCTTATTTATCAAACAATACAACTGATATATGTCTTTATCATAATATAGGTTGTTGCTTTGTCTGATCCATATATCTGGGATTTGTATTATTATTTGATGAATTTTATAACATATACTGCTTGTCATATATGTATTTGCTCACCTGTTCAAATAACGATATGTTTACAACTCTTTTTATCCCAGACCATTAATTCTTGTTATGATATCTTTTTTTTTTTTAACTCTGAAATTCTTCTATATTAATTTAGTATATATTTGATTCTGATATGTTGTATTGATATTGTATTACAAATGTATTTTCTCTTTTAAATAAACAATAAAGACATTTGAACAAAAAAAAAATGAATATAAACAAAGAGAATGAGCTCAGAGCTACGCTCTACATAACCGAGTCATCAGGGTCATTGGAAAGTAGTCTCCTTAGCAAGGAACCCATTTGGTTTTTTGACCCTGATGACTGGGTTATCTATAGCGTAGCTCAGACACAGACTATCCTGCGCTGAAAGAGAGCTGGGTTGTACACCAGAAACTGAAAGAACTAAAAGACTACACAGAAAAGGTAGAGGTGGGCATCCCACATGCTCACCTGGGCAATATCCGATGTCCCTACTGACATGGCCGGTTTCTTCCCAATGTCGGTGTGTGGAAGGAGCAGTCCGTTGGCGGTGCTGGCGGGGCTCTTGGCGTCTCCGTATATGGTAATGTTATTCACCCAGTTTGGGTTTATCGACCCGTTCCATGTGGGCTGCAAGAAACATTTTAAAATGAAAACAGGAAATGTGCACTGGCATGATATGAACAGCTGTACTCGATTTATAGACACCGGTACCAAGGAGCAACAACAGTAATAGCAAAAATGTCGATAACTACGCTCATAGGGAAAAATTAACAACAATGTAAAGCTCAGTGCAGTGCCCTTTAGTAGGAGTGAAAGCAGACTGCCAGGTTTCCTTGCTATCATGGCTGCTATAGATTAAGATTTATACTGCTACATTCTTTTGACATTGAAGCTCTGTAGACAGATAAAAAGAGAGGAACAAATAAAGTTGGAAAAAAGCAACTTCTCATGGAAATAAAGTTTCTGGTAACGCTGGAATGACTGTATTAACCCTTGGTCTGTGCTGGGGCAGAACCCCTCACCCAGCCTAGCTCGCTTCCCCACTTAGACTTCTATGGCGCTGGACCACTGCCAGGGGAAGTGAGCCGTTCCTGTTTAAACAAGAATCTGTTGCACTGATTACATGGGTTTCATTGGAGTAAATGTATCAAACCAGGCGATGGAGCTTTCAGTTTCCTGGACTCAGCCGGAGGGGGGGTAGGGGGGGGTTTGAGCCCAATAATGACAAAAGGTATTACTTCCCTTTTTGTTTTTAGACATTGAAGCTGGCTAATAGGGGCATAGAAAGTTTTTCCAGAAGACGTCAATAAGATTAATAGTTCTGGGATTAAATATCTCTTAATCGAACGTCATCTCGGCAGTTTACTTGATCTAGAATGAAAGTTGAGGTGCAAAGGGGTGCTGTCTGTTGAGTGCACAAGACAGGGGTTCATATCTGCGTTCCAGCTGCCCTGCTGCCACTGCCGATTCCTGGACGGCCCAGAGGCCTAGCTATTTGTCCTGTGCCCTGTAGTGTCCTGCTTGACACGTTCTAGTGTCTCAGCAGGCACCAGTTTTACCAGCTACTCCCTCGAGGGCTGTCCACACTCACACCCCACACCCATTCAACACAGGCGTTACGAGTGACTTGGGCCTGCTAATAAAAGGGCCAGAGTGCACATGCTCATGGCCAGTTCACTAACCATCACCAGAGTGTCTGCGTCATCTTTTCTGTAGCATGTGGGCCTAGGGACCACAACTTTACAATGGTGACGAGGGTTCTAGACCCCACACGCCATGCTGCCTACGGCCATCAGTCGTGGAAAAAGGGGAGGTTAGCTCTGCCGCTTTCGCCTGCCCTGAGAAGGAGATCAGGATCCCTACTGCCGCCGCAGCCTGCCCGTGTGAAGTGGGCACATAGCCTCAGAAGAGGGTGACCCTTAGCTTAACCCAGAAGGAGGAGAGGACAGTCTCCAACACCTTGCTGTCGCCATGCTCAGTGACTGTGTGCATCTGGCAAGGTGCGCGGAGAAACAGCGCTGGCAGCTGGATGCAGAGGACGAACGCGTCGTGGCCCATCAAGGTATGGCAGGGCCCACTCAAAGCCCCTATCTGGTGAAGCGCCCATAAGCTACTGCAACCTGCCACCGTTTGTCCTGGCGTGAGGGGGAGAAAGGAGCAGCGCTCACCCAACAAAGTGAGCCACGCATGCTTACCTCCAGCAAGGCACGTACGTGAGCCATGGCAGTATATCGGCACATGTAGACCCTGCACAGTTCTCTGTAAGTACCTGCCAGCCCTCCGCTGATGCACGGAGCCTAAGGTGGTCACTGTTGCGAGGAAGCAGTGCCCCACGCCCATCACGAAAGGGCCTGCGACTGATTGTCACCGGCATGAAAGGGGCGAGTGACCTCCCGCAACTGCACTGCTGGCTGAAAGCACAAATTTGTTGCTAGGAACAAAAGAGGCCACTCCTGCACTGGCAAACCCTCGTACTTAGAGCTCGCACAGACTGTGGACAGGCCCATTGGCATTCTGACTGAGGCTGATTATCCCCTTTCAAATGAATGCGCGGTCTGCCTTTAGCATATCATGTGTGAGTGAGTGCCTTGGAGGCCAGTGACTCACTTGGAGCCAGTAGATTGTAGTTAGTGATTACAGAGGAGCTTCCCCCAAACAGAGAACTGTGGGGAACTTGCGGCCTTGTGTAATTTGCCAATGTTGTTCACTCAGAGTGAAGGGGCAGGAGCAGAGAAGTGATGGGGCAGGAGTGGTGACGGGGCAGGAGTGGTGACGGGGCAGGAGAAGTGACGGGGCAGGAGAAGTGACGGGGCAGGAGAAGTGACGGGGCAGGAGAAGTGACGGGGCAGGAGAAGTGACGGGGCAGGAGCGGTGAACGGACAGGAGCAGTGAGAGCAGTGACGGGGCAGGAGAAGTGACGGGGCAGGAAAAGTGACGGGGCAGGAGAAGTGACGGGGCAGGAGAAGTGACGGGGCAGGAGAAGTGACGGGGCAGGAGAAGTGACGGGGCAGGAGAAGTGACGGGGCAGGAGAAGTGACGGGACAGGAGAAGTGACGGGACAGGAGAGGCGACGGGACAGGAGAGGCGACGGGACAGGAGAGGCGACGGGACAGGAGAGGTGACGGGGCAGGAGAGGTGACGGGGCAGGAGAGGTGACGGGGCAGGAGAGGTGACGGGGCAGGAGAGGTGACGGGGCAGGAGAGGTGACGGGGCAGGAGAGGTGACAGGGCAGGAGAGGTGACAGGGCAGGAGAGGTGACGGGGCAGGAGAGGTGACGGGGCAGGAGAGGTGACGGGGCAGGAGAGGTGACGGGGCAGGAGAGGTGACGGGGCAGGAGAAGTGACGGGGCAGGAGAAGTGACGAGGCAGGAGGAGTGACGGGGCAGGAGCGGTGATTAGGCATGAGCAGGAGCGGTGAACGGACAGGAGCAGTGAACGGAAAGGAGCAGTGAACGGGGTAGGAGAAGTGAACGGGCAGGAGCAGTGACTGGGCAGGGGAAATGACAGGGAAGGAGCGGTGACGGGGCAGGAGAAGTGACCGGGCAGGAGAAAGTGACCGGGCAGAAGAAAGTGACTTGTACTTATGTTCTTTTCCTATTTTTTTTACATACTATTGCATGACATCCACTGATGTGTCTGTAAAGCATACCTTTTGTCTCAAATTTATGTCCTGAATTTTGACCTCCTGTCCTGAATTTTTGTCCTGAATTTTGACCCTTTGTCCTGAATTTTTACACTCACCGTCCTGAATTTGCGCCCATGGCAGTTGACCACCCTACTCGTACTGGCATCTCCAGCCCCGCGTAGCCTGCAGTTTCTAAGAGGCTGGCGCGACCGGTGAAGAGTGACTACAGCGCCACCTGGTGGCCGCCTGTCACCACCGCAAGAGAGTAAAGGAGACTTCCGGCCATATCTCTGGCGGTAATGAAAAGGAAGACGTGGGTCAAGCATGAGAGCACCACACTGAAGGTACAGCCCAGCAAAGAGCTTTGCCTACCCCAGCCGAAGCCACTCACCTGAGTGGCAACAGAAGCGGAAGCTGCTCTCTGCCCCCCCCCCCACTCTCCCCCAACAACTACAGCTCTGCATGGCCTGACATTCAAGAAAGACTGCTACGGCCATGTGCAACAGTGTCACCTAACGGCCACTCTGCTATACTGCATGCTGGCCCTGGCAGGAGATCCAGCAATGCCCTTTGACCTCGCCCGGTGCAGCGGCATTAAGAGGCATCAAGGGAGGCTCTACTGAGCCTTCCCTTACGACGTACCTGAGCCCAGGTGGGAAATTGGTGGCTCTCCACCTCCCTGCTGAAGGGAGACCAAGAAGACAAGGAACAGCCAGGAGGGATGCTGAGTGCACCATATGCCCCCGTTGGCCACCTGCTGACACTGCCGAAAGAAAACAGGCTGGTTGGCCTCCCGAGCCATTTTATAGTGCCTGCAGTGCCCATCAACCTCCACCTAGGCAGCAGATATTGACAGTGAGGCCCCACTGCCCTGGAACACCCTACCAGGAATGTCAGAATCAGCTGAGAAGAGTGATCAGGGTGGGAGGCTCCCAGCTCATGACCCCACCCATAATGGCTGACACTGCACAAACACACTCCGGAACTGAGCCACTGTTTCCCCACAACCTGAACTGCACAGCCTCACAAGAAGGGGAAGTTACCAGCACAGCTCCACGTCTCCTATGCTGCAGCTGAGATTGGCCAGGAGAGCATGACACCCCCTGGTGGGGACCAGCCGCCACTGCATACAGTCTTGGCAAAGGAGGAAAGTACTGCATTCCACATGGTGGTCGTTTGTTGCCACTACATGCTGCCAGAGAGCAGCCCCAATCGAAGAAGAGACAATGCACAAGTACAGCCTCACAAGCACCCTCACAGAGACAAGGCATGTTACCAAAAGATGAAAACACTACTGAAGGAGAGGAGAAGGGTATGACATCGTACATCCCTTCACTGACTAGACAAACACGAAAAGTAGTGCAGTGGCAGTTTTATAAGCAAATTGAGCGGTGTACTCAGTGCTTCAATTGTTTTGGCCCAGTACACGTCTACAGGCTTAGGGGAAACTAAAAACCATAGTATACTATCTGTGAAAGGTCATCCTTAGTGGAAGAGGAAACCTCACACAAATGTAAGTGTCATGCTTCATCATAGAAGACCTCTCCCCACCCCGGTAGGGCAATGTCACTGAGGCGGACTCAATCTCCTCGAAGACTGTACCGGAAAGAGGGAGTTCTTACATAAATGTTACTGGACAACACAGACAGAAGTGGGGATCCAGATGTAAACTTAAAAATACATTAGTGTTCTTGGGGTAATACCTTTATTCTGCAGGACACTTGGTATGATAAAAAATCTAAACTGAATGGGTAAATGGAGAATAATGACTCTCACCCATTTCCTATACAACATGTTTCTGCACGTTTATATTAGCCTAAATGGTCTGGGGCATTCTTCAGGGCATGTGGATCCCTATTAATCGTTTGTGTAAACCAATTCTAAAATGACACTAAATTTTGCAGGTTGTGAGGCTAACTTATTAGATCCCTCAAATGTGTCCTACCTGATAGTTGATAAGTAGGAACTTGAAACTTAAACTCAATGGGAACAGAGAGACCTTTCTACTAATACCTGGAAAATATCAGGAAACATCAAGTCTTATAGATATAT
This sequence comes from Calotriton arnoldi, assembly GCA_963921515.1. Taxonomy (NCBI): domain Eukaryota; kingdom Metazoa; phylum Chordata; class Amphibia; order Caudata; family Salamandridae; genus Calotriton; species Calotriton arnoldi. Next base: position 1,286,785 of record CAWUFW010002554.1, on the reverse strand, counting down.
TCATGGCATAAAAGACCGTGATCATGCAAGTGCTTGTTATCCGCTGTCTCCAGACTATGGAGAACTCCGTGTGCACAATAGTGGTAAGACCGATGGGCCTGCTCAAGCCTGTCATTAGGCTATATCATTAAAAACTCTCAAAAATTATTTGGAGAGAGTTCCTACGTTTCTTACCCTAGACTTTAGGGGATACCGGCATCCTGGTCACAGAGGGGGTGGTGTCCTTTGTAGTCGCACACTACCACAGAAGGGGATGAAATAGAAAACCTTACAATTAGGTATTCTAAATGTGCTTCATGTGCACTGTAAATTCTTGAGAAGGGTTATAGATGTCTAAGACTCAGAACTTTTAAATTATTTTGGATTCTAAATGAAATAAATATAGTAAATGCAAGCAGATTGATCCACATCTTTTTTGTACACATTCCTGAGGGATACGCAAAAACGTGAACAGGGAATTACTCTTACTGGCTGCTGCAGTTGTAAGTGTCAATTTCTTGGATTTCGTGCATTAGTTCTAATGTATCACTATTGTTGCATCTTACATGGTATCTTGGCAACTTGCTCAGCATTCCTTCCATGGTAACCAGGATGCTTTGTTCTGAGTTGACCAGGAGAGGAGAGCTGGCAGTTGCAGAAGGTGTACGTGTCTAGGGGTTGTTCCTATGAACTTAAATAAAGTTCCTACTTGAATTAACTTGTCTGCGCTTCTTAAAAGTGGCGACGAGGATGGGATGTATTTCCCTGCGAAGGCAGACTTGTGTGTAAGGCCGCATACACGATTTCTTCAACCCCCAGACGGCGAAATAATCCAACTGACAAGGAGCCCTATTGCTGTGCTGTTGACACGCCTTCAATCGAGGAGACTAGGATGAGCGCCCTACCTGGAAACCTCATCTAAATTTTAGGCGCTTATAAAGAAGAGAAAGTAGAGTAAAAGGGCCACTTCTAAAAAAAAGAAGAAACGGAGCACTGATCATCCAGGTTCGGGTAAGAGTGATGGAAGACTTTGCCTGGCAGCTGGTGTTACGTGTGGAGTAGACTTTGTAGACTTTGCAAGCTCGTACTACGAATGCACTGTGCAGACGTGTACACGGAATCCGCACCGTTGTACTTAATATATGCGAAAGTTTGACTATTGTGTACAGTGGCGAAGGAGAGAGAGCGCCCCGACTGAGGTGAAGATAAATAATATTAAAGTCCTGAGCAGAGACCGGTTTCCCCTTTCTCAGCCCCAAGTTTAATATCACCGTTGGGACCAGAGCTGTGTTGCTCACGCTGCATAACTATTTGTTAACTTTTGAAATTTGACTCACCGGGTGCTCGTGACCTCTGCCTCTGCATTGTTGGTGTGCGTCATTGTGGTGGAACTTCCGTCTACGGAACTCATCACAAGCGCACTGTACTCTGGGAGTCGTTGTGCGTAGTGACGCACTACCGTTGACTCTCTCTCCGTGTACAGCTTGTGGTTGCCACGGCAACCCGACGCGAACGCTGCAACGCGATTAGAAGATAAAATTTGATCGAAGGCTGCATTTCTGCCGAGCATAAGTGAAGGAGTTGCTCTGCTACCGGGAGCAAATGTAAAAAATTCATACGAACAGCAAAGGAGATTCTGCAATCAAGGGCAACAGCGAGAATCCTTGTATACTGCAAGCGCTAAAAAGACTACGGTGACCACTCATTGCAAGGAGGAGCAAATAAGAACTATGCTACATAGACGACGGTGACTACATTAATTTTGTTAGTTTTTTTCTTTCTCACCTTATCTTTCAGGTAACCTAAAATCTGTGAACAGTGAACATTATTACTCAAATCACCAGAACACCATAACGTGCATAACTATTGTTGATACATATTACTGTATCGTTAGGATACTAACTGTGTGTTGTTTAGGAATAACAATAGCCACAAGCACATTTTACATTACAGTCTGGTAGCATAATCAGTATGGACATGTCGTCTATCACTGCTCCACCCAAGTTTTTACAAAATCCTGGGGACCCACCTTACCATGGGAAGACTGGATAGAGTCGTTTGATACTTATTTAGAGGCCATTGGTGGAGAGGATTTTATAGCGTCCAGGAAAGTGGCACTACTCAAACATAATTTAGGAGTAGAGGGTAGGAAGGTGTTGAAAACACTACCCATTAACAATGATAGGAAACAAATAATTATTAAAGAGAATACCAGCGAAAATGAGAATAAAGAAGAGGGTGAAGAGGGAAGTAAAAAGAGGATGTAGATGTAAGCCTACAGTATGATGAGGTAATTTTTAGTGATGAGTACATTGAGGTGGTCAAAGCTCTAGAAGAAAATTACGGTAAAAAGATTAGCATAGTAGTAGAAAGACATACATTTTTTCTCGATCCCAACTACCGGGAGAGTCCGTAGAGCAATACATTTCAGTGTTGAGAACACTTGCGGCCACCTGTAAATTTAGAGACCTCCATGAGGAGATCATAAGAGATCAATTTATAAACAGAACAAGTAACACCAAAATTCAAGAGAGACTACTAGATATGAAGGATCCCTCCCTACTAAAAACTATACAAGTAGCAAGGCGAGTCGAGAATACTTCCAAGTACATCAAGGAGTTAGGCTCAGAGAAACCTGTCACTAACAAGGTGTGTACGGTAGAAAGAAATTCCGTGAAGAAGAAGGAAAGTAGTAAAACCACTTTCATATCTAAAAATAACAAAGTATGTTACAGATGTGGTAGCATAAGACATACTGCCGATTCTGACAGATGTTTTGCAGTCAAAGAAAAATGTTACAAATGTAAAAAGATTGGCCACTTAGCACGCATGTGCAAAGCTGGATCATTACCTAATACAAAATGGAAGCCACCTGTGAACACCATTAGACAAAATAGTGAGGAAGAAAATTCTGACAATGACGGAGAAGTTGAAGTAATGGTTATCTGCGATAATGTTATAAACGATGTGTCTGAGGGTTACAACCCACCCAAATGCGACTTAGGTATTGATGGGACTAAGATAACTGTGTGGGCAGATTCTTGCTCCCCTTATACCATTATAGATAAGAACACGTGGGAGAAGGTAGGAAGTCACAAATTGAGTCTGCCTGATGTAGAACCAGTTGGGTATTGTGGTGTCAAACTTCCATTATTGGGTTTTTTCAAAAGCACCTTGTCCCACAAAGGAAAGGTAGCTACCAGCAAGGTGTATGTAGTTGAAAAAGGAAGGGCATTGCTTGGATGGTGTGAACAAAAAATGTTGGGCATCACCCTAGATCCTAACCACCCACAACAAGTATTAGCTACTGAAGAGGATGAAATAAGCAAATGGAGCTCTAAGTTCCCTAAATTATTTGAAGAAAAATTAGGTTGCTTAGAAAAATTTGAACTCCGCATTGTACTTAAGCAGAATAACATTCCGTGTGTGCACAAAGCAAGGAGTGTGCCTTTTACGCTTAGAGAGAAGTTGAAATTAGAATTACAAAGGTTATGCAAGGCACAAGTTATTGAACCCATTGAGTCGTCTGAATGGCTTAGACCGGTGGTTTTGGCACAAAAACCGGACGGCAACTTACGAATGTGTATTGACTTGAGAGACCTCAATCGTAATATTTTAATTGACAGATATCCTTTACCCCACATCAATGAAATGGTGTCTTCTGTAAATAATGCCAATTTTTTTTCTTTGATTGACCTGTCTAATGCATACCATCAGATCAAATTGCATCCATCCTCAAGACATCTTACATCTTTCATAACGCCAGAAGGAGCGTTCCAGTTCATCAGAATGCCATTTGGTTTGGCATCCGCCTCGGCGGTCTTCCAAAGAGTAATGTGTAGAATATTGGTGGGACTACCTAATGTGCTGGTGTTCCAAGATGATGTATTGGTGTGGGGGTCCAATCGAATTGATCATGATTCAATGTTAACAAAAACTTTGGAGAAATTGCAAAATGCAGGTTTGACGGTTGGAGTTAAGAAGTGTAAATTTGGTGTTACGCAAATTGATTATTTAGGGCACACCTTATCCAGGGATGGAGTTAAACCTAAAAAGAAATTATTAAATGCCATCACAAATGCCCCATCACCGCAAGACAAAGAACAATTGCGTTCTTTTCTGGGTCTTGCGGAATTCTATTCCAAATTTGTTCAGCACTTTGCTGACAAAGTTCACAGGCTCAGAAACTTAATGAGAAAGGGGGTCAAATTTGACTGGACAGATGAATGTCAAGTGGATTTTAATTCCATCAAGGAACAAATTGTCAAAGCGGTTTCCTTGAAACCTTTCAATCCTTCTCATCAGAGCATAATTGTAGTGGATGCTAGTGCGTATGGCCTAGGAGCAGTGTTGATGCAAAAGCACTTGGGACATGAGCGAGTAGTAGCGTTCGCATCCCGTACCCTCAAGGGTGTGGAAGCTACTTACTCGGTCATAGAAAAGGAAGCACTTGCATGCTGGTGGGGAGTAAACTATTTCAAGAATTATATATGGGGCACACGTTTTGAAATTAGATCTGACCACAGACCGCTTATAGAGTTGTTCACCACCAGAGGAGCTGCAAAGGCAACACCCAGAATTGCCAAATGGATATTTAGGCTTCAAGGATATGATTTTTCATTGCAATATGTCCCTGGTATTCGCAATGTTAATGCCGATTGTTTATCACGATTACCATTAGAATGTGATGATGATGACGTAGATTCAAATGATGATTGCGTGGTAGCAAGTGTAGTTGAGTGATGTAAAGGTGCAATATCATGCGATGAGTGGAAAGATGCTGTAACAAACGACACTATCTTCAAGGAACTTATTATGGAATTGTCAAATCCATCTGGATCTAATTTCATTCTAAAAAAAATATTGGGGGAATTTTGGACAGTATGGACAGAACTTTCAGTTGTGGATGGTGTGCTACGCAGAAGTGGTAGGTTAGTGGTTCCGCAAAGCTTGCAAAATAGACTATTGAAGTTATTACATGAGGGACACAGTGGTATGTCAGGAATGAAGAGGAAAGCTAGAGAAACCTTTTGGTGGCCAGGGATGGACAAAAACATAGAGGAGCATGTACGTGAATGCATGGAATGCATGTGCAGTGACAAAACCCATAGAGCAGAGGAGTCACCTATATCACCAACCAATTTTCCCAACAGACCATGGGAAAAGGTTGCCATGGACATTTGTGGTCCATTTTCGGCCAAAGGAATATTAAACAAGTATGCATTGGTGTTAATTGACTACCACTCTAAATGGCCAGAAGTGGCATTTACGGGTGACATTAAAGCAGGTAATGTCATTGAATTTTGTGACAAAATCTTTCGCAGAGAGGGATGTCCAGATAAATTAATCACGGACAATGGTCCACAATTTATTTCCAATAAATTCAAGACATACCTTACCAAGATGGGCATTACTCATCATACCACAGCCGTCTACAATCCCAGGGAAAATGGTCTTGTGGAAAGATTCAACAGAGTACTGAAAGAATGTGTACAATTATCTGAGGAGAGTGGTGGAGATAGTAAAGAGGCGGTGAAGGAAATGTTGTGGAGCTACCGCACCACACCTCACTCAGTCACTAATGAGTCCCCATTCAAACTCCTGAAAGGTAGACAACCAGGCACGAAGGTTGCTCCTGGGTGGATGTTTAAGGATTTCTCACGACCTGTATGCAGTAAGAGTTTAGAGAATAGGGTAAAGAAACATCAGGATAAATATGTGCACAGGCACAACGACAAGTTGAAAAAGAATCCTCGTATCTTTGCAGTTGGAGATTGGGTAAGAACGTACAGTATGGGATTGCAAAAAGAGGTATGTCAAAATGGTCTGTACCAAAATGCATAACCAAAGTCAGCGGTAACAGTGTTTGGCTGAGTGATGGCAAGGTGTGGAACATCCGTAGTGTAACTTTGTGTAACAAATTGGAAGTCAATACCTGGTTGGAAAAAGAAGGTGATAATCATTTAGATAAAGGAGGTGATAGTGTGAACATTGATAAACGTGTCAGGATAGTTCCAAAGTGGCACAGTGACTATGTGACCTATTGATACTATTTGCATTACATATTGCAAATGTTGTTAATATCTTATTTATTTATTCTTTGTTGTATTGTGTTTTCTTCTGTACCGTAACCTGTATTTAAATTGTATGATTGTTAAGGAAGGAAGATGTGTTGCATCTTACATGGTATCTTGGCAACTTGCTCAGCATTCCTTCCATGGTAACCAGGATGCTTTGTTCTGAGTTGACCAGGAGAGGAGAGCTGGCAGTTGCAGAAGGAGGACGTGTCCAGGGGTTGTTCCTATGAACTTAAATAAAGTTCCTACTTGAATTAACTTGTCTGCGCTTCTTAAAAACTATGCTGTTCACAATCAGCTTTTTGATGTCGAATATAATCTTACTCTTGTTCATAAGGTGATAGATACATTAGAAAGTTGCACTATCTAGTGCACATGACAAGTTATACGGGAAAGTCTGTATCAGAACTTCTGGCTTTCATGAATTGCTCTTCCATCTCTTAACACAGAGGCACTACGTGGTCTATAGATACATAGCTATTATTAGCTCACGTCTGAGCTAAATTTGTGGAAGTGAAATTCTTTATTGTCCAATATATGAGCACATTATGTTGCATCAAGCATAGCAAACACTACTGTAATTTTAATAACTCTTAAGAGACACCTCCAATTTGGATAGAATTCCATCTATATTTTAAATATTTAACAGTCTCTAGAGTTCCTTAACACACTTGATAGTGCACCCCCTCCCAAACATGCAGTGCCCCCACTTCTTCAAAAGGAATGGCAAAAGGGGGCATGGCCTGCCATCATGGTCGCGCGGACGTGTTCTTGCTAGGCTCCGTGCCTAGCCCCGCCACAACTAGCGGCTGGATGCACCAGGGACCTGCGATGCTGCTCGTTTCGCGGTCCAGAGGCGTGTGATGACTTCCAGACACCGGAGTGAGCTAGGCGACCGGCGGATGCAGTGTTGATCCGCGGGTTCCTGGCCCGAGGTGCAGCAGCCCGAAGCAAGCAAGATGGCGGCCACGCACCTCGAGGGGTGAGCGGCCCGAGCACGAAGCGTCGCCTACAACCCAGGAGGCCACTGGGGACCTACGAGGGGACCCGCGACACCGGCCTGGCCCTGAGGAGTGTTGGGGTCCTGCAGTGGGGGATTTGAGCCCTGCAGTCCGAGACTGCAGTCCGAGAGTCGGAGTTGGAGGCCCCCCGGCCGATAGTGAGTGTGGCAGAGGACCTCGTGCTGCACAAGGGGGACTCCCTGAAGTGAAGGTGAGAAGTGGGCCCCCCTGGAGAGCCCCTCTAGCACCCTGAAGCGAGGCACAGTGGCTGGGGAGTGGAGGGAGCCCATCGGAGCCCATACCCTGATGCCTGACTCTAAGAAGGCGCCCGGCCAACCTGTACTGAGATGGGCTGCCCGGCTGGTCGACTGAGGGGGTGCAAGAGGCCCCTGGTGGGAGCTGAGTGAGACCTGCGCCGCGGTGATTGCAGATCACGGGGACACAAACACCCGAAGGAAGCGGCCTCCTATGGGGGGAGGGGGGGGCACTGGGTGGAAGGCGATGATCGGACTCTGGATCTGAGGGGCAGGCCCTGTGAGAGCTCTCTACTTAGATTTCCCGACACCCAGTGAGGGTGATACGGCACTCTTTTGCTCCTGGTTGGACCCCCTAGCTCTATCCTTGTACGATTCGGGAACAACACTGTGTAGACGGAGCTCCCTGCCCCTATGCCACCGAAGAAGTCCCAAGCTAATAGGGTCTCCAGATACTTCACGCCCACTGAGTCCCGGGTGGGGAAGGAGGTGGTCACCCACGCTGAAGGAACCATGGCGCTCACTAGAGAAGACCTCCTAGAGATGCTACGTGAGTTTAAGAAGGAGCTTAGAGAGGACATCAAGGCGGACATCGGCGCCTCCTTCGACACATTCCGGTCAGAGATTGGTTCAAAGCTGGTCTCGTTCCAAGCGGATGTGGATTCGGTGGGCGCCCGTGCTTTGGACTTGGAGTCAAAATGCCTGGAGCTCGAGGAGAGGCTGAAACCCTTGGAAGAGGGGTCAGCCCGCACGAATGACCAGCTGCATGCCACCTTACTGAAGTGTGAGGATTTGGAGGATCGCTCCCTCAGAGACAATATAAGAGTAAGGGGTCTGGAGGAGGGCAGCGAGGGACCAGACCTGGAGGCATTCATGGTGGGCCTCTTCTCCAATATCCTGGGGGATGACTGCCCTGAGTTCGGGCTGGAATGAGTTCAGAGTGGGCCAGCAATCAAGGGGCGATAGCAAGCACCCTAGAGACATCCTAGCCAAATTCAGCTCATTTAAAGTTAAGGAGCTCGTCCTGCGGAAAGCCGAAGCAGATACTCTACTACCTTCCAAGGGGCAACGTGCTCGTTGTTTCAGGATGTGGCCCAAGCTACTTTGGCTTGCCGGCAGCATTTCAGACCACTAATGGTGCCTCTGCGGGAACGCCAGATCAAGTACAGATGGACCTATCCCTTTGGTATTACCTTCCAGTTTAATAATAAGCAATGTCACTTCTCGGACTTGGAGGGAGCAGCAACACTGCTCGGACTAGAGGTGTCCACTCTGCAGCAGTCCACGGCCACAGATGGGAAACGCCTGGATCGGCCGCTGGAACAGCGCCCACTGAGACCCTGGCAGACGTCCAAGAAGGTTGGCAAAATGTCGAAACGCTGAAAGCCGTTGATCTTCCAAAGTAGAACTCTCTGGCCAGATGACTTTGGCTTGCGGGCCAGGGGGTCAGATGGGAGGGTGTCTCTGAAGAAGTGTCTTGTGTGTGGTTGGGTTCTCTCGCTTGGGTCTTTTGGACGGGGGCAGGATGTGCCGGGGTCCTCAGTCCTACATTACCGGGATCCTACCCCGCTTTACGCTGGGGCACCAGGTGCGGTCCTGGGCACACCCTTGTAGTCTTCAAATTGGGGTCTCCTTTCCAATTTAGGACGTTAGCAGTTGTAAGTTTGATTATTCCTGTTTTTTCTTTCTGTGTTCTCCGTGGTACGTGCAACATGTTTCCACAGCCTGGGGGGGAGAGGGGCATTGGGATACGCTGGGGGGGCAGTGGGGCCGGGGCCCCAAAGACGTCAGCGACAATGGTTGTGAAATCCTTCTTTCGCCCTAATGGCCATTAACTGCATGTCCTGGAATGTCAGGGGGCTCAACTCTCCCAACAAGAGACAGCGTCTGTGGAAATTTGGGGGGGGACCATGGGGTGGGGGTGGTGGCGCACCAGGAAACCCACTTGAAGAAGGGTGAGGACGTTCGTCTTCAGCACAAGTCTTATCCGCTGATCTTACGTTCCTCTGCCTCCACTATGCAAAATGGGGTCGCACTCCTTTCCCACTCCTCGGTTCACTTCCTACCTCATGATACGAAAACAGACAAGTCCAGGAGATTTCTCTTGGTTAAGGGGGTCCTGATGGGTCGCCCATGCACCATTGCCATGGTTTATGCAGCTAATTCGGGACAGTCGGACTTTCTCCTTTCCTTTCTTTCCACACTGGGGGGGTTTGCTACAGGGGGCATAATATTACTGGGGGATTTCAACCTCATTTGGGACCCTGCTGTGGACACCACACACACACACACACAGATCTGCTTTGCAACAATTGGGATAGTTAGTAACCCTGGGCAAAGCACTACGCTACGCTCGCGTAGTTTGCGCTACTTCGCACAACGCGAATTGCACGTAGCACAGTGCAAACACGCGTAGCGTAGCGTAGTGCAGCGGTCATTTTTTGCTTGCTCGCGGTCCTCAACGTCAAGTTGGCGACCGCGAGCAAGCAAAATGACATCCCGGCGAGACTTTTTCCTCGTTCGCGATCAGCAACATCAAGTTGCCGATCGCGAGCGTGGAAAATAAACCTCCTGGCGAGATTCTCAACGCGGGGAGGTCAGGTTTCTCATTGAGAGTGGTCGCGTATGCTCACGACCGCTCGCGATGAGAAACTACCAGTCCGCGTTGAGAAAGCTGCCGCTCGAGTAAAAATCTACTCGAGCGGCAGTAAAGACAGCTCGCACTGTGCAAGATGCCGTTTCAATGATTGCACAGTGCGGACAAGCATCCGGCACTGTGCAATCATTGCGAACAGTGCACTACGCAGTTCGCGTAGTGCTACGCGTAGCTCGCGTAGTGCGAACTGCACTTTGCGTAGCTTCGCGTAGCGCTACTTCGCGAACTACGCCCAGGCTTAATAGTTAGACATTTGGCGATCCCTCAACCCCACGACCCGGGATGACTCCTTTTTCTCGCACTCCCTTAGATCATATTCTAGGATAGACCACATATTCATTAGTCAGGCGCTTCATCAGGCGGTCGCAGCAGCGCATTTGCACCCAATTTGTCATACTATGCTCCCCTAGAAATAATGTTTAACTGGCCTGCCGCTCGCTCTAAATTTAAGAGATGGTACTTCCCAAACATGCTTAGCAGGGATCGACTCCTTCGTGATGAGTTGAGACAGTCGATCAAGGAATTCTTCACTGATAATAACCCTAAAGATACTTCCCTCTTAAACAACTGGGATGCTTTCAAAGCAGTCATACGTGGCAAATGTATCGCCCTTGCCACCACTTTGCAAAAGCAGCGCAATGAGGAACGTTTGACTTTAGAAAGGGACTTGCAAAGCCCAGAGAGGCTACATAAGGACGCCCCATCCGTAAAGACCCAAAGGAAAGTGACAGCGCTAAGATGGAAACTTCAGGCCATTTACACCAACAGTGCAGAGAAGTCCCTCCTTCGCCTACAGGCAAGGGGATATGATGGTAAAAACAAAATTGGCACGTTATTAGCGCGACAGCTCCGCACCAAGCAGGAAAAGGAATACATTTGGCAGATAGTTGATGGCGAGGGTGCTGCGCACAATAACGAGGAGGGGAAAGCAGGAGCCTTCCGTGAATTCTATAAATCTCTTTATACATCAGACTCCCTGGATGAGGGAGCCCAATCCCAATATTTGGAGTCACTAGAGATCCCCCAAGTGCCCCCTGCCACCAATGAAATGCTCAGCCAACCCATTACGCGAGAGGAGGTTCAGAGGGCCAAAGACGCTCTTAAACTTCAGAAGGCTCCAGGCCCCGACAGGTTCAATGCCCAGTTCTACAGGACATTTACCGCTGAGCTGACTCCCCACTTAACAGATCTCTTCAATGAAATTGCGTCTTCTCAGAGGGTATCCCAGTAGATGAGGGAGGCGTTAATCACTCTTGGAGTAGCTGTGCGCGTTATAAATTGCATAAACATAAACAACAAACAAACTCTGACCCCTAAAGCAGGAAAATTTCCCCAACAGTGCGCATCATATAGGCCAATTGCTCTTTTAAATCTAGACGCCAAATTATATTCTAAGATCCTGGCTAGCAGATTGGAGGGGATTCTTCCTCACTTGATTCACCCAGACCAATCTGGCTTTATCAAGGGTCGTCAGACCCATGATAACTTGCGCAGGCTAATACATCTCCTTGACAAAGTGCAGAAGAAGCACGTCCCGGCTGCCTCTCCTTGGTGTAGAGAAGACCTTTGATCGGGTTGATTGGCCCTTCCTGATGAGTGTGATGCGTCGTTTCGGGTTTAGCGACATTCCTTGGGCAAGGTGAAAGCTAACTATCACAGTCCCAAGTCCCGAATTCTAGTTAATGGAGTAGCCTCAGACTTCTTTAATCTATCACGGGGTACAAGGCAGGGGGGCCCTCTCTCGCCCATGCTTTTTGCACTCTGCATAGAACCCCTAGCAGCACGCATCAGGGCGAATCCAGACATCCACGGGATCAGGTTTGGCCCGGACGAACACAAAATCTTGCTGTTTGCGGATGATGTCCTCCTGCCCCTCACGGATCCCATCACTTCCCTGCCTGCCATACAAGCTGAACTTGGTAGATTTGAAGAGATTTTAGAGTTAACCTCTCAAAATCCTTCTTACTTAATTTGTCCTTGCCGCAGGAGGTGCTATCCACCATTACAGCGACATCACCTTTTAGATGTGTACACAAAGAAATCACCTACTTAGCATTAGAACTATACTCCCCCTGCAGCAGACATATACAAAGCGAATTTTCCCCCTTTGTTACGACAACTTAAATCCGACTTAAAAAATGGGGCTCTGCGTACATCACTTGGATAGGCCGCATAAATGCGGTTAAGATGAATGTCCTGCCCCGGCTTTTCTATCTATTCCAGGGTCTGCCGATTGTGGTAGACAGGGAGTTAGTTGTCGAATTAAGGGTAATGGTGACGAAATTCATATGGCAGGGCCGCAGGGCTTGTTTATCCCATCGTTTATTGGCCAGAGCGCGAAAGGCGGGGGGTTGGCTCATCCAGACTTCCTCCTTTACTATGGAGCAGCTCAGCTCCGCGTCCCATCTGAGTGGTCCCTCAGGGCCTCAGATAAACACTGGCTCCATATGGATAGGTTGGTGATGGGGAGAACCATATGGGACCTTCCTTGGAAACCGAAACAGGACCGACCAAGTAATGTCTATCTTAGCATCCCCACAGCTACTACTCTTAAAGTCTGGGGCACTGTCACCAAAGCCTTGCCATTGGCTACCTTTCAGCCCCCCTTCATTTTAATCCTGCCTTCCCCCCAGCGCTATTGGAGGGCCCCTTTGATAAATGGAGGGAGGGTTGCTGCCTAATGCTGTCAGACATGTTTGTGCGAGGGGAGCTGCGTTCTTTAGCGAACTGTGTCTCTGCGTTTTATCTCCCTCCCACAGAGGAATTTCACTACTTTCAGTTGAAGCACTGGGTGCAACAGCCTAAGATGCGCATGGGGGCGACCAGGGACCTGCTTCCCATTGAGAGATTTGTGCAGGCAGGCGGTACAGCTAAGGGATACATCACCTTTCTCTATTCCCTCCTCTTGTCGGCGGGCCCTTCTCAACTCCCGCGTCATATAGCTTTGTGGGAGGGCATTCTACAGACCCCTATTACAGACAAACAATGGTGTTCCCTATATAAAGATATCGCTAAATACAATCGCTCTATGTTTCTAAGGGAAGCCACCTACAAGATCATGTATGACTGGTATCTTTACCCCCAGAAGCTACATACCATTTTCCCGAACACGTCGGACCGGTCTTGGCGTGGCTGTGGGCTGTTGGGGGATTTCCGTCACATTTGGTGGGACTGCCCAGCAATCCAACCCTTCTAGAAGGAGATCCTATCCAAAATCAGACAGATTTTAGACTACCCAATCTCTGATTCTCCAGGGCACGTCTTTCTTGGGCTACGGGACCCCAACTTGAAGCACCAAACTGTGGGAGATCGTTCGATTACGTGGTTATGTCTGGGGGTGGCCAAAATGGCAGTGGCAGCAGCCTGGAAGAAACCGAAGGCCCCCTCCCTGACTCAATGGCATGCGCAGCTGTGGCGGGCATTGGCCCTGGAACGGATGGCTGACATTATGACGGATTCCCGTAAAGGGTTTGATTATATTTGGAGTTCTTTGCTGGGGTACCTCTCGGAGGGTTTGCATCTCTGTGCCTGTGGCCATAGACTGCGGGCCCTACTTCTCTTTCAAACCTAGTGCAACCAGGCCCCGTGGCGCCCCCCCAGGGGGACTGCACGTCCCAAGGTGCTGGCCCCTCCTTGCTCAGGTGGGTCTCACGGCATCCCCCCCCTTGTCGGTGGGGAGGGATCTTCTGACCTTCTCCTTGATTGTATATTGTCTGCTTCACTCTCTCCCAAGATCACTGCAGCTATTAAGTACCACGGAAATGTTTGTTTGTTTTTCTTTTTGTTGATTTTGTTGGCCCTTGTCTATATTTGCAAAGGTGCTTTGTGTGACATGGGGGTCGATTTGCGACATGTGTAAACCCTTAAGGGGGGGGAGATTCCTGATTCAAGTAGAGGCTATGCCGAGAACTCGGGGAGAAGATGAGTTATATTTCTAGCTATCTAATGCTTTCGGGCTTGTGGCAAGACTATGTTAAGGCTTACAAGTTGTACAATTGTCTGTTCTGTGCTTGTTTGGAAAACTGCAATAAAAAGAATTTGATAAAAAAAAAAGGAATGCCACTCGTTACGACCTAAACTGCGCCCGCTCCGTGCCGCTGGTACAAGACGCTCCGTGCGTGGCGGGCTTTTGTGTATTCAGCGTATGACCTCAATGCGGCATACGTGTGAGCGGAAGCGATTCCAAATGTTGGAAACCCTTTCCGGTCCCGAGTGCTCATGGGGGATTATGTCCTTCAGTCAGACTCCGATAGCCCCGTGTATCATTCTACCGCATATCTTCTATTCATGCGTGATGTCTTCTGTACGAGGGGGTCTGTATTCGGAGGAGTTGGGAAGGTGCCATTACTCCTCTCAAATATTGGTATGGTAGGGATATCAGTGTTCAGTTATGATTCCCCACTTGAGTTACCGGGAGAAGATTTTTGTTTGTGCACTTTTGGTATTGTGTAGAAATAAGGGGTTCGTAGTTCTTTACGGATTAAAAATTCTGCCTCGTGTTTCGTAACGCTGCCATTCTCAAAGACCCTCATTCACTTTAAAGGCTACTTCTACTAGCACTTCACTCGTGGGGTCCCTACTTAGTCATTTGTAGTGTTGTGTGTCATTTAGTAGTTTCATACACTCGTCCCATAACATTTCTTTTGGGAGACTCACTATGGCTCCTCTCTTGTTTGCTGGTTTTATGACAATGGAATCACCTGATCCCAGTGTTTTCAGTGCCATTCTTTCTATTTTGCTATAGTTGTTGAAACCCTTCTGGGTTTTGCCTGCTAGATTGCCAACCCCTTTGTTAACCGCTTTTTCGAAAGACAGCACTTTTACCGGCATTGCGGCGGAGGGCGGTGTAAAGGTGTATTTAGGTTGTAAATCTGTGTTAACCTCTTAATCATTATGGAGTCTGTCTTGGAAAAAGACTCTAAGTCTGATTTTTTTTTCAAGAATTCTGCCGTTACCATTTTTAGTCTGAAGACGTCCGCTTTGGTTGTGGGGACAAACCGTAATCCTTTGTTCAGGACTGCATTTTTTGTGCTAGTTGAGGGATCTAGCCTAGATTGTGAGGGATAGCCTCACAACCTGGAAAATTTAACTATTAAAATTCTACATGCCCTGAAGAATGCCCTAGACCATTTAGGCTAATATAAACAGGCAGAAACATGTTGGCAGATAGGAAATGGGTGTGAGTCATTATTCTTCATTTACTCATTCAGTTTAGATTTTTAATCATACCAAGTGTCCTTCAGAATTATTACCCTAGGAACACAAAGGTATTTTTACGTTTACATCTGGATCTCCACCTCTGTCTGTGTTGTCCAGTAAGATTTATGTAAGAACTCCCTCTTTCCGGTACAGTCTTCGAGGAGGTTGAGTCCGCCTCTGTGGCATTGTCCTACTGGGGTGGGGAGAGGGCTCCTATGATGAAGTATGACACTAACAAGTGTGTGAGGTTTCCTCTTCCACTAAGGATGACCTTTCACAGATAGTAGACTATGGTTTTTAATTTTCCCTAAGTCTGTAGACGTGTACTGGGCCAAAACAATTGAGGCACTGAGTACACTGCTAAATTTGCTTATAAAACTGCCACCGTACTACTTTTTGTGTTTATGTCTAGTCAGTGAAAGGAAGTACGGTGTCATACTCTTCTTCCCTCCTTCAATAGTGTTTACATGGTTAGTGCAGCTAACGCAGCTGTGAGAGGTAAACCAGTTGTGACTTCACTGTTTTTGACGTTTGTACTTGAAAAAGGAGGTTCTATCCCAACTGCATTTGTTACCCAGACCAGAGGAGGTATACCTAGGGTGTCACACACAATGGAGGGTCTATCATTTGATGATGAAGAGGTGTCAACAATTTTCTCTGCACCCTCTTTGTTGGGCGATGCCACTTTATCACAAACTTTTGCCCAACTTGGGGACTGGGATACTCTGTTGGAAATTAAAAGAGGACAGGTGAAGACACTTCTCCATGGAGCTGTCTTGACCGAATACTTACGGTGTAATGCTGCACCCAGCAGACTTATAGTAAATGAACCCAGAATTTTTCTGGAAGACAAGGAATTTAGGAAGGATTGGTCACTTTTGGCGTGGAAATGCATGAGAGACTAGATGGTCCTAATAATTAGAACTGCTAAAAGACTCTCAGATGCCCTTGCGATCCAGATAAAAACCAGTGAGAGCAACCTGAAAACATGCATGAGTATAACAACATATAAATAGAAATTAGAAGAATTGAACAAGACAATCTCAGAATACAGGGAATATCTTACCCAACAAAAATATAAAAATTCCAGAAAGATCTAAAGAGATTCTCACATAAGACTACCTACGCCTTTGCGAAAGAAGTTTTTGCGCCAAAACCCACCTTAAGTTCAGACGGGTCATCACGAAGTAGTACATCATCAGAATCTGATGGCGCATACCAGAGATATGGAAGAGAGAGAAGAAGGAGACGTTGGAATCAACGTGGGTTCCAAGGTCAACAAGGGTTCCTTCATCCAGTTCCACAGTTTCGACCCGCACAGGGTCTAGGTGAGGGCGGCTGGGCTGGAAATAAGAGAGCTCTGCCTAATTATGGTCCACCACCTTCCTACCCCCATAGACCATGCCTTGGTATTATCCCAACAAATCAACACCTTTTGTAGAACGAGGCAGAGTAAGGGGGAAAGGAAAAAGGAAAGGAGTATCGAGGTAGGACTGGGACACAGGGAAAAACAACAACCCAATGCGGGAAGAGCTACCAAGCACGAGCAAATCATAGCTCACCCAAAAAACATGATAATAAACTTTAGCAATCAAACCCGAACTAGCACAGAAAATGCAGTCCTGAACAAACGATTAGGGTTTGTTCCCACACCCAAAGAGGACGTCTTCAGGCTAAAAATGGAAACGGGAGAAATCTTGAGAAAAATCAGACTTAGATTTTTTTTTTTCATGAGAGGACTCCTATGATGAAGCATGACACTAACAAGTGTGTGAGGTTTCCTCTTCCACTAAGGATGACCTTTCACAGATAGTAGACTGTGGTTTTTGGTTTCCCCTATGTCTGTAGACATGTACTGGGCCAAAACAATTGAAGCACTGAGTACACCACTCAATTTGCTTATAAAACTGTCACAGTACTACTTTTTTTGTTTATGTTTCCAAAAGAGCCTGGTTGCCCGCCAATGGTCTTAAGTTCCAGGATTTAAGGACACTGTGTGCCTCTAGAAGAATAAAGACAGGTAGCAACCCTAACACTAAGCAACTCTTAGAGTTGCTTCTACAGGATGACCTCTAGAATCCTGATAGGTCAGAAAGGCAGGACAGAGTGGGTGGGGATGATCCAGAAGATTTGTCAGGAGGGGTTCCCCCTAGTGACCTTAATTCGAAGCATGACCAAGAGGAGTCTGATGACTCCACACTGGTGAACTCTGATCCCCCAGGGAATAGTACAGATGGTACAGAGGGAGTCCCTACAGGTAGGTACCCCTTTATTCCTCCTGGGAGGGTGCAAAGAGTACAGGGGAGGTCTAGACACAAAAGAGACGCTGCACATGCCCAGTGCTCCCCGGAGAAAAGAGGGGAGTAAAGACCTAGCATGGCCTGAATGTAGGAGGGAGAGCCTCTACATCTCCACTGCACAAGCACAGCCCTGCAGTGGGCCAAAGACTGCCAGGGAGTGCCCCCAAAACTGCCTTAAGACTAGGTTGTACATCGGCCAATTACAGTCACGAGGAGAACCACACATCGCCAACTGGCAAGCTGCCACCACCGCAACATGAAGGAAAAGTGACAATGCTGTCACCCTGAAGAACCGGACAAACACAGGTGCGCTGGAAAGATCAACAATTGGAGAAGAATGAGGACTCGTACCACTACAAGACAAGAGTGCACCCACAGACACAGGACAGCCATCAAAGTGGCACAGTGTTTTTGGAGACAGCTCAATGGGAGAACCACATTAAGCCGCCAGCAAGCACAAACCGCGTCTCTTCCCCTAGGCTTCCCAGTGCAACCGTCAGTTCCCGAGCGTCGGCAGTTTGAGTCAGATGGCATCCCTGCTCATGACCGCAGATGCCACGGGAGAAGAACGGCAAAGATACGTGGCTGCAAAGTCCCTCCAGTCATCCTCACTCCAGGTAAATCATCACCACCTGCCGTCCAGGTTTAATGGCAACCACATCATCATTGCCATATGCATCACCCAAACCAGCGAAGGAGCAACTCATCACCAGGATATACCCAGGATATGTGGCTACCCAGGCTACTTTGTGGCCTCGGTGCCCGTTTTTCCTTCTGTTCCCCTCGCTGCCCCCATTTCACTGTGTCCATTTTTCCTTCTGTTCCTCGTTGCCCCATTTATCTGTGTCCATTTTGCCTTCTGTTCCCCTCGCTGCCCCCATTTCACTGTGTCCATTTTTCCTTCTGGTCCCCTCGCTGCCCCCATTTCACTGTGTCCATTTTGCATTCTGTTCCCCTCGCTGCCCCCATTTCACTGTGTCCATTTTTCCTTCTGTTCCCCTCGCTGCCCCCATTTCACTGTGTCCATTTTTCCTTCTGTTCCCCTCGTTGCCCCATTTATCTGTGTCCATTTTTCCTTCTGTTCCCCTCGCTGCCCCCATTTCACTGTGTCCATTTTTCCTTCTGTTCCCCTCGTTGCCCCATTTATCTGTGTCCATTTTTCCTTCTGTTCCCCTCGCTGCCCCCATTTCACTGTGTCCATTTTGCCTTCTGTTTCCCCTCGTTGCCCCCATTTCCCTGTGCCCATTTTGCCTTCTGTACCCCTCGTTGCCTCTCTCCACTCCCGCCGCTGCGTCTCCTGCGGCCCCGCCCCCCTGACTGCCCATTGGCAGCTCCTGCCTCCCGCCTCCCAGCTGCTCCTCCCTCCCACCTCCCCATATATGGCGGCCGCTGTGCGGTGAGGAGAGCGACCCTTGACCTTGCCAGGTAGGTCGCTCCCCCGCCACACAGCTCCGCCTTTGGTGTCCTGCCCGCTGCTGCTGCTGGTAAGCTCGCCCCTCTGCTTGTGGCCTCGGTGCCCGTTTTTCCTTCTGTTCCCCTCGCTGCCCCCATTTCACTGTGTCTATTTTTCCTTCTGTTCCCCTCGTTGCCCCATTTATCTGTGTCCATTTTGCCTTCTGTTCCCCTCGCTGCCCCCATTTCACTGTGTCCATTTTTCCTTCTGTTCCCCTCGTTGCCCCATTTATCTGTGTCCATTTTTCCTTCTGTTCCCCTCGCTGCCCCCATTTCACTGTGTCCATTTTTCCTTCTGTTCCCCTCGTTGCCCCATTTATCTGTGTCCATTTTTCCTTCTGTTCCCCTCACTGCCCCCATTTCACTGTGTCCATTTTGCCTTCTGTTTCCCCTCGTTGCCCCCATTTCCCTGTGCCCATTTTGCCTTCTGTACCCCTCGTTGCCTCTCTCCACTCCCGCCGCTGCGTCCCCTGCGGCCCCGCCCCCCTGACTGCCCATTGGCTGCCCCTGCCTCCCGCCTCCCAGCTGCTCCTCCCTCCCACCTCCCCATATATGGCGGCCGCACAGCGGACGTGCGCAGCCGAAGGCAAGCCCGTCTGCGCCCGTCCGCGCCTGGACCGCGCCCAGCGCCAGAACCCCTGGGCGGTGCGCCCCCCGCTCGAGCCTTGAGGACCGACGCCGATACGATGCCACCACACTCCACGCTCTCAACCCCGGACGGACGCACAACTGCTTCAAGGCCGCCCCGAAATGCACCCATGGTCCCTTCACCTGCCGGAACTGCAGCTACACCAGCCTCAGAGCCACCGAAGCGCCCGCCAAGAAGGACCTCAACCACCTCCGATGCATCCTACTGAACACCCGCTCCGCACGCAAACACGCCGTCGAGCTCTGGGACCTGCTCGACACATCATCACCAGACGTCGCCTTCCTGACAGAGACCTGGATGAAGGACTCCTCCGCCCCCGACATCGCCATAGCCATCCCAGACGGCTATAAGATCACCCGTAGAGACCGCATCAACGCAGTAGGAGGAGGAATCGCCATCGTCCACAAGAACACCATCAGGGTCTCGACCAGCACCGACGACACTCTCAGCACCGCCGAACACATGCACTTCCAGATCCACACGGACCCCAACACCACCCTTAGAGGCACCCTTGTCTACAGACCCCCTGGGCCCCGACCCCAGTTCAGCGACTCCATCGCCGACATCCTCCTCGGAGACCTGAACTTTCACCTGGAGAACAACAACGACAGCAACTCCACCACCCTGATCGACAACCTCGCCAACCTCGGTCTGAGCCAGCTCGTCACAACACCGACCCATTCCGCCGGCCACACGCTTGACCCCATCTTCTTCTCAAGCTCCCACGTCTCCTTCAGCCACACCAAGGAACTCCTCTGGACCGACCACCGCTGCATCCATTTCACCTTCCAGAAACCCACCACACACCACCGCACCCAACAGATCCCACGCCGCTGCTGGAGCAAAGTCACCGAAGACCAACTACGGGCAAACCTCGCTCTCAGCCCTCCCTCCGACCCATCCAACACCGACGACGCTGCCTGCAACCTCAGATGATGGATGGACGACTGTGCCAACACCCTCGCCCCGCTGCAAAAACTCACCTAGAGTGCCACCACCAAAAGAGCCAGCTGGTTCACCTCGGAACTCCTAGCTTCCAAGCGTACCTGCCGGAAACTAGAGAAGAAATGGCACAGTGATAAGACACCGGACAGCCACGCAGCCCACAAAGACGCCATCCGTAACCACCACCACCTCATCAAGTCCGCCAAGAGAATCTCCTTCAAAGACCGCCTCGACAACAACGCACACAACAGCAAGGAGCTCTTCAACATCGTGAAGGAACTCTCCAACCCCAGCTCCAACACCAACGACATCCCGCCGTCGCAAGCCCTGTGCGATTCCCTGGCCACCTTCTTCCACCGCAAGATCGCCGACATCCACGACAGCTTCAACACCCAGACAGCCCCAACTAAGATCGATGCACCAGACCCGCCGCACACCATCGACCACGACCCCCTGCCAGCCTGGGCCAGCGTGAACATCGATGACACCATCAAGACCATGAGCACAATACACTCCGGCTCCCCGTCAGACCCTTTCCCGCACCACATCTTCAACAAAGCCAGCAGCTCCATCGCACCCCACCTGTGCAACGTCATCAATCTCTCCTTCGAGACCGCGACCTTCCCAGAGAGCTGGAAACACGCAGAGATCAACGCCCTACTCAAAAAACCCAAGGCGGACCCGAGAGACCTCAAGAACTTCCGGCCCATCTCCCTGCTTCCGTTCCCAGCCAAGGTCATCGAGAAGATCGTCAACAAACAGCTAACCCGATACCTCGAAGAAAACAGCATCCTGGACCCATCCCAATCGGGGTTCCGCAGCAACCACAGCACTGAGACTGCCCTCATCGCCGCCACCGACGACATCAGGATCCTGCTGGACAACGGTGAGACCGCAGCCCTCATCCTGCTGGACCTCTCAGCCGCCTTCGACACTGTCTGCCACCGCACTCTACGCGCACGCCTCCACGACGCAGGGATCCGAGACAAGGCCCTGGAATGGGCCACCTCCTTCCTCGCCGGCAGAACCCAGAGAGTCCGCCTCCCACCATTCCGATCCGAAGCCTCCGAGATCATCTGCGGCGTACCCCAGGGATCATCCCTCAGCCCAACACTGTTCAACATCTACATGGCCCCGCTCGCACGCATCGCCAGACAGCACGACCTCAACATAATCTCCTACGCCGACGACACTCAACTGATCCTCTCCCTCACCAAGGACCCCTCGCCGCCAAATCCAACCTCCATGAAGGAATGAAGGCCGTCGCCGATTGGATGAAGATCAGCCGACTAAAACTGAACACGGACAAGACAGAGGTCTTCATCCTCGGCTCCAACCCCTCAGCCTGGGACGACTCCTGGTGGCCAACGACACTAGGAGCAGCCCCGACACCCACCGACCACGCACGCAACCTGGGAGTCATCCTCGACTCAACGCTCTCCATGGCCAAGCAAGTCAACGCAGTCTCCTCCTCCTGCTTCAACACCCTCCGCATGCTTCGCAAGATCTACAGGTGGATCCCGACAGATACAAGAAGAACAGTCACCCAGGCCCGCCTCGTCAGTAGCAGACTTGACTATGGGAACGCCCTCTACGCGGGAGCCCCGGCCAAGCTCATCAAGCGACTGCAACGCATACAAAACGCCTCCGCACGCCTGATCCTCGATGTACCACGCCACAGCCACATCACCCCCACCTGAGGAACCTGCACTGGCTCCCCGTCGACAGGAGAATCTCCTTCAAACTCCTCATCCACGCACACAAGGCACTCCACAAGACTGGCCCAGCCTACCTCAACAGACGACTCCTCTTCTACGTCCCCAACCGCCAGCTCCGCTCCGCCGACCTCTCCCTCGCCACCGTCCCTCGCATTCGAAGAACTACCACCGGCGGCAGATCCTTCTCCCACCTCGCCGCCAAGACCTGGAACACCCTTCCACTAAGCCTACGACAGACCCAAGACCTGCTGACCTTCAGGAGGCTACTCAAGACCTGGTTGTTCGACCAGTAGCAGCACCCCCCCCCTTTTTTCTCCCCAGCGCCTTGAGACCCTCGCGGGTAAGTAGTGCGCTCTACAAATTCTGTGATTGATTGATTGACCAGGATGGAGCCTTGCACCTGCAAAGCACCCAGAGACTGAGGAGCCCCTGGCAAGACTTTGTCATCACAGTGCCCAGATGCACCAAGAGAAGACTCTGCAGCGGGGCTCCACCGATGCTCCTGATATACCATGTTTGAACTGTTTAACACCAACAGCCTTTCCGTTAAAGTATGCAGGCCCATCCAACAGTACCTAAGTGGACATTGATCCAGCAGACAGGCTGCCGAAGAATTCGGACTCTGTCTACACAGTGTTCGTGCCCAGTGGTAGCTGGTTAAATTATGGGCATGTGCCGAGATGCCCGGGTGCTTCCAGCTGCACCTGTCCTCTCGAGGCTGTGGTGTTTAGTTTTCCCACAGGTAGAACTTTGCTTTGTTTTAATAAAGTTTGGGAGGAATGTAGTGTCCTGCTGAACACTGTCCAGTGTCTCAGCAGGCACCAGTTTTACCAGCCACTCCCTCAAGGGCTAGCCACACTCACACCCCACACCCATCCAACACAGGCAGTCACAAGTGATGTGGGCCTGCTAAAAAAAGGGCAACAGAGCACAGAGTTCCCCCACAAATTTTAGAGCAGGGACTCAGTCCCCTGAAGATGAAGGCTGAGGTAGCCTGAGAAGTGTACATTTTATTGTGAGTTTGCATAATGGAAGCTTGTGTGTTGCCAGTATATTGGTTTTCTTTTCCTGCGTCTCTTAAGGAATCCTGGTCCTGCTTTAACACATTGACATGAGAGATGTGCAATGCATGTGGTGCGGAGTCCCATGAACCAAATCTCAAGTAGGTTCTCATTGCTCTGGACAATAAAGGTGGATTTAACATCTGCATTTGTTTTCAGAGCAGCATCAGCAGAATGCAAGCATCTGCACCTCCGCTCCACCCCCTCTTGCCATGTCATATTGTCAGAAATGTTACGGCAATTATATGTGCTCTTTGTGGGCAGTGATGGATTGGTTCTGGTCACAATAAAAAGCTTTCATATCACAACATTTTTTTATAACTTTTATTTACCACCCAATAATGCAAGAATTATGGATTGGGAAAAAAGAAAAAAAGGAAGGAAAATCGCAGACCATTGTATTTATACCACTGACAAGTGGATCCAAGTCACTTGCAATACTATCAGTGAGTCTTAAGATGTTAGTCAACAGCTTATTGCGCTCTGGGGCGAATGGTTATGCTCTTAACCCTGCCCTGCATTTTGGGTCTACACTATCACAACATGCAGAGTGATGTTAAATAAAAAGCTGGGCCTGACTAAGGGCATCACATGAGACATGGCACCAGCCACTTGGCAGATAACCTTATTTGGAGGAGCCCAGCTACCTCCGAAGAAACCACTCTTTAGTCATTTACAAGCCTATCACCCTCATCAAAAAAGATGTGAATGTGCACAGCCAGAAAAATCCCAGCCTTGGAATTGCACTGGTTCAAACTGCTGATAGCCACTTCTGAGGCTGCAGGCTTCACCTTGATTAAATGTGTATCTGTTATATCAGGTGGCTGGGAAAACTGGTTAGGGCAAATTTGGCCTATGCCCTTTCAAGTCTGGGATATTGGAGGGCTATAACATAACTTTCTATGATGAAACTCCATATAGCGTCATTGTGTCCATTGCCTATGTAAATTAGCACTCCCCAATAATTTTTTTAAATACCATCAAATGTTACTGAAGCAGCAAATAGAACATTCTTTAAATGGAATAAGGCTGCAAACTATTCGGCACATAGATGATTAGGACTAAAGTGTGGGTGCCCAGAAAAATTGGTACAAATAAATCATCTTATGTGGTGTCTAGATTTGCCTAAACAATGCTGTAATAAAGGTTTGAGATTATAGATTACACAGCCGCGTCGCCACTGTGTATTTATACGCAAGTCAAAGTTACCATGAGAAGAGCAGTATTTGTTTTGTTAATAACTTTGGTGCAGTTTGACGAATTTTTGCTAAACCTTCCAAAAATAAAGTTTCTCCAACTCAGCTTCTTCCTGGAAAGTTTCGGGGTGATCTGTCATGCAGGAGTCGAGAAAAAGTGGGGCCCTAAAACACTTTTCCCCCATGCATTTTCCATAGGAAGATTTAGACAAGAACACAGAGAAAACGACTTAACAGAATTATACCAAATTTGGCAGAAAGTTAGAGCTTGCTTTTTTGATCTGTTGTAATTCCATTCAGTAATTTTGAGGAATTAAGGTTAAAAATGTACAGATATACTGACAGGTGATCCAGCGGGACTCCCACTGGAGTCCAGACATTGAACAATTGAAGTGTTCAGGCAGTCCAAGGGTCCTTTTTTCTTGTCAGGAGTATCACTCTCACTGGACTGACAGTCCTGACGGAGCAAACGATCTGATTGTCTGCCTGCCAACATGAAAGAAAATGTTGCAGCTGCCATTACAGGACCTTATTTCTAAAACTGTACAAAATGTAAGGTTGTAGAAGGCAGGTTAGGGGCACCCTGACCCCTGGCCAGATGGCTTAAGGCTGTACGTGGTGGGGTGCTGGCTGCGTGCAGGCGGTTGCTCTGACATAAGTATAACTTGCACCACTGTGCTGCTCTGCTTATGACCTAACATATTACATCATTGATGATATGTGAATCTATGGCACTTTTTAAATGGTAGTGCTTTTTTGTTGAAATTCTGAGCTTTAAAAAAAAGTATGTTACAATCTTACTTCTTTTCTCCAGTATAAGTCCACTTTAACCTTTTTTTTTCAGTGAATATATATATATATATATATATATATATATATATATATATATATATATGTATATGTATATATATATATATATATATATATATATATATATATTTATACACAGCAGACAGGAGGTCACCACTGTGTTTGATGTACTGAGACCAAGTCCTAATGTGAACTAGATGCAAGGTCTGGCCAGAGGCTATGACTGAGATGTCATCAACAATGTCATTTAACATGTCATGAGTAATGTATAATGTGAGGTCATAAGCAGCGCATGACAGGGGTGCAAGTTATAGGTAGTACACTAAATTACAACATGCTTATTTCAGTGTTTTTAAAGTTTTGTAAGTTTAGCTTGTGCCTCATTCCAACACCAACTATAATGTTATTTTAACCATTGCTTTTTTCAGAGAATTCTTCTAACACAAGTTAAGGTCTTAGCACCTAACTATAACGTCACTTTAAACTTTAGGGATTTAGTGATTATGTAAATATATTTGTCTACTAAAATATACTTGTTGTAATCTTACCTTGTTCCCAATGGTATCTTCCGCACCCCCCCGCCCCCCCTTCCCTTTTCTGTTCCTTGGTTTCTCCCACTGGGAGTTGACAATAGAATGTTGACACCGGAGTGTGGTTGTGGAGAGTGGATGGTCAAATAAACAGGACTTCTGCTTACTCTGGTTCCTGTCATTATTACTTTTCAACACTGGCGCCGATTATCTGCGAAGGGGGCAGTTTGGCCATCTCCCCTCTGTGTACTCTCTCCAGTTACAAGGAAATATACATAAATTTAAGGAAAAGGAAAGGAACTCACCCAGTATATGGAGTACATGCCACGAAGTGATAGAAGACGGTGAAACCTACAGTGTACTGTGAGTGAAGGAAGACTTATGCAGTTGTCATCCGGAGATCACTAAGGCATCGGAGCGAAAATTATCCTGGAAGGTGATCCTGCGGCATCGTACTGGCTGTGCCCTCGAGCTGTTCAAAACGGGAAGGAATAGTTGTAGAGGGTGTCAGAGAACTGAGGAACGGTGCAGCTTACATCAGCGGGACTTCACCGGTGAGAATATTCAAGGGTTCGTATGCCTGAAAGTACAGGAGGGAGAAGGAGAACATCCGGAAAGTGTGAGGGGACTCGGAAGTGGAAGCTTGAATGCAAAGAAGAAGTACAGCATTTAAGCCTGAAGAGCGGTGCCCGGAACTACAGGGTATGGGCAGTCAGGAGGCATGAGACGTCAGCGGGGCATCACCGGTGAGGAGAATCGAGATGGTCATACCGCGAATGCCTGACGTGTGAAGTGAACGTCCGACGAGTGTGAAGAGGCCGGAGTGTCACGTGAGAATAGGAGGATATATAGCCTGCCGGCGTTGAATCGGGTGTGAAGGTCTAGCGGAGTTCTGTGAGGATATTCAAAGAAACTAATGAAAGAAGGAGGGGACGTTTTTTCCTCAGTCGTCTGTTGTCCTAGGTGCAGGCTCTTCCGCATCCTGTCAGTGTTCCGGGGCGTGAGGAGTGGAGACACTGCTCTCTGGAGCGTGCGCAGATTCCTGTCAGAGAGGGAGCGCCCAGCTGACAACCCTGCGCGTCATCCCCGAGGCATTTCAGCGCGCATTTCCCTGTCAGAGAGCAAGCGCTCCAGCTGGTCTTGTCGGCGTGTGCATTCCAGAGGAAATCGACGAGGGAGTTCAGCCTCGCTTGTTTCTAACTCGAGTCCATGTAGTACCGTGAGTAAAGGGGAACCCCACATTACTTTTGACTGCCGCTGTTCCCCCTCTAAGAGAAATTCCAGCCCTAATTGCATGCAGTAATTTTTGGGGGCTCACCGCCATCACTTTTTCTGCAAGGGAAACGGCCTCGGTTTTGCAATTCTGAGAGCCTGTTCCTCCTCTCTTGGGTGAACTAGTTCCTGTGCACCACATAACTCTTTTAACCGGTTGCTCATTTTTATAGTCACCTTGGGGGCGGTTTCAACATAATGATGGCTGCAGCAAGTATGAGCCAACCCCCATCCTTTTTAAATGAGGTGGGAGAGCCAGAGATAAGCTGGAAAGAATGGGTCAAACTATTCGAGTCCTATCTTATTACCATAGGGGGAGAGCGGTTCACTTCCATGCGTAAGCAGCACATCCTTCTTCATAATTTGGGGGTGTACGGGCGCAAGATATACAAGACTTTGCCTGAACCAGAGGGAGAGGGAGGTGAAGCTGTCGAAGGGATGGATATTTTTGAAAGCACAATGGCCAAACTAGAGACTCATTTTGGAGACAAAATAAACGTAGTACTGGAACGTCATAAGTTTTTTGGAAGAGCACAAGAGAAACAAGAATCAGTGACCAACTATATTGCAGCACTGAGAGGACTAACTCAATTGTGCGAATTCGGCAATCTCACTGATTCACTAATAAGAGACCAGTTAGTGCGGTGCACAAACAACGTGCGCATCCAAGAAAAACTGTTGGCTAAAAACCCCAATCTAAGAGAAGCTCTTGCTATAGCTAAATCAGTGGAACATACCGCAAAGTGCGTAAAAGAAATGAGGAGCGCAAATGAAGTAGTGGCCACTGTCCAGGAAGAAGAAGAGAATAGCGAAGTTTTAAAAGTAACGAGTAAAGAAAAGATGTACAATAAAAGCCCTAGTAGTGAAAGAGGTCTAAGGTGCTACAGGTGTGGCAGTAGCAATCACCTGGCTAATAACTTCCATTGTCCAGCTAGGAGTGTTACCTGTAAAAATGTAATAGAAGGGGACATTTTGCGAGGGTGTGCAGGGAGAATGACCCCCAAGTCAAGGAGGGTGGGGGCGTAGAAGGATCACGGGGCAAAGAGGTAAAATGCGTACTGCCCGTTGAAAGTAAGTTCGTGTTGCAAGTCAAGGATTACTCAGGGAGTCACAACGTTATTTATCCTAAGTGTGATGTATCATTTAATAACAATACTGTAACCATGTATGCAGATTCATGTTCCCCTTTTACGTTGTTAAACAAGAAAGATTTTGAGTGTTGTAGAGTAAATAGTGGGGACACATTACAGAAAGCAGACATTTCACCCACAGCCTACAACAGAGATCCCATTCCCCTACTAGGTATGAAGGAGATGCGTATCGAATTCAAGGGCAGGTATACACATGGGAAGGTATACATTGTGGAGTCAGGGTCTAACCTGTTAGGATGGCAGCACCAGAAGGAACTGGGCATCATTCTAGATCCCAACAAGGAAGAACAGGTACTACTTACGGCAGACAATGTGGAAGGTGGAGGCATTTGTGAGGAGTTCCCTGGTCTTTTTCGTGAAGAGCTAGGCCTCTTGCATGATTTCCAACATAAAATAAAACTCAAGACCAACGCCAAACCTGTAGTACATAAGCTACGCCCTGTGCCACAACAAATGAGAGAGCCCTTGGAGAAAGAGCTTAACAAACTGTGCAAGATGGGAATCATACAACCGGTGGAATGTTCTGAATGGGTGGCGCCAGTTGTGGTCGCAGCCAAGGCCAATGGTGAAGGCAACCACCTATGTGTAGATTTGAGGAGCCTCAATGAGAGTATCTGGATGGAAAGACACCCACTGCCAAACATCAACGAGATGCTCAGCACCATGTCCAAAGCTAAATATTTCAGCGTAATTGACCTATCGATGGCCTACCACCAGGTGGACCTACACCCAGAATCTAGGCCACTCACTACATTCATAACCCCCCAGGGTGCGTACATGTTCAGGAGAATGTCTTTTGGATTAGCATCCGCAGCTGCGGTTTTCCAGAAGGCCATGCAGCAAATATTGAAAGGGGTAAACGGCTCATTATGTTTCCAGGATGACATCTTGGTGTATGGTCGCAACATGGAGGACCATGACAATACCCTTAGACTCGTGTTCAAAAGGCTCATGGACGCAGGGTTGACGGTACAGAAGTCCAAGTGCAAGATAGGAGTGACGTCTGTCGACTGCCTGGGACATGCTATTTCCGAAGAAGGGTTTAGACCGAAAAGCAGCCTTCTCGGTGCTGTGAAAGACGCTCCGTATCCAAAAAACAAGGAGGAACTCAAGTCGTTCTTAGGATTGATGGAATATACGGCCAAGTATATTAAAAACTTTTCATCCAAGTGTGAATCTGTGCGAGAACTTTTAAAGAAGAACAAGGAATTCGAATGGGAGGAGCAACACAAATGTGTAGTGGATGCTCTAAAGAAGAGCTATTAAGTTCGCCAGCTTTAGGAACATTTGAAACTCTTAATAAAACCATCCTCACTACAGATGCGTCTAACAAACGGTTGGGGGCCACCCTGTCTCAAAGAAACGGGAAGGAAGAAAGGATAATCGCCTTCGCATCCCGTAGTCTTACAAGTGCAGAAAAGAATTACTCCGTAATTGAAAAGGAGGCCCTGGCGTGCGTCTGGGCAGTGAAGCATTTTAAATTCTTCCTGTGGGGGCTGAACTTCACCATTCGTATGGACCACAAGCCCCTCACTTCAATTTTCACAGCGAAGGGCATGGAAAATTGTACTCCACGCATAGGAAGGTGGATTCTGGGCTTAGAGAATTATAATTTCAAGGTGGAATATGTGCATGGAGAGGATAACAAGATTGCAGACTTTTTATCCAGAACACCCTTAGAAGTGGAACAGCCCGAGGAAATGCTGGACAGCCCCATCATGGTGGTAGACAACCCCGCCATCACAGAGGAAGAATGGAAGAAATACATGGAGGAAGACATGGATATGGACAGACTAAGGGTTGTATTGAGAGAAGGGTGGCCTAGCAAATGCAGCGATCTACAATCAGAACTCAGAGACTACTGGGAAGTCAGGAATGAGTTGAGCATCATTAAGGACAGAGTCTATCGTCAGAGCAGAGTTATACCACCAGAGGGCCTCAGAAGAAGAATAATGGAACTGGCACACGAAGGACATTTAGGACGGAGTTTAACCAAGAGTAGAGTACGCGCGAACTTTTGGTTCCCCAGGATGGATGCCATGGCGGAACAGCTAGTGAAAGACTGCGTCAGCTGTGCCAGAAGCGATAAATCTAAGTCCTTACGCAAGGCCCCTCTGTCCCCTGTTGTTGTGCCTCTTAAACCATGGAATAAACTGGCCATGGACATAATTGGACCCATGGATAACCTGGGTGTCCAGAAGAGGTTCATGTTGGTCCTAATGGACTACACCTCCCATTGGGTTACCCAGAAATTTGTACATCGCGTAAACACAAATACTGTACTAGAATTCCTCAAAGATGTGTTCTCAAAGGAGGGCATACCCTCAATTCTTGTCACCGACAATGGGGTACAGTTTACGTCCCAAACAATGAAGGAGTTCCTAGAGAACTTGAGCATCAAACATGAATTGACGGCCCTATATTGTGCGAAGGCCAACGGCCTAGTTGAGAGGACAAACAGACTGATTAAAGAACACATCCAACTGGCCATTGCCAACGGTCACGAGCTGGAAACATCCCTACGCGACTGTTTGTGGGCATATCACACCACGCCTAACCTGGTAACAGGAATTTCCCCTTTTGTCTCACTCAGGGGGAGAGAACCATGCACCAAACTTAACCCTAGTTGGTTGGGTGGAGGTAGGGCTGTGAACACGAACCATGAGGAGGTGGGGTGGAAGGTTGAACTGCACCAAGCTAAGTACAAGGAATGATACGATGAAAAGCATGGGGTCAAAGCTCCCATGTGAAAAGTAGGCGATGTGGTGCAGATCAAGAGATGTGTGAAGGAACCCCACAGCCAAAGTAAATTCTACCCCCCTTGTCGCATTGTAAGGGCTTTCAACAATGTAGTGAAACTTGACAACGGGCAATGGTGGAGTTGTGACAAAGTTGTAAAGTCCCACATGTTTAAGTGATTGGGTATCTATAATGCATACGTTACGTTGTATAGGGGGGGGGGAGGTGTGTTGTAATCTTACCTTGTTCCCAATGGTATTTCTCCCCCCCCCCCCCTTCCCTTTTCTGTTCCTTGGTTTCTCCCACTGGGAGCTGACAATAGAATGTTGACACCTGAGTGTGGTTGTGGAGAGTGGATGGTCAAATAAACAGGACTTCTCCTTACTCTGGTTCCTGTCATTATTACTTTTCAACAATACTATTTAAAATTTAGGGAGCTGTTAAGCGTCTGAGAAGATCGGTAGGCTGAGTAAACAGATGTATAAAGGGGATGCAGTACTTATCCAAAGGTTTTACTCTTTAAATGTTTTTAGTTCCTTTAAAAATACATTATGATGGAAATTACTAAAAACCCTTGCCTTCCCCCACATTTTTAGCCCACTGGTTTCATACCTGCATTAGCATCTCAATGCCAATTAACTTCAGCCTTCTCCTCTGAAAAGGCTTTATATTCAATAGCTCCTAGTCCAACAAAATGGTGTTCAGAAGGGCCTCACTTTTATCTTGAATACAAAATATTGCCACTCGAGGGGTACATTTGAACTCTGGTGACGCTGGAGTTGATTTTTAGGGAGTTAACTGACAGACTGTTCCTGGTGTTAGAAGTACGTGTTTCACTCTGCATGTCAGAGTGTTTTACTGAAATGCATGAGAAAGATATTTAAGAACTCATAGAAAATGTGTACTCATTTTACATTTCTAGATCACTAACCATAATTTACATGACAAAGAAATATCCCTCATTGTGTTCATCTACTGCAGTATCCTCTGTAGGAAATGATTTCGGTTTTACAGCTTTGATTCCATCACAATGACATTGAGGTGAGCCACGCTTTTGTCATCAATACAGAATGTTAGCTTTCTAGTTGTTCATTAGAACTCTGTGTCAAAGATGCAGTTTATTACTAGGGAGATATCTGACAGACTGCTGCTGGTGTTGGAAGTACACATTCCCTCTGCATTTCAGAATTTCTTACTGACATACATGACAAACATATTTGAGAACTCATAAAAAATGTGTGCTCACTTTAGCTTTCAAGAGCATTAACCATATTTTCTATGACACAAAGTACACCCTCGTTTTGTTCATTCACCGCTGTATCCTTTGTAGGAAATGCTTTAAGTTTGGCAGCTTTGATTCCATCAAGATGGCGTTTAGGTGGGCCAAACAAAATGTTCGTGCTCTGGTTGCTCATAAGAATACTGTGGCAGAGCTGCAGTTGATTGGTAGGGAGTTAACAGTCAGACTACTGCTGGTGTTGAAAGTACGTTTCAGTCTGCATGCTGGAACGTTTTACTGATATAACTGACGAGGATACTTGAAAACTCATAGAGAATGTGTTCTCATTTTAGCTTTCTCGAGCACTTACCATAATTTCTATGACAAAAATAAATCCCTAATTTTTTCCCCGTACTGCAGTCTGCTCTGAAAAAAACTGTTCATTTCTGCAGCTCTAATTCCATCAAGATGGCGTTCAGGTGT
Source organism: Calotriton arnoldi (assembly GCA_963921515.1). Lineage (NCBI taxonomy): Eukaryota > Metazoa > Chordata > Amphibia > Caudata > Salamandridae > Calotriton > Calotriton arnoldi. The sequence continues at coordinate 1,254,094 of CAWUFW010002554.1, read as the reverse complement.
GCCACACTTTTGTCATGAATACAGAACGTTAGTGCTCCAGTAGTTGGGTAGAACACTGAGATGAGCCTGCATTAAAGCATTGGCCAATCAAATGACACACTGCTGCTGTTGTAAGTACATTTTACTCAGAATATCAGACTTTATTCGCACATGACTGTGGAAGATAGTGGGAACATAGGGGAAGGGGTGGGGTAGCAGGCTTACCATGGAAGGCAGGCTGGCATGAACACAGGCAGCACAATGGACCACGCAGGACAAGAGGGAGGAGAAAGGAGCACGCACACAGAGGATTTGGGGAATGGAGGCAGGGGCATCAAGCTAATCACAGAAGGCAGGACAGTATTGGCAGGTGCATCAAACTCACCACAGAGGGCAGGCGGGAGGGGACAGGTGTATGCAGACAGAGAATGGAAGACAGGCGGAAGGGGTTGAGGACAGGGGCAGCAAGTTGACCACAGTGGGCAGGCTGGCATGGGCAGCAAGATGATCACGTAGACAGGAGGGAGGTGACAGGGGCAGCAAGAAGAACATTCAAGACAGCACAATGGCCCATGGAGGGAGGATGGGAGGGGGCAGGGAAACTCACAAGAAGAACAGTGCGCAAGGAGAGCAGAGATGAGGTAGGGGCAGAAATCTGACAAAGGAGGGGAGACCGGCATAGGCATGGGCAGCAAGCTGTCCACAGAGAGCAGGTGGAAGGGGGCAGGGGCAAGCAGACAGAAAACAGAGGGTTGGGGGAGTGAGGCAGGGACCGCAAGCGGAACATGAAGGGCCCGCCAGCATAGGGAGAGAAAGTTTAACGGACCATGGAGAGCATGAAGGAGGGGGCATGGGCCCACACAGACACGCACACACAGAACGGAGGATAGGAGAAAGGAGTCAGGAGTAGCAAGCTGACAACGTAGGGCAGGCCAGCAGGGGTAGTACAATGGACCATAGAGCAGAGGTCTTCAAACGTTTTGATGCCGAGACCCCCTTGTCCAACTTTTTTAGACGTAAGGACCCCCTTCTGACAAAAATTTCTAGAACCTGGTACTCCCAATCATCGACAACCATAAAAGCCCTCAATTCCCACAGCAAATAATTTTTACGGTGGGGAAAAAATATTAAACAGTGTTTAGCAAACCAAAGGTCAGTGAGCGTGGGGGTGTAGTCAAAGGTGTAGCTAAAAACAAAGGGCCTCGTTTATGGGAACCCCACGCAAAGCCATGGAACACCTCCTTGACGCAGAATAAGGCAACGCAGTGGCTTGCACTGCTATGTCTTACTCCATATCTATGAGGCCATGCAAAGCCATGCAGGGTGACTTTGCACCGCCTCATAGGTATGGTTGAGAGGCTTGCGCCACTGGAGCGCCAAAAAAAGTGATGCTCTTGCGATGCAAGCCTCTCATAAATAAGCACCAAAATATTCTGTAGGTTTTTTTTAGGTCTTTCACCATCAGCTATCTACATATAAAATATTGGGCAGCGTAAATGAAAAATAAATTAAAAAGATGTTACTAAGTGGGAAAAGCACTGCAGTACATTATGAAGCTTCTATTAGTTAATGCACTGCAGAGGTCTGTGTGTAACCAGAGAGCCACAAAATTAAATCTGGATTGGTGCAGTGGATAATAGTGATGTGTATTTTTAGTGCAACAAGGTTCCAGCATGTGACAGAAAGCACTGTAAATATGCAAGCCATTATTTTATACTTGCATTACACACAGTGTAAGATAGAATGCTGCAAAACGTGCATGTAGTTTTACTATAAAATGGTGCTTCCAAAATGTAGATTTTAGTAATACTAGAGCATATGGAATGCAATTTTTTTCTACATAATGGTCCCTTCAACACCTCTTTAGGGGTACTAAGGGCTGTGTAAATGCAGTTAAAATTAAAAGCAAGCACTTCCCAGCCCAATTGTTAACTCTTTGCACTTCCACTCAAAGATTTGTTTTTTTGTCATCACAAACCTTGGACTTATTTGATCAATTAAAGCCAGAACTGCTCATCCTTTACACTTAAAATGCACTCATGCTTCCAAAGTGGGCTCATGGTTGAACGTGCAGATAAACTGATTTGCATTTCATTCAGGCAAGCAGCTGATAATGATCTATATTAGCTGTCCCAGGACAGCTGTCTTTTTCCGAAAGGAAAGCAAACCTTTTGGATTGCAGGGACAAGTGAAGCTGGGGAATGCGCGACCCCCTTTCCAGGACTCCAGGGCCCCCCTGGGGGTCGCGCCCCACAGATTGAAGACCTCTGCCATAGAGGGAAGGAGGGAGGGGGCAGGGGCATGGACACAGATTATGTAAGGCAGGCAGGAGGGGCAGCTAGCTGACCACAGAGGGCAGGTCAGAAGGGGCAGGGGTAGCAAGCTGACCATGAAAGGCAGGCGAAAGGGGGCAAAGGCGCGTAGATGGAGAGCAGAGGGGAGCGGCACAGGTGCAGCAAGCTGACTATTGAGGACAGGACAGCAAGCTGACCACTGAGGGTAGGACGGAGGCGGCAGGGGGCACGCATATGGAGAATAGAGGGCAGGTAGGAGGGGGGCAGGAGCAGTAAGTTGACGACAGAGGGTAGGCTGCTGTGGTGGGGGCACCCACGGGTAGGCATAGGCCATTGGGGAATTGGCTGAATATGGTGAAAAAAATTCAGCAATTCACTGAAAATAACAAAAGTATGTATGATGATATGATCTTCCCTTTGATTAAAAACCCAGAAATTCCTGAAGAAACACAAAGGTTGAAGTCATGTGATACTTAGCTGTAGAAATGCGTTAAAAACTAACGTTTCTAAACTTAAAAATACTGAAATTCGCCAGTTATAGTTTAGTGAACAAACTGTAACTTGTACACCTGCTATGCACTGTTTTTGACCTCGCATATTACATCACTCATTACAAATTAAATGACATCATTGATGACATCAATGGTGACATAATCCAATGAATGTGACAGTTTGCTATACACTTTTTATATAGGAAGGTATTCAGCGAGGTACATCTAGACCTAATTTTTTATAACCTATGTGATGCGAAAGGGTGTAACCTTTCGCAACATGTAGAATATGAAGCACCCACATTTGGTAGATATTATGCTCTTTTTACTGGTATTCAGGTGCGTAAGAAACAATGTCTCTGTAGATCATTAATGTGATCAGCAATTTAATAGTAAACTTACATGTGTTAATTACTCACAAGTGTAAGTAACCATTGTGAATTGCCCCAGTAATGTGTCTGAACCATTGTGATCAGCAACGTATTAAAACTTGAATACTGCTCTATAGAATGTTTGATGATTATTTACCTTAATAAGATATACCTGTTAAATACCTCATCTAACATATAATTTTAAGTCAACTGCTTCACATATATGCCTTAGCCACTGAAAAGACATGCACACAACTCTGTAGTTTGTAGAAATACCTTACACATATTCCTGAAATGAGCAGAATGAAGTACACTATTAGGACAGCCTTTACAGTCATACTGGGAATTTAACAGTTTGTAAGTCAGTCTTCAACAATGTATAATGTAAAATATCTCAGAATTTTCACTGAACTTCTACAAATAAATATCTGCAACTTATTAAGCTCGATATTAAGCACTACATGACAACTCTTTAACATCAGCATGTGCATAGAAATCCACAGGCTAATAATGTGTTGTAAGGATAAGCTTTAGTTTTCCTCACATATTTTGACAACAGGACTTTGATTTAAGACGCAACCTATTTGTAATGTACATCTGGAAATTACACTAGTTACACTCAGTCTCTACCTTGTTAAAATGAAGTAAGCTATGAAGTGTTTGCACTTAAAGGTTTACTGGCAGTTAAACTGTGCACCATATAAGAAACACAAAAATTGGACAGTGGACCAAACACAAACACTTGCAGCACCAATCACAAAACAAGCATGTGCAATGCAATAGGTCTCGCATGTATGCGAGTTTGAGCTATTCACATTGCAAATAACAATGCCTTATTTTTGTTTTCGTTTTTAAAACTTAAATAAAAGGCATTCTCATTTACAATGCCAATAGCTTAAACTCGCGTAAATGCGAGACCTATTGCATTGCAAATGCTTGTTCTAGACAGGTCACGGCAATGTAACCAATAGGCGCCCAGCATGCAGGATGGGCCGGGCTCTGAGAAACAGGCTCAGCCCTGACTGGGAAGGGCTAACAAAACACAAACATCACTGACAGGAGCCGATACTCGAGCAAGTGTATCTGTTCCTCCTAACAAAAAACAGTCAGATCATGATCTGATGGTTATTGAAAAATAAAGCGTTGTCTGCGCTGGGAAATAAAGTTCAAATGTTTCCCGCACCGGCTTCCTCTCGAGAAGAGCCCAGATTGCTCCTAGCGAAGCGATATATTTCGCTAACTTCCTATGTAATCGAGTTTGCCCGAGAAGTGTTGGTAATGCCAGTTTAAAAAAAAAAAAAAAAAAAAAGAGTACAACAAAGAGTCGGCTGAGTGCACTACTACACCGACAATACCTCATTAAAGCTGTGCACGCAATACTACTACCCACAGCTCGTGACAACGCATCCATGTTTTAAGTAACGGGCTCGTCCGTGAGGGGCCGGTCCTGGTTTTTGTTGCACTGCTCGACTCTAGGTCACCTCTGGTTATGAGCGTAGCAGCACACCGCCGGCCTGTGTGCTCATTTGAGCAGCAGCTGTGTGTACAGTATGACAGCCAGGCTGGTGCTGGGCGATAGAGAGAATGCCGGGGAGGGATGGATGCAGCCTCTTCCTGTTATAGGACCAGGCTCAGCCGCGCTCACGGAAGCTATGGGCGGCTCCAGGAGCCGCAGCGGACCCTGACGCAAAGCTGGTCTGTGGAGCTCAACCCGCCCCCGCCCAGTGTCCGGGGCAGCTATCACTACAGTCCTGTGTGCTCCAAAGCCAGGCCTCGGCGTGGGGGCTTTCCCTCCCTCTGTCCTCCTCGTGGTCTGCCCTCACAGGCAGGCTCCCTTACCGGAGGGTTGGTCCCACGCAGGCCGTGTCGGTGCGCTCTATCTCCTGCAGGATCCGTTTGTGCTCCGTGATGGTCTCCAGGCTCTCGCTCTCCGCCGCCATCTTGCGCGCTGCTCTGTGGCACGGGCCGTAGGTTGCTGCCTGGCAGCGGGAGCCGCGCGCCGTGGCCGGCAGGGGGCACTGTGCCTTCGTAACCCAATGCGCCGCCGGGGGTTGCCCGTGGCAGGTGAGCGCGGCCTGGAATAAAGACCTGGCAGGGCGCCGGCACGGGCACCTGCTGCGGACAGGTGTACTGTTCGCGTGAGGTGACAGCATCCCTGTGTGACAGGCAGATGGATGCCCAGGCTGCAGGGGCCTGCTCTCTCCATACTGCATAGCATCAAACATAGGGGTGACACCTTTCTCAGAACAAGGGAAAGTGAAAGAGCGCCATGCACGCGTTGTAGGCACGCCGTGAGCGTGCACATCGGCGTGGCCTGCGGCTCGTGCCCAGTGGCGGCGCCTGCGGACTTTGCCGTACTTGAATAAGTGCTGCGCGGCTCGTGCGGCCCAGGGACAAGGCCGCCAAAGCAAAAAAAAAAAAAAAAACAGTAGAGGAAGTCCGGCGGGAGCCCACCCCGCCTTCGTGAATGCCGCATGGTGCGGCCAAAGCAGGATTTCAGGCGGGGCTCCTGTGAGCAAGACGGAGCCCCGCGTGTTGCTGCAGTGACCGGCTGAAGACGGAGACCAGCCGAGGAGCAGCGCAGAGTCCCCACAAGAGCAGGTAAGTGGGGTGAGGCATGCTGTGCGTGTAAAGCGCGCCGCGCTTGGAGCTCGCGTGCGCATTAAAAAAAAGAAAGTGATATTGCATGAGGCTTGCGAGGACGGAAGGGGGACAGAAGATGTGCACATCGCGTGTCTGTACGTGCGTGTTCATGGGCGCGTTCACATTTGCAGTCTGTCCTGCGCGTGCACATCTCCTGTCTCCCTTCCGAAGCAAGTCGGTAACAATAGATCTCGCTAGCGACAGCGCTTTCGCGCTGCGTCGCTAGGCGAGACCTAAAAAATCACCAATGAAATCAAAGTCTTGAACTATCTTGTGTGCAAGCTTCTAAAAGTGCCCCTGTTCAAAAGCACCCACCTACCCCAGGGGCAATTGTACAAACAAACTAGATCAGAGCTGCACCACTATAAAGTGAACAAGTCCATATAGATAATGGTTGCTCAATGAAGCGCGGAGTGAGATATTTTCTTCTTTATTTTTTCATTCTTAAAAAGCAACAGCCAACGCGTTTCATCCTATAGCGTAGGACTTCTTCAGGGCATTCATCAGTCTAAGTCGACCGGAAGTTAGGGAACATATGGTTGTGTCCTTGTAAATAAATTATTCCGAGCAGAAGTGGCAATCTAACATCTGATCTGTATATTTCAAATGGATGATCCAAAATAGGGATCAGGACGTTATTTAATAAATTCCAGTTCCCAATAGTCGTAAGTAGGTCTGTAGATAACGTGGTATGATAACCACAGTTATGTAGGAACTATGCTGGTACGTTAGAGATTGCACATCCTTAGGGAAACTCTTAATCTTAGTGGCCGTACTCCATGGTGGAAGTGTAGACCGGCATGGTATCTGGCGTTACTCTTATTCCTCTCTCCATGTTAAAACTGGTATATAATGTGGCTAACACAGATGTGATATTTCATAGGCGATGTATCAATGACATATGTTTCTTTGTATGTTGGAAGCTCATGTGGAATATGTGTTTTTTAATACTTTGGCATCTTTTGGGAGCTAATAAGTGGTTTGTCTTATTATCAACAGCCCTGAAGAAGCAAATTCATTTCGCGAAACACGTGTTGGCTTGGCTGTTCCACTACTATGTGAAGAGAATTTTGTGATCAAGCATATGATGTACTTCAAATGTTACTTCTACCAAAGTTGAAGACAACTTGTTTCTTGTCTGAACAAGGACGGACGATAAACGAATTTTGCATGGACATTTAAAATGCAAAGAGTGTGTTTTTCTCAGTGCATAACCTAATGTGTGACTATTCCCTGAAAGGAAAATAGGGATCTGGGAACTAGCGCCGGGCATTCCTCTAAATTTCCTCTGCTGTTGATATATATATATATATATATATTTAGATATAGAGATATATATAGCAAGAGAGAGAGATAAAGGATACATATCGGGTGATTGTGTAATATACTCCAATATTGCCATCATTGAGGGGTTCTGGTGGCATCATAAGACACGAGACCAAAGACTAAGTTTGAAAGACCCATACCATGTTTAGTTTATACTTGATGCATTGAGTTTTATGCAAACCCATCAAAGGGGGGGCAGAATTAACAAGGGAGGTCAAAACAATGCTTGTATGCTAATATCATTGGTGTTACTTAATGAATCTGCATAAAATTTGGCAAGCTGTTAGCAAGTTAAACCCAGTGCAGGGACCTAATGTTTCAATGAGGTGTGACAATGGGGGAAGCAAAAGGGGATAGGAGTCAAATATTGGATTTACTAATAACTTTGGTGGAATTCTACAGACCAGCACGCAATTTGACAGGCTCTTGGTATATTTAGCTTACTCTTGATACGTTTAGTGTTGTACAGATCCATCAGGGGAGGAGGGCATGGTTAATATCTTTTGACAACTCCACATAAAAGTTTGGTAGATATCTACAAACCCAGTGCAAGGATCCCAAGTTTCATGAAGGTCTGACAAGGAGGGAGGAATACAAAAGTGACAATTTGCTAATAGCCTTAGTGCTTCTTGTCAAAACTGAATAAAATTGAAATCCTGCAGATACTTACAGTTTCATATTTCTGTTGGTATGTCAGGTTTTATGCTGTTATGCTGAACAGGGCAAATCTGCATGAAAATTAGTTTAAAGTTATGTCTTTAAAGTCCTCAGACTTATACTAAAGTCTAAGAACTTTCAGCCATTTTAGTATGCTCATCGATTGAAAGTTTCGATCATCTTCAAACACTTTAAATAGTGTCTGTTTCCTAGCAAAATGAGTCACATCAATCATTGTTAAGAAAAGCAGGAGGAATTAACATTTGCTGCTGAGTCGCTCAATTGTACTTTACAAATGGCCCATTGCAGACAGAGCTGAAGAGAAGGTTCCAGGGTTTACAGCGAAAGATACTGGTCAGATTTACATCAAATCTGGGGCACGAAGATAACACTTTAATCAGACTAGATTCTTTTTTTGATTAGGTGCAAACATGCTTAGTCGTTTCAGATTTACGAAAATGTAAAATTGATGCTAATTGCCAATTTTTCATATCTCTGTACCGTTATTACGCCAGAGGATATTATTTTAAACTTAATTTTAAAAAATCTCAGCCAGTGTCACCCGAGGTCCTCAAACCCTTGCAAATTTAACTTGTTTACATAACCACTGAGATCTTCTGGCTTGGCTCTGTCCTTACAGTGTTTTAGGACCATCTGCAAACAACGTGTGGGAAATGTTTCGGCTGAGACTGTGTATAACGAAGCCTGTCAATAAGAGAGCCATAGGGATATAAACGCACACTGCAGAAAGATGAAAAATGACCTCATTTCAATACAAAACACCCTGGAAATTGGTATGCGGTAAATGGTCCTTCAAGAGTTTACCCAAGGAAATTTTAAATAAAAAAGTGATTGCAATCACCTACTGTACATAAATTGCAACCTACAAGTTGCACTCTGCAATCAATAATTTCCTGCAAGCCACAAAACAAGGTTCACAGACGGTATGCACATTATAATAAATTAAATCACCATGCATTTATGAACTTCAAAAAATAATATACAATTACACAGCCCAAAAAATGTAACCAACGAAGATGTTGAGTGAGGTTCGCTTGTCATGGCAGAGCGCAACCAGAATGGATAGTTACCTCAAAAGCCTTCAACTTTTATGCAATTGTATTTGGTTACTGTGGCTGATCCATTTGAACAACTGTGGCACTAGGGTTAAAACGTGTAATTTACTGTATTGCATCCTGCCTGGATTGTTTGTGCATGCAAACTGGAGGAGATGGTATATCTCGGCAGATGTAATCCCTCGCTCATAACAACTTTTCCACCCTGCTCTCCTAGGACCTTTCTCTGTGAAAAGCAGTTTCCATCCCCAGTCATACAGGCCTGGCTGCATTCCTATCCAACTCTCGTCCTGGTTAAGTCCAGTTGGTCATTTGCAGGGCAATTTATGGACCAGAATGCTTTCTAGTTTAACCCTGTAATTTCCATAAATCACATGGCTTTCCCATCAGCTATATGTGAATACCCTTTATCAATACTTCACATCTCCTCTCGAAGCTTCCAAAGCAGGAATCCAGGAAAGAGAGTGGAGAAGTTGCCCTGCATACCTAACCGAGTCAAATTACTCCTACCCTTTCTCGTGTCTCATCCTCCTCTTTTCAGCTCACTCATGACCACACTTGACTCGTCGACCCTCTTCATTTTCTTTTTCTTGTTTATCCCTCACCATCTTAAACATCCACCTTTTAGCACCCCTTTAACTCTAATATGCTACTTCGTCCCTCAGTCATTCCTCCACTGAATTTTCCACTGCCACTCGTTATAGACAACAGATACTAGCCCATCTCATTCTTACTTGTCCTTTCTCTATATAAACTGAATGACTCTAGCCAATAACCAAGCCAATCACAAAACCTAGAGTTAGTTCCTCCTAAAAGTACGTACCACATTCTACTACACTAAGTTAACCAACCAATCTCATCCCACAGTTGAGTCAAAACCCAAACTCTCCTTTTCCAAGAATACAAACAATTGAAGGCCATCAGGGAATGGTACAACACAGACATACATCATTTGCAATACAATCGTGATGCCAGCTGACTTTCCCTACTGGCATGGGCAAGAGTCATGTCTGCTACCAGCCTCCTCTGACACCAAACTGACGCTCCAGTCTGGCACAGGAAAATACCAAGATATAATGAAGAGAACCTATGCAGTTGAATGACTAGCTGTCAGCGTCTGCAAGGATCAGTCCTACTTTTCTCCCTTGTCTTCAGCTAAAAAAAAACAGCTGAAATCCCTTCCTGATATTGTGAAACATCAGGATATGTATGAAACGAGTCTACTAGGGCAACAAACAGAATCTTGCTTGATAACATTCAGTCATGTAATTGGGACAACCTAAAATAGTTCTACAACACAATCACCACACCAGCCATCTACCCATAACAAGGACAAGGAAAATCTGGCCCGATGCGCGATTCACCATCACTAGTGCAAGCATTACAGCAGGCATCCCTTCCAGGCATCGCTCAGGACTACAACAACAAAAAGGTAAAATTACTATACTCAAGGAAACTGCTATAGGAAACACACCAGTAACCAACAGTTGACCCGTCTGACAACCGCTAATTGATCAAACTCATCTGGCCCTCCATTGGTGAGCAAAAGATCAAAAAAGGAATGCTCATCAGTTTGAAAATAATGTATTAAAAAATGTATAAATAAAATAAAAATATATAACAAACTGTACTTGAAAGAAGTTGAAACCAGACATACTGGAATCTCCAGTGATGATCTCAAAACCCACTCCAGAGACTGCCAACTGAACAGCATCTGCAATTCCAAAATTTAATGATTGGCTGTCAAAAGCATTTGACAGTATGATGAGACGAAAAAACATCCACACTCGACTCGACCCAGTCCATGACATGGTTTCCCAATCAGCCTGCATCACTCAAAGCCATCAACAGAATACTCCAACACAGAAAAACCTGAATCAGGATAAGAGAAATAGAAACACCTATCAAGTACCTTTCTTCAGAGCAATCATCAGAAAAGAAAAAAACTACTCCTCATTCTGCACCTTTGCACTGTGCTCTGCAAAGGAAGTTTTCAGAATTATCTCAAAATGTAAGAATTTGAGTTTGAAAGTGTTTGTATTGCATAGACAGAATTACAAAGATAGAGTACAACTATAGCATACCTGAGAAGTCCAGTATGGTTGCTGATATGTATTTTATTGACAGGTGACTTTTGTAGATATCACATTTTCCACAAACAAGACTAGAAATAGCATAAAAAACTAACCCGACTATTACAATATAGGTGATTGTATAATGAATGATTGTCATGTGATTTAAGAAAACACCCACATTCAATCAGGAATAGGCAGACTAAATATTTAATTGGGGACTATGCAGTGCTGACACTCCCCTTCTAGAGCCCCCTGCATTCAACAAAATTCAGACACTGAATTAGTCATTCTCTAGATGTGCACCAAATGTTTGGACCTCCACACTCCTGTCCATCCATGCCATAAATACCGTAGACTTTCTTCCACATAGTTCAATGGATTGCTGCCTGCTAATGAGCACAACCCCTATTGGATTACTGTGAATGCTGTGGGATGAATGGTGGTGTGATTATGGAAGTGTGACATGGTTTGATTGGTAGTTGTTGTTACTAGGGGGTGTGTGCAGGGATGACGGTAGGTTGCTTGTGCTGGAGATTTTGATGCTGGTGTTGATCTGGTTGAAGGTGGTGAAAAGAGTAGTGTTACTGAAGATTGTTAAATAGAAATTTGACCTGCAATCTAATAAAGGTGAACCAAGCTCTAAAGTGGTTTTCAATGAATCCTGACGCACAAGTTACTTACCTTCGGTAACGATATATCTGTAAGAAACATTAGTTAGTGATAGATTCCTTACCTTAGAATATCCCCAGGCGTCAGACTGGATCCGGAAAGTTTTCGTCAGCAGGACCCCTGCGCGTCGGAAGGTGGCGTCGTGCGGCTCTGCGTCCGTCGTTGGCGTCGTGGTCGTCAGTTCTGTACACGACTTTCCGCGCCAGGAACGCAGAGCCATGCAAGATACTGACCACTGGTGCATTGAAACTAGGGCCCTGAAAGGGATGACCTTAACCCTAGAAATCAGTTCGCAGAACGGGGAGGATGGGTGGGGCGGTAAGGAATCTATCACTAACTAATGTTTCTTACAGATATATCGTTACCGAAGGTAAGTAACTTGTGCATCTGAAAGAAACACGTTCGTGATAGATTCCTTACCTTAGAATAGATACCCCAGCAATACCAACCCCGGTGGTGGGTCTGCGAACCAAGATCACACCAGGAAGTCCCGGAGAACTGAATGGCCAAAGAAGCCGTCTCTCCGGACTTGGCTGTCCAGGCAATAGTGCTTAGTAAAAGTGTGCAGCGAGGCCCACGTAGCTGCCTGACAGATGTCTTGTAAGGGGACACCACGTCCCAATGCCGTAGTGGCAGCCGTCGCCCTGGTAGAATGGGCACGCAGCCCCAACGGTGGCTCCTTCTTTGCCAGAGAATAACAGGCTTTAATACACAAGACGACCCATCTGGATATAGTCCGCTTGTGTACGGCCCGACCTTTTTTGGTGCCAACTTAGCCAACAAAGAGCTGATCATCCACTCGGAACTGTTGTGTGCGACTCAGGTAGAATGAGAGTGCACGTTTTGGGTCCAGACGGTGGAGCCGCTTTTCCTCTCTGGAAGGATGCGGAGGCGGAAAGAAGGTGGGCAAAGTGATGGTCTGCCCGATGTGAAAGGCAGTAACAACCTTTGGCAGAAAGGATGGACGTGTCCTGAGGACAACCTTGTCCGGATGCACAGACAGAAAAGGAGGTTTACAAGAAAGAGCCTGGAGCTCACTCACTCTCTTAGCAGAGGTGATGGCAACCAGGAAAGCAGTCTTCAGAGTTAACAAGCAAAGAGGACAGTTGTGAAGTGGCTCAAAGGGAGCGCACATTAAGTATGTGAGAACCAGGTTCAAGTCCCACTGTGGCATTACAAAGGGAACAGGAGGAAAAAGGTGAGTAATGCCTTTGAGGAATCTGTTAACAACAGGGGACTTGAAAAGAGAGGGCTGATCAGGGAGCCTGAGAAAGGCCGAAATAGCCGAAAGGTAGCCCTTGATAGTGCCCAGAGCAGAGCCCTGCTGGGCCAAAGAAAGAAGGAACAGTAGGACCTCAGAAAGAGGGGCAGAAAGGGGATCCACAGCCTTTGCTGTGCACCATGCCACAAACTTGTTCCACCTGCAGGCGTATACCAACTTAGTGGAGGGACGCCTGGCTGCCAGAATGACATCACAGACTTCAGGAGGCAAGTCGAAGGGAATCAACTGCCACCGCTCAATCTCCACGCAAAGAGGTGGAGACTGGACAGGTTCGGGTGGAGGACCGTCCCCTGCTGCTGCGACAGAAGATCCTCCCGAAGAGGCAGTCGGATCAGGGGATCGATGGTCATACTGAGTAGCTCGGGATACCAAACTCTTCGAGCCCAGTCCGGAGCCACAAGAATGACTTGGGCCCGGTCCTGCCTGATCTTCTTCAGCACTCTGGGCAGAAGTGGTATAGGCGGAAAGGCGTACAACAGACCGCAACTCCACTCGCGACGAAAAGCGTCGCCGAGCGAGTGCCGCCTTGGAAATTCCAACGCGCAGAATTGCTGACATTGCGCGTTCTCTTCGGTGGCGAATAGATCTAACCAAGGCTCTCCCCACTGTTGAAAGAGACCTTGCCCCACGTCCGATTGAAGACGCCATTCGCGATCCATCATGCACCTGCGGCTGAGCTCGTCCGCACTGGCGTTCAGTGAACCTGCCAGGTGTTGAACCACCAGGGAAATGCCCTGACGTTCCAGCCATGTCCAGAGGCGCAGAGCCTCCTGACATAGGGTCCACGACCCCACCCCGCCCTGTTTGTTGCAGTACCACATGGCGGTGGTGTGGTCTGTGAACACCTGCACTACTCTCCCCTTGACAGAGGGAAGGAATGCCTTCAGTGCAAGTCGGATCGCCCGAAGCTCCAGAAGGCTGATATGGAGCTTGGACTCCGCAGGAGACCAGAGGCCTCTGATCTCCGCCTCTCCCATGTGGCCGCCCCATCCCAGGAGGGACGCGTCCGTCACCACTGTGTGCTCCGGTTGGGGAAGGGAGAGGGATCTGCCATTGACCCAATGCCGGTTTGTGAGTCACCACTGCAATTGTTGTGCAGTGCCCTCCGAGATCTGGACGTAATCGGACAGGTTCCCCTGATGCTGCGCCCACTGGAACTTCAGGTCCCACTGCAGAGCCCGCATATGCCATCTGGCATGATCGACCAGCAGGATGCAGGAGGCCATGAGGCCCAGCAGCCTCAGGGTCATCCTGACCGAAACCCAGGATAGAGGCTGAAAGATCGGAATCATAGCCTGAATATCCTGGACTCGCCGTTCGGGAGGATAGACCCGAAAGTGCGTCGTATCAAGAACCGCTCCGATGAAGAGGAGCTTCTGAGAGGGAATCAGGTGCGACTTCGGCACATTGATGGAGAACCCCAGTGAATGCAGGAGTTCGGCCGTAGTCTGGAGGTGGGAGATGACAGCCTGGGGCGAGCCCGCTTTCAACAGCCAGTCATCGAGATAGGGGAAGACTGGAACCTCTGATCTGCGCAGATGAGCTGCGACCACCGCCATCACTTTCGTGAACACCCGAGGGGCACTGGTAAGGCCAAAGGGGAGCACGGTAAACTGAAGGTGCTCGTGGCCTACCGTAAACCGCAGGTAATGCCGGTGGGCCGGCAGGACGGGAATGTGGAAATATGCGTCCTGCAATTCCAAAGCTACCATCCAGTCTCCAGGGTCGAGGGCAGACAAGACCTGAGCCAGAGTCAACATCTTAAAACTTCTCCTTCGGGAGGAAGTGATTGACGTCCCTGAGGTCCAAGATAGGACACAGGTCCTTGTCCTTCTTGGGCACCAGAAAGTATTGGGAATAACAACAACGTCCTACTTCTGGCGCAGGAACGCGCTCGATGGCCCCCTTGGCCAAGAGGGCCGCGACTTCCTGTTGAAGAAGTGCCAAGTGATCCCCCAACATGCGGTGGTACTGGGGTGGCATGGCTGGAGGGGTAGCCTCGAAGGGGAGGGAGTAGCCCCTTCGGACTATTTGTAAAACCCACCTGTCCGAAGTGATGGTGCGCCAGTGGGGGAGGTGATGGCGAATCCTGCCGCCCACTGGCGTTTGATGGGCCTGAAAGACCAGACTAGAAAGGTTTGGAGGCAGTGGTGGCCGGGGTGGAGGTGGACTGACCCGCCTGCTGGCCCCCTGACCTGCCTCGACGGGTCCCACGTCCGCGGCCGCGCTGAGACTGTTGCTGCGCAGGCCTGTGGCTCTGAAGCGAACGTGTCGGGGCGCCCCTTCCGTGGCCACGAAAGGAGCGAAAAGCAGAAGGTGGAGGAGGGCGCGTGGCGGAAAGGCCCAGGGACTTGGACGTAGCCCGCGAGTCCTTAAAGCACTCCAACGCACTATCTG
Source organism: Calotriton arnoldi (assembly GCA_963921515.1). Classification (NCBI taxonomy): domain Eukaryota; kingdom Metazoa; phylum Chordata; class Amphibia; order Caudata; family Salamandridae; genus Calotriton; species Calotriton arnoldi. The sequence goes on along the minus strand of CAWUFW010002554.1, from coordinate 1,238,834 downwards.
CCTTGTTGCCAAAAAGGCGAATGCCATCAAAGGGCATGTCCATCAGGGTGTTCTGGACATCCCCCGAGAAACCAGTAGTCCTCAGCCAGGCGTGGCGACGGAGCGCCACTGTCGTGGAAATCGCCCTGCCCAGCGAGTCGGCGGTGTCAAGACCACATCGAATTGTGAACTTTGCCGCATCCCTCCCTTCAGCAATAGCCTGAGAGAGCACTGTCCGGGCCTCCTCCGGACAGTGAGGCAGCACTTGCGCCACCGTATTCCACAGAGAGTGGGAATAACGGCCCAAGAGGCATGCAGTGTTCACAGACCGCAGCCCTGAACTGGCGGAAGAGAACATTTTCCCAAATTGTTCCAGTTTCTTGGATTCCCTGTGCGGTGCGGTAGGGAAGGCGCTCGGGGACGCAGAGGCTTGGACAACCAAGCTCTCAGGGGTAGGGTGTTGGGAGAGGAAAAGGGGGTCGCCCGGGGCCGGACGATGGCGTCGGGCCACGTTCCTATGCACAGGAGCCCCTGTGGTGGGCCTGGACCAGGTGCCCAAAAGAACGTCAGAAAGTGCATCATTAAAAGGCAGCAGTGGCTCCGCAGAGGTTGCTGCCGGCTGAAGCACTTCTGTCAGGAGGTTAGTCCTGACGGCCACTGTAGGGAGCTCGAGGTGGAGGGCCTCGGCCGCCCTACGCAACACCACGGCGTAACTTGCACCCTCCTCTGTAGCCACGGTAGGAGGAGTGAGCATGCCAAGGTCAGGAGAGGTGTCAAGACCACTGGCATCCCCCAGTTCCTCTGCCCAGTCCGGGTCTAACTCACAGTGAGTGGTGAGAGGGTCCTCAGACCCCTCCCAGTCCTCCCCTTCCTTCGAAGGCTGATGAACAGGCCTGAAATAAGGAGGATGGACATAGGGATAGAAGGGTCCCATCGGCGTCGGAATCGGCGTCGAGCGACGCCGTTCCGGCGCCGTGTCCACTTCGGGGCTAAAACCGGGGACGACGTCGTCCGGCGGGACGGGCGACGTCGGAAGTGGTGCCGGAGGGGTCGACGTCGGTGGAGGTGTTACGAGGTCAACTGGCGTCGACCGGGATCCAGGCCTGGATCCTTGGGGGCCCTGCGGCGCCGGAGCCGACAGCGATGCCGGAGCCGTCGGCAGTGGAAGGCAAGGACCCCCAGTCAGGCCCGCGGGGCCCGAAGGCGCACCGGCGGGACCCGAAGGCGCACCGGCGGGACCCGAAGGCGCACCGGCGGGACCCGACGGCCCAAATAGGCGAGCCATGGCTGACAGAAATTCCTGCAGCTGGACCGGAGTCGCCGACAGACCCGGGAAGAGCGGGTAGGCCGACGGCGACTGCGTAGGCACCACCCGCACCCTCAGCCGCGACGGGCGATGTGAAGTCGGAGAGCGACGGCGCTTCTTCAACTTCTTCGTCTTACCTGACCCCGAGTGAAAAGACTTCGATCCCGACGAACGATGGTGGTGGCTCCGCGACCGGTCCCTCGACCTCCTACGGGACCGGGACCTTGAGCGGCGCGGAGCCGACTGCCAGACTTCAAGCAACTTTCGGGACCGCTCCCGCAAAGTCTTCGGTGCCATGGCCCGGCAGTCGGGGCACAACTTGGCAGTAGAGAGACACGCGGTGCGGGTCCGTCACTGACATCATGCGATGACATTCCTCGCAGGACTTGAAGCCGGGCATCCCTACGGCACCAGGAGTCGATCGACTCGAAAAATACAGAGACAAAAAGTCTCAAAAACTCAGTCAAAAAATGACTGGGGGTGATTGCTGAGAAGGAGGTTTTTAAGTCTAGAGGGTGCTCCAAGAAATGGGGCAAGTGGAATGAATACCGGGGGGACTTGTGTGTCTCCCCAACAGTTGAAATGGAATGCAACAGAGAATGGCACAATCTTTGGAAGAAAATGACTGATTTTAGGGTCCATCTTGGTAAGTGCACGTGATTTGTAGATAACTATGCTGTACAATGACTGACAATTATGACTCTCTTTGTTTGTTTTGATTTCATGGTATAAAATCAATTGAAGTATATATATTTTTTTAAAATGACTGGGGGTACCGCTCTCTCCAGATCTGCGCTTACTGGCGCGGAAAAAGAAAGAACTGACGTCAGCGCGCGAGGGCGACGTCTAAGTAGCTGCTGCGTCGTCATCTCGGCGACCACGACGCCAACGACGGACGTGGAGCCGCACGACACCACCTTCCGACGCGCAGGGGTACTGCTGACGAAAACTTTCCGGATCCAGTCTGACGCCTGGGGATATTCTAAGGTAAGGAATCTATCACTAACGTGTTTCTTTCAGATACACAGTCACTAACACCACACTTTATCAAAAGTAGACATACCTTCAACTTAACGAGCACGTCATCTTCTGGGTGGCCAGTGCTGGCCGGTGTGTGCCCATCTGACAGCTCTGTGATCTCCGTTGGTGTCGGGCACACTTCTTCTGCCCGAGGAGGCATGAGAGATTCCAGCTCGTGTGAATTTGAACTGGGGCCCTGGGTCGCCACGCTCTGCCTTCCCCGGTGGCAATAGGATGGGGTTCCAGATACCTGGGGTTCCAATCCCACTGTGCTCTCTCTAGAGAAGAAAAAACAGAAATGCTCAATTAGGGTGATCACCTTCCATCACAACCCAGACAAAAAAAGCTTAAGATATTTTAAAATAGCGAATTGAAAAAAAGGCTAGTTTATGAAATGCCTTTGAAGGTGGTTGTTTGAAGCGTAAACTGTTTTAAGAGTTAGGAATAAAGAGAGAGCCAGACGTGGGGGCGGGTCTTTCAGTTATCTTGCACCAAAGCATTGGAACTCCTTGCCAATTAGTATCAGAAGAGAGGATAACCGTGTCAAATTTAGGAAGAAACTTAAAACCTCTCTTTTCCCTAAGTTTTAAAACTCTTTTAGCTTTCTAATTCACTCACTCCAATAGCGCTGGGAAGCCCTTTTTGGGTAGCTATGTGCTTTATAAACCCTGAAGAATAGAACAGAATAGAATAGTTCTATCTGCCCTTGCTAACCTACCTTCGTTGATCAAACCTGCTTGTTGTCAAGACACGAGGAGTCGGACACATGCCCATTTTTTAATGGTCCGGCTTGACAGCGCAGCTGTCGCCAGACAATAATGTGAGAACACACGTCGAGGGGCTTTGGCTCCGCTCATAAGTTGAGAGCCAGGAGTACATGTTATGATTGGGCAACAGTTGTGTGCTTCCACAAAACAGGGATCTCTCTCCACACAGCTGTGATCATTTTGTTTATTTATCCAGCTGCCGAGGTAGAAGTTTCAGGGGCACACAAATGCTATTAGGTTGTCTTAGATAACTAGATAATTTATGGAGCTTTTCTCTGGCATGAGCACAGATGGGAGGAGGGCAGTCATTAACCTACATGGAGTTTTAGGTCTGGCATGACAGTGCAACTGTCACCTGACCTTTTAACCTACACCAATATTATTCTACAGTTCTTTGCTTCAAAACAAACACATATCCATTCTCACGCTAGCTACGTGAAATACTCACATTACCATACAACATTCTTTTAAAGCCAGACCTATTCCAGACACTTCAGATCACTTCTACTTTAAACAAGCATTGGCATTGTTAACAATGCTTTTTTAAAGTGGGAGTACTTCATATCCATGGTAATGAGAAGGCCAAGCAAAACAAATCCGGAGTTTCTCATCAATACAAAGGCAACAACAAACTAAATAACCAATACTACAGCTGTCACTTTCGATACAATTAAATGAATGGACCTACTTATGGGACCATTTACAATATTTCATACCTAAATAACAACAACATTTCAAATGGACACAGTTCAGTTGGTTTAAGTGATATTAAAACATCGATGGGATGCTAGCCTCCCTTCGTTTGGGTCCTAAACGTAGCTCTTTAGATGGCCAATCTGGACAAGGAGGGAGGGTAACACTGGAGGGAGTGAATCAGATGATGTGCAGAGCCAGGGAGCAGAAGTAAGGGGTGGAGTCTCTTTGGGGGAGGCTCAGAATTAATTATCCCCTCAGAGGTTAGTGTGGACTGCCACAGATTAGTGGCAGCAGAAACCTAGGTCTGGCAATATTCTTAGGTACAGTTGGGTGTTGTCCGCGTTCTTGCGTGTCTGATCTGCAGGGTCTGTGTGGGGGCCCTCCAGACATCGAGTATTATCGTGCAGATATCGAGTATCATCAGTGAGCCTCTCGAGCCGATAGAAGAGACCCAGATGTGTCATTTGAACAAAGTGATGTCTGCTGTTGAGGAGAACGTGAACCAATGCAGCACCTCAAACCCCACCTCCAGGAGAGAGGATGCTAATGGTGGATTTGTGTGTGACCGTGTGTAGAGTATTAGTAATCCAACCAAGAGTTCTCTCTGTTGGCAGTTGCTGTTTTCTTCGGAGAGCTAATGGAACTGTACCGGTTCTCTGTTAAATTCATTAACATAAACATAACAGTGTGCTCAACCCTCATTCACTAGTGGAGCCACTATCCTGCATCCGGTTCCGCTTGCTGTGTTTAGCACCACCTCATCTGTGATAGCGTTATTATTACGATCCTCCATGTATGTCAGTGCTTCAGTTTGTTTCGCTTGGAGACATCCAGAGAATCAATATTTGTGTTTGCAGTTCAATTTCAAGTGCCCAGGGGTGTTTGAAGGATAGAAGACAAGAAGGTTAGGCTCCAGGCACAGCAATGTCATCTAAGCGGTCCTGACGAGTCACATGTATGCTTTGTGCATTGATGCACATAGTGTCGGCAGCCAGTTTGCGGATGCCTGCTTCCATGCTCCTTTGTACCAGGGAGCTATTCCCCTTACGGCAGTGACATATCACCAATGCCAGGGATGGCATATAAAATTTGCAGTGATAGATGCTCGACAGCGACTGTACAGGTGAGCACGGCAATTATGTGTGATTACTTTGGAAATTTGGGGAATTTGGCTATACAAAGTACACAGATATTCCCTTGTGGATGGTCTGGGCATAACTAGAAGCATCTCAGCAAAACCAATTGCATTCAACCATATTCACACGGCAACAAGGAAGGAGTCACAGAACCATCTCCACCACCACCGCTTCCCAGCCGTTTCGGGAACTCAATCTCTGAACTGGCAGCAATGGAAGAAGGCCTTTCAGGCTTACTTAGATGCCATTAATGGCGATATTTTTGCTTCTAAAAAGATAACAGTTCTGTTTGTGCGTAACTTAGGTTATACATGTATAAGAGGTCTACATAAGCATAAGTGAAAAAAGGTGTGGTAGAGGTGGTTGGTAGGTATGTCAACATCATTAAAGTTTAGAAAAAAGGTTCAACCCTTGCAGGAATATAGTTATAGAAAGTTAAAAAAACACAAGTTCCTTCAATGTGCACCACAACCACTGGAACCGGTGTATGCCTTTGTGGCAGCATTGAAAACATTAGCCTCCACGTGCAACTACCATGACTCGAAGGATGAGATTATTCGAGACCAGTTGATGGAGAAACGCGGCAGTAAAAAGGTTTAACAGAAGATCCAACCCTAGCAGCAGCACTAGACATTGGTTGTCGAATTAAACATTCTGAATTGTACATAGGACAAATGTCCATCACAAATGGAAGAATGCAGCAAATGTCAGTAAGGAGCATATCCAGGAGTTGTCAAAGCAGAGTTAAAATTAAACTGCTACATCATCAATAGTAAATAACTATTGGCAAAGCCAATAGTTCTCGCCTTTGAGACTTTCAGGCTTCGCCAATGACTTTTGGCAATGCTGTACAGCATCCCCAAAAAGTTAACAAAAAAGCCAAAAAACAGACGGCTTCATTTTGTCGGGGCACGCATTGGTGATGACACGTGTGCATGCATGCGTGATTATGCATGCATGCCTACAAAATGACAGGGACACCATTTTTTTTTATTTACCGATCCGAGCTGGATTGGAAATTAAAAACATGAACAAGCATTGGAAATGCCAATAGATCATGCTCATGAATCCTGGCTCCTAACATGTGGACGGAGCCAAACTGCCTTGTCCTGGTGATTCTCACAAAATTGTTTGGTGACAGCTTTGCTGTCAAGCTAGACCATAAAAAGTAGTAGCGCAAAAGTGCTTTATTTGATGGTGGAGGGGCCAGCTGCCCTTCCATCTAGCCCTCCCTAAAATTAAAAAAAGAAGACAGTGGTTGGGGGAAGGGGGGACAACGGGGGAGCAGGTTAGAGGGAAGCAACAGAGGGTGGACAGAGGAGGGAAAATTGCAGCTCACAAAGGAGAGCAACACGTGACAGAGGATTAATTTCAACCGAGAGCTCTCTGTTGGAGATGCTGCTTTCTGTAGAGTGCTAGCGGTACTCCATGTGTTCTGTATTACACTTGCATCTTTTAGTGTTATTTCTAGTGAGATCAGGAGGTGGGGACATTCCTTGTCATCCCTCGTTGACAGGAAGGAATTCGTCCCACTGCTGCTCAATGTTTAATAATTCTACATTTGAAATGTACCTTTACCTTTAATTTACCTGATGAGGCTCAGGTGTTCAGACATTCTGCAGTATGCCTCCCGTACCCAAAGCCATTTATATCTGGGGGGGCTGTCGGTGGATCACTTAATCTTCCTTATACCCAGGCTGCTACTCTACCAGATGTCATGCACCCTAATACTTTGTGCTCCATGAGATGTACATCTGTTGTAAAGCCATCCTGTTATGTGCTTAGTTTATGGTATGCTGTGCCCATTGCACACCCTGCCCAGTGTGTATTCAATCCATGCAAGGGCCTGCCCAATATTTGGCACTCCTGCTGTGCAACTTAAATGCTGTATTCCATATTTGAGTCTCTTCCTGCCATGTTTCCAGCATATAGTGTGCAACCTCTGATTGCTGTTGGAGGAATTAATTGGCCATCTTCTGAAAATTTGATTCCTTGCCGTACGAGAGCCCCAAAGTTGAAACATTCAAGGCCACCGAGGTAACAACTGTTTTGTCCCCCTTCATGATTTCCTCTCCTCGTTTCACATTTCATGAACACATTTTCACTCACTTCACACCCCATACCAGCCTTTCACCCTTACTAACCTGTGCTTGCTGTTGCGGAAGCTGGCACACATACAAAAGAGGATGCACAGCAGCCCGAGGCAGACTCCCACAATGATGCCAGTCACTGAATGGATGTCGAGGACTTCTAGTCGGTAGAGAGGAACAGACAAGGGGAGCGGTTAGAATGGGAAAGTGAGACAAGCGGAACTGCACATTGCCTGGGTAGACTGACCCTGACTGAGTCAGCCTTCACAGGATTCAAACCTATGACCCATTGTTTGGAACCACCTATGCTGGGGCACTCACCCTACTGAGTTACCTAGTTTGATGGCAGTCAGCACAACTCAAAATTTTCACTAGCGGCACTTACTACATAAGTTGCACATACAGTCTTATTTACTCCAAACTTTTTTGGTGGACTGCTGCATTTTGAAGCAGACTGGTCAATAGAGAACTTCAGAGGCATGTGATTGACTCTTTCACAGTCATTCAGAGGTCCCAGTTTGTTGAGAAATTCTCCAGTTTAACTACAGACTAGTCTGCCTCTAATTGAGTGCATGCTCATAATAGTGCTTGGTGCCAAATCAGAGACACAGGTTGCACTTCAAAGGATGGAAGATGGAAATGGAACATCAGTACCTGCAGCCTTCGCCGGCAAAGTTTGGACATCTTTCACAACAGAAAATGGCCCAGTTCCGACACTCGTCTTTGCTCCCATCTTGAAGAAGTACTTTGTTCCACTCTCAAGGCCCCGGATCTCTGTCCTCGAAATATTTCCTGTTTAAAATAAAATGTGAAGACAAAAAACATAAAATTTCAGGTGTGCAAAGCATCGTAAGGAAAAAGGATGGGAAAGTCAAATTTCTATACAACCTTGAAATGCATGGGCATGAGGAAATCGGGGATGAGCAATGGTTGACTACAAGCTTGAAGAATAACGCATCAGTGGTCTGTCTGGTCAAATAAAAATGAGGGTTCGGTAATGTGTGATGGAGCTTAAGTTGCAGGTGCTTACTGGCAGGCAGAGGAAGACAATGGTGCAACAAAAGTCCAATTACATGGGTATTGTGCAACAGAAGACGATTCACATGGAGAAGATGCAACAAAAACCAACCCGCATGGGGATGTATGACAACTCACATAATCATATGGAAGTGCTGAACAATTCTGAAAAGATTTTTGACCCTTTCAGCAGGACGTAAACCAGGGTTCTTTTCAAGAGTTCTATTCAAATGTACCTTCTTTGGTCAACTGTGTCCACATATGGTCGGGCTGGGTGCTGTTTGCTACATACAGGATAATGTACTCCACGATGACACCGTTCGGCTCGATGGGGGGGCGCCACACCACCCTGACAGCATACGAGCTGATTGGGTTCACCTGGAGTTCCATGGGCGGAGACGATGGCCCTATAGGAATAAATAAAGATGAGGCATCCTACTGAATTTGAAATATTATCTATATTATACCTTCATTTAGAAACTACCCCATCCAGCCATTTCTTCAGTGTCAGGCACAGTTCTTGGAAAGTTTAGCTTTTTACCAGTTTAAAGGCATCAAGAAATACAGTAACGTCAACCGCTGTAAACCCCGAACAATGCACCCTCTGGGATAGTGAAAGCAGAGAGACGACATAAACCCAAGAAATGAAATGCTTGGTACCATGCGCTAATAATCTGTGAGCAAGAATACCACAATTTGCACCTTTACTGATAAGTACTGCCTTAAGAAGAAACTCAATACAAGGAATCGTAGAAAGCGGGCAAACACATGAATTGCAATGTTCAGCAGAAAAAATACATACCCTATGATCAATACACACAGCCCAACTGAAGCCCTGGATGAGAGATTTCTACACAGAATATGGCTGTAGACACTGAGAAGCGCCTCTCAAATCAGGAACCAGTTTCACCAGGGCCATAATAGCTAGACAACGTCTCTTTTCTACTGCATATTATGAAACTTTTTTTTCACGATTTCTAATTTAAGACAGAAACTGATTGAAAAGAGTTATATTTCTGACAGGCGTTTGATAAGCGACTGATTGTTCTCTTCCTGGAATTGTATCCATTGAGAACAGAGTGCAATCCAGGAAAGTACAAGAAGTGTTAGAAATTGCTTGGGGACAAAGAGATTAGACGCATTATGCGCTTGGACCCAGCAGTCTGAAACGTCAGTTTTCTTCAGTGGGAATTCTCACAGGAAAATCCAATCTGAGAACTTGTTTCCAATAGGTCCGTTGAACAAATGGGAAGTATTTCATCATAGGTGCTGGAACAATTTTCAGAGTGGGGGTAATGCCATGTCACTCAAGGAGTAGGGCTTGTGAAAATTCCAAGCATCACACAAATGACAAGTCTAGCAAATGAGCCATGCCCATTTAGCATGAGGGTGATAAGGGTGTGATATATAGCCGGTGGTGCATTGTAGAGCAGACTGTCGCAAATATATTACTAAAGCATGGAGTGGTGGCACAGTATCATTTACAATGTGATTTACAGACAGCACATTTGTCATTGTAATAGACACCAAATTTGCCCATACAAGCAGTTTTACTGATAAAAGTGCACAGTGCACCAATGATAATCATAAGTGGAAATTGGGTTTCAGCACATTTTTGTCATGTGCGCATCGCCATGTAAAGTGTTTTGATTTTTTTGATCCTATTAAAATCTTTGTTTCTATCATACTTCAGAATTACAAAAAATCCCCTTCGTTTGTGCTTTCATATCTGCTAATATACTTTGAATTATTTGAACAGCTCATTTACAGATATTTAAATTTACATCCTACAGCCTTTCCTTTCACACTCCCTGTGACCCAGGTATTCTCACATAGTACACTTTACAAAATTCTCCTGATTTGGAGCCAGAGAAAGAAACGTAAACACAGATCTACATGTTAAAAGAATAAACAGCAATTTGTAAGAAGATATAACCTGACATTTGACCTATATCATTAAACGCATAGCAAAGGTGACAAGATACAAAAAGAAAGCGTATTGGCATTTTTCGAGTTCATTCACCTAGTGAACTCCAGCATGATTATTTTGGGGTTGCTGCAGCCCCCTTCGCACCCCTATTTCCAGCGCCTATGATTTTCATCTGTTTCTCCAAGTAAAGAATATCCCTTTTAGCTTCCACACCAAATGTTAATGTAGAGGACAAATATATAAACAAAAATGCTGTTGACATCCAATGTGTCTATCATTAAATAGAAAATACAAATTAGTAAATCCTAAATTTTCATTCTTAATTGTTCATCGAAATTATGTTGCCACTCTGAAATGAATGTTATAATACAATTGTTGCTGCTTTAGATAAACGGAAGATACACTGAACTGTTATTGGCTGAAACATATTTTCTTTAGGAATTCCTGTAAGGTGAAAAGTGATATTTCAAACCCATTTTTCAAATAGGTGGAAATGTTTTCCATCCTTACCAGGCACCATCCGGCTCATTCAAGTCAACCAGGCACTCACCACCATCCACAGCTTCCGTGCGCTGCCCCCACCATGGGCAGGTGAGCGCAGAACCCTAAAAGCACCTAAATCTACTCATGCCATTTTACTCACTATCTGGAAGGGTGACCTGCTCCACAACGCTGCTGAAGGGCCCGTCAACGTCAAGTCCATTTGACTGCACAGCAAACTCGTACTTTGTGTAAGGCTTCAATCCGCTGATCAGGATACCTTCTGCCGTGCTGCGGAGAGAAAAACAAAACAAATATATGCCGTTTGATAATTCAGGATCACTGCTAGGAATGGAGGTTTGTCAACTTTCATGCTTTAGGTAAATACACAAGAAGTCCAAACTGGCTCTGCGTATGCACTCATTTCACAAACTGTGGGTTTGAACAGCTAACTCAGCACGAGAAAGGAAGCTACCTTCCAAGCACGAAGGTGGAGTGTACTATTCTCCGCAGGATGATTTCCAGTTTGTGAAACTTGTTAGAATTCGAACACAACTCAGCTGAGCTGGGGCACATCAACGTGTGTTGCGATGAGTTGGGAGCATGTGGCACAACTGTAGGTGCAGAGTAACAGTGTGGCGAGCTTGTGTTGGAAAACCAGCATAAGCTTCAGGAACCAAGCAGAGCATTCTAGGGCCTGGCTGGAAGCGGACAATTGGTGATAATCTTATTTCTGCTCCTGGTCTGACACCCACAGGTTCCAGACCTATATCCAGGCTCTGTGCAGCACTACATATACCAGGGTCACCCTGGTCGGTCTTCCCAGTCCATTAGAGGCCACAAGAAGGGTTGTACAAGCAGCATGGCCGTCTTTGAGCAGCATTTCACCACAATTTAGTGGAGATATTGAAGATAAAGGAGGTGAGCTCATGACAACTTATCAAGTACAGACCCAACCACAAGCCCCTGTTCTCACTGCTGCATGACTTGCTGTTGCAGAATCTCATTTCTGCCTCCTGCACATAGGTTGCCCTGTACCAGAATTTCCTAATCAGAAATCCATGCGCCAGGCTGTCATCGCCTGCTCCTCCTCCCTGTTCTCTTTAACAGTCTGGTACAGCTTGTCTCTGTTTATTCCCAGGATGTCACCGAGGCATCTCAACCAAGTGCTGGTTGTTGTTTTGTGATAGTGCAAAGTATCATTGATGCTACAATATAGGAACAACAATCGCGATTCCCAGTGGTAAACGATCTCGGTGGTATCTGCAAAATTATCTTGTCAAACGCAAGGGCTTCCTAACAGCAGTAGCCATAGTGATCAAACATGGAACGCCATATGGATTTGTTTTTTCACAGGAAATATCCTGTGATAGCTTTGCAGAAACAGACCTATATGAGGGACAATCTGATTAGGTAGGATAGTTGTTCTTAAGTTTGACAAGGAGAGCCCTCTGCTTGATAGTTTTGGGAAGGCCCCAGGCCAGATTTATCTGAGAAAAAGAAAACACAAATAAAAGTGATGCGCTTGAAAAGCTCAGTAATTATTAATATAAGTAATTCGTTTTTAACTCATTATAGAGTAACCACTGATTTGATGTGTAGGAGACGGTTTTTCCCTTTCGAACCCTGGAAGGAAGTTTCTGTTTAAAATAGAGACTTCTACTAGAAAAATTCAATAGACTGAAAGCATAATTAGGCATATACTTGGGAAATAATTAAACATTTTATAGAGCTAACCCAGTACGTGTAACACCAAGCACACTGCTTGCATTCTAGAATGCATGATACAACCAATGTAACACAAAATTGAAAAGGCCAAAGGAAACTGACGGTTTTTGTTGTATTTCCATACTGCTTTAAGATGTTCTTCAAATCTGAAAAGAAACATTTTAAGTAAGCTCTTGCTAAAAATTGGAAAAAAATAGGTTACCTGTAAATGTTGTTTTTTTACCAAAAAACAGGCCGGTAAATTTATGTTGGGTAAAAAAGTATTAGATTAAAACTAAATGAATCCAGCGACAGCCAAACAAGCAAATACATTCAAAGTATTGGCAGGCTTCAGGTGATTCCTGGGTTTTTGATTAGATTTTTACTTTTGGTGGGATACCAGTACTGCAAACAGTTTTGTTTCTAGCACAAAACCTGCATCACCCAGTAAGTTTCTAATTCTGCCAATCCTGTTCTACTCTAGCTCCCTGTTGTTCTCTGTGGTTCTATCTGCCACAATCTCAAAGTAACTTAGGGCCTGAATTAGATGTTGGCGGGACCGCGGTGGAGTGGGCTTTTTTGGTGGTCTTCCCGACTGCGCACCCGTCGGATTTAGATGCTGCATTGCAATGGGCGAGAAGACCGCCGAGGTCCCACCGACTACGCCAGGACTTCGCTCCCCGCCCCTTCGGCAGGATGGGCTGTAGGAGGCTGCGGCGGGACCCCAGCCAGGATTACCACTGTCAGTATTTGGTTCTGGCTTGTTTCGGAGAGAATCAAACTGGAATCCCTCCTACTTCGAGTCGGTGGGAAAAGGGATGAATACTCACCTTTTTTAGGGTTCAGGCTGCGGTTTCCTCCTCTTCTCCTTCGTCAGGTCACCCCTGTCCTGCTGCACCTTGATCGCGACGGACCAGCACCGCGCTTTGACGGACTGGAGGGAAAGTCATCAAAGCCTACTAGAAAGCACATGTGCTGTCTGTTGTGAGACATATTGTGTCTCATCAAAGAACATACAGGTATTGAAGCCTGCCCATTGCATTCCATTGTTTGGCTTTTCTTCTCACTTTCATTTGCCTGCTTCTTATTCGTGTCCCAGCTTGTCAGTCTTTTGTTTGTCCCGGCCATGGAGCAATGTCTCTTTACATCTGTTTTGATTGATTGCCTTTGCTGCTTCCAATGCTTGCTTTTCAAGAACTTATTTTTTCTTTTCTGTTAAGCACTCCATGAGAGTGCGCGTGTTTTTGAGATGTCTCCTCCGTTTACTTCTCTACCCAGTACTCCGTGTTGCTATTTTGCACATCTGCTTCTCCTCGCCCCCTCCATTTTGTGCTTGCCCATGTGCTTTTTCCCATTGTTCCCCCCACCGCGACCTCCTTCTCCTCGGTCGTTTCTGCTCCTCCCACCTGCGCCCTGTGTGTTGCTTCCTCTCAACACCCGACTGGCGAGACCAGTGTTGGGCTGCTTGTGCTCTGGTTCAGAGGGGAACTAATTTGGCAAATCAGGCTGGAATGTTCCGACTTTAGCAGGATCAAGGAAGATTTGCGTATGACTGGGTCTAATCTGAGGTGGCATGGTGGGGAAAAAACGATGAACTGGGAGTAATTACCAGTGGCTGAGAATAATTGAAGCAACCCACCCATCACTTTTTTGTTTACTTCAGTGTGATGCCCTTAGTGCCATGGGTATGCCCAGATGTGGGTCCTGCACTCACTGTGTGCTGCACCCGATTGAATCAATCAATCAGTTTGTAAATAACAGCTCCTCACCTCTGAGGGTATCCGGATGCTGAGGTTATTGCTGGTCTCAGTCAAAGAGCCAGGTCTTGAGTTATCTTCTGAATTCTGCCAGGGAGGGTGATGTTCGTAGGTGGAAAGGCAGGTAGTTCCAGGCCTACGTGGCGAGGTAGGAGAAGGCGCAACCTATGCTGCGGCGGATGTGGGGGTGTGAGGGAGGGCCAGAGAGGTGGAGCGCAGGTGTCTGGCAGGTTGGTGGAAGTGTGGAAGATCACATGGTGGTTGATGTATGCTGGTCCCTGGTCGTGTAGGGCTCTGTAGGCGTGTGTCAGGAGCTTGAACTAGCATCTCTTCTTGACGGGGGCCAGTGGAGGTTCTCGAGGTGGGGGGGTGATATGAGTGCTTTTGGGTAGGTTCAGGATGAGATCGCTGTGTTCTGTATGGTCTGAAGAGCACCAACTAGGGCGAAACCTGTCTTGGCTTGCTTGTGTTAAGAAAGGACCTGCCCTCAATTTTTTGTTTACTTGAGCTCGAGACACAGACCTATGAAACCAGGAGGCAGATAGGGTATGAATACATATTTTGTAAAGTGAAGAAGGAATAGAGGGCAGGGTGGAGCCAAAGGGAGGAATGGGGGTTTCACCTCGGATATTTGAGAAAGACCATAAAATTGAGAAAGAAAAAAACCCAGCATATTGTGTTGAAGGGAGAAAGCGTTGTGGCATAGTGAAAAATAATTAATTAAAAGCATCACATTTTTTACATAGATCATACATGCACCACGATAAAGGGAACCTCAGAGGCCAGACGTGCCACTCTGCACCACGTTTTCTTAATGTATGAGGAACACCCCCCATTTCAATATTCCCATGGGCTCATACCCTTACCTGGTGTGATATGTGACCAGAGAGGCATTCTGTTGCCCCCACAGGTTGCAGCGCACAGTGTAGTTGACAATCTTGACACTGTTAAAGTCCGGTTTCCTCCATTGCAGCCAAACTGATGTGGAACTTCTGGGCTCGACTTCTAAATATGAAGGAGGGAGTGGGGGACCTTTTGGAACCTGTGGGTCTGAAAACAGCGTTGGGAGAGGTATAAAGTTAGATCTAAGTTCACCTGGGCATGTCAGAGCCTGAAACAAAAGATGTGAAACAGTGATGAATTTATGCTGGTGTTTCCCAGTGCACAGCACCAGCACTTTTTTGATGTCATAGTCTGATGCCAGTGTTCTGTGGTGACACAAGAGAACAAGGCCAGATTCTTTGAGCAGCAACAGTTTCTCCCAGAAAAAAACTGTAAAATATATGACATCCAGAAGAAGACTGAGTTGTGGAACCCGCCAATAAATAAAGATAACTGGTTCTATTTCTATTCTTTTATTAACCTAGTAAATTAACAGATACTCACCCCTCCCCAACTCCCAGTGAAATCACCTATTTAAAACAGACAAAAGATCAACTTTTGTTTATACAAAGAATGTTGTACTCACCTTTTCCAAGCGCAGACACCTTGTCAGTCTTCCCCTTCCACAAAGCTGCATATCCATCTTCGTGCTTGTTGTAGGCGACTAACTTCACCTCATACATGGTGTCAGGCACTGGTGATAAGGAAAGAGAAATGAGTGTAGCATACATACTGGACAGAAAGAAGGCACTGATGTCAGTTTATGGCACTACCCTATGCCTGGAATACAAGCAAGATCATGCACTTTGCAAGAATGCTACAGCTAGTTAGGTGGATTTGTGAGAACTTCTTACCCAATGTAAATAGTTGTTCTTTACACAAAGTGTAAACCACAGGGTATACAAACACTTGTTCCTTTGTATTGTTGAGGCTGTATCAACCAAAGTAGTAGGCATTTTAGTTGCATATTTTGTATAAATCTTCTCTAGCTACTTGAAGATGTTTTGGGTTGGACATAGATAACCTATTCATGTGGAAGAGGAGTGGGCCAATGAAGGAAATGACTGAGTTTCTGGTAGGGTGTCACAACTGTTAAGAACATTTTAAGTTTGTTTATGAATTGTGAGAGGTTGAATTCTGTGCGGATGTAGATAAGAGCAGCATTCCTTAAACTAGGCCCAGTATATGCTTGCTTTCTCATACTGCTGTTTTTCAACTAGGAGCTCAGCTGCAGAGCTTCCATGCATGTACGGATGTGTAGCTCATCTTCTGCTGATGACATATGGGTGGGTAGCCTAGCAGAACCTTGTGGCTGTTCCCTTTATATGTAAGTAAAGAGGGACTTTGAATGTGGTTTCTTAACTTTGAGGCATACACAACTACTTGTGTGTAGGATTTTATTAATTTACCAAGTTAGAACGACGGAAGTTCGGATAGACATATGGGATGGATCTGCATGCGCATATCCAGTTTGAAGGTTCATACTTTGAACCTGAGGAATGGATCGGATTGTCTGCGACTGCCTCGGAATGGATCATCAGATCCTTCCTTTCCAACTGCAGCCAACAAGTCCAGATAGGACTGTGAATCATCTACCTGCATGGTGGTATGCAGAATTTCTCTGGGCCCTTCTCTGTCCTGTGTGCTTTTTGATATATATATATATAGATATATATATATATCCGTCACACAAAGAGTTGTCCCCTACAGAAGAGGCCCGCACAGGTTAATATGGCTTTTTCGTTTTTATTGAAAGCTGCAGCGTGAACAAGACAGTCCTCACAGCCTTTGCTTCAGGCCGGCGCGTTTCGGGCTCCCGCCCTTTTTCCAGGCCAATTAACCTTGTATTCATGGCAAGCGGTGCATTTATCTTCCATCTTGATACCCGCCCCCAGTGGGTGTGGCCATTGGCACGGCCTTTTGGTATCTTGAGTGCTACCGTAGCATTCCTCATGTGAGGTGTCATGAATAAAAGCAATATTCCAAAACTTAAAAACCACAGTGGGTTGCTGTGCAGTTCTAGCACTGTTCCGCTAGCGCCTTATAGCTTTCAAGTGCAGCCCCCTGTCCCACCTTCGCGGTCACTCGCAGCGGGGCCTTGTCTGTAGGGGACAACTCTTTGTGTGATGGAATATATATATATATATATATATATATATATATGCCACTTGGTGTTTGAGAGGCCCTTCACTGTATGGGTCTCTCCATCGAACTTCAGTGACCATCATGCACTTGGTCTCAGTGGTAGCACGAGGTGAATGCAAACTGCAAGCAGAGGCGGGGCTGGACTATCATTGAATGGGAGTGGCCACAATATTGCCATAGAACTCTTAAAGACCCCCAGGTGAGAGGCCCTGTTTGGAAACTGGCACTGAGGAAAGCACAACTGCTGAAACGCGTCTGCCTGGCGTTTCCTGTATTTCTGCATGACTCGTGATGTTAATGACTGGAATAAATCCTTCTGTTTAACCCCAGCATATGTCGGGCTCATTCTTCCACGAGTGAGCATTGGACTGTATATTTTGCCAGTACTGCATGCACTGGCTACCGGCATGCCCTCTCGATTTGGTGCGACGCGCCCGCCAGCACCTTTGGACTCCATATTGTATACAGCGCGTTGCCCCCCCTAAGCGGTTCATCAGCATTGGCTCATATATACCGCATTGGGGAGAGAGGATGCAGTATCTTACTGCAGGGGTCACACCAGGTTCCAGCAATCAATATTCATTCCCATTGGGACCGGAGTGCTGTAGGTCTGCGAAGCCCGGTGAGCCAACAAGTTTGGGATGCCACTTGGTGTTTGAGAGGCACTTCACTGTATGGGTCTCTCCATCGAACTTCAGTGACCATCATGCACTTGGTCTCAGTGGTAGCACGAGGTGAATGCAAACTGCAAGCAGAGGCGGGGCTGGACTATAATTGAATGGGAGTGGCCACAAGATTGCCATAGAACTCTTAAAGACCCCCAGGTGAGAGGCCCTGTTTGGAAACCGGCACTGAGGAAAGCACAACTGCTGAAACGCGTCTACCTGGCGTTGCCTGTATTTCTGCATGACTCGTGATGTTAATGACTGGAATAAATCCTTCTGTTTAACCCCAGCATATGTCGGGCTCATTCTTCCACGAGTGAGCATTGGAATATATATATATATATATATATATATATATATATATATATATATATATATATATATATATATATATATATATATATATCTTCCTTGATCACACAAGGAACCAAGTGAAAACAATGTGATTACATAGTCTCGGTACTGGGCATAGAAAGAAGACAGACAACATGAGGCTGTACATTTGCATGGAGATAATGGTACACAGAGCCCTCCTCTTACAAGAGCGGCTACTGCCACTGGGCGAGAGTATTGTCGTGATTACAACGTATCGTGTCGGATCATGCACTCTGACATGTTCCAGGCTGATGGGGGCATATAAGTACATTAATTTCACCACTTAGGGTAGCGCAACCCTTCCAAACAGGCCTTGCTAACACAACCAGGCAACATAGACTGCAGAAGAAAAAACTGCTTTGACTGCATCGGCATGTCACACGTTGACTTTTAGGCTATTCTTTACTTTGCCTGTATTTTATTTTTATATGTTTCTGTATTATGCAGTTAATAATATAGAATTGTTGAATATCAATATACAACTGTGTAAAATGTGCATACATACACATTTTATTTATTTTTTAGTTCTCTATTTTGGGCACTCTAAGATGGCCGCCATTATCTCCATGCAAATGTACAGCCTCATGTTGTCCTCTTTCTATGCCCAGTACCGAGACTATGTAATCACATTGTTTTCACTTGGTTCCTTGTGTGATCAAGGAAGTTCTCTTCCGAAATGCGTAACCTTGAATAAATCATCCTGACATGGGACTCAGAGCGCGTATCATTTAAGTGGATTTATGATTGTATCGCCGGTTCTGCTCTACCGGCTGCCATCGCGCCACCAAACCACGGGCGGAGCTCCCAGGAGGGGCACCTGGATTGTGAATATATATATATATATATATATATATATATATATATACAGTCCATATATATATATATATATATGCAATTTAATTTAATTGGGAGTTTTGTGATGTTAATAAATGTGTTGTCATTTAAAACTTTATGTCCCAGTATATATTGCGTAATCAGTCCCGCCTGGACTCCATTGCACTACCTCATCTGATTAACGCTGTGCTTATAATAGTAGTAGCCTAGGTTACCGGAGGACCCTTCTGGCCTCCCCCTGACCCTTGTCTCTCCTACTTGCTTAACCACCCTGGGTCAAAATACTGGGGCACCCTTGTTTTCTAAACACTTTCTTCCTCTTTCTGCACATGTTCATGTCCTACCTATGTTAAAAATTAGCATTTAAAAAACCGTAGGAATTCACTTAAAAAAACAGATTTCAGGGACGTTATAGTTAGTATTAGCATTTAAAAAACCATAGAAATTCACTGAAAAAAACAGAGGTTTCAGGGACGTTATAGTTATGAATTAGCATTTAAAAAACCTTGGAAATTCACTGAAAAAAACCACAGGTTTCAGGTACGTTATAGTTAGGCTGACATTTCACTCGTACAAAACCAGAGAAATTCGGCCGTTATAGTTAGCTGAGCTAACTATAACTCGCGCCCCCGCAATACACTGCTGATGACATCACATATTACATCACTCATGACATGGTCAGTGACATCACTGATGACATCTCAGATGACATCATCCACTTAATATCTGATGCACCTCCTCACACCTTTATATAACCTTTCATACACCAACTCAAAAATGCACACTACCATTCTCGAAACCATAGACACACCAATACCAGTTAGTACATACCCACTCACTGATTCATAGGTCTACACATACATCCACTCACCCATACAGTCACTCATACGCACAGTCACTCATCAATACAGCCACTGATATATGCACTCAAACACCCATACAGACACTCACACACCGCCACTCACCCATAGTTACTCACACACCTAGTGAGTCACCCAAAGAATCAATCACACTACCATTTACTCACCTATACAGTTATACACACACTATCTCACTTATTGATACAGATTGTAACACATACCTACTCTCTTCTACAATCACTGACACAAGCACACACTCACCCATATAGCCACTCTCACTCACTCACACATACAGTCACTTATATACTCCAACACTCACATATACTACCTTTCAAATATGCAGCTACTCACCCATATACCACTGAGACATCCATACACTCACCGACACAGCCATATGCACACTCACTCAACCAGAGCGTCCCTCACAGACGTACTCATGAACCCATATACCCAGGGATTCACCCACTCATACATCCATGCAGGGAGTCACACAGCCCCTCACCCACCCACACAGACACCCAGGCACCCATACAGGTACTCAGACAACTAATCAATAACCCATTTAGACACTCATGTACCTACTCAGTAACCCATGCAGCCAGTTACACACCAACTGACAGACTGATACACACATTTACACAGATTAGTCACTCACCCATACATTCACTAAGACATGTTTAATCACTCACTCATACAGTCAGTCACGCACCCAAGAAATCATCCATACAGACACTTATACACCAACTCATTCTTCGAATACACCTTGGCGTATCTATATATAAGATTTTTAAACTTTTTAGAAACACTGACACTCACTGGATGATGTCATCAGTGATGTCATCTGAGATGTCATGAGTGATGTCACTGACCATGTCATGAGTGATGTAATATGTGACGTCATCAGCAGTGCATTGCGGGGGCGCAAGTTATAGTTAGCTCAGCTAACTATAACGGCTGAATTTCTCTGGTTTTGTACGAGTGAAATGTCAGCCTAACTATAACGTACCTGAAACCTGTGGTTTTTTCAGTGAATTTTTGAGGTTTTTTAAATGCTAATTCCTAACTATAACGTCCATGAAACCTGTTTTTTCAATGAAAAAAAAATATTATATATATATATAAGTGTATATATATATATATAAGTGTATATATATATATATATATAAGTATATATATATATATATATATATATATATACACACACATATACATATATTCTAACTTCAGTGCTAGATCAATGCAAGGTGAAACAAAAGATCTATGCAGGGCTGGACTGGAAATCAAACTCGACCTTGACAAATATACTCAAAGTAGCTCCAGAATGTAGTAGGTCATGGCTGGAATGAGACTATTGGTGCTTTCATGTTTGGGTCATGGAAGCCCATTCAGCATTGAAAACAACCTCCCCACCCCCAGCTAATACGCCCACCAGGAAAATGTCAAGAGTAGCAGAATGGCCAGTCCGGCCCTGGATGTATCCCCAAGACACCCAAATCCATTTTCCGTTTTAAACTGGATAGTGGTCCAGAAAACCAGGATAGCATTGCAATACATTCAAAATGGTATCCAATCGTAGCTCTCTGAATTAACTGAAAACACTACATTGCTCTGCGCTAAACAATCCTCAGTAAACAAATAATATAAGAAAATGTTAAAGTATATTTTCAGACCTGAAAAATTAAACAAGTTAATTACATGTACCAAGGAGATATCTACCATTTAGCTGCTGTATTGTGTTATTCGGATTGTAAAAATGTTCCTTTAAAACTGGTTGAGCAAAAAAATGAATAAAAAGATTCGAGGCATCAAATTCATCTGATTCACTGTGCCCTTTGGCAAGTGAAACTCTTGCAAACAATTTCGAAATTATTTTCCTCCTCGCCTGTGCCCTCTATTCAGTGTTGTTCTTCATGGGGACAAACCCCCATAACAGTCCTGTATCATCAAAAACGTGCTTCCCACCGTCATGGTCCTTTTTTGAAATGAGTGGAAAGGATAGCCCCCACATAATGCAGCTGCCACTTACGTTTTTAGCACATGACATTTTACAATTTTAATAGTCTCAGCTTTTTCATTTTACTACGTTATAAGTTTTTGATATGCGTTTTTGTAACATTATCTTATAAACTTGAACATTTAACTGCAAGTCGCTTTCCTCTACAAGTTCAGAATTGCATTTATGTAGTATGTGTGGATTTTATTTTTTGCTCCTTGTGATGTCATAAAACCCATACAAGAACATACAGTGTCAGAATCTATCAAAGATTCCCGTTGTAAAAATTAAGGGAAGGATGAAAAGACACTCACACAAAAAAGAGGGGAAAATGAGAAATAGGAACCCACAGTTTCACCTGCTCCACACACTCGCACTCACCCTAAAAGTGTTTTTAAAAAAAAGATCTCCACTAAAGAGCCCTCTCACGGGGCCCATGGGGTATTGCAGCGCCGACCCCACCAGGAGCAAAAACGCTCAATGAAGAAGCATGACACCTTCGCAGGTGTCTGGAAGCTCCCCTTTTTCTCACCCATAAATATCTTTTAAAATTTTCCTCCCTGTATCTTGTTACCTCTTTAGGAACAGCTACCCTCTTGTGTACTATACAACCTGCAGTTGCCACTTTTGCAGAAGCAGTAGAGAAGGTTTATCTAGAGCAGTTCCTCAAAGCCTTATCCATATGCACCAGGGTCTGGATTCGGAAACACCCAAATCTCACAGTGACTACTGCTATTGATTTGGCATGTGCTTTTCACTGTTCCCCCGAATTTAAGCTGCAATTAATGAGAGGCAATGCAGCTAGTGCAAGAGGTACCCCTAGACTAGGACCCCATTTTCCAAACATGACCAAACCAACGAGTAAGCCTGCTCTTGCAGGGACCGTGAAAGGACCACAATGCTTTCATTGTGCTGAATGGGGCCATATCGCTCACAGCTGCCCCCAGAAAGCCCAAATACCTGAACTGATGGAGGTGGGGTATATGAGGGGACAGGTATCCACACTGGAAAGTAGTGTAGGGTCCTATAGGAAGAGGGTCACAGTAAATGAGCAACATGTGGAATCATTTATGAATACCAGCTGTTACTGTATAGTGACCAATCGAAAAATGGTTCACCCCACCCAACTGCAATACGGGGAGAGAATCACAATCACGCACGTCTATGTGGATGACAAAACATACCCAGTAGCTCAGGTGTTGCCCTGATGAAGGTAGGGGAAATCCTGGCATTAGCTGAGCAATTGATAATGGGTACTGATCATACCAACGTTCATAATTTCCTTCACGGCTCAGACCCAATAGATCAAAAGGGTGAATGGTTGAGAGAAGCCCCTTCTGTGGAGAGTGAGATGGAAACACCCCCAATAGGGAAAGAAAACCCAGGAGGGACAGAAAATGAGAGAAACCAGGGTTTTTTGACCAAGTAAAATAGGGAAACAGCTCATGTACTTTCCTCCACAGAAGTGACTTGGGAGTACCACTGTAGCTTCAGGGCTGCACAGAGAGAATACAATGCCCTGACGCAGGCATGGAATCAAACAAGAGAGGTGGACCAAGACCAAGTAGGACCATATTTTTAGTTTAAAAAGGGGTTGGTTTATTGAGTGGTCAGAAATGGGGAGAAGTGAGTATATCAATTGCTGGTGCCTGGGGTTTTCCGTGAACAAGTGTTGCACCTAGCCCAAAGGCAACTTGACGGAGGGCCCCATGGGAAAGACAAAGCAGAAAAATACCTCTTGGAAAAGTTCTATTGGCCGGGGGTGTATAGACACATCGCCAAATTCTGCACCTCTTGTGAGCAATGTCAACTTAGCAATCCACCGGGGACAGAGCGGTCCCCTCTGTACCAGCTCCCCATTATTGGCATCCCCTTTAAGAGAGTGGGGATGGATTTAGTGGAACCTTTGACCCCTTCAGCTCTGGGACATCAATACCTCCTAATTTTTGTGGATTACACCACTGGCTATATGGAAACGATTCCCTTACCCAGCATGTCCATCCCCACTGTGGCTCAGGCCATGATCACTTTCTTCTCCAGAGCTGGGTTATTGAAGGTACCCCTTCATGGCCCAATTAAAATTGGCCACATCTTCAAAATTCTAGGAGTACAACAAATATGAACGTCCGTGTACCATCCGCGAACTGACAGATTAGTTGGACGCTATAATCGGACAATTAAAACTCTGCGAAAGAAAATCATCATTAGCCGGGGAAAGACTCTCCGTACACTCCTGGACATGGCCGTGGAGGGAGGAGGAGGAAGAAGAGGGGACGGTCCTTCTTGACTATGCAGTAAAACTCAAACAGTCACGTCCTTATGGGAACAAGGACATGAGAATTTGGAGAAAGCCCAGGCCCATCAAAACATGTATACTATAAAGGGACAAAATTGAGAGAATTCACACTGCTGCCCATGACAGAAAAAAAATTATTAGCTAAGTGGAAGGGACAATATAAGATATTGCAAAAAGGGTGACTCCCGTCACATACTGTGTAGCTGTTCCTCACAAACACAGAGAAGGGCAGATCTATCTTGTCAACCTGATAAAAACATGGGAGGCACCAGGGTCAGTGGGCAGAATCCCAGACCTTACAGTGCACTATATCGCCAGTACCCGTCCCCTGGAGATAACTTAACATCCTGCCCAGGATAATGGTAAAAGAGTCTGTTTCCACTGGTAATGCCATTCCCAAGGAGCAGAACAGCTGCTCCATTAGTTGTTGAAGAAATATCCCACGCTATTCTCCGGGAAGCCCTGGAGAACTACCTTAGCACAACATAACATTACTGCATTAGAGAAACAAACGGTGAGGCTGAGACTGGACAGGATCTCTGCAGCTAGAAGGAAGGCGGTGGAACAAGAGGTAGAAGCCATGTTGAAAGGGCATATAATTGAGCCATCCCAGAGTGTTAACCAGTTGTGCTTGGACAAAAGGAAATGAGAGCTTATGATTCTGTATTGACTTTAGACAGGTAAATAAAATTAAAAAATTTGACATGTACCCCATGTCCCGAATAGATGAGCTAATCAAGCAGCTAGAGAATGCCTGTATTATGTCCATAATTGACCTAACAAAAGGGTTTTGGCCCCTGAGGTCTGAGAGAGAACACCCTTTGCCACTCCCTCAGGTCTCTATCAATTTAAAGCCCTCCCATTCAGGCTAGATGAAGCACCCGCCACTTTTCAGAGGTTATTGGATGCACTGTTGAAACCCATAGCGCATATGCAGCAGCGTATCTAGACTATATAGTCGCTTTTAGTCCAACATGGGAGGTCCATCTTGTCCATCTAGAGAAGGTGTTGGGAGCCCTAGAACAGGCAGGACTGGCATGTAATCCATGAAAGACCACCCTGGCTACAGATCATATACAATATCAGGGATTTTCCAAACGAGCGGGCCCCATTCGACCCCTGGTCGACAACGTAGCAGTGATACAACAGAGGACAAAGCCCACTACAAAGAAAGAAGTACAATACCTCCTGGGATTAGTTGCTTACTACAGGCAGTTTATTCTGCAGTTTTTGGACTGCTATTCCTCTCACAGATTTATTAAATATACAAGACTTAGTACGTGGACTCCTAGTCACGCTGCCAGCTTCCAGCGGCTGAAGGACCTTCTGTGTAATGCCTCTGTGTTGATCTGCCCTAATTTCCAGAAACCCTTAGTCCTTCAGACTGATACGTCTGGACATGGGTAGGGGCAGTATTGTCTCAGCTGGATGACACTGGAGCATTATGATCTGTCCTCTATATCAGCCGTAAACTCTTTTTGAGGGAGACCCAGTATTTAACCATTGAAAAGGAATGTTTAGCCACCAAATGGGCAGTAGGTCACTCTTTAGTCTTACTTACTGATCATGCACCTCTGGTATGGATGGCGCAACATAAAGACACTAATCAGAGAATATTGCAGTGGTTTTTGGCATTGCAACCTTTTTCATTTCTGACTTATCAATGACCAGGCACACTGTAAACAAATCTCTCCCGGCATCCTATCTCTGTATGGTCTAGCGGCCATTCCTGAAAAGGGAGAAATGCAACAAGGATGCCGGAAGCAGCAAGCAATCCAACATGACCAACGGAATAAAACGGGACAAGGTGGTGAGGGTTCTAGTGGCGGGAGCAGATGTCACAAGAGAGACAGCTCAAAAAGCTGGCGACAGAGAGCACAGGAAGGAGCATAGGGAAGGAGCACATGTGGATCTGCAGAGCAGCACGGAATTGTTGGAGAGGATGGAGGAAGGTCCTGAAGAACAGGACTAGCTACAGGAAGGAGGAGAGCCGGCAGATGACCCGGAGCAGAGCAGTGGTCGGAATTAGGTGGAATCTGTGAACCCAGTGGAACAGGATCATAAAGCAAGAAGATCCCGCGATCGAAGGAGGAAGGTGCAGCGGTCCCAGATGCCACAGCCCAGGAGGGTCGTGGCTTCAGGCAAGTACAGCTGCCTAGTTTCTTTGGTTTGCTGAGTTGGTGACAGGGTATTGGAGGGCACCAATAACAGCGGCTCAGCCAGGGCCTGGACAGAGCACGTGGAGAGGGCGTTTAGCGCATTAAGTATATCAAATGGTCACTACTTGTCAGCGAGGTGAGTGTAACAGGCATTAAAATAAGCACAAAGCACTAAATGTGAAAAACTGGACAGCAGTCTTTAATATGGTATTCTTTTTCTTTAGTTCTGAGGGCCTCATTTCTTCCTGACAGCGCCAGAGGAAAAACCCAAAGACCAGACCAGTGTGGTAGGACTGGAAGGGAGCCGTACCGGAGGACACCATAGGAGACTTGTCTGAGAATAAGACACTTATTTGAACCCTATTTGGAAAAAACTAATTCATGCTACTTTTAGCATTGTGTCGAGGGCAGATAAGACCTGGGCTATGGTGGGCATTCTCAATTTCTCCTTCTGGAGGAAGGCATGGAGAGGGTACAGGTTTAAATAGCCCGCAAGCCTCCATCTTTCTTGGGCACCAGATAATAGCAGGAATAACAACCACGTCCTACTTCTGGTGCTGGCTCCCTCTCAACAGTCCCTTTGGCAAAAAGATCCTCAGTCAGTCATTGGGGGGGACGGTGGAAGGTGCACGAGTAAGAGAGGAAGTGTAAGGTATAACCCCTGTGAACGATCTGCAAAACCCACCTCTCCGATGTTATTGCCTGCCAACCTGGGAAGAATCGGTGGTTTCTGCCTCCCAGAGGCAGGGTGGCTGTGCTCTTGTAAGAGCCTGCTAAACAGGTTGGGCAGGTGGGGCTGCAGGGGGAGGGGGAGACTGAGTGGAACTTTGACCTTGGCTGCGGGAGCGGAGTACATCATGACCTCAACCACGAAACTGCTGGGTTTCTTGTTGTGGCTGGACAAGCTGGCTGTAAGGGGCACCATGGTCAAATCCACGTAGGAGCGGTAGAATTGTTGCAGTTGACGAAGTGGGGGGGACAGACCCAGAGAGTGTTCAGTAGCCCGCTCTCTTTAAAACTCTCTAGAGCACAATCAGCCTTTTCCCCAAACAGGCGAGTCCCGGCGAACGGCACTTCGATCAGCGAGGACTGGACATTGCTTGAGAACCCAGTCGATTCCAGCCACACATGGCGGCGAATGGCAACACTAGTGCTCATGACCCACCTGATGGAATCGGGGTGTCCAAGCCACAAAGAATCAAGAATTTGGCCGCATCACGACCACCTTGAATCATGGAGATGGCGCCTGGCAAGCTGACTGAATGTGGAGCCAGACCATGGTTTGGCCCAAGCACCCAGTAAGATATCTGTAACTACCTCATTAAATGGAAGAAGTGTTTGAGAAGAT
Source organism: Calotriton arnoldi (assembly GCA_963921515.1). Lineage (NCBI taxonomy): Eukaryota > Metazoa > Chordata > Amphibia > Caudata > Salamandridae > Calotriton > Calotriton arnoldi. The sequence continues at coordinate 1,211,392 of CAWUFW010002554.1, read as the reverse complement.
GTTTGCCCCGGCTGGAGAACTTCTGTCAGTACATTGGTCTTAACCTCCAGGGCGGGGTGCTGGAATTCCATCACTTCGGCCGCCCTATGTATGACCATGACCATGGCGTAGGAAGCAGATTCATCTGTGGCTGGTCCAGGGGTATGAGTGGAGGCCCGTTTCTGGGGAGACATTGATACCACTAGCCTCCTGTAAGTCATTGTACCAATTGTCATCCTGGTAGGGTTGAGCGATTTCATCACCTGGGCCATATTTTCTGTCTGAGTCTGTACCAAAAAGGGAATGCAGTGTGTCTATTCTCCCTTGTAGAGGTGGTAATTCAAGTGGGGGAAGTGGCACCTCGTGCTGTATTGGGTGTGACTACGGTTGAGGTTCGTTTTCGCCCGACAGAACTATCGGGACCTCCTCAAACGTCAATGGAGTCGTCATCGGTGTCGAAGTGCCAGGGCCGGCATAGGTCATGGCTTCGAAAGCAAGGTTGGGATTGGAGCCAGAGGCAAGAGGGCCTCGGAACGTCCAACTAGCTCCAAAGGCGAACCCGCCAGAGGTACTCTAGATGGAGGGCCTCTTGGTTCCTTCGGGCCCAAAGGCGCACCAGGGGGAGTCGGTAGAGATCTGAAGAGCCGGAGCATCGCTGCGCAGAACTCTTCTATCTGATGTGCCATGGCTGATGGCCCCGGAAACCTCTGGTTGAATCAGAACCAGCTGGGGAACCGGCTCTGAAGTCGGCTAAGTTCTGGAGCGAGATTGAGAGTTGTGGAGCTGCCCTGGCACCTGTTCAGGTGAATGCCGCTCCGATTTCTTGTGCTTATTTTTAAACTTACCAGATGATTTAGACAGCGACAAAGACCGGCGTCTGGAGCAGATTCATCAACTCCAGGAACAGGATTGAGCTTTGGACTTGGAGCGGTCCCAGCAGGGAGTCTTCTTATGCTTGGTAATAAAAAGCTTTACCTTGCGGTCCCTATGGCCTTCAGGTTCATGGACGCGCAGTCACTGTAAGCCTTGGTCCGATCCAAGACACTACAGGCATACCTAGTGGGTCTTTGTCACAGATATTTGTTTGTGACAGTCCCTGCAGGGCTTGAAACTTGGTGTTTTTGGCGGTGCCATCCAATGCACACTGAGAAAATGTTTGAGGTAAATGTGTCTGAAGGACACGAAGGGAGCTCCGATCCGCTTCTGGTGGTGCAAAGAAAGGATCTCAGCATGTAAGGGTGGTGCCTATATAGACCCCACACATCATTTCCGCAGCATAACTGCTTCTGTGCTGAGCCGCATGGAGCCATCTGACGGCGTGCCGAGGTACTAGTGAAAGGTTTCTTGATCCAGTCTAATGCCTGGGGAATAATCAAAAGATGAGGAAACTGCAACAAGGAGTTTCTATCACAAACATGGTTTCCTTGTTGGGACTGTAAATTGGTCTTTCGATTGTAATAGAGGTACATTTTTAGAGTTTGTATCGTGATGTGTATTACATAGTTTAGGGTTAATTTAGTCAAATACTATTCAACAATCAGGCAACCGCATATTTAAGGTTGGCTCTAGATGAATATATATATATATATATATATATATATATATATAAATATATATATGCCACCCAGTACCCTTACCCACCCTAATAACGCCCTTACCCTAAGTCCTGATATATATATATATCTATATATCTATATATATATGGCATGCAGAGTTCCATCACAGTAACATTGCACGCCAAAATATGTAGAACATATCAAAATAATATCGTATGCATAACAGAGGGTCGAAAGATTAAAAGAATATATATATATATATATATATATATATATATATATATATATATATATATATATATATATCCATCCCTACTGGCGGTCCCCACTAGGTAGTTCTAGTTAGGACCTAGTTTCCATTCGAAAAGCGTTTTTGACTTGCCTATATCTTTGGCACGAAACTTTCCCAAAAAAAAGTGCACCAGTGATTCTTGTGGAACTTGGAAAGTTTTGGGGTGATCCGTCAAGTTGGGGGCCAAAAAAAGTGTTTTTTCAATGTTAATTCTAATAGGGATTTTGTAGAGGACTGCAACCCAAACCACAGGTCGGAATTACACCAAATTTGGCAGAAAGCTAGCTCTTGGTCCAGAAAGGGTGCTTTTGGTGATTTGGTGTAAATCCATTCAGTAGTTTTAGAGTTATTAAAAAAACTAATTTGTATATCTAGGGATGAGGATCCTCCGAGGATCCGACAATCCCCATGCGGAAATGTGATTGGCTGCCAACACTTCAACCAGGAAGTGTTGGCAGCCATCTTGGGACTTGGCTTTAGCCGAGTCCCACAAAAAACATATGTTGTGTTGTCTGAGAGTGGATGTATGAGATGTTGTATGGGGTGTAAGTGGGTGTGTGAGTGGGTCTATGGGTGATGTCATGAGTGATGTTATTTGAGATATCATCAGTGATGTCACTGACCATGTCATGAGTGATGTAATATGTGAGGTCATAAGCAGTGCATAGTTAGCTCAGGTAACTATAACTGCTGAATTTCTATGGTTTCGTATGAGTGAAAACTGACCCTAATCATAACGTCCCTGTAACCTTTGGGTTTTTCAGTGAATTTCTAAGTTTTTTATTTTTTAAATCTATTTCCTAACAATAACATCCCTGTAACCTTTGGTTTTGTCAGTAAATATATATATATATATATATATATATATATATATATATATTACCTTATCGACCCCCAACCCCTAAACTAAACCACCCCTAAATATACCCTTAGAACCCAATGCCCTTACCCACCCCTAAACTCTAAAAATACCCTTACCACCCAATACCCTTACCCACCCTTAACCCTGAAAATACCCATACCACCCAATACCCTTACCCACCCCTAAACCCTAAAAATACCCTTACCACCCAATACTCCTACCCATCCCTAAACCCAAAAAACCACCCTTACCATGCTATACTCCTACCCACCCCTAAACCCTAAAAATACCCTTACCACTCAATGCCCTCACCCACCCCAAACTGTAAAATCGCCCTTACCACCCTATACCCTTACCCACCTTTAAATCACCCTTACCCTAAATATATATATAGATATTAATATTACCGTATCGACCTCCAACCCCTAAACTAAACCACCCCTAAATATACCCTTACAACCCAATGCCCTTACCCACCCCTAAACTCTAAAAATACCCTTACCCACCCCTAAATACTAAAAACACCCTTACCTCCCAATACCCTTACCCACCCTTAACCCTGAAAATACCCATACCACCCAATACCCTTACCCACCCCTAAACCCTAAAAATACCCTTACCACCCAATACTCCTACCCATCCCTAAACCCCAAAAAAACACCCTTACCATGCTATACTCCTACCCACCCTTAAACCCTAAAAATACCCTTACCACTCAATGCCCTCACCCATCCCTAAACTGTAAAATCGCCCTTACCCCCCTATACCCTTACCCACCCTTAAAACACCCTTACCCTAAATATATATTTATATATATATATATATATTTATATTACCTACTGGTGATAGCCAGTAGGTAGTTATAGTTAAAACCAACTTTTCTCATAGACAAAGCGTTTTTTGTTTTGCTAATAAATTTGGTGCTGTTTGCTTTGCGTAGTTGTGCATGGAAAGTTTCAGGGTGATCCGTTAAGCAGGGGCTGAGAAAAAGGGGGGGTCAAAAACACCTGTTCCCCATGCACAGTCTATGGGCATTTTGCAGTTTTTAGACACGGCTACAGCCCAAACTGCTGAACGGAATTACACCAAATTTGGCGAAAGCTAGATGTTGGTCTAGAAAGAGCCCCTTTTTGTAATTTGGTGTAAATCTGTTCAGTAGTTTCAGAGATATTAAAAAAAGAAATTTATAGATATCTAGGGATGCGAATCCGGAGGTAACCGTGGGTCAAAAGCCCAATTGGGGAAAAGAAAACCCTCACCCACCATAGCCCCGCCACACACGGCCTTCAGCCACGTGTAATCAGGGGTTGGGTGCAGGCAGGTAATTTTGCATTACTTTACGTAAATTTTTTTTTTTTAAATTCACTGAAAAAACAAAGGTTACAGGGATGTTATAGTTAGGCTCACGTTTTACCCACACAAACCATAGAAATTCGGCAGTTATAGTTATCTGAAGAAACTTTAACTCGTGCTGTTAAGTAACTTTAGGCCACGAGTTTTAGTTTCTTAACATAAGTATAACTATAGCTGCCGAATTGCTATAGTTTTGTGTGGGTAAAACGTGAACTTTATAATAACGTCCCTGTAACCTTTGTTTTTTTCAGCGAGAGAATATATATATATATATATATATATATATATATATATATGCGCTCCTTCTCCTTCTACTCCAACGAAAACAGCACTCGCGGGGGTCTTTTTGCAAGTTTTATTCATCACGGCATACCCAACAGATACGTTTCGGCTAACGCCTTCCTCGATGTTGCCGGCCACGCAGGAAACGGGTATTTTTAAAAGTTACAATACGATTTCATTGACACTGAAAACAGACAACCTCATAGTTGTATTATAGGCGCCATCTTAACGTGTTGTAAACATAATAGCTTATATAGCATTATTTTGTTTTTAGAATATTCTAATACAACTCCTTTCTTTGGGCCCATTACATTTATGAAAATATATTTTTCACCTTCTTTATAAAGCTGTGGATCGGCTATGGCCGGCAACATTGAGGAAGGCGTTAGCCAAAACGCGTCTGTTGGGTATGCCGTGATGAATAAAAGTTGCAAAAATACCCCCGCGAGTGCTGTTTTCCTTGGAGTAGAAGGAGAAGGGAGCGCATATTGATTACGTGGGCACACCCCCACGAGACTGGCACCCGCCCGCGAGTGCTCCACGGAAGGTGTTTGGAGCTGTGTATATATATATATATATATATATATATATATATATATATATATATATATAATATATATATATATGTGTGTCCAAGATTCCTCCGCTCCTCTGCAAAGCCTCTCGATACGGCGAAGGATCACAGCACCACGTCAGAAGGTAATCCAAAGTGCTTTATTCAACCATAGTGCAAAATACAAACGGTAGAGGACGGTCTAAGCGTTTCGGCTCCCAGCCTTCTACTGGACCATATATATATATATATATATATGTTTCACTTACCGGATATATACTTACATTTTCTTTGTAAAGGCATGCGTGGCAAAGGCATATGCGTGGTAAAGACTAGTGTGGTAAAGGCATTACGTAGTAAAGGTTGCGCGCTAAACATTTTTCCCCCTCTGTGGGGGCTCTATTTGAGTATTTTACTATAAATGTATGTAAAATTAACATATGCAAATGTAAGACCATGGACACAGGCTCACAAATTCTGCCTAAATGGTATTGCGCTGGAGCATGTTTAAGAGTACTGGTACCTTGGTTTGTAGATAGACTGCAAATTAACATGGTTGCCCCATTTAGATTCTAAGGTTGTACTAGCCTATCCCATTATGTGAGGTCTGATCAGGTTTCATAGAAATGATGGTAGGGTTGTCTCTTTGGTCGTCAGCGACACTTTTTAACACCAAAAATGTTCCCTATTTGCCATATGGATCCCTTTATGGTGGTTCTAAAATGATTGGTGTTTTAATAAGGAAGACACTTTCATTGCACATTGCTATTCCTGTTCAAGGTCATAGACTTGAGGTGGGGATTCGTTCAACTAATTTCATGATTTTACAATCTGTTACTTTGCTTGTGTTTAATGTAATAAATGCGGGGACTGCTGATGACATTCTTCTGAAGTTAATTAGAAATTATGCAAATTAGAGTATCTGAATGGTAAGCCAGAACAAACCACAGTGCTATCAGGCATGGTACAAGAAAACCTAAGTTTTGAATATATTTGAGTGAGGCTGTAGATGCAGGCCAACAATAAAGCCTACAGACGCAATAGTAGTGCTACCCAGTTACTGACTAAGTTATCTTGCACTTTATGATTCACATTTAGGTGGGAGTGCTCAACATCGTGCAATATGGCGGCCTCTTATCAGATAAATACACCTTCTCATGTTGTGTAGGCTAGGTTAGCTCCTGTTTTGTCCAAGCTAGAGTCAAGTATGGTCATAAAGAAGAGACCGTGTTTTTGCTGTCTTTGTTAAGTTGAAGCAGAAACCACTGATTATGTAATGCTAAGATGTACAGTTCTCAAATCTGTTAGGACTACGTGCCTGCATAACTTAGATATTACTCAAGCCACTGAAACAACTAACATTCATTTTAATATTTGTAACTTCTTAGAAAGGGAAAGACAGAATTATGTGTTACTTTATGTTGCAAATGCATTAGATGTGTTAATGTGTTTTTACGGTTTTATAATGTGTCTGTGTAAACGAAAAAAAAACTATATTTAGCCTTATCTAATCCATAGGAAGCAGTAGTACCTACGCAGTAAACAAACCTGCTGAAACTTTAGTAGCCAATAAATGTGACTAATATTCAGAGCAAGCAGCGTGAAGTAATGCACTGTGGCTTTTTCTAGATCAGCCTTCTAAGTTACCTACACACAAAAATCTGTATGAAGCTACTCCACCCTTCCTTACAGATCATTAAAAATGCAATGGCATAGTTCTGGCTCGGGGTTTCACGAACAAGCCTTCTTCAGGACTGGTTGTATATTTTGCACTCTGCAATAATGAACAGATTTGCACTGCCCATAGCCAGAGGAACAGGTGTGTCCATCCTTACCCAGCTGAAGAATCTCGTACTGTTTCTGTTTCTTCTTGATTTTGATTGGCCCTGCATCCCAGCTTTCCTCGTTGCCCTTCAAGGGATGTTCACTACCGGACTCATCTGTGCTCACAGCACGGTGGAAGAGCTTGTACCCCGAGATCTGAGCATAGTTAGATGGTGGCAGCCAGCTTAATAACAGGGAGTCAAGCCTAGCCCGAACCTTCAACTCTGTAGGAGCAAATGGAACTATGGAAGAGAAAGAGAAAGAGAAGGCAAGATTATGATCGAACAACAGGGAGTGAAGGTCACTGTGAATGGGAGAGAAGGAAAACCACATGCAAAAAGAAAAGGAGAGAGAAAAATTATCCTTGAAGGGAAGGATCATCTATTGTATTGTTGCAATACACCACAATGCAAGACTTAGAGAAGAAAGGCCGATGGGCAGAGGCGGCTGCTACTGGACTCAGGTGGTGGAGCAAGGGCGGAGGCAGGGGGGTGGGAAAAAAACTTTTGAAAAAAACACTTATCTGTGACGGCGGGCCACCACCTCTCCTCTGTCCTCTTCTTCCTGCTCCGGTCCTGCACCCGGCTCCCGATAGCCAATCACAACACTGCAATGCTGCATTGCGATTGGTCTAAGCGCCGTGGATCGGCACTCAGCCAGGAAATGGGGGCCTGGGCATGTTCTCCATGCAGGCTGTAATGCAGCCTGCATGGAGAATATAGGAAGTGCACATGACTGTTTTGGGTGGCCCAAGAGGGCTGACCAAACAGTTATGTGCACTTAGGAGTGGGCAAACCACTCCTCCCCTGCTCCTCAGTCCTCTGAGCAGCCCCACCCCGCCCAGAAAGGTGCTGCAGCAGAAGGAAACTTAAAATGATAACGCGAGTTATTATCATTTTATGTTTCCTGCTGCGGAGCAGTGGGGCGTCGCTTGTACGTCTTAGCGGAGGAGCCGCCACAGCCCATGGGGAATGTCACGATATGGAAGACTACGAACAGCAGAGAGAGAAGAAAGGACTATGGCAAACAAACATCAAGGAGAAAAGAAGAACAACTGTGAGAGCTGAGCACTGCACAAAAGGGAAAAAGAATGGATTGAAAGAAGAACTATGAAACAAATAAAGAAAAGTAATCACCCTGAATGCAAGAGAAAGGACAAAGAATCAAGCGAGAAGAGAGAGATTGGTAAACAGCAGTTCAACAAGCAGAAGGGAGAGAAGAAAGGTATGTCAAGGAAAAGCATGGCCAGAAATAAGGACCAGGGACGATAACAGCAGAAACATGAATCACACATAATAGGGAGGCAATTTATGAATGTAAGCAAGATGGAAAGAAGAGCACAGCAGACAATAAATGACGTAGATAGAATGAACATGAAGAATAGAAAGAGGAAGGAGGGCCTATGAGAAGGAAGGATCACATGGAATGTGTGAAGGGAGGACTATTAACAAAGAGGGGAGAAAAAGAGTAAAATAAACACAGGCAAGAAAAGAAGAACTGTGAACAACAGGCAGAGAGAGATAAAGTGTGATGAACAACAAGAGAAGGGAGGGCCTTCTCTTGCAACTGAGGGAGAAGGAACCACAGTGAGAAACAGGAGAAAGGAAGAAACGGAATAACAGGGAATAGAAATAAATTGAAGGCTAGGAGTAAACAGTGAGAAGGAACAACAGTAAGAGGATTATCAATGAACGAAAGGGAGGGAGGAAAGAGCATGATTAATGGGTGAAGGTGAAGGACAATGCAAAGAGAAACGTAGACAACGGCTGATGAAAGGAAAGTGACAGCCCATGACAAATAGGGAGAAAAGTAAGGACCATGATCTATAGACAGATGAAAAGAACAAGTAAGAATAGGAAGAGAATATAAGGGAGAGGGAAAACAGAGAAACGAAGAAACAAGGGGAGAGAAAGAATCTAATCGGAAAAAGGGGTACAGAAGGAAAGACCATAATCAGAGGGAAGGGAAAGAATGAAATAAATTGTTGCTTTGATCAGTGGTTGGAGAGGTTTACAGGTGATCCACAACTCACCGTTCCTATCTGTTGACTGCATGGACACCTACCATGTGTCTTGTTGAACTTTTCAGGGGTGCGGTGCTGCATCCACTCCGAGGGAACGCCATATCCAGCTATTGTGCCAGCTGCGATCCGAACTTTGTAAGCCCGGTTGGGATGCAGAGAGTCCAGGGTCACCTCAGTTTCATTCCCATTAACTTCCACAGAGTACACCTTCTCCACTGCGGGAAGAGAAGAGCATGGCACAGTAGGACAGGTCAGTAAATCAGTGCCTCTTCTACTGAAATAGGAGTGACACCAGCGGTTCGCTGGGATGAATGATGATGGAGCCCAAATCTGCAATGCTCAATGGTTGCTACAGGCCGTCCCATGGAGATGTGTCATAAAAACACCGAATCAAACAGTAATAAGCCACAAGGCAATGGCAGCAAGCACAAACTGGAGAAAAAAAATGTCAGCTACCCAATCAGGCTGGACAAAGTAAGATCTAAAAATGCATAACCCCAATGCCAGAAAACAAGAAAAGATGTCAGAACTTCCAACCTTATGCCGAACTGATATACTCCATTTTGGCCCCAGTGCCTCGCGGTGTTCTATGGCATGTCAGCTGGTGCTGTGCTTTAACTAAACACACACTGTTCAGACTCTTTTTGATGATAGGAAAGGTGCAGAATAATACACTAAGGTTTGACTGTGCGGTTCAATACAGTCACAGTGATGGAACTAGAGCTCATGCATGACCAGGTGGCCAGGCATACATGTCCCACCTTTTTCCGGGTAACAAGGGTGGCTGCACATTAAATGGTTTCGGATCTAGGAGACACTAGCAAAAGCAAAGGAAAGAGCCCTGCGGGGTACTTCGGTAACACTCAATTTCATGTTGCTCTGACTGCAATACGAGCTTGCTGTATGTCAACAACTTACAGTGAAGAGGAGCGTGGTCCCATTGTATGCTGCCCCATAAGGTAGGATACTGAAGCGAGGACCAAACCTGCTGCACACGAAGAGTTCAGAAATCTCTGAGCAATGGCCAGCCACCACACAGTTTAAGAAGCCATTTCGAGCACAGACCGGCTTGGGCTGGTTCTACTCACCATTCAAGAACCAGGGAACCCTGGAATCCCTAAATTCAGGCCAGAGACAGGACTTTCATGTGGCAAATCTCTGCTTGACAATCTTCACACAGTGAGCTGCGCACTGAAAAAAGGGATGATTTCTGGATGCCTCTGTTATCCCTTGACTTGTAATTGACTCTGAATACGTGAGCCTTTCAGTTTACTATTGTGTCTATGTTTTTTCGTTACAACAGGACTTGTCCTTAGGTGCTGTGGCTAGTTGTAATACCGGTTATTTTGATGAATACTCAGACATAAGTCAAATAGTTATTAATTTGAACATAAACTTATTTTGTTCTGCATCTAACTTTACCTGTGAGAAGTCACATCACAGGTTATATGACAGAGGCTAAACCACGCATGCCTCTACCATACAGCGCGAACCACGAATGCGCCTTAACCACGCATTCCTTTACCATGCATGCCTTTGCCGCGCAATTTCGTTGTAAAGGCATGAATGGTAAAGGGGTATGCGTGGTTAAGTTTGCCACTACTCCAACCCCCCACCCTAAAATTCTAACCCCCTACCTCGCCCCTCCTGCCCTGAGGCCTAAAACCAGCACTGCCCTTAAAACTACCCCTTCCCCTCCCCCGAGGCCTAAAACCCTGCCCACTACCATAACCTACCCCGACTCCCGCCCCCCTGCCCTGAACACTAAAACTTACTCCCAGAGCCGTCCATAAAACTACCCCAACCCCTTCCACTGCCCTGAGGCCTAAAACCCTGCCCCCAATAAAAAAAACCTACCCTGATCCCCCCCGCCCTGAGCCCTAAAACCACCCCTCACTCCTAACAACTCCCCCAACCAAGCCCCAGCCCTTAAAACTACCTCTCCCCCCGCCCTGAGCCCTAAAAACCTGTCCCCTTCCCAAAAGTACCCCGATCCCCCCACCCTGAGCCCTAAAAGTGACCCCACCCATAAAAACTACCCCCCCCTAACCCGGCCCCAGCCCCACTTACCTGTCCGCAGCCGGAGCTTCCTGTTCAGACGCTTCTTCTTCCTCTCCCCGCCCATCCTGAACACTAGAGCGATATCTGCTTTAACCACGCATATGCGTGGTTAAGGCAGATGCGTTGTTCAGGCAAGTATGGTTGCACGTGCGTTGTTCCAGCACGTGTGGCTCTGCCTGCGTTGTTCCGGCAGTTCCCCCACAACACATGGTGCCAGGTGACCACATGTGATGTATCACCCCATCAGTCAGCTCAAGCTTTTTACCCAACATCAGCTTCCATTCTGGGACTGGTTGTTGCTCTTACCATTAACTACCGGCCAGGAAAGTACACTGCCTGGGCTAGAGATTACAACCACTGCCCAGCGGCCATGGGCTTCCCTTATGTTAAAGGTCATAATATAACCTAACATTATGAAGCATTCACTTGCACACGCCTTAGCCTTGAAAGACACATGTTTATTGCTACCAAGGTCAGTAATACTCACTTTATCTATTTTAGCATGATGAAAGCTATGAGGACCCAGTGGATTCAAACCTGTAACCATGGGATCAAACCTAGAACCCTGCAGTGGATGCATGCATCCAGTGACCAATCAGGAAGTGCC